>JASDDO010000004.1:233769087-234969087 GCA_030015575.1 Agapanthus africanus | reverse complement strand
GACTATAATACTGATCAACAGATCCCAACTGTACATATATATCCCATCTCTCATTTCTAAGTCAAAATACAGGTTTGATGGAGACTGTCTAGATACAAAATACAAAACCCAAAAAAAAAGAAGGTTACTACACATGTAACCTACCAATCAAAAGATGGAATACGACTGCAAAAGTGATCCTGCATCGCAGCTACCCGTCCACTCTATCCCTGCAAGGAACTGTGGCACAACGGGGATGAGTTGCCAACTCAGTGAATACGACTAATATACAACGACGAATAAAGTAAATATGACAATCATGCTACTGAATATGAATCAATATGGTATATGGGTATATGTGAAATTCAACAGTAAATCTCATTATACTTCGAAAATCACAACTCAAGTAAATCATTTCTCGGTGTCCATCAACGACACAAAACTTTCATTTTCTTATAGGCATCATTCCCCGAATGATCCTATACCCATAATATCGGTCGTTATCCTCTAGATACACGCCGTATTTCTATAACCAACTCCGGTATCGAGTAACCTCTCTAGGCTCCCCCGTCTCAATACGGCTATCCTGCCCCTCGGTCTCGACCGGGTCCACCATGTATCCAACTATATATCTCCCCCACTCAGTATGGATAACGTAAATCCACGACCGTATATCTCCCCCACTCGGTCCGGAATAAAACCAAAACAGAAATCATCTCATGGTGGACATGACACATCAATCATGAAAATACTGGATTTATGTAATAGTAAAAACTCAAAACCATAAATCCTCAATTCTACATTTACTTCATATATAACACCAAAATACGTATAAGGTAACAGGATGTCAATGATGCAATCTACCACTACATTAGATATGTGAAATACGATATCATCTATTTTAACAAGTATGGTATTTAAGTGTATGTGACATGGCAATATCGACGAGGTGTGTGTAGCATATAAGATGTGCAAGTGGCATGACTCGTCGATAATTGTGAAGTGTTCTAACAACTAAGCAATTTACAAGTATTTTAATGAATGAAATTCTAACATTTAAACATGATGATATAAATATCACATTAAGTAAAACCACGGGCGAAACACGCCCTCTTTACAAAATTCCCCGGTAGATGTTTAGTCTACTCACCGGAAAAGTCGGATCTACTCCGGAATCGCTAATCCTTTCCCTTTTCTCGCGGTTTCCGTACTTCTCGTATTAGAGTCTAATCATGCAAAATAACTTATATAAGCAAAACGGCTATTCCGATATAACGGAAATAGAAACACGTTATCCTACTTACTAGTTATCTACTATTTGATTATATCAAGTTATTAAACACCTAATCTTGCTGGATTTCAACTTCAATCTGTACTGTTGCAGAATTTGAAACGCGACGTGATTTAGTCGTGTCGTATTTAGCGTTTTACGATTCCTTTTCCGATATATCATCCCAGATTTTAACTACAGTGTAACTAAGTTAAATAAACAGTATCAAAACATCCAAAATTGCATACTGTAGACTACCCAAAAACCCAAACCCACAAATCTCCCAACATGGCCGGCGACGCCGGCCATTCTTCTATTGTCGCCGGCCCAAAACCGGCCCCTGGTTGCCGTCTTCTTGTGGTTTACTCTAGTTGTTGCCTACATCATTTTGACCCTGTTTAATTTATTTAGTTGTCTTCCAGATCGCAGCAGATTCTAACAGACACTAATTTTACCTAAAATACGATATTATTTGACTTGATTAATTCTAAACTAATTAAGCTGCAGAATCTAATCCCTACTGAGTTTAAGAGTTTTACCCTCCTATGTTGCTGTAGGAATAACCCTCCAATTGGCTAAGTCCCTCCTAGCTTGATGATGAGCCATCTCCATGAACAAGTTCCTTCTTCTCCTTCTTCTTCCTCTTGTTCTTCCCTTTTACTCTTTTACTTTTCTTTTTCTTTAATTCATTTCAGTTTGATTCTGTGTTTTGAACTGAAAATGAGCTATATATGTGAGAGGAGGAAGGGATAAGGGAAGGTGGTGGTGTCAAGAGCTAAAGTGTGCATGATTCATGCAAGAAGGAGGTGTAAAGAATTTGCAACCATGCAAGCATGAGGTGTTTTGATTTATCTTCACATTTTCCCTTTTAATTTCATTAAAATTCTGAACTAAATTTAACTTTTCCAACACTTTCAATTAAAACCTTAACTATCTTATATTTGCATAAAACCTAAACTTTACAATTTAACCCCTCACAACTAAACTTATTATAAAACACCTATTTTGTTAAAATGAAGCTAAATTTATCATTAAAACTCTTATAACTTATTTAAATTACAATCAAAAATTCCAATTTAATTTGTATTACATATAACTTCTGAAGATTGACATATTTGATTTTAACCATTTTATGATTTATCAACTTATTCTTAATTTAATTAATTTTGTTTATTTCTAGCTTTTCCTAAATGTTACAATATTCCCCCCTTAAGAAAATTCGGTCCCCGAATTTAAAATAATTACTAGACATACCTATGAAAAGATGTGGAAATTTCTTTCGCATTGCGTCCTCCGTCTCCCAAGTAATCTCCTTGCGATCCTTTCCTTGCCAGAGAACCTTTACAGATGGCAGTATCCTTGATCGTAGTTACTTTGCCTGCCTGTCCAGAATAGCGACTGGCTGCACTGTGAAGGATAGATCTGGCTCAAGCTGTAGAGTCTGATGCTGGATCGCATGAGATGGATCGTGAAGATATCTACGAAGCATCGAAACGTGGAACACCGGATGTACGTCGGGAAAACTAGGTGGAAGTGCTAACCGATAGGCTACAGCGCCCACTCTCTCTAAAATCTCGTATGGTCCAATATATCTGGGGCTGAGCTTCCCTTTCTTCCCGAAACGCATCACACCTTTCATTGGAGATACTCGAAGGAACACATGATCTCCCACATCAAACTCGAGTTTGCGTCGTCTTCGATCTGCATATGACTTCTGTCTGCATTGAGCCGCTTTCGTTCTATCTCGTATCAAGTGAATCTTCTCTGTAGTTTCCTGTACTATCTGCGGTCCCAATATACCATTCTCACTAAGTTCCGTCCAGCAAACGGGTGATCTACATTTCCTTCCATACAAGGCTTCAAAGGGTGCCATCTGGATCGTCTCTTGAAAACTGTTGTTATACGAGAATTCTACCAAAGGTAGGTGACGATCCCAACTACTACCGAAATCTAGGCTACAAGCCCGAAGCATATCCTCTAGTATCTGAATGGTCTGCTCCGACTGACCGTCTGTCTGTGGGTGGAAAGCTGTACTAAAACTCAGTCGTGTACCAAGAGCATCCTGAAGTTTCTGCCATAGCCTGCTCGTGAACTGGGTACCTCGATCTGATACTATGCATGTCGGCACTCCATGTAGACGTACAATCTCGTCGATATAAACCTGTGCATACTGAGCAAATCCATATGTCGTCTTTACTGGAAGAAAATGAGCGGCTTTTGTCAATCTATCAACAATCACCCAAATGGAATCATACCCTCTGCTAGTCCTGGGTAGACCCACCACAAAATCCATGGAGATCTGTTCCCATTTCCACTCTGGAAAGGGTAAGGGTTGCAGCTCCCCGGCTGGCCTCTGGTGTTCTGCTTTGACTTGCTGACAAGTCAAGCATCTTGAAACAAAATCCGTAACATCCTTCTTCATTCCTTCCCACCAATAATTATCCTTCAAATCACGATACATTTTGGTGGAACCAGGATGAATACTGTATACTGATCTGTGGGCATCCTCCAAAATCTCACGCCTCAATCCGTCAGAATCTGGCACACAGAGACGAGTCCTAAAACGTAATACTCCCTGATCATCAACCACGAACTCCGTCTCTTTGCCCTACCTAACATGATCCATAATCTCCATCATGCGAGTATCTGTAGGCTGCGCATCTCGAATACGATCCAATAGCTGAGGTCTGGTGCGAACATGGGCTAACTGACCTCCTGCCGACGTAAAATCAAACTGTATACGACTATCACATAAGATCTGCCAGTCTGTAGAAGACTGTCTCTGCAAAATGCTCAAATGAGATAAATTACCTCCAGGCCTCCGACTCAAGGCATCTGCTACCACATTTGCTTTGCCTGGGTGATACAAGATCTCACAGTCGTAATCTTTCACCAGTTCCATCCATCTACGTTGCCTGAGGTTTAGATCTTTTTGCTGAAAAATATACTTTAAACTTTTATGATCTGTGAAGATTTGACACGTTTCTCCATACAAGTAATGTCTCCAAATCTTCAATGCGAATACTACAGCAGCCATCTCTAGATCATGAGTGGGATAATTTTGTTCATGCCTCTTTAACTGTCGAGAAGCATATGCTATAACCTTGCCGTGTTGCATCAACACACAGCCTAAGCCCATTCTAGAAGCATCGCAATACACAATGAAACCCCCTGACCCGGAAGGTAAAGATAGTACAGGTGCAGTCGTCAAACGCGTCTTCAACTGTTGGAAACTCTGCTCACACGCATCTGTCCACTGAAATGGAACTTCCTTCCTAGTCAATCCTGTCAAAGGTGCCGCTATCCGTGAGAAATCCTGTACGAAGCGTCTGTAATAACCTGCCAGACCTAAGAAACTCCGAACCTCCGTAACTGACATAGGCCTGGGCCAGTGTTATACCGCTTCAATCTTCTTTGGGTCTACGCACATACCTTCTCTCGTAACTATATGACCCAAGAACTCCACACTATCGAGCCAAAAAGCACACTTAGAAAACTTTGCATAAAACTGATGCTCTTTCAAGGTCTGCAACGTGATACGTAAATGCTGCTCGTGCTCCGTCTGACTCCGAGAATATACAAGAATATCATCTATGAATACTATAATAAACCGATCGATAAATGGTCTAAAGATACGGTTCATCATATCCATAAAAGCTGCTGGAGCATTGGTGAGTCCGAACGACATCACCAGAAATTCATAATGCCCATATCTCGTACGAAACGCCGTCTTCGGAATATCGTCCTTCCGAACCCTCAACTGATGATACCCTGACCTCAAGTCAATCTTTGAGAAAAATCCAGCTCCTTGCAACTGATCGAACAAGTCATCTATTCGTGGTAATGGATACCTGTTTCGCACAGTGACTCGATTCAGCTGTCGGTAGTCGATGCACATTCTCATACTACCGTCCTTCTTCTTTACAAATAACACAGGAGCTCCCCACGGTGAAACACTGGGACGAACCAGTCCTCTATCTAACAACTCCTGCAACTGACCCTTGAGTTCTTTCAATTCCGTCGGTGCCATTCGATAGGGTGGTATAGAAATAGGCCCTGCACCCGGAATCAAGTCGATGCAAAATTCAATATTTCGATCAGGTGGCAATCCTGGTAACTCAGCAGGAAATACCTCAGGAAATTCTCGTATGATCGGGATTTGGTCCAATGGAACTTCAGCGACCCCTATGTCCTGAATAAAAGCCAAGAACCCATGACAACCCTTCTTCAAGAGCCGCCTCGCACCAAAAGCAGAAATCATGTTGACAGGGGTTAAATTGCAATCCCCCTGCACAACAAACACCGGTTCACCAGGAAAATAAAACCTAACCGCTTTTCCTCTGCAATCTACATAGGCATGACAAGCGGCTAACCAATCCATCCCAAGAAGTATGTCAAAATCTAACATGTCCAGGAGAATCAGATCAACAAGCGAATCTCTATTACCAATACGCACCGAACACGATCTGAATACGTGCCGAGCTATAAAGGAATCTCCAACTGGAGTAATCACTACCAAGGGTAACTCTAATAATGACGACTCCTTTCCCAACAAAAGTGCGAATCGTGAAGATACATAAGAATGTGTAGAACCGGGATCAAATAAAACATGTGCCTCTAATGAGCATACTGTAAGAGTACCTGTCACGACTGCATTTGATGCCTGGGCATCCTGTGGAGTCAGCACAAAAACCCGTGCCTGGCCCCTGCCCGCATCCTGTCGTCCTCTACCTCGATCTCCTCTACCTCTCTGAGCACGTCCTGCACAGCCTCGACCTCGTGGTGCAACTGCCTGGCGTGTAGCGCCAACTGGGGGAGGAAGTAAAGCCATCGGTGTAGGAGGTGGAAGGGGTAAAGCAGCCTGTGGAGTAACGGTCCCGCCCTGAGATCTACAATCTCGCGCAAAGTGTCCGGGAAGTCCACAACTATAACAGGTAGATGGTGATCTCTGATCATCAGGATAAGAACTGAACATCTGGCCCTGTGTCCAACCTCGTCCAACAGTGCGGCCTGGAGTATATCTGCCTGGATATGACCCTCTACCTCTGCCAAACTGTCTATTTGTCGGCACGACCGGTCTACTCCTCTTTGGCTCTGGAACAACTCCTGACTCGCTCAAACGCTCCTCTACTCGTATCGCCGCATCCATGGCCTGTGCATATGTATCAAAATGATGGGAGCCTATCGCCAGATACAACTGTGTGTCCAAACTCCTTAGGAACCTTTTCACCCGAAGTTCCTCTGTAGGTACTAAGTATGGGGCATATCGCGACAGCTGGGTGAATCGTAAGTCATAATCTGCTACTGACATACTTGCTGATTTCCTCAACGCTTCGTAACTGCTAGCTCTAGCATCCCTCACACTCTGGGGAAGAAATCTGGCAAGAAAGACTGTAGAAAACTCGGTCCATGTCATCGGAGGAAGATTTGTAGCTCGCCCTCTCTCCATCGACTCACACCACTTCTGTGCAAGTCCCTCCAAACGAAAGCTAGTCAGCTCAACTGACTTCGCATCAGAACATCGCAATGACCTGCCGATCCTTGCCATTCTATCAAGAAAAGACTGAGGATCTTCCGCCACATCGGTCCCTGTAAATACCGGGGGTCTCAATCTCATAAACTCTGCAAGTGATACCTCCATCACTCTCGTATCTTCTGGCGCTACCGTCTGTGTAGGCTGTACCTCGGACTCTGCTACGGTCGGTGCTGGATCTGATCTCAATGCTCGAGTGGTCTCAGCTAACTGTCCTACCACTCGCTGTAATCCCAACATACCCTCCTCAATGCTAGTCATGCGATCTGGAGAAGGAGGATCAACATGCTCATGCACCGCCGGAACGTCCGGTGTACCAGTCGTCATCACAGGTGGACTCGCCCTAGCTGCATCTCTGGCTGCGGCTCGCCTAGCACGGGTAGCCATAGCAACTGGAACAAGAAACGAGAGTTGATAAAGTGTGGGAACAGAAGCAATAAATAACGGAGAATCAACGGAAGAATAGATCAAGATAAACACCCTAAGGTTAGTTAGGCTGAATACGATAACGTAAATATGCCGCGGAACATACGTACTGTACTGCATTTGTCCTAATTCACCTACTCCATCAAACCAAAGGTCATCCTAACTCTCGGACTTACATCAACCTATTGAAATCCCTTACTGAATTCCGTAAGGTTACTCCTAAGCTCTGATACCAACTTTGTCACGACCCAAGTTTGGATGTGACCGGCACTTAGATTAGTATCATATCTAAAGATATGCACATGTCCAAGTAAGCCGAAAACCAAGATCAAAATACCTTATTGCGGAATTATTTATGAAAATTTAGTTTTTAAGTAAATATCTCAAGTTATGAAGTTAATTCATTAAGCAAATAATAAAGGTTAAGTTTGGTTGTATTCCTAGTTGGAATCAACGATATCAAAAATGAACATGAATATACACATAATAAACATCACTGAATCTCATAACGAAAGGACTATAATACTGATCGACAGATCCCAACTGTACATATATATCCCATCTCTCATTTCTAAGTCAAAATACAGGTTTGATGGAGACTGTCTAGATACAAAATACAAAACCCAAAAAAAGGAAGGTTACTACACATGTAACCTACCAATCAAAAGATGGAATACGACTGCAAAAGTGATCCTGCCTCGCAGCTACCCGTCCACTCTATCCCTGCAAGGAACTGTGGCACAACGGGGATGAGTTGCCAACTCAGTGAATACGACTAACATACAACGGCGAATAAAGTAAATATGACAATCATGCCACTGAATATGAATCAATATGGTATATGGGTATATGTGAAATTCAACAGTAAATCTCATTATACTACGAAAATCACAACTCAAGTAAATCATTTCTCGGTGTCCATCAACGACACAAAACTTTCATTTTCTTATAGGCATCATTCCCCGAATGATCCTATACCCATAATATCGGTCGTTATCCTCTAGATACACGCCGTATTTCTATAACCAACTCCGGTATCGAGTAACCTCGCTAGGCTCCCCCGTCTCAATACGGCTATCCTGCCCCTCGGTCTCGACCGGGTCCACCATATATCCAACTGTATATCTCCCTCACTCAGTATGTATAAGGTAAATCCGCGACCGTATATCTCCCCCACTCGGTCCGGAATAAAACCAAAACAGAAATCATCTCATGGTGGACATGACACATCAATCATGAAAATACTGGATTTATGTAATAGTAAAAACTCAAAACCATAAATCCTCAATTCTACATTTACTTCATATATAACACCAAAATACGTATAAGGTAACAGGATGTCAATGATGCAATCTACCACTACATTAGATATGTGAAATACGATATCATCTATTTTAACAAGTATGATATTTAAGTGTATGTGACATGGCAATATCGACGAGGTGTGTGTAGCATATAAGATGTGCACGTGGCATGACTCGTCGATAATTGTGAAGTGTTCTAACAACTAAGCAATTTACAAGTATTTTAATGAATGAAATTCTAACATTTAAACATGATGATATAAATATCACATTAAGTAAAACCACGGGCGAAACACGCCATCTTTACAAAATTCCCTGGTAGATGTTTAGTCTACTCACCGGAAAAGTCGGATCTACTCCGGAATCGCTAATCCTTTCCCTTTTCTCGCGGTTTCCGTACTTCTCGTATTAGAGTCTAATCATGCAAAATAACTTATATAAGCAAAACGGCTATTCCGATATAACGGAAATAGAAACACGTTATCCTACTTACTAGTTATCTACTATTTGATTATATCAAGTTATTAAACACCTAATCTTGCTGGATTTCAACTTCAATCTGTACTGTTGCAGAATTTGAAACGCGACGTGATTTAGTCGTGTCGTATTTAGCGTTTTACGATTCCTTTTCCGATATATCATCCCAGATTTTAACTACAGTGTAACTAAGTTAAATAAACAGTATCAAAACATCCTAAATTCAATACTGTAGACTACCCAAAAACCCAAACCCACAAATCTCCCAACATGGCCGGCGACGCCGGCCATTCTTCTATTGTCGCCGGCCCAAAACCGGCCCCTGGTTGCCATCTTCTTGTGGTTTACTCTAGTTGTTACCTACATCATTTTGACCCTGTTTAATTTATTTAGTTGTCTTCCAGATCACAGCAGATTCTAACAGACACTAATTTTACCTAAAATACGATATTATTTGACTTGATTATTTCTAAACTAATTAAGCTACAGAATCTAATCCCTACTGAGTTTAAGAGTTTTACCCTCCTATGTTGCTGTAGGAATAACCCTCCAATTGGCTAAGTCCCTCCTAGCTTGATGATGAGCCATCTCTATGAACAAGTTCCTTCTTCTCCTTCTTCTTCCTCTTGTTCTTCCCTTTTTCTCTTTTACTTTTCTTTTTCTTTAATTCATTTCAGTTTGATTCTGTGTTTTGAACTGAAAATGAGCTATATATGTGAGAGGAGGAAGGGATAAGGGAAGGTGGTGGTGTCAAGAGCTAAAGTGTGCATGATTCATGCAAGAAGGAGGTGTAAAGAATTTGCAACCATGCAAGCATGAGGTGTTTTGATTTATCTTCACATTTTCCCTTTTAATTTCATTAAAATTCTGAACTAAATTTAACTTTTCCAACACTTTCAATTAAAACCTTAACTATCTTATATTTGCATAAAACCTAAACTTTACAATTTAACCCCTCACAACTAAACTTATTATAAAACACCTATTTTGTTAAAATGAAGCTAAATTTATCATTAAAACCCTTATAACTTATTTAAATTACAATCAAAAATTCCAATTTAATTTGTATTACATATAACTTATGAAGATTGACATATTTGATTTTAACCATTTTATGATTTATCAGCTATTCTTAATTTAATTAATTTTGTTTATTTCTAGCTTTTCCTAAATGTTACAGGTGGAGTTCATGAGTTTTCGTCTGGAGGGCCTTGCCCAGACGTGGTACGATTCAGTAGAGAGAGGCCGAGCTGCAGGTCTACCTTCTATGACCTGGGACGAGTTTACGGCTGCATTTCTTGCCCGTTTTCTTCCGGAGAGTGTACGAGATGCTCGAGCCCATAGTTTTGAGTCTCTGCGAAAGACTTCTAGGATGACAGTGTTGGAGTATGATATACAGTTTACCCAGTTGTCTCGATATGCTCCGTACCTAGTAGACACGGAAGAGAAGAGAATAAAGGGGTTTGTGCGAGGGCTTGACACACAGCTATTCCTTGCTATTGGCACCCAGCACTTTGATACATACGCAGCCGCGATGGACGCAGCCTTACTTTTGGAGGAGCGCATTTCTGAGACTCCAGTCGCTTCTGGGCCGAAGATGATCCGTACTGATACGCCAGCTCAGCGGCAGATGGGCAGACACCGCGATAGATTATTTCCGGGAGATGGTGGCGGCAGAGGATTGATACGAGGTCAGTTATTTAGTTCATATCCGCAGACCCAGCAGCCGTCGCCAGGATGTTTTCGTTGCGGGAGCCTGTACCACCGTATCAGAAACTGTACTATGGGGCGCCAGGGCGCGGCGACAGTCCCGCATGTGACCTTACCACCTTCACCACCTCCGCAGAGAGCTCTACTTCCTACCCCTGATGATTCTCCACGCCAGCCAGTTGTTCCTAGAGGTCGTGGGCGTGGCGGTCCGGTTCAGAGAGGACGAGGCAACAGAGGCAGGGGCAGAGGCCGAGGTAGAGGTAGAGAACAACCAACTATTAGTGGTGGACATGCCCGAGTGTTCTCGTTGACTCCTCAGGATGCACAGGCGTCCAATTCCATCGTGACAGGTACTCTGCCAGTATGTTCTTTTGATGCACGGGTATTATTTGATCCAGGATCCACACATTCCTATGTGTCCACGTACTTTGCACCGAGGTTGGGCCGAGAGTCTTCTCCGTTAGGTCAGCCGCTTGTCGTTATGACTCCGGTAGGCGAGTCGTTTGTTGCTTGTTTTGTGTACCGATCGTGTCCTGTTCGTATCGGGGAGAGGGATTCTTCAGTTGATTTAATTCTCCTCGATATGCTAGATTTCGACGTTCTTCTTGGTATGGACTGGCTAGCCACCTGTTATGCATCCGTGGACTGTCGCGAGAAAGCAGTCAGATTCTGTTTTCCTGGTGAGCCAGTTCTTGTTATTCAGGGAGATCGTAGCGCTACCCTTCCCAGCTTGATTTCTTCTCTTCGCGCTGGTCAGCTCCTGCGGAAAGGGTGTCAGGGATTCTTAGCCTATGTTTGTGATACTAGCGCCACAGAGGTTCCATTGGACCGGGTCCTGTTGTGAGAGAGTTCCCTGATGTATTCCCTGACGAGCTGCCTGGTCTACCACCAGAGCATGAGATTGAGTTTTGCATCGAATTGATCCCCGGCACGGGGCCTATCTTTATACCGCCTTATCGTTTGTCCCCGGCGGAGCTTAGAGAGCTGAAGGATCAGTTACATGACTTGCTAGACAAAGGGCTTATCCGACCGAGTGTGCAACTTGGGGTGCTCCCGTCCTGTTTGTTAAGAAAAAGGACGGCAGTATGCGCTTATGCATTGATTATCGTCCGCTGAACCGAGTTACTGTGCGGAACAGATATCCCCTACCCCGCATCGACAACTTATTCGATCAGCTCCAGGGTGCAGGGTTTTTCTCGAAGGTTGATTTACGGTCAGGTTATCACCAGTTGCGGGTTCGGAAGGAGGATATTCCGAAGACCGCTTTCCGTACTCGATATGGTCATTATGAGTTCTTGGTGATGTCGTTTGGGCTCACCAATTCCCCGGCAGCATTTATGGACTTGATGAACCATGTATTCAGGTCGTATCTCGATCAGTTCATCATTGTGTTCATTGACGACATCTTGGTTTATTCTCGGAGCCGGGAGGAGCATGAGCAGCATTTGCGTATCATATTGCAGACTTTGAGGGAGCATCAGTTGTTCGCCAAATTTTCTAAGTGCGCATTCTGGCTAGACAGTGTCGACTTCTTGGGTCATGTGGTGACGAGAGATAGTATTTGTGTGAACCCGAAGAAGATCGAGGCAGTGCAGCGTTGGCCCAGACCAGTATCAGTTACAGAGGTTCGTAGCTTTCTAGGTCTGGCCGGTTATTATCGACGTTTTGTCCAGGATTTCTCCCGTATTGCTGCACCGTTGACCGAATTGACCCGAAAAGGGGTTCCTTTCGATTGGACCCAGGCATGTGAGGATAGTTTCCAGCAGTTGAAGACTCGTCTGACTACTGCACCAGTGTTTGCTTTGCCTTCAGGATCAGGCGGTTTCGTGGTATATTGTGATGCTTCTCAAGTGGGGTTGGGCTGTGTATTGATGCAGCATGACAAAGTTATCGCGTATGCTTCTCAGCAGTTGAGGAAACACGAACAGAACTACCCCCACTCATGATTTAGATATGGCTGCAGTGGTATTTGCACTTAAGATCTGGAGACATTACCTATACGGCGAGTCATGCCAGATATTCACTGACCACAAGAGTTTGAAGTATATCTTTCAGCAGCGAGATCTAAATCTGAGACAACGCCGTTGGATGGAGTTGGTGAAAGACTATGACTGCGAGATTTTATACCATCCGGGCAAGGCGAATGTGGTGGCAGATGCCTTGAGTAGGAGGCCCAAAGGTATCTTATCCTGTTTGAGCGCAGAACAGATGCAGTCGACGGAGGATTGGCAGGTGTTATGTGACAGCTGAGTGCAGTTTGAGTTTACTCCTACAGGGGGACAGCTGACCCAATTCAGAGCACACCCATAGTTACTTGACCGTATTCGTGAGGCACAGTCCGGCGATGCCCGTATTTTAGAGATTATCGAGAAGATTCGGCAGGGCAGAGTTTCTGAGTTCGTGATTGATGATCAAGGGATACTTCGATTTGGGACTCGACTGTGCGTACCAGATTCTGAGGGACCGAGGCGTGATATTCTTGAGGAGGCACCTAGATCAGTGTACAGTGTTCATCCAGGTTCCACCAAGATGTACCGTGATTTGAGAGAGGTTTACTGGTGGGATGGGATGAAGAAGGATGTTACAGACTTTGTGTTGAGATGCCTGACTTGTCAGCAAGTCAAGACCGAGCACCAGAGGCCAACAGGCGAGTTACAGCCTTTGCCCATCCCTGAGTGGAAGTGGGAACAGGTCACCATGGACTTCATTGTGGGTCTACCCAGGACCAGTCAAAGGTATGACTCTATTTGGGTGATTGTGGATCGACTGACGAAAGCGGCTCACTTCCTACCAGTGAAGACCACTTTTGGATTTGCTCAGTACGCCCAGGTTTATATTGATGAGATCGTGCGACTGCATGGCGTTCCGACTTGCATCGTGTCCGACCGGGGCACCCAGTTTACCAGCCGATTATGGCAGAAACTTCAGGAAGCTTTGGCACCCGATTGAGTTTTAGCACAGCCTTCCATCTGCAGACTGACGGTCAATCGGAGCGTACTATACAGACTCTTGATGACATGCTCAGAGCTTGTGTTTTAGATTTTGGTGGTAGCTGGGATCGTCATTTGCCTTTGATCGAGTTCTCCTACAATAGTAGCTTCCAGGAGACGATTCAGATGGCACCATTCGAGGCTTTATATGGGAGGAGATGTCGATCGCCTGTGTGTTGGACAGAGCTCAGGGAGAGCAGTATTTTGGGCCCACAGATCATACAGGAGATGATCGAAAAGATACAACTGATTCGGGACAGGATGAGAGCGGCACAAAGTAGGCAGAAATCATATGCTGACAGGCGTCGTCGCCGACTCGAGTTCGCTGTTGGCGATCATGTTTTCCTGAGGGTCTCTCCGATGAAAGGTGTGATGAGATTTGGGTGGAAAGGGAAGCTTAGTCCTAGATTTGTTGGTCCCTTCGAGATCCTAGGGCGTGTTGATTCAGTCGCTTATTGATTAGCTCTTCCTCCCAGCTTCCCCGATGTTCACCCCGTGTTCCATGTTTCGATGCTCCCCAAGTACCTTCATGATCCTTCCCATGCAATTCAGCACCAAATGATCCAGCTAGAGCACGATCTTTCAATCACTGAGCAGCCGGTGGTCATTTTGGATCGGCAGGTGAAGAAATTGAGGTCGAAGGTTATGCCGTCCGTCAAGGTTCTTTGGCATGGCCCAAATAGCGAGGAGGTCACCTGGGAGACCGAGGTCGAGATGAGCAAGAAATATCCCCATCTTTTTGAAGGTACTCATAGATAAATTTTAAATTCGGGGACTGAACTTCTTTAAGGGGCGATGATTGTAACGCTTCAAAAATCGTTTAGGCAGTTTTTCGGTAATCGGCAAAATTAGCAGTCTTTTCTGTAAAAAGTCAAAATAGGTATTTTTCACTATAGGCCTAATTATACAAAATTTAGATAAGATATTGCTAAAATTTGGTCACTAATTGTCACTTAAAATTTTCTAGTTAATAATTTTTTTTCCTTAATTAATTATTTTTAATATTATTTTAAGCATTTAAAAATACATTAAATTAGTGATAAATACAAATTTAATTGGGTAAATTACATAATTAGGACTCATTATAAACTAAAGTATAGTGTAACAAAAATTTTATCAAAACATTTCAAGTTTAGTTGTTTTGTGGTTTAAAATGGTTTGAAAATGAATTAAAAAGGGGTTTTATTTGTAAAATTTGATGTGATGGTAATTTATTGATCTTGTGAAGGACTTTTGTGTAGAAAATTCCACACCTTTCCCTCACATCTCTCCCTTGCTCTCCTCTGGTCGAATTTACTGCAGAAAAACAGCCCCCAATTCCCCATTTTCTTGCATCAAAATTCTTGCAAAAATCCTCCGAAATCCACAAAAATTCACAATTTTCCTTCACAAATTCAAACCTAAACCCTTTTCCACCTCTTCCCAAACTCTAAATTGTTTAAAACAAGGAGAAACAATACATCTTTGGAGGCTAACTGCAAGAGGTTCAACACTTGGGAGGTATATGTAAGTCCACGTTGCCTACCCCGGTGCTTGCGGGGAGGCGGAAACGTTATGAAAAATCGAATTTTTACAACACTAGGCAACATGGACTATGTAAAGGAGGGATCTTTGCAAAACAAAAACTAACTACAAAGCTAAAACAGTTAGCTACTCGGAAAGGGGGTTATACTTAGGTCTTCAAGTCCTTCTCTTCTTGCTCCTTAGAGTGAAAGAATGGGTTCTCCTTGTCGCCTTCTCTTGCTGAAGAAAGATCCATCCGAGGGCCTCTACCTTTTGCTCCAACCTCAAACTAAAAGTAACTAAGGTGCTTGGTGTGCTAAACCTAGGACCTTAGAAAGAGTATAGAGTATTTTTGAGTGTTTTATCTCAAGCTCAAAATGGTTCTCAAGTCATGAGAGGGGAGAGCTAGAGAGAGGAAGAGGAGGAGAGAGAATGAAAATGATAGAATGAGAAGAATAATACAACCTTCTCACATATATGTGAATTATGAAAAATAGATAATTAGCTAAAGACAATTGTGATGGTTAATCAAGAAATGACCATTATCATTTCACATTAACTGCTTTTGCAAGGATCAAAGAGCATCTTTCATATAGAATGATGATGGTCAACTTGTCAACCTAGGTCAACAAGTCAAGTATAGTCAAATGGTCAACAGCCCTAACCATGCACAATTATAATTAACTAATATTAATAAATCATATTTCACACATAAACATTAGGGTTAAGAAAATGACAACGGTCATTAACCCTAATGAAAGTCCTCTGCCTCTACCTCAGTCAACTGAGCATACACACCCGTATCCGTGTTCCGAGGAACACGAATATAATGAGATAAAACCAATCCCAAAACATATACTAGGATCCGGCTTTAACCAAAGCCCGCTAGTATAAGCTGTCCGGACAAAAAACGTGTACAAGTGCGCGGATGTGAACGAACCCCTGTCGCAAAACCATGCGACCTCTGCTCATTTTGCCTAAAGGCGAATAACCCTCTGTGTGGGACTCTAAAGACTCGACACTACGCTGGCAGTGGGTTTAACCACAGACCGCAAGCGGCACTAGCTGTACGTAACGGTCCCCAGGTAGATGCCGATAAGAAGACTGACGAGGTAAGCCCATCTGAACTCCTACTGAGCCTGAATGTGACAGTCTCCGTACAGTCCGGTCTGTTCGTCTAAGAACATCACATGGAGGTCCAAGGGGGCGGTAAACGTCAGTCCCCTACTAGCGGTACAAGTCGTGTAGGAGCGTAGCCCAGAACACCTGAGATAACACTGGAAACCTACCAGTCTATCTCGCTTGCCCTGGCCAGAGACTTTGTGTAATGGCTCTCCTAGACACATCGCGATATCAACCCCCAATACCGGGAGAGACGAATCCTGTCTAACCGTCACTGCCTCCAAGTGCTTTGGGACTGCACCCAAAAACTACCTGTTTGCACGACTCCTTTGATCCTTGGTAGGGTAGTAATCAAAGTACAGTGGGAACAAACTCAAGGCGAAGTGACAGTGTCAAGTCAACGGACTAAGCTATACTCATGTCACCTGGGAACTGATAACTGACGATAGGTATAATACCAACCAACAGTTCCCGACGAGTTCTGTCCAGTGTACTTATAACCTAACGAGCACCCGTTTAATATCTCAAGTATGACGTACTGACGGCTGTGGGACAGGCCGTCTCCCAAGCTGGGATGAGAAGCGCATACGCTAGTCTACTCCGGAGTATCGATGCCCTGTCTCGATAGTCCTGTGACTAGGGACCTGCATAAGGATGTGCTTATGGATTACCCAGCCCCCACGAGTGTGACTGCCATCACAACGCTGGTAATCAAGCAAAGATCCTAAGGGCTCTACTAATATGTGAAAGCGATATGCTAAAAGAAACACATGCACACATTAAAGCAGAAACAAACCAAGTAGCATACTACTATTTTGAGCAAGATTGTCAATACAAGGTGAATATCCTAAGCTTCCATCAAGTAATATACATACTAGTATGATACAGTAATGGCCTCTAGGGCATATACACTAACAATCTCCCACCTGCACTAAGGCCATGTACTGGCGTATCGAAGACCTATCATCTCGATCATCCGCTCGAACTGAGTCTGGGGTAAGGCCTTCGTGAATGGGTCAGCAGTGTTATCTTCCGTAGCAACTCTCCGAACCTCGATCTCCTGGCGACCCACGATCTCCCTGATCAGGTGATACCGCCTCAAGATGTGCCTGGACTTCTGATGGGACCTGGGTTCCTTCGCTAAAGCTATATCCCCGTTGTTGTCGCAATACAGAGGTACTGGATCAACAATGGACGGAACCACCTGAAGTTCTGTTAGGAACTTCCTTATCCAGACGGATTATTTTGCGGCATCTGCAGCAGCGATATATTCCGCTTCCATCGTCGAGTCAGCAACGGTTTCCTGTTTGGAACTCTTCCAACACACCGCCCCTCCATAGAGGGTAAAGACATAACCCGACATGGGCTTGGAATCATCCTTGTCACTCTGGAAGCTGGAGTCAGTAAAGGCTTCGATCTGGAGGTCTTTTCCGCCATACACCAAGAACATCTCCTTAGTCCTTCTAAGGTACTTGAGAATGTTCTTTACCATTATCCAGTGTTTCTCCCCAGTGTTTGACTGATACCTGCTTACCACACTCAGTGCATAAGCTACATCTGGTCTGGTGCACAACATCGCATATATTATAGAGCCTACCGCAGAAGCGTAGGGTATAATAGACATGCGATCCCTTTCCAAATCAGTCTTGGGAGACATCTCTTTGGAGAGGGTGATCCCGTGACAAGCCGGTAGATTACCGCGCTTGGAATCTTCCATACTGAATCTTTTCAGTATGGTGTCGATGTACGTGGACTGTGAGAGTCCTAATATCCTCTTGGATCTGTCACGATAGATCCGGATCCCCAGAATGTAAGAGGCATCACCCAGGTCTTTCATGGAGAACCTGTGTGACAAGAACCCTTTGACAGATTGTAGCATAGGAATGTCATTTCCTATCAAGAGAATGTCATCCACGTAAAATACGAGGAATACAACAGTTCTTGCTACAAATCTACTATAGATGCATGGTTCATCTAGACTTTTGATAAAGCCAAATTCTTTGACCATCTCATCAAAACAGATGTTCCAACTCCGTTATACCTGCTTTAGTCCATAGATGGACTTAAGCAACTTGCACACCTTTCCGCTGCTCCCACTCTGAATGAAACCCTCTGGCTGGTCCATATAGACACACTCCTCTAAATTTCCATTTAGAAAAGCGGTCTTTACGTCCATCTGCCAGATCTCATAATCGTGGAAGGCAGCAATGGAAATAAGGATCCGAATGGATTTCAGAATAGCCACTGGAGAAAAGGTTTCGTCATAGTCCAAGCCAGGTCTTTGACGGACACCCTTTGTAACAAGTATAGCTTTATAGGTCTCAACCTGTCCATCTACACCAATCTTGCTTTTGAAGATCCACTTGCATCGTACGGGTTTTACCCCATCTGGAGTAATGTCCAACGTCCATACTTTGTTGGTGTACATGGACTCCATTTCGGTCCGCATTGCATCCAGCCATTTTACCGAGTCAACGCTCTGAATGGCCTGCTGGAAGCTAGTCGGCTCATCACTATCAATGATGCAATCCTCTCTATCCCCGTCTATGAGAAAACCGTAGTATCTCTCAGACGGATGAGACTGCCTACTACTTCTGCGGAGCAGCGTCGGAATGTCCTGATCTTTCGAACCCTCTGGTTCTACTAAGCTTTCAGTAATAGCTTGTGGTTCTGGAATTTCTTCCAGTTCTACTGCGCTCCCACTTATATGATTTTCCAAAAACTCCGTTTCCAAGAAGTGGGCATGACGAGAAACAAAAATCTTTTGTTCCTCTTCGCAATAAAAGAAATATCCCTTGGAGTTCTTTGGATATCCCACAAACTTGCACTGTACTGAGCATGCTTCGAGTTTGTCCGCATGCTGCTTTTTGACAAAAGCTGGACATTCCCATGTCTTAATATGATTAAGATAGGGTCTCTTCCCACACCACATCTGATATGGTGTAGTAGGCACAGTCTTAGTTGGAACTCGGTTCAAAAGGTATGCAGCTGATTCTAGTGCATATCTCCAGAATGATCACGGTAAATCAGCGTTACTCATCATGGAACGTACCATATCCAATAGGGTGCGGTTCCTTCTCTCCGATACACCGTTATGTTGCGGAGTGTATGGAGGAGTAAGCTGAGAGAGAATTCCATTCTCTTTTAAGTAATCCAGGAACTCGGCACTCAAGTATTCACCACCTCGACCAGATCTTAATGTCTTGATACTTTTGCCTGTTTGTTTTTCTACTTCATTCTTATATTCCTGGAATTTTCCAAAGACTTCGGATTCATGTTTCATTAAGAAGACATATCCGTACCATGAAAAGTCATCCGTAAAAGTAATGAAGTAAGAATAACCGCTTCTTGCATGCGTAGACATTGGATCGCACACGTCGCTGTATACGAGTCCCAAGAGCTCGCTCGCTCTCACTCCGTGTCCAGTGAACGGAGTCTTTGCCATCTTTCTTTTGAGACAGGATTGACAAGTTGCATATGATTGATATTCTAACGGATCCAAATATCCTTCCATATGCAACTTTGTCAACCTTCTCTCATTAATGTGACCTAGTCTACAATGCCATAAGAAAGTCTGATTTGTTTCTGGAGACTTTCTTTTGTGTGTATTCTGGACATTGAAAATCTGTGGTTGGTTTAATACGTATATACCATTGCTTATTGTACCTGACCCAATCAGAACTTGATTAAGGTGAATGTTTACAACATTACTTACAAAAGCAAATTCATAACCTTCTTTAGAAATTAAAAATACCGAAATGATATTACAAGTTGCATTGGGTACAAAAAAGCAATTACGTAAAACCAAAACATGTCCATCTAACATTCCCAGGTGATAGTCCCCCACGGCCTCTGCATCCATGCTAGCTCCATTTGCAACTTTGAGGGTCATGTCACCTGCCTTCAAAAACCTACGCTTTCTCAACGCCTACAAAGAATTACAGATATGAGATCCTGATCCGGTATCCAATACCTAGGACGTAGAGTTTATTGATAGACAGTTTTCAATAACATACACACCTGAAGCTGAAGCCGCAACTTGCTTCAGATCCTGTGTTCTAGCCTTCCAAGCCCTGCAATCTTTCTTCCAGTGTCCACTCTTGTGACAGTAAAAACATTCTTCCTTATCCACAAGCTTCCCCGCGACCTTTGTTGCTTTTGCCTTTCCCTTCATATCCACTTTACTAACACCGCCCCTTGGTTTGGCGGGGGTTTTCTTCTTCTTTCCATTGGCTTTCGCCTTGGACCTAGAAGAGGAAGATCCTCCTATAAACAAAGTGGATATTTCCCTACCTTTCTGTAGGGTGCCCTCTGCACTCCTCAGCATGTTGAGGAGTTCTGAAAGTTCAACTTTCTTTTCCTGCAAGTTGAAGTTCAGGATGAACTGGCGTAAGTTGAAGGAAGGGACTGAAGAATCAAGTCCGTATAGAGCTCATTCTCCAACGTGGTCCCAAGGTCCGCGAGCTCCTCTATGTAGCCAATCATCTTAAGCACGTGTTCCGCTACCGATGATCCGACGGCCAATCTTGCCGAAAACAACTTCTTCGACACTTCGTGTCTGGCGATACGAGATTGCTCTCCATACAGTTCTTTTGTATGGAGAAATATGGATTCGAGGTCCATATTCTCGTGCCTCCTCTGATGTTCGTTGTCCATAGAGGCAAGCACGAGGCACTTGGCCTTCGCGCAGTCGATTTCCCAGGTCTTGCGGATTTCCCTATCCACGACGCTGGTTTTGGGACCTGGGACAGGGGGAGCTTTGGTGGTAAGAAAATACCCCAAATTGTCATAAGTGATTGCCATTTTGACATTCCTGAGCCAATCTTTGTAGTTTGGCCATGTCTGTATGTTTTTATCTAGAAGTAACTTAAGTCCAGTCAAGATAATTGGTCGCTGCAATTAGGAGAGAGAGAAGAAACACTTTAGCATGATGCTCTTGCAAGTTTAGAGTGGTTTTTAATTTGTCTAAACAGGATGGCTCCCACTGTCTCTCGAATCCCTCCTCAAACCATAAAGGAAGAACTAGTCGGGATCAATCTCACCGTACAATACTTGCTTAACCGTTCAGCCAGGCCAGTGTCGATACTTCGAGGGAGGTTTTCCAACGCTTTCGTGAAGTTTCTTAATTAAGTAACCTCTTTTCCCTGTGGGCGTAGCCCCGCTAACACCTTTCTAGACACCTACTTGGTTTATAGCATTGATCGTTAAGTGAGAAAGTTCCGGAGGAGTAGCATATACTCACAGTAGGATCGGGATCCAAATATCATCGCGTGACAAAACTGAAGGAATCCTACCAGAATCATCACACTCCAAATGGTAGGCAGCGCTAGCAAGTTTCAGTTCTTTTGAAACTCCCAATGTGGATTTTTGCCCCATGCTCTTATGACCTTAACTTTGGCCAACAAATCATAAGTCACATGTCAAGTTCTACCCGTCATTCTCCAGGTTAATTTGAGCCCACCCGCACATACCCTTGACTTTGGCCAACAAGATAGAACAACTGCCCCAAACCAACACATCTATCTATGCTGCACATGAATACCCAATAGCTACCAATCACTATGCCTTGACTTTGGCCAACAAACATAGCTTGAATACTTATTGACCATTCATGTGAAATGACGGAGGGCTATGAATGGTTTTGGCGAAACCGTGAACTTAGTGAACTTGATATAATCGATGGAACGAGATAGCTTTCAAAAGGAGTGGTTTAAGCTCCGCATTTAAAATTTGGTTTTGAAAAGAACCGAGTGGTTTTGAAAGTGTTCCAACGACTTTTACTTGGTTTATTTTTTCTTGCATTAATTCCAATGCGCCCCATCATTTAATCCTACCATTGCAGAAAACAACGAAAATATGACGTACGCTTATGCCATCCTGTTCAGTCGATAAAACTGCACATTTGTAGTACATTTTTCCTACCATTTTTATATTAAAAAAGGACTTTAATATGATATATTATACATATGAGGGTTTATGTGTAAAAACATTATTTTCCATGTGTTAATATATTTTTATTATCATTTGGTAGGAAAATGTATGCAAATAATATTATTGACCTAATCCTAGTAGAACAAAGTCTATTAAATCTTATTTGAGTTGTTGTGCAGAATATTTCCAAGTTGTGCAGAATTTTCCAAGGCTAGAATCAAGCAAATCAAGTTGTTGAAGAAATCTTGCCAAATTAAGAAGCAAACTTGGAAACCAAGTCTGGAAGCAACCGAGAGAAGATTTCTGAAATATGAAGGTGCCTAGGATTGCCAAATGTCACAATCAGAAAGCCCAAGAAAATTGACAAAGAGATTTCACCCCTTGAGCGCGGATCCGCGGCCCTAGCCACCATTTGCCGCGGATCCGCCGCACTTCTATGGAGTTGGGGGCTGAGGATTTTTGGGGTGAATCTATGATGAATTTTACCAACTTTTGAAGCAAAATATTCTGGCTTTGCACTATAAAAAGGCACCGAGAGCCTCTTGGAAAAATCATCAAGCCGAAGAGATCATGAAGCTCCCGACGCTCACGCATCCAGGCTGATCATCGACTGTTCGACTACCTCCTTAGGAAAGATCGAGAAGCAACTAGTTGTAATCATTTTCTATGGATTAAAAGTGTAGTTTGTTCAAGTCGATTAATAAAGGTAGTTATTTTTATTTAATTGTTTTTGCATTTTACATTATGTTTTCCCTCTCTTTTTTTTCATCTTCTTCTCCCAACATGCGCGAGTAATTCTCCGCTTGTTAGGGTTCGTAGGATTAGGGTAGGCTAATGGACGATGAAAATAATTAAACCCTTTTTAAGTCCTATAAAGTTTAGGAACTTTATCAAAAGAATCATTAACATCCTAATCGGGCGCGCTAGCAATTCTTTGCTAGTTCCGACCGCGATTAGAGATTAGATTAATGATTGTTTTGGTAAAGGCTAGATAATGAACGGAGTTCCGTGTCGAGATAAGGGTTAAGAGTGGGATTCCTTTTCCCTCCGGAAACCCTAATCTACACGCATCACCGTCGCTCTAGTTCTAAATCTATTAATGGATAAAATGGGTAACTTTTAATTAATCGTCCATAACTACTAAATCCTAACGAACCCTACAAGCCCTCTTATTATATTATTTAAATCTCTAAAATAATCTAGATCTATATTTTACATTCTTGTTTAAAGTAGATCTAGAAACTTTTCACAAAATTCTTTATTCCTCCTCTCTTTCTCAACACATCTAAAGTAAAAGTAAAAGGTACCACGTTTCCCAGAGGACGACCCGTACTTACCTCGGTCTAGCTACACGCGACACCGTTCTGATTGCGGTAAACAAACACAAATTTTCACATCAATCAAATGGCGCCGTTGCCGGGGATACGTGCGTAATTTTTTATTTTTACTATTTGTGTTGAATTCTTAGACGAGTCATATCATTATTAACACAAAACTGCAAATTGCATATTTAACGATTTGTGCGTGAATTTTTGCAAGGAGATCTGGAGACACAGAATTAAGGGGAACAGGGAACAGAGACATTTTTAGAGATCCAGAGGAGCACAGAAGGCTATACAAAAATTTTCATCAAGTGATCCCTCTACTACGCGGCGGAACCGCGGCATAAAGGTACCTTTGGCGGCGGAATCGCGGCAGGTTGGAGGAATTAGGGCTTCAATCTTCTCTGGTATCTTTCTTAACTCCTTCTCTCTCCCCTCAAATCCACTAAAATCTATTTTCTGTAGGATTCTTTGCAAAATTGCACCGCTCAAAAATCTTTTTGCAAAAGTTTTGTAATTGGTTTTGTTTTGCATATTTAATACGGACTCTAAGGGGCAAAGACCAAATCAAGATTAGGTGGGGATTTCATCACCCTTCCTAAGCCCCACAAATCACAAACCGAGCGTATAGATCAACCCTTCATTAATTTAAATAATATTTAGACCAGACTCTAAGGACTGTCGCGCTCAATAAGGACAGAGGAAGGTCGTGGGTAATCTATCGTTTATCCGCATTACTTTTGTAGTGCCTAGGCAAGTGTGACAAAGGCTAGTGGTTTTTAATTAGGCCCACGACGTGGTTCCTTCCTACTTACCTGGCACTTATCTGGCTACAAGGGCAGTACGGAGGCGGTAGAGGATTGATCCTGCAGCTTATCCTTTGGAAGTCTAGGAGCGGTCTAGAGACTGGACCTAGGTGACCTTAGTTCTAGGGTTTCTTGTGCATCTTAGGGAGATTTGTCTTGAGTCCCACATTTTTCAAAACAAGCCAATTTTAAATCACACACACGCTGCCACTTGCACTAAACCCGCTTAGTGCATGCTCGGCTGGACACGGGATCCTAGTGCTCGTCTTGTCCGCGTTCCTGCTATCGACGCCGAAGTCGGTACTTCTTCATCTTCTTTTCCCCCACCACACACCACATCAACCGAGATGGACGGCACTCCATCAGAGTATAACACCACGCTGCCACTGCCCGAAGGTGCGCAGAATCCACCGCGCATTTCTCTCCAAGAGAGATGCTATCCTATCCGTGGTCCTCTTCCCACTTGTCTATCTCTTCCACCACCTAACGGGGATAATTTCGAAATTAAACCCCACTACATCAATCTGCTGCCCAAATTTCACGGGCTTGAGTCGGAAGACGCGTACGTTTTCATCACCAAATTCGAAAACGTATGCGCAAAGATGGGTACTTCACAATTGACTTTAGATGCTATGCGCCTACGTCTTCTCCCTTTCACACTGTGCAACTTGGCAGAAAAATGGCTTTATAATACTGCCGCACACTCTATCACTAATTGGGATGAATTTGTCATAGCATTTCTTAAGAAGTTTTACCCAAATCATAAGACTGCCCACATTAGGACCGAGATCAACCAGTTCACCCAGCTTCCCAATGAACCATTTTGGAAGTGCTTTGAACGTTTCAAAGATCTGCTTGTCCAATGCCCCCATCACGGAATACAAAGATGGGATTTATGTCGGATTATATATGAGGGCATTAATCCAGCGACAAAGCAGATGCTTGAAACAATGCGTCAATGCAATTTCATGTCTAAAGATGACGGTGAAGCATGGAAATATCTGGAAGACCTTACTGAACACACGTTGCAGTGGGAAAGCGTAAGACCACCTTCAACTAAGGGAGGTATTCACCAGCTCGACGTTTCTATTGCAGTAAAAGCCGAAATGGCAGCGATACAAAAGAAACTCGATGCTATTGAAAATAAGTTCTCATCTTTCTCCCTAAATCAGGTCACGCTTCCTAAGACCGTCTGTGGTTGCTGTTCGGATCCTTCACACTTAACGGAAGAATGTCCTATGAATGCATCGTTTCAAGCTAATGCTGCTTTTCAGCAGCGACCTAGAAACGATCCTTATTCTTCCACATATAATCAAGGATAGAGGAATCATCCTAACTTTGCTTGGAATCAAAACCAACAAATCAATTATCAAAGACCTCCTCCACAGCAACCACAACCACAGAATCAGCCCCCCTTTCAGTCACAGAATTTCCAAAATCCGGCCAACATTTCTACACCACAAGTGGCCGGTACTGACAACTCACTTTCACAAACTTTGGATATGTTCATGAAACAATCCATGCAAATTTCGGCTGAGATGAGGTCTTCTATTGATACCCTAACGAAAAACTCCTCCTCCCATGGTGAGAGTATCAAATCAATAGAAAACCAAATCGCACAGTTAAACGCCGCAATGAGTGCGAGAGAGAAAGGGAAACTCCCATCTCAACCCATACCTAATCCTGGCCACTCACAAAGTTATAATGTGAGTGCTGTTACCACGTTGAGATCGGGAAAAGTGCTGAATGACCGAGTGGGTGAGCAGTGTGATGATAGTGACACCAATGATACCCCAGCTTCTTCTTCTTCGCCTAATTCGTCTAGTCTCCCACCTTCATCCGAGCCTATTCTCCGTTTTCCCCAAGGCTCGAACCCTTCGCCCATTTTGCTAAATCTATCTAAGTCGATTCCCACTCCAGTTTTGGGATCGAATCCATCCCCACAGTCTTCTCCACAAACGTTGGACCCAAAACTTATTGATCAAGCACCTTATCCAAACAGGTTGAAGGGCAGCAGACCAAGTCCACAAATGGAAAAGATTGTGGAAATTTTTAAGCAAGTTAACATAAACATTCCTCTCCTAGATGCTATTCAACAAGTTCCGTCATATGCGAAAATCTTAAAGGACTTGTGCACTAGGAAGCGAAAAGTTCAAGTACCTAAAAAAGTTTTCCTTGCGAGTAATGTGAGCACTGCTTTTACACAACAACTACCCAAGAAACGAAAGGACCCCGGAAGTCCTACAATTTCTATTTCCATTGGGGGTAAAAATATCAATCGTGCTCTACTCGATTTAGGCGCTAGTGTTAACTTGCTTCCGTATTCTGTTTATGAGCAATTAGGGATCGGAGAATTAAAACCTGCGCATTGCACTCTTCAGATGGCCGATCGATCTATCACCCAACCTAGGGGTGAGCTAGAGGATGTGTTAATCAAAGTCGGGGAATTCATATTCCCTGTGGACTTTATCGTTATAGATACACAACCTGCAGCGAACCCACGCAATCAAATCCCGGTGATACTCGGTCGACCCTTTTTGGCCACTTCCAACGCAGTAATTAATTGTAGAAACGGCTCTATGACCCTATCCTTTGGAAAGAAGTCAATTGAGCTTAATATTTACAAGTTGGGAAGTGAACCCTCCGAACCCTATGCTCATGTGTGTTCTGTCGAATTAATGGATGTCGACAGCAGCGAATTTGATCAACCTCATAATACAGACTCTTTTCATATGTTGTTGTTTGACCCAACCATTTACTATTCCACCGAGTTGTCCGGGTCAACATCTAACACTGATGAGGAACTTTTTATAGAGTTTGACGATCACCCCATTTTTTCTGAGGACATTATTCTTCGGGGTATCGATGAAAGCTTTGAGGAAATTTTCGCTGATGAACTCGCATTTTTACAAGACACGGGTGTTGAGATGAATCAACTCCAAGATGAAGAAATTGAACCTCCACCCCTTCTTTTGGACAATCATGATAATGCGAGTAATCCATCATCACTATCACTGTGTCGTCTCTCCAAATTGAGACACAATCCTTTTTCATCACACCTCTTATCACCTCCCCACTTCTTCATGTCGAAAGGTGACATGTTCTTCCACCAACCTTGGTGCTTCATCGATAAAATTTTTGAATGGTTGGTGTTGACCTTCGGTCTTTGCAAAGCTTGGCATTGACCAATAACCTTGACCCCCTCGTGTGATTTTAAAAGATTAAAATTGTTTAACTCAAGTTTGGGGGGGTTGGTATATTTTGGGCTCTTGAAAGAAAATGATTTTTACAAATTTGTGAGCCAAAAATAAGTTTGGGGGAGGATTTTCACTTTCATATATTCTTTCCCCGATTAATAATGTCCTTCCAAGCTTACAGGTTTTTGTGATCCAGCGGATAGCAACAGTGAGGACACTGTTGAAAACAAGTTTGGGGGAGGTTTGTGCTTATTTACACATCAATTTGCATCATATTTTGCATAAGCACAACATTTTCAAAAAAATTTTAAAAACTTTCTTTTATAACAAAAGAGTAGAAAGTGATAAATTACATCCAAAAGATATGAATAATTTAAGAAAACCAAGAAAATTAGAAGTTTTCTTAAACGAACTAGTAATAAGTAGTTATGAGCTGTTGTCCCAAGGGTTAGTAAAATGGAGGAAGTCACTAATCTGAGAATAAAAATAAGTCTGAAAAATAGTTTCTATTCTGGAAGCCGAACATTTGAATGTTGATACCCTACTATATGCACTTACACACGTCTTGAAACTCGGAATAGTAGAGGATACCTTGAAATGCTCTTGTCTAAAAGCCAAAGTATGAAGGAAATGAAAAAAAAACGAAGAAAATATAAAAATGGTGAAAAGAAAAAAAATGAACACTGGTTTTGTTATCGCCAAGGCAGCAATAAAAAAATATAGCGAGGGTGCTTCATCACCTAGTGCCCTAAGGCCAACTGGTCTGGGAGTCATTGCTAAGCCTTAGGTGGTGCAAGACGAGGAAAATATTATCACCGAATCAGCAAGCACATGAGTAATCGGTCAGTTACTACCTCAAGAAGTATTAACGGTCGCATGAAAAGGTGTGAGCAAACCTAAGTATTCATAAAATTAAAAAGTACTGAGGTAGATGGACAAGAGTATGATAGCTTGAATTGAATTCTCCGAGTGTAGGGATGTTCTTTACACACACGTGGGGTTATATGATCAATGTTTGGATAAAAGGTAGGAATGAAGAATAAAGACGATGTTTTATTGAGGGATGATGTGATTTCTAACATTTTTTCATGACTATTAAGATAGGGCTCATGACAACTGAAAAGCTAGTATAGTTGGAAACTCTTCTTTTCAAAGTATTTCTTTTATGGTTCTTATCTTTATATGTAAATTTCACCATCTTTTTTTTGTTATACGATTTTGTGGGTGTAATCCGCTGAAAACCCTCAGGAGACAACACTCCTCCTACTAGGGACACCTAGAGGTTTAACGGCTTGTTGCACATGCTCAGTGCAATCGTGTCTGCCTACGAAAGTGTGCTTAGTTTTCTCCTTTCTTTTTCTCCTCTTGAATAAACTAGTTTGCTCGGGACGATCAAAGATAAGTTTGGGGGTATTTGTTCAGTCGATAAAACGGCACATTTGTAGTACATTTTTCCTACCATTTTTATATTAAAAAAGGACTTTAATATGATATATTATACATATGAGGGTTTATGTGTAAAAACATTATTTTCCATGTGTTAATATATTTTTATTATCATTTGGTAGGAAAATGTATGCAAATAATATTATTGACCTAATCCTAGTAGAACAAAGTCTATTAAATCTTATTTGAGTTGTTGTGCAGAATATTTCCAAGTTGTGCAGAATTTTCCAAGGCTAGAATCAAGAAAATCAAGTTGTTGAAGAAATCTTGCCAAATTAAGAAGCAAACTTGGAGACCAAGTCTGGAAGCAACCGAGAGAAGATTTCTGAAATATGAAGGTGCCTAGGATTGCCAAATGTCACAATCAGAAAGCCCAAGAAAATTGACAAAGAGATCTCACCCCTTGAGCGCGGATCCGCGGCCCTAGCCACCATTTGCCGCGGATCCGCTGCACTTCTATGGAGTTGGGGGCTGAGGATTTTTGGGGCGAATCTATGATGAATTTTACCAACTTTTGAAACAAAATATTCTGACTTTGCACTATAAAAAGGCACCGAGAGCCTCTTGGAAAAATCATCAAGCCGAAGAGATCACGAAGCTCCCGACGCTCACGCATCCAGGCTGATCATCGACTGTTCGACTACCTCCTTAGGAAAGATCGAGAAGCAACTAGTTGTAATCATTTTCTATGGATTAAAAGTGTAGTTTGTTCAAGTCGATTAATAAAGGTAGTTATTTTTATTTAATTGTTTTTGCATTTTACATTATGTTTTCCCTCTCTTTCTTTTCATCTTCTTCTCCCAACATGCACGAGTAATTCTCCGCTTGTTAGGGTTCGTAGGATTAGGGTAGGCTAATGGACGATGAAAATAATTAAACCCCTTTTTAAGTCCTATAAAGTTTAGGAACTTTATCAAAAGAATCATTAACATCCTAATCGGGCGCGCTAGCAATTCTTTGCTAGTTCCGACCGCGATTAGAGATTAGACTAATGATTGTTTTGGTAAAGGCTAGATAATGAACGGAGTTCCGTGTCGAGATAAGGGTTAAGAGTGGGATTCCTTTTCCCTCCGGAAACCCTAATCTACACGCATCACCGTCGCTCTAGTTCTAAATCTATTAATGGATAAAAAGGGTAACTTTTAATTAATCGTCCATAACTACTAAATCCTAACGAACCCTACAAGTCCTCTTATTATATTATTTAAATCTCTAAAATAATCTAGATCTATATTTTACATTCTTGTTTAAAGTAGATCTAGAAACTTTTCACAAAATTCTTTATTCCTCCTCTCTTTCTCAACACATCTAAAGTAAAAGTAAAAGGTACCACGTTTCCCAGAGGACGACCCGTACTTACCTCGGTCTAGCTACGCGCGACACCGTTCTGATTGCGGTAAACAAACACAAATTTTCACATCAATCACATCCGCATTCGCCACGGGGTCCCGTCATCACCCGTTAGGTTACTTAAGTAACGACAGAGCGGGGGCTGGACTAGCGCGGATGCAAAACATAAGCAACGCCTAAATAGATATCATATAGATATACATAAACATTCATCACATGCAATGATAGCCTTTCCAGATCACAGATGAATACATTGGATATACTAGGATTCCGCATTTCGTACGAGCCTGTAACGAAGAGCGGATTACACGGTCGCGATGAGTAGCCAAACCCCACCCTTGACCCCTACGGGTGCGGCAAACTACCCGCCAAGTATCCGAAGTGAAGCAACCTCCCTCAACAATGTGAGTAGGCCACTCGGCACTTCGAGATACCCGGTAGTTTATGCACCCCATCTTGGGTCTATCCTAGGAGCAAAAATAGTAAAAAGAAATTATACAATGACGGCTACAACCCCGACCCGGTTGTGCGGCCATACAAATAATATTACATCAATTTACATATTACAAGAATTGAAAGAATAAGAAAACTCTCATCTCACAACCCCCGTCTATTCATCCGCGACAATCCAACGAATTCATATACACAAATCATCAACATTACAGATCACAGATATGTATAACCACCACTAATCTACGTATAGCGATTAGCAGATGTTCAATACATATATCACATCACAGATATAACCCATTAGCCAAAGTGTAAAGAAATTCGATCAAAATACGGATTTGTGACCACCCCAAAAACTAACTTGTTCTCTGGAAAATCTGGGTAGAAACAAACTATATTAAAAATCCCAAAACCTCCAACTAATTACACTGCACCAAACTCGGTCCACGGCCGAGTCAACTCGGCCGCGGATCCACGGCAAGAAGCATGTTCTTGCCGCGGAACCGGGGCGCTTTGACCGGTTCAGTGGCTTGTTTTTGGTGTGTGTCTTTAGAAAACCTTGAGCCGATTTTTCATGTATGATTTATTATTTTTAGAGCAGAAATAAAAATCGGCAGAAACTTAGGGTTTTAGAAAAATGTTTTGCGATTTTTTTCCGATCGAAGTTCTATATACTTTGCTAACTAGTTAGTTTGTGTTTAGCTAGTCTCTGATACCACTGTAAGTCCACGTTGCCCACCCCGATGCTTGCAGGGAGGCGGAAACGTTATGAAAAATCGGATTTTTACAACACTAGGCAACATGGACTATGTAAAGGAGTGATCTTTGCTAAAAAAAACTAACTACAAAGCTAAAAGAGTTAGCTACTCGTAAAGGGGTTATACCTAGGTCTTCAAGTCCTTCTCTTCTTGCTCCTTGGAGTGAAAGAATGGGTTGTCCTTGTCGCCTTCTCTTGCCGAAGAAAGATCCACCCGAGGGCCTCTACCTTTGGCTCCAACCTCAAACTAAAAGTAACTATGGTGCTTGGTGTGCTAAACCTAAGACCTTAGAAAGAGAAGAGAGCATTTTTGAGTGTTTTATCTCAAGCTCAAAATGGTTCTTAACACAAGAGAGGGGAGAGGTAGAGAGAGAGGAAGAGGAGGAGAGAGAATGAAAATGATAAAATGAGAAGAATAATACAACCTTCTCACATATATTTGAATTATGAAAAATAGATAATTAGCTAAAGATAATTGTGATGGTTAATCAAGAAATGACTATTATCATTTCACATTAAATGCTTTTGTAAGGATCAAAGAGCATCTTTCATATGGAATGATGATGGTCAACTTGTCGACCTAGGTCCACAAGTCAAGTATAGTCAAATGGTCAACAACCCTAACCATGCACAATTATAATTAACTAATATTAATAAATCATATTTCACACATAAACATTAGGGTTAAGAAAATGACAACGGTCATTAACCCTAATGAAAGTCCTCTGCCTCTACCTCAGTCAACTGTGCATACACACCCGTATCCGTGTTCCGAGGAACACGAATACAATGAGATAAAACCAATCCCAAAACATATACTAGGATCTGGTTTGAACCAAAGCCCGCTAGTATAAGCTGTCCGGACAAAAAACGTGCACAAGTGCACGGATGTGAACGAACCCCTGTCGCAAAACCATGCGACCTCTACTCATTTTCCCTAAAGGCGAATAACCCTCTGTGTGGGACTCTAAAGACTCGACACTACGCTGGCAGTGGGTTTAACCATAGACCGCAAGCGGCACTAGCTGTACGTAACGGTCCCCAGGTAGATGCCGACGAGGTAAACCCATTTGAACTCCTGCTGAGCCTGAATATGACAGTCTCCGTACAGTACGGTCTGTTCGTCTAAGACCATCGCATGGCGGGCCTAAGGGGGCGGTAAACGTCAGTCCCCTACTAGCGGTACAAGTTATGTCGGAGTGTAGCCCAGAACACCTGAGAGAACACTGGAAACCTACCAGTCTATCTCGCTTGCCCTGGCCAGGGACTTTGTGTAATGGCTCTCCTAGACACAACGCGATATCAACCCCCAATACCAGGAGAGACGAATCCTGTCTAACCGTCACTGCCCCCAAGTGCTTCGGGACTGCACCCAAAAACTACCTGTTTGCACGACTCCTTTGAGCCGTGGTAGGGTAGTAATCAAAGTACAGTGGGAACACACTCGAGGCGAAGCGACAGTGTCAAGTCAATGGACTAAGATGTACTCATGTCACCTGGGAACTGATAACTGACGATCGGTATAATACCAACCAACAGTTCCCGACGAGTCCTGTCCAGTGTACTCGTAACCTAACGAGCACACGCATACTATCCCAAGTACGACGTACTGACGGCTGTGGGACAGGCCGTCTCCCAAGCTGGGATGAGAAGCGCATACGCTAGTCTACTCCGGAGTATCGATACCTTGTCTCGATAGTCCTGCGACTAGGGACCTGCATAAGGATGTGCTTATAGATTACCCGGCCCCCATGAGTGTGACAGCCATCACTACGCTGGTAATCAAGCAAAGATCCTAAGGGCTCCACTAATGTGTAAAAGCGATATGCTAAAAGAAACACATGCACACATTAAAGCAGAAACAAACCAAGTAGCATACTACTATTTTGAGCAAGATTGTCAATACAAGGTGAATATTGTTAGTGTATATGCCATAGGGGCCATTATTGTAATATACTAGTTTGTATATTACTTAATGGAAGCTTGGGATATTCACATGTATATAACAGTCTTGCTAAACATGGTAGTATACTACTTGGTTTTTCTATCTTAATATGTGAGTATACGTATTTATAGAGCTCTTAGGATCTTGCTTGACTACCAGCGTTGTGATGGCAGTCACACTAGTGGGGGCTGGGTAGTCTACAAGCACATCCTTATTTAGGTCCCTAGTCGTAGGATTATCGAGACAGGGCATTGATACTCCGGAGTAGACTAGTGTGTACGCTTCTCATCCCAGTTGGGGAGATGGTCTGTCCCACAGCCGTCAGTACCTCGTACTGGAGATAGTATGCGGGTGCTCATTAGGTTACGGGTACACCGGACAGGACTTACAGGGAACTGTTGGTTGGTTTTATACCAGTCGTCAGTGAACAGATCCCAGGTGACATGAGTACAGCATAGTCCGCAGACTTGACACTGCTACTTCGCCTCGAGTGTGTCCCACTGTTCTTAGATTGCTACCCTTCCACGGCTCAAAGGAGTCGTGCAAACAGGTAGCAGTTGGATGCAGTCCCGAGCACTTGGAGGCAGTGGCAGTTAGATAGGATTCGTCTCTCCCGGTATTGGGGGTTGATATCGCGCTGTGTCAGAGAGCTATTATGCAAAGTCCCTGGCCAGGGCAAGCGAGATTTCCCGGTAGGTTCCAGTAGTTTCTCAGGGTGTAATGGGCTTCGCTCCGACACGACTTATACCACTATCAGGGGACTGACGCTTGCCGCCCCCTAGGCCCGATATGCGATAGTCTTAGACGAACAGACCGGACTGTACGGAGATTGTCACATCAGACTCAGTAGGAGTTCGGATGGGTTTCCTCATCGGCCTTCTTATCGATATCTACCCGGGGACCATTATGTACAGCTAGTGCCGCTTACGGTCTGTGGTTAAACCCACTGCCAGCGTAGTAGTCGAGTCTCTAGCGTCCCACACAGAGAGTTTCCCTACTCCAGCTGAAACGATATAGAGGTCGTATGGTTTTACGACAAGGGTTCGGACGCATACGTGTGTTTATGCACGTACGACATCCGGACAGTTTTTACTAGCCGGCTTTGGTTTAAGCCAATTTCTAGTATCCGGTTATTGGATTTATACAGTCTAAAGTTTTTCCGTGTTTTCACGGATAGGAGGGGCATTCTCGTAATTGCGCGAGAAGCTTCTAGAAGATGGTGACTTGGGGGTTAAGGTGGCATATGCATTAAATGAGATTAATGAGTCATTTGAGTGATTCATCCATGTCATTAATGCATCATAAATGCTTAATGACTTATGGAGATGAATCACCCTCTTGTATTTATTAAGCATGATGATTAATCCTTTATTGGATAAATGATAATGCTTGATATATATTATGATAGCTCATTATCTCATCTCATTCTCTTGCTCACTTTCTCTCTCCTCAAGCTCTCTCTCTTAAAACCCTAATCCTCCCCTCTCATGTGTTGAGACCAAGGATTAGAGTAGACTACTTAATCCTTAACCATTCTCTATATCACCTAGGTTACTTAGATTAGCGATTTAAGAAACCTACTTACCTCAAGTTAGAGGTGAAGCTTATAGTAAAGCTCTCGGGTGGATCTTCTACTACATAGAGACGGCCGGAGAGGACGTGGAGAACGACAAGACGAAGGACTCAGTTCTTAAGGTATAATCACTTATCATTGTAGTTAACTCTTCTATGGTTTCTTGTTAGTTATTGTTTATGCAAAGATTCTCGGTTAGTCGATGTTTACGCATAAAACAAGATCGTTTTTCATTATTCCACCTCCCCGTAAGTCGTGGGGTGTTGTACATCGACTTACAGTGGTATCAGAGACTCGCTAAACAATAATTAACTCATTAGCAAAGTCGTATGAATTTCGAACGCAAAACGAACCAAAAAACGACATCGATATCACAAGTTTCTGTCAATTTTTAAACAGGCTCTAAAAATTTTTCAGGTTGCTGCAGAGTAACAAGTATAGAAAGATAAGAACACTGGAGAAAAATGGGTTAGTGAATCGGTCATACAGCCGCAGAACCGCGACCGATCCCACCGATCCGCCGCGGATCCGCGGCCGAGTTGGGGCCGATTCGACCCAGTTTGCTCCTGTTATTCTTTTGTGATATTGTTGTGTTTTCTGGAATGTTTATTTTCTGCTCAAAGTCTCAGGTGCACAGAGAAGTTTTGGGAGTAGAATATGATATGTTTGCTCATTCGAAATTATACGAAGTTTGATAATTTGATTATATCTGTGATTGTTTAATGTGTTCGTAAACCTTACCTAACTGCTAGTATGTCGGTTGGCAGGGGGTTGCACATTTCTGTAATGGTTTTTACTGTTTGTAGTTATGAACTTTATTGGAATGTTGTGATGATTAGCCGGGGTTTGAAATGGGTTGTTATATTCATTCATTCAATGTAATTGTAATATGTTGTAATATTATTTTGCGGGGCGCATCCAGGTTGCGGTTGTAGCCACCGTTGTATTATTTCATTTTACTGTTTTTGCTCCTAGGATAGACCCAAGATGGGGTGCACAAACTACCGGGTACTTTGAAGTGTTTAGTGGCCTACTCACTTTGTTGAGGGAGACCGCTTCACTTCGGGTATTTGGCGGGTAGTCTGTCGTACCCGTAGGGGTCTAGGGTGGGGTAATGGCTATTCATCACAACTGTGTAATCCGTCTTTTGTTGCAGTCTCTAAACAAACGCGGATTGCTTGCAAATCCAATAAAGTTCATATGAAATCTGGAATGATAGCTATTTAGACGAATGTACAATATCTATATATGATAGCTATTTAGACGTCACTTATGTTTTACACCCGCGCTAGCCCATCCCCCACTCTGCCGTTAGTTAAGTAACCTAACGGGTGATGACGGGACCTAGTGGCGAATGCGGATGGCATAAGTGGACGTTGTATTTTCGTTATTTTCTGCAATGATAGGTTAATGATGGGATTCATTATTTATAATGGAAAGAAAATAAACCAAAAAGTTGAATCGTTGGAACAATTTAAAAGAAACCACTCGGTTATTTTAAAACAGATGATATTTTTAATTGCGGAGCTTTAACCACTCCTTTTAAAAGATATCAGGTTCCTTCGGTCATATCAAGTTCACTACGTTCACGGTTTTGCCAAAACCATTCATAGCCCTCCGTCATTTCATTTGGGTATTCAGTAGTATTCAAGCTATGCATTTTGGCCAAAGTTAAGGCATAATGTTTGGTAGCTGCTGGGTTTTCATTTGTTGCATAAGATAGATGAGTTGGTTTGGGACAGTCGTATTATCATTTGACCAAAGTCAGGGGTATGTACGGATGTGTTCAAATTGACAAGATAATGACGGGTAGAACTTGACATGTGACTTATGATATTTTGACCAAAGCCAAGTTCATAAGAGCATGGGGCAAAAACCTATATCGGGAATTTCTAAAGAAACTGAAATTTGCAAAGAGTTGCATACCATTTGGAGTTTGATGAATGGTGGTAGGATTCCTTCAACATTATCATACGATGATATTTGGATCCCGATCCTACTGTGAGTATATGCTACTCATCAGGATATTCGTCGCTTAACGATCAATGCTATAAACCAAGTAGGTGTCAAGAAAGGTGTCAGCGGGGTTACGCCCCCAGAGAAAAGAGGTTATTTAACTAAGGACCTTCGCGAAAGCGTTGGAAAACCTCCCTCGAAGTACCGACACCAGCCTGGCTGAACGGTTAAGCAAGTATTGTACAGTGAGGATAGTCCTGGCTAATTATTCCTTTATGGTTTGAGGAAGGATTCGAGAAACAGTGGGAGCTATCCAGTTTAGATAAATTAAAAAACCACTCTAAACTTGCAAGAGCATCATGCTAAAGAGTTTTCATCTCTCTCTCCTAATTGCAGCGACCCTGAAAATGACTGGACTTAAGTTACTTTTAGAGAAAAATATATTGACAGGGCCAAACTATAAAGATTGGCTGCGGACTGTCAAAATGGCTTTGACCTATGACAAATTAGGGTACGTCCTCACCGCTAAGGCACCTGCAGTCCCAGGTCCCAAGTCCAGTAATGCGGATAAGGAAATCCGCAAAACCTGGGAGTATGATTGGACGAAAGACAAGTGCGTCGTGCTTGCCTCGATGAACAATGAACATCAGAGGAGGCACGAGGATATGGAACTAGATACCATATTTCTCCATACAAAGGAACTTTATGGAGAGCAATCTCGTATAGAAAGATACGAGACCTCTAAGAACTTGTTTCGAGCGAGGTTGGTTGTCGGATCATCGGTAGGAGAACATGTCCTAAAGATGATTGGCTACATAGAAGAGCTCGCAGACCTTGGGACGACTTTGGATAATGAGCTCTATACAGACCTTATTCTCCAGTCCCTTCCTTCCACCTACGCCCAGTTTATTCTGAACTTCAACATTCAAAGAAAAGAAGTTGAACTTCCGGAACTCCTGAACATATTAAGGAGTGCAGATGGAACCTTGCAGAAGGCAAGGGAAACACCCGCTATGTTTGTTAGCGGTGATTCTTCTTCCGGGTCCAAGGATAAGGCCAAAGGAAGGAAAAAGAAGACCGCCACCAAACCTAGAGGAGGTGTAAGTAAGGTGGGAGGGAAGGGAAAGAAAAAGTTTGCAGTACCGGTAGTGGACCAGGATGAGTGCTTCCTTTGTCACAGGAAAGGGCACTAGAAAAAGGATTGCAAGGCGTGGAACGCCAAGAACCAGGAACCGAAGCAAGTTGTGGCTTCGACTTCAGGTGTGTTTGTAATTGAGAATTGTCTGTCAACCAACTCTACTTCCTAGGTATTGGATACTGGATCAGGATCTCATATTTGCAATTCATTGCAGGCACTGAGAAACCGTAGAGTGCTGAAGGAAGGTGATATGACCCTGATGGTTGCTAACGGAGCTAGCGTGGGAGCTGTGTCCGTAGGGGATTATCACCTGGGATTGACGAGTGGACACATTTTGGTTTTACATAACCGTTTTTGTGTACCCAGCTTAACATGTAATATCATATCTATTTCCTTGTTATCAAATAAAGGTTATGATTTCACGTTTGTAAGTGATGTTGTTAACATCCACCTTAATCATAGTTTGATTGGGTCCGGTACACTGGATAGCGGTATATATGTGTTAAACCAACTCCAAATTTTCAATGTCCAGAACACACTAAAAAGAAAGTCTCCATATTTAAATAAAGCTTTCTTATGGCATTGTAGACTGGGTTACATCAATGAGGGAAGGTTGACTAAGTTACATAGAGAAGGATATTTGGACTCTTTCGAATATCAAACTTATGCCACTTGTCAATCTTGTCTCAAAGGAAAGATGACAAAGACTCCATTTACTTGACATGGAGTAAGAGCGAGCGAGCTCTTAGGACTCATACGCAGCGATGTATGTGGTCCAATGTCTATACATGCAAGAGGTGGTTTTTCCTATTTCATTACTTTAACGGATGATTACTCAAGGTACGGATTCATTTATCTGATAAAACATAAATCCGAGGGTTTTGAGAAATTCCAAGAGTATAAGAATGAAGTAGAAAACCAAACCGGCAAAAGTATCAAGACACTAAGATCTGATCGAGGTGGTGAATACTTGAGTGCCGAGTTCCTAGGTTACCTAAAAGAGAAATGAATTCTCTCTCAGCTTACTCCTCCATACACTCCATAGCATAACGGTGTATCGGAGAGATGGAATCGAACCCTATTGGATATGGTACGATCCATGATGAGTAATGCTGAGTTACCGCGATCTTTTTGGGTTTATGCGCTAGATTCAGCGGCATATCTTCTGAACAGGGCTCCTACCAAGACTGTGCCTACTACCCCATATCGGATGTGCAGTGGGAAGAGACCCCATCTTCAGCATATGAAGATTTGGGGATGTCCAGCTTTTGTTAAAAAGCAGCATGTGGACAAGCTCGAGGCACGATCAGTAAAGTGTAAGTTTGTGGGATATCCAAAGAACTCCAAGGGATATTATTTCTATTACGCAGAGGAACAAAAGGTTTTTGTTTCTCGTAATGCCCATTTTCTAGAAAAGGAAATAAGTGGGAGCGAAATAGAACTGGAAGAAATTCCAGAACTACAAACTAATACTGAAAGTTTGGTAGAACAAGTAGTTCAAGAAGAATAGGACATTCCCGCACCCCTCCGTAGGAGTAGTAGGCCATCTCATCCACCTGAGAGATACTACGGTTTTCTCATAGATGGGGATAGAGAGGATTGCATCATAGATGATGATGAACCTACTGGCGTCCAGCAGGCCATCCAGAGCGGCGACTCGGTATGATGGCTAGATGCAATGCGGACCGAAATGAAGTCAATGTACACCAACAAAGTATGAACTTTGGACTTTGCTCCAGATGGGGTAAAACCCATAGGATGCAAATGGATCTTCAAGAAAAAGAGTCAAAGAATGCAAGTTGCTTAAGTCAGAGGGTTTCAGTCAGAGTGGGAGCAGCGGGGAAGTATGCAAGTTGCTTAAGTCCATTTATGGACTGAAGCAGGCATCGCGGAGTTGGAACATCTGTTTTGATGAAACAGTCAAAGAATATGACTTTATCAAAAATCCAGATGAACTGTGCATATATAGTAAAGTTGTAGCACGAACTGTCATATTCCTCGTTTTGTACGTGGATGACATTCTATTGATAGGAAATGACATTCCTATGCTACAATCTGTCAAAGGATTCTATTCACACAGGTTCTCCATGAAAGACCTGGGTGATGACTCTTACATTCTGGGGATCCGGATCTATCGTGATAGATCCAAGAGGATGTTGTGTAAGTGCACGGCGGCGCCCCGGCCGTCAATCTGACGCCGGAATGCGGAAGCGGTGATTTACTTTAACTTTTCAAACCGGCACCACCGTGCACTATCAACCTGGATCGGGCCATTAAACTAGTCCTAGCTATCTAGAGTAGGGGAAGAGAGATATACCGAGTGATTCGAGTCCTCCGGTCTTCTCGTCGTCGTCCCGATCTCCCGCGGAATCTCCGGTCTCCACCTCCTCGCCGGAAGGACACCACGTCGCCGGCTTCTTTTACAGGCTCCGACCTCTATACCGAGGCAATTCGGGCACGAAGTTGGCGAGTCGACGTGCCCAAGATTTGCTGTAGAATGTAGTGTAGAACTTGTGTCTCATTTGGGGTTGTGGAAGTTGCCTTTGGTGGAGGAAAGGAACTAAGACTTTTTGGAGATGAAACTTTGGGATTTTGTGAAGCCAAAAGACCAAAAATCCCCTCACCTAATATTGGGACAGCCCCTCCTTGTCTTGGCCGGCCATGCACCATGGTGAAGAGAGGAGAGTGAGAGGATGAGGGAGTGAGTGAGTATCAAAAAGAATGAGTGAGCCAACCAATCAAGCAAGAGAGAGAGAAAGGGTGATGATAACAAACAATGATCACAAACTAAAACCCACACTCAACCAACCTCATCATCTCATCACAAAGTTAAGCTATCATGAAAGAAGAAGTCAAATGGTCAAGGGATGGTGCAACCATCATGACACTACAAGATGCAAATACTACCCTCCAAAAAGCTTATTTGCACAAATGCAAATAAACCCTCCTCCACCAAACATCGGCCAATGAAAGATACAAAGAAATATGGCCGAAACGGAAAGCAAACTGGCAACTCCGGAAAACTGGTCCCGTAATAAATTACATGAAAACCCCAATACTGTGTATACACACCCACATCTGTATTCCGACCGAATACAAATGCAATGAGACAAAATCTACACTGTACTATACTAGGATCCGGCTTAAACTAAAGCCCGCTAGTATAAACTCGTCCGATCATGATCCGTGCAATACCGCATGTATCTGATCGAACCCTGCCATATCTCCATACGGCCTCTACAGCGTTTCGCCCGAAAACTTGAGCAACTGAATGTGGGGGACTCTAAAGACTCGTCAATACTATGGCTGTGGATTTAACCACTAGCACGTCAGAGGTATTAGCCATACGTGACGGGCTACTAGCTATTGACCAAAAGGGACGTCGATGAGCGAACTCATCCTGACACCCTACTGAGCCTGCCAGTGACAATATCCGTACAGTCCGGTCCGTTCGTCTATGAGCATCGCATGGCGGGCCTGGGGGGTTGGTAAAAGTCAGATCCCCATAAGCGGTACAAGTCGTGTCAGAGATCAGCCCAGAACACCCTGAGATACTACTGGAATACCTACCAGTAAATCTCCTGCCTTAGCCAAGGACTTTTCATGTTCTGACTCTCCTAGACACAGCGCGACCTCATACCCAATACCGGGAGAGACGAACCACCGAAGATCCGCTCACTGCCTCCATGTGGCTCGGGACTGTACCCAACTAAAACCTGTATGCACGTCTCCTTTGAGTGTGGTAGGGTAGTAATCAAAGTACAGTAGGAACTCACACGAGACAAATAAGGATCCTCAGGTCGATGAACTAACCTGTACACATGTCACCAGGGAACTGCTATCTGACGTCAGGTATAAGACCAACTAGCATGTTCCCGGCAAGTCCTGTCCGGTGTACTCATAACCCAATGAGCGCCTGTATACATCTTAGGTGATCCAACTGACACCAGTGGCTTGTGAGACCGGCCACCGCCCCTCGTCGGGGTCTCGACTGTATACACTAGTCTACTCTGGAGTATCGATGCCCTGTCTCGAAACTCCCACGACTAGGGACCTTTTAAGGATGTGCTTATACACTACCAGCTCCCACGTATATGATCACCCTCATACTGCTAGCAGTCAAGCAAGAATCCTAGGGGCTCTATCAATGTGTAATAGCGACCTGTCAGGTCGCCTAAAGCAGTACACGATGATAAAGATAAACCAGATAGCATACTATCATCTTGAGTAGAACTATCCTACCGGGATAGGTCCTCCCTCAAACATTGCAATCATATGCCTGGTATCCGGTATTCCTAGTAATGCCTCTTCCAGATTCACGACTGTAACCGTATAATTATTTGCCACCTCTACAAATCCCTTTATATGTCTTTATTCATTACCTTCTGCACACCCTTTAGGCCAAATGGTTTTCTTCCTTCCCTACCGTTCGGCACCAGCCTATGGTTTAGAAGAAGACTATCCAATATGTAGGGCCGGCCTAGCACCTCGTCAAGGGTTCGGTAGCATCACACATGCCATAATCAAAATTTTAGAGGTGTTAAGTTAACCCGACAAGAATCGAAACTAGAAGTTTTAGGGATTCATACAACTAAACATCACATGTAATTATAAAACTATCACTAAGAGGAAAGATTACAACCTTTGTAGATCTTCCTCGGTGACTCCTTGGCACTATGAGAGTTTGTAACGGATCGATGGAAGCCTTCCTTGTCCACGATGATCCACCCGAAGTCCCTTTGCCCAAAGCTCCTTACCTTACTTGTTTCGCAAACGAAGTAGAGTAAACACCCTACACAAATCGGCTAGATGTGTGTAGTATGATAATGTGGTTTATGTTCTTCAATTCAAATCCTTTCTTTTATCAACATTCACTCAAGTAAGAAATCAAGAGAGGAAGAAGAAGATAATGGTGGCTTGAGCTTTCTATCATATCACATATGATAACTTGTATTCTTCACACCCTTGCACTCAATTGTACACAAGTTTTGTACACATTGCTTCATATCACATATGAAGCTATTTATAGTGATAAGAAGGGAATAATCACCATTATTCCATTACCACCATAATTGTGAGTGGAAATTCTTTTCCTAAACAATTAAGCATGGGTGGAAATTCTTTTCATTAAGTTAATTAAAGCTTACCCACTAAGGAATAAAGGAGCATGTGTGGATATTCTTTACATTAACTTAAAATGATAAATACAAATTAAAAGCTTCAATATAAGTCTTATATTGCCATCATTCTTGTATCAACAACCATGATACTATGTATGCATGTATGTGTCCATGCACATCATCATGTGAATACATGCATGCATACAAAAGGATTTACTTAAAGAATTTATCTAAATGTAATTTGTTAAATCAACACTTGATTTACCAAACCGGTCATATCTCATACGATCCGTCAAATAGAAAATGCCCGATAAATATACGTTATCATATAACAGTATTTAATCGGGTCCCGCGCATATCTCATATGCACACCACATCGTTTTGCCTGAGCCAGGAAACTTCATTGTGGGACTCTAAGACTCGTCAATACGCCAGAAGTAGATGATGATCATATCAAACATATACATGCCGCAAGAGGTCAGCTAAACATAACGGCCACCCGGGTATTGAAACGATCAGAAGAAAACCAGCGAAGCTGTAAAAACTCCCGTCGAGCCAACTGGCAACACTTACCGTACAGTCCGGTCTCTTCGTCAGATATGCTGCATATCAAGTCTAGGGATGGTATCGTCGACCCCAGTAACTCAATAAGTCATGCTGGTGTATGGCTCATAACAGATCGAGAAACTACTGATAACTCTTATCAGTAAATCTCAGCAGCCCTGGCCAGGGACTTCATGTTTTAGCCAATCGAGCATAGCACAACATCAACCCCCAATACCGGGAGAGACGAAACCCCTCCTATCGCTCATTGCCTCCATGCGCCTCGGGACTGTACCTAAAGACCACCTGCTTGCACGACTCAGTAAAGCCGTGGTAGGGTGGAGATCAAAGTATAGTGGGAGGACACACAAGACTCTATGACGATCTCGGGTCTACAGACTAACCTGTACCAGTGTTCCTGAGAACTGCTATCCGACGATAGATATAATACCACATTGGAGTTCTCGGCGAGTCCGTTCAGTGTACCCAGTCTCCACTGAGCACCCGCATACAATCTTTGGTGTCTCCTCACCAGATGGATATGGGATCATCCATCGCCCATCATATGGGACAAGAATAGCATACGCTAGTCTACTCTGGAATATCGATGCCCTGTCTCGATACACCCTCGACTAGGAACAATTCAAGGATATGCTTATAGACTATACGTGCCCCACTAGTATGATCCGCATCATAATCACAGTAGTCAAGCAAATATCCTTTGGGCTTTATCAACATGTGTAAATGATTAAATCTACATGTACAGATAAAGAAAACCAGATAGCGTACTATCATGTTGAGCAAGAATGTCATCTATCTCTATAGATTATATGTCCAAGTTTCCACTATCCATATAATGGCCTTTAAGGCATACATATTACTAACAATCTCCCACTTGCACTAAGGCCAATTATTAGCGTATCTCATACCCAACATTTCAAACAGTCGCTCATGCTGAGGCTGTGGAAGTGCCTTGGTGAATGGATCCGCTGTGTTATCCTTTGTATCTACTCTCCGAATCTCGATCTCCTGGCGATCAACTATCTCCCGGATCAGATGATATCTCCTTAGGATGTGTCTGGATTTCTGATGGGACCTTGGTTCTTTAGCTAATGCTATAGCTCCATTATTATCACAATACAATGGTATTGGATCAACAATGGTTGGAACTACTCCTAGTTCCGCAATGAACTTCTTCATCCAGACGGCTTCCTTAGCAGCATCACTTGCTGCAATATACTCAGCTTCCATCGTGGAGTCTGCAACGGTGTCCTGTTTGGAACTCTTCCAACTTACCGCTCCTCCATTTAGGGTAAATACAAACCATGAGATTGATTTACTGTCATCCTTGTCACTTTGGAAGCTTGAATCGGTAAAGGCCTCCATCTGGAGATCCCCATTACCATACACCAAGAACAATTCTTTAGTCCTTCGCAAGTACTTAAGAATGTTCTTCACTGCTATCCAATGTTTCTCCCCTGGGTTGGATTGATACCTGCTTACTACAGCCAGTGCATAAGCTACATCAGGGCGAGTACACAACATCGCATACATTATAGATCCCACGGCTGAAGCGTAGGGTATAATGCTCATGCGAGCTCTCTCTTCATCAGTCTTCGGACAGAAGTCCTTAGAGAGAGTGATTCCACGACTAGCAGGCAAGGCACCACGCTTGGAATCTTCCATACTAAACCTCTTTAGAATGGTGTCTATGTACTTTGATTGGGACAGTCCCAATAACCTCTTGGATCTATCTCTATAGATCCTAATGCCCAAAATGCGCGAGGCATCACTCAGGTCCTTCATGGAGAACCTTTGTGATAAGAATAGTTTGACTGATTGTAGCATAGGAACATCATTTCCTATCAGGAGAATGTCATCAACGTACAATACGAGGAATATGACAGTACTCCCTACAATCTTCTTATAAATACATGGTTCATCTTCATTTCTGACAAAATCAAACTCTTTGATTGTATCATCAAAGCAGATGTTCCAGCTCCTTGAGGCCTGCTTTAATCCATAAATGGATTTAAGCAATCTACATGCTTTCCCGCTGCTCCCACTATCAATGAAGCCCTCTGGCTGATCCATAAAAACACATTCTTCTCAATCACCATTTAGAAATGCTGTTTTCACGTCCATCTGCCATATTTCATAATCATAGTGAGCAGCAATAGCAAGTAGGATCCTAATGGATTTAAGCATTGCTACCGGAGAGAAAGTTTCATCATAGTCCAAGCCTGGTCTTTGACGAAAACCTTTCGCTACAAGCCTTGCTTTATAGGTCTCCACCTGTCCATCTACACCAATCTTTCTCTTAAAGATCCATTTGCACCCAACGGGTTTTATCCCAGGAGGTGCAACGTCCAAAGTCCATACTTTATTGGTGTACATTGACTCCATTTCGGATCTCATTGCTTCCAGCCATTTCACTGAGTCACCACTCATGATAGCTTGCTGAAAACTAGTAGGGTCATCATCATCCATGATGCAATCTTCTCTATCACCATCTATGAGAAACCCATAGTATCTCTCTGGTGGGTGAGAAGTTCTACTAGACCTCCTGAGCGGCTGAGGTTCTTGAAGTTCTACTGCAACATCAGTTTCAACCAATTCCTCCTGAGTAATTTGTGTTTTTAGAACCTCTTCTAGTTCTACCACATTGCCATTAGTACTTTCCGTAAAGAACTCATTTTCCAAAAATGTGGCATGCTGAGCAACAAACACCTTTTGTTCCTCTTTGTGGTAGAATAGATATCCATACGAATGTTTTGGATACCCCACAAATTTACACATGACTGATCGTGTCTCGAGTTTTTCTGGATTCTGCTTTTTAACAAAAGCCGGACAACCCCAAATCCTAAACCTTTTAAGAGATGGTCTCTTTCCATTCCACATCTCATATGGAGTGGTAGACACGGTCTTGGTTGGCACCCTGTTCAATAGATACATTGCTGTCTCCAATGCATGTCTCCAAAAGGAAAGCGGTAACTCAGCATCACACATCATGGATCGTACCATATCCAATAGGGTACGATTCCTCCATTCTGACACTCCATTGTGCTGCGGTGTGTAAGGAGGAGTGAGCTGAGAGAGAATCCCATTCTCTTTTAAGAAGTCTAGAAACTCTGTACTTAAATACTCTCCACCTCGATCCGATCGAAGTTTCTTGATGCTCAAGCCTGTTTGCTTCTCTACTTCAAGTTTATACTCCTTGAATTTCTCAAAAGCTTCAGATTTGTGCTTTATCAAAAACACGTGTCCGAATCTTGAGAAATCATCAGTAAAAGTGATGAAGTATGAAAAAACACCTCTTGCATGTGTAGACATTGGTCCGCATACATTACTATGTTTGAGGCCTAAGAGTTCACCAGCTCTCTCTCCGTGTCCACTAAACGGAGTTTTGGTCATTTTACCTTTGATACAAGACTGGCAAGTCGCATAAGATTTATATTCAAACGGATTCAAATATCCATCTTTATGTAGCTTGTTTAGTCTTGTTTCATTAATATGACCAAGTCTACAATGCCAAAGAAAAGCTTCATTTATATCTGAAAACTTTCTTTTACTAGTATGTTGTATATTTAAAACTGTGTGTTGGTTCAGGATGTAAATACCGTTATTTAATGTACCAAACCTAATCAACTCTTGATTCAGGTTAATGTTCATAACATTATTTTGCAATATAAAATGATATCCTTCATTGTCCAACAAAGAAACGGATATTATGTTACACAGTATACTTGGTACAAAATAACACGGGTTCAAAACCAAAATACTTCCTGAAGGCAACCCTAGATGATACTCTCCCACAGATACAGCATGTATATTGGAACCATTTCCAACCCGCAGAGTATGATCTCCAATTTTTAAAACTCTACTATTTCTCAATCCCTGCATACAATTGCAGATGTGAGAACCAGAACCGGTATCCAATACCCAGGATGCAGAGTTTAAAGAAAAACAGTTTTCAGTTACAAACACACCTGAAGTGGAAGCATCAGCATGCTTCTTCTTCTTGAGATCAGCAAGATATTCAGCACAGTTCCGTTTCCAATGTCCTGACTTTTTACAGTAAAAACATTCTCCTTTCCTGTTTCCCACAGCCCCGGCTTTGTCTTTCCCCTTCGCCTTTCTAACTCCACCTCTCTGTGTGATAGACTTCCTTTTCTTCTTTCCCTTGGCCTTAGCTTTTGGGAATGAAGAGGAAGATGGCCCAGCAAGCAGAGCGGGAGTCCTTGCCGTTTTCAATGTGTTCTCTGCACTTCTCAACATATTGAGAAGTTCAGGCAATGATTTCTCCAAACCATTCATATTGAAATTTACTATGAACGGAGCAAAGGCAGGGGGGAGAGACTGCAGAACAATATCCGTATATTGCTCATTATCCATAGTCCATCCCAGTCCCTCAAGTTCATCAATAAGACCAATCATTTTCAAAACATGGTCTCCAACTGATGCACCAGCGGCCATTCGCATCTGAAACAGCTTTCTAGATGCCTCGTATCTCAAAGTACGAGTTTGCTCTTCATACAACTCCTTTGTGTGAAGAAAGATGGATTGCACATCCATATTCTCGTGTTGCTTCTGATGGACATTGTCCATAGAAGCGAGCGCGAGGCACTTGGCCGTGTTGCAGTCAATCTCCCAAGTTTTTCGGATCTCCCTATCCGAGACAGATGGTTCAGGTCCTGGGACGGGTGGGGCTTCAGTATTGAGAATATATGATACCTTATCATATGAGAGTGCAATGTTCAAGTTCCTCAACCATTCTTTATAATTTGGTCCTGTCAGTTTATTTTTCTCAAGTAGAAGCTTAAGTCCTGACATCTTTAACTGCCATTCAGAGAGAGAAAAGGATGCACTTAGCGAATTGCTCTTTCAAAGAATTAGATTGGTTATTATTTTATCTAATCGATGTCTCCCACTGCTTTTATCAAATTTTCTTTCAAAACCTGAAAAGAAAACTAGCCAGGAATAATTTTCCTAGAAGTAACACTTACTTACAGTGAGATCGAGATCCAACTATCACATAGATGGTATGCAATCTCATTGCAAATTTCAACTCTTGAAATTCCCGATATGGTTTTTACCCCTAGTCACTTATGACCTTGGCTATGGTCAACATATCATAAGTACTAGTCAAATTCTACCCGTCATTTCGTGATTAACTAGACCCACCCATATGACCCTTGACTATGATCAACATAATCACATGAATGTCCTAACTAATCGCATCATATGCTTTGTAGGAAGACATCACTTAGCTACCGTACACTACGCCTTGACTATAATCAACATACGCAGCACTAATACTAAGTACTCTACTTCCTAAAATGACGGGGGGTTGCGGATGGTTTTTAAGAAAACCTTTAACGCTTTGAACTTGTTCTCGTTGTAGAATCAAAACAGTTAAGAAAAGGAGTGGCTTAAGCTCCGCGTCTTCTTGAAACTTGCATTTTTCATAAAAAGCCGAGTTGGTTTCAAATCTGATTCTACAACATCATTAGGTTTCTTTTCTTTACATTAATCTCATTAATGCGATCCCATCATTTAAGTTCCTAAGCCATCACAGAATAGAACGTATACTTATACCATCCGCATTCGCCACAGTGTCCCGTTATGCACCGTTAGGTTACTTAACTAACGGCATAGCGGGGCGGGACTAGCGCGGGTGTAAAATATAAGCAACGTTTATTATATATCATATATATAATAATAATCCATTCGTCTCAGATACTAAGTAATCACATTACAGAATATCAACAGCAGAAGCATATAAAAGGATTTCTAGGATGTCCGTATTTTGTATCGAGCCAACAATAGAAAATACGGATTCCACGGTCGTGATGAATAGCCAATCCCACACCCTTAGACCCCTACGAGAGCGGCAAGTGATCCCGCCAATTCTAGAGTTTAGGAGACCCGGTCTCGACTCCTCGAGATGGCCTCCCACTGAACCCTAGAACCCGGTCACTTGTGCTCCCCTCCTTGGGTCTATCCTAATACGGAAAAGTAAATAATATACAATTGATTTATACATGAATGAAAAATAAAACTCTCATCTCACATAAAAACCCCCGGCTATTCAGTCGCGACAATCCTGCTCATCATATCTCAGCAACACATAATATCTCATATCATCAACGTAAGTAAGTATGCGTATCCCGATTGTCGTTGACGTATAGCAACGAAAACCGCGATACACCACATACTACACTTACGGTCGCAGAAAATAAAATGAAAAACTACAACATTTGGAATCCACAATCACCTTAGACATCATAAATTCGAAATATCACATACTTCGTATTTCATGCCTAACTATATGAATTCCACATATTGTATCACATTTCAGATAAATAGACAATGTTAAACTTTTCGATCGAATAAACAAACACCCAAGATTTCCCAAACTGCACAACACTTGAGCCGAGTTCAAAAATTTCTAGAACATGCCACAGCCCCTTATGGACCAACCGTAGAAGGGCCAAACCAACGCCTCACATGTGGCAACGCTAAACTACCACAAACCCTAAGGTTCAGTGATAGTTTTGACGGTCACATAATCGAGTTAAGGTTATGTTCTTCTAGAGTGTCCATAGATACGCTTGCATGTTTTTGAAAGTTTCGAACTAGGGAAAAATCCAACACTTGGAATTTTTCCAATACGGGAAAAAACTGTGTTTCTAATATTCGTTCAAACATTTTAACACGTTCTAAAAATCTGAAAATCTGAACGAAGTTAAACCTTTCTAATCGAATCACCAAAACCAATTTATCTCCAGAAAACTCAACACTTGAGCATGTTTAAAATATCTCAGAGGCATGTACTGTCACATACGGGTGCACTGTAGAAAACACTGTTCCTAATTCCCCAAAAAGGCCGCGGAAGCGCCGCACAAAGCATGGTTATGCGGCGGTTCCGCGGCGCTTTAGTGAGATCACTGAAAATTTTTTATATGGTAATTCATAGAAAAGCCTGCTGAATTTTTTAAGACCTTTTAATTTGGAAAAATCCAATTTTCAAAAAATTTCCAGAGAGCGGTCCAAATTGGTGTTTCGTGGTTCGATCGGACTTTTAATATCGCCTACGCATCGCCTAAAGCTCTAGCTTGGCTCTGATACCACTGTAGGGCCGGCCTAGCACCTCGTCAAGGGTTCGGTAGCATCACACATGCCATAATCAAAATTTTAGAGGTGTTAAGTTAACCCGACAAGAATCGAAACTAGAAGTTTTAGGGATTCATACAACTAAACATCACATGTAATTGTAAAACTATCACTAAGAGGAAAGATTACAACCTTTGTAGATCTTCCTCGGTGACTCCTTGGCACTATGAGAGTTTGTAACGGATCGATGGAAGCCTTCCTTGTCCACGATGATCCACCCGAAGTCCCTTTGCCCAAAGCTCCTTACCTTACTTGTTTCGCAAACGAAGTAGAGTAAACACCCTACACAAATCGGCTAGATATGTGTAGTATGATAATGTGGTTTATGTTCTTCAATTCAAATCCTTTCTTTTATCAACTTTCACTCAAGTAAGAAATCAAGAGAGGAAGAAGAAGATAATGGTGGTTTGAGCTTTCTATCATATCACATATGATAACTTGTATTCTTCACACCCTTGCACTCAATTGTACACAAGTTTTGTACACATTGCTTCATATCACATATGAAGCTATTTATAGTGATAAGAAGGGAATAATCACCATTATTCCATTACCACCATAATTGTGAGTGGAAATTCTTTTCCTAAACAATTAAGCATGGGTGGAAATTCTTTTCATTAAGTTAATTAAAGCTTACCCACTAAGGAATAAAGGAGCATGTGTGGATATTCTTTATATTAACTTAAAATGATAAATACAAATTAAAAGCTTCAATATAAGTCTTATATTGCCATCATTCTTGTATCAACAACCATGATACTATGTATGCATGTATGTGTCCATGCACATCATCATGTGAATACATGCATGCATACAAAAGGATTTACTTAAAGAATTTATCTAAATGTAATTTGTTAAATCAACACTTGATTTACCAAACCGGTCATATCTCATACGATCCGTCAAATAGAAAATGCCCGATAAATATACGTTATCATATAACAGTATTTAATCGGGTCCCGCGCATATCTCATATGCACACCACATCGTTTTGCCTGAGCCAGGAAACTTCATTGTGGGACTCTAAGACTCGTCAATACGCCAGCAGTAGATGATGATCATATCAAACATATACAAGCCGCAAGAGGTCAGCTAAACATAACGGCCACCCGGGTATTGAAACGATCAGAAGAAAACCAGCGAAGCTGTAAAAACTCCCGTCGAGCCAACTGGAAACACTTACCGTACAGTCCGGTCTCTTCGTCAGATATGCTGCATATCAAGTCTAGGGATGGTATCGTCGACCCCAGTAACTCAATAAGTCATGCTGGTGTATGGCTCATAACAGATCGAGAAACTACTGATAACTCTTATCAGTAAATCTCAGCAGCCCTGGCCAGGGACTTCATGTTATAGCCAATCGAGCATAGCACAACATCAACCCCTAATACCGGGAGAGACGAAACCCCTCCTATCGCTCATTGCCTCCATGCGCCTCGGGACTGTACCCAAAGACCACCTGCTTGCACGACTCAGTAGAGCCGTGGTAGGGTGGAGATCAAAGTATAGTGGGAGGACACACAAGACTCTATGACGATCTCGGGTCTACAGACTAACCTGTACCAGTGTTCCTGAGAACTGCTATCCGACGATAGATATAATACCACATAGGAGTTCTCGGCGAGTCCGTTCAGTGTACCCAGTCTCCACTGAGCACCCGCATACAATCTTTGGTGTCTCCTCACCAGATGGATATGGGATCATCCATCGCCCATCATATGGGACAAGAATAGCATACGCTAGTCTACTCTGGAATATCGATGCCCTGTCTCGATACACCCTCGACCAGGAACAGTTCAAGGATATGCTTATAGACTATACGTGCCCCACTAGTATGATCCGCATCATAATCACAGTAGTCAAGCAAATATCCTTTGGGCTTTATCAACATGTGTAAATGATTAAATCTACATGTACAGATAAAGAAAACCAGATAGCGTACTATCATGTTGAACAAGAATGTCATCTATCTCTATAGATAATATGTCCAAGTTTCCACTATCCATATAATGGCCTTTAGGGCATACATATTACTAACACAATAAGCATAATGGGTGTACTGTCCTAATCCTAGGAACACTCGCAAAGCGGGAGAAGGTGAAGATAAAAAACAACTGAATAAACCTTATTCTTATTTCTCCTGAACCAGAATCCATCCCCGAACTGGAACAAGTTCCTTTCAAGTTCGTATATAACCATACGATGGAGTATCCAATAAACTGTGGATCTTCGTAGTGATACAGAGTGTTCTGGAGAAATGCAAAGGTGATTTTAGGATTGGCGAAGAAATACTTGGTTTGGTCATGAATAGCAGTCGCAGTTTACTTTGCCCTCTTACCAATCCCTTGTTATGTCTTTACTTAATACCTTCTGTACACCATCGTTAAGCTAATTGGTTTTCTCCATTCCCTACCGGTCGGCACCTGCCTATGGTTTGGAAGAAGACTATCCAATTTGCGTAATAGGTGTACTGTCTACTAAACCAAGGATCACTCGCAACCTGAGAGAAGGTAAAAAGAAAAGACAACTGAATAGTCCTATCCTTTTCCTCCAGAACCGGAAACCATCCTCGAATAAATTCCCTCGAGTTCGTATATAACCATACGATGGTTTTGTCCAATGGAAGTGGACGTTCGTAGTAATACGGGGTGTCCTGGAGAAAAAGGGTAAAAGTAGGAGTGGCAATGAGGTTTGCAACTCTGACAATCCAAAAGCCAGTGTTAAAGAAGGTTCGGTTAATATTGGTCACTGAGTCATAGTCTAGGGTCGGGTCAATGGTCGCTGCCAGAGAGAGAGTAAAGAAACACTCAGCGTGCACTCTAACCTAGATCAGAATGGTTACCAATTTATCTAATCTGGAAACCTCCCACTGTACCGTCAAATTCTCCTCCAAACCTGAAAGAAGAATTAGTCGGGATCACCCGAGGAGTAAACCAACTCATCAGTGGGAATCGGGATCCAACTATCATCGCATGATAACGTGACGGAATCCGCTCACGCTATCACACTCCAAAAGGTATGCGCATATCTGGCAAGTTTCAGTTTCTTTAGAAACTCCCGATGTGATTTTTGCCCCATGCTCTTATGACCTTGACGAAGGCCAACATATCATAAGTCACATGTCAATTTCTACCCGTCATTGTCCAGGTTAATTTGAGCCCACCCGCATAAGCCCTTGATTTTGGCCAACAAGGCTATATGACTGCCCCAAACCAACGCATCTATCTATGCTGCATATGAATACCCAACAGCTACCATACACTATGCCTTGAGTTTGGCCAACAAACACAGCTTGAATACTATTGACCACCCATATGAAATGATGGAGGGCTACGAATGGTTTCTGGCAAAAACCTTTAACGTAATGAACTTGATATCGTTGAAGGAACGGATAGCTTTTAAAAAAATATAGTGACGAAAACCTTTGCTAAAGAGGTCACTCCCGGTGAAGGGATCTCGGCTCTTTCCCCGTAGAATGAGGTGCAGGATATTCCAACTGAATACCATGATGCAAAGCAAAAGTAATCGGCTATAGTGAAGTTATTGCCCTGACGCAAACTTTTTGTCCAAGGGGTCACTCCCGGTGAAGGGATCTCAGCCCTTGCCTCGTCGACTGAGCAGCAAGATATTCCAACTGAATACCGCGATGCAAAACAAAAGAGAACGTCCTTGCAACAACAGCTTTTTGAAAAGTGTTCCAACAACATCAGATAAGGTTTGTTTAACTTGCATTGATCCGAATCAACGCAGTCCCATCAATTGATCACACCACAAAGAACGAAAATATAATGATGTACGTATATGCCATCTGCATTCGCCACTGGGTCCCGTCATTACCCGTTAGGTTAGCTAACTAACGACAGAGCGGGGACTGGACTAGCGCGGATGCAAAACATATACAACATCTACTAGTATATATATATATATCAATATATAATATTTCGCTCAAGACGTGATAAAATGCAACATCACAGAAATGTACAGCATCACAGAACAATACAGATATCTGGGATCCCCGGGTTTCACAGAGCCACTACTGAAACCCGACGTTTTCCTGGTCGTGTGGATAGCCTGTGCAATGAAATCCTAGACCCCTACGGGCGCGGCAAGTTACCCGCCAAAACCTGAAGCGAGGCAGCCCCCTTCAGCAACGTGAATGGACCACCCGGCACTTCACGGAATCCGGTAACTTGGGCACCTCTCCTGGGTCAACCTGTACCACCTACGAGTGCGGCTAATAGCCCGCCAATTCTAGAGTGAAGCCCCCTCCGTCTCAATGCCATGAGATGCGGGCCCGTTGCCCTCTAGAACCCGGCTATCCGTGCATCCCTCCTTGGGGTAATCCTAGTACAGAAAGTAAAATATACATACAACGGGTACATCGACCGCAACCTGGTCGTGCCCCAAAATAATAAAAAAATCAGGCAGTGACGGCAGTTCACATGTCGGACGCTCGTCCCGCAATATCAAATGTACATAATACAACAAAACTGTACTACCACTGCAACCAGGCTATCCCCCACGACCAATCCGCAACATCACAGCACAATCACAGAACATCAACGTGAAAGTCACGTTCGCAAATCCGTCTAACCGGGCTATAGCAGTTAGACAGGATTTACCGATTGAGTGACATTCACGGTCACAGATATAATGTAAATACTGTGAACTAACTTGTTTAAAATATACGATCGATCAAATTTACCAAGTGGGCCCCAAAGCACTACTGTAGCACATAAAGAAATTCTGGGCCCAAAATGAATATTCCAAAACCCCTATTTCCAAGTCAGAAGGCCTCTGTAAAAAATTGGTGCACTGAACAGTTAAAAGAGCGGCGGAACCACGGCCCAAGTAGGGGTTTAACCGCGGTTCCGCGGTGGAATAATGAGATCGTGCGACCAAATTTTTCGAGGAGGCTTATACTTGCCTGAACATCATTCTGCAACAACCTGAAAAATTTTTGGAGTCGAAAAAATTTCGACAGAAACTGATGCTAGGAAAAATACGGTTTTTGGAAAATCCGATCGATCGAAGTTCTAAACACATTAGACCAAGCTAGACTAGGTTAATGGTGAGGCTCTGATACCACTGTAAGTGCACGGCGGCGCCCCGGCCGATAATCCGACGCCGGAATGCGGAAGCGGTGATTTACTTTAACTTTTCAAACCGGCACCACCGCGCACTATCAACCCGGATCGGGCCATTAAACTAGTCCTAGCTATCTAGAGAGGGGGAAGAGAGATATACCGAGTGATTCGAGTCCTCCGGTCTTCTCGTCGTCGTCCGGATCTCCCGTGGAATCTCCGGTCTCCACCTCCTCGCCGGAAGGGCACCACGTCGCCGGCTTCTTTTACGGGCTCCCACTTCTATACCGAGGCAACTCGGGCACAAAGTTGGTGAGTCGACGTGTCCAAGATTTGCTGTAGAATGTAGTGTGGAACTTGTGTCTCATTTGGGGTTGTGGAAGTTGCCTTTGGTGGAGGAAAGGAACTAAGACTTTTTGGAGATGAAACTTTAGGATTTTGTGAAGCCAAAAGACCAAAAATCCCCTCACCAAATATTGGGACAGCCCCTCCTTGGCTTGGCCGGCCATGCACCATGGTGAAGAGTGGAGAGTGAGAGGATGAGGGAGTGAGTGAGTATCCAAAAGAATGAGTGAGCCAACCAATCAAGCAAGAGAGAGAGAAAGGGTGATGATAACAAACAATGATCACAAACTAAAACCCATACTCAACCAACCTCATCATCTCATCACAAAGTCAAGCTATCATGAAAGAAGAAGTCAAATGGTCAAGGGATGGTGCAACCATCATGACACTACAAGATACAAATACCACCCTCCAAAATGTTTATTTGCACAAATGCAAATAAGCCCTCCTCCACCAAACTTCGGCCAATGAAAGATACAAAGAAATAAGGCCGAAACGGAAAGAAAACTTGCAACTCCAGAAAACTGGTCCTGTAATAAATTACAGGAAAACCCCGATACTGTGAATACACACCCGCATCTGTATTCCGACCGAATACAAATGCAATGAGACAAAATATACACTGTACTATACTAGGATCCAGCTTAAACCAAAGCCCGCTAGTATAAACCCGTCCGATCATGATCCGTGCAATACCGCACGTATCTGATCGAACCCTGCCATATCTCCATACGGCCTCTATAGCGTTTCACCCGAAAACTTGAGCAACTGAATGTGGGGGACTCTAAAGACTCGTCAATACTATGGCTGTGGATTTAACCACTAGCACGTCAGAGGTATTAGCCATACGTGACAGGCTACCAGCTATTGACCAAAAGGGACGTCGATGAGCGAACTCATCCTGACACCCTACTGAGCCTGTCAGTGACAATATCCATACAGTCCGGTCCATTCATTTATGAGCATCGCATGGCGGGCCAAGGGGGTTGGTAAAAGTCAGACCCCCAAAAGCGGTACAATTCGTGTCAGAGATCATCCCAGAACACCCTGAGATACTACTGGAATACCTACCAGTAAATCTCTTGCCTTGGCCAAGGACTTTTCATGTTCTGGCTCTCCTAGACACAGCGCGACCTCACCCCCAATACCGGGAGAGACGAACCCCCGAAGATCCGCTCACTGCCTCCATGTGGCTCGGGACTGTACCCAACTAAAACCTGTATGCACGTCTCTTTTGAGCGTGGTAGGGTAGTAATCAAAGTACAGTGGGAACTCACACGAGACAAATGACGATCCTCAGGTCGATGAACTAACCTGTACACATGTCACCAGGAAACTGCTATCTGACGTCAGGTATAAGACTAACTAGCATATTCCCGGCGAGTCCTGTCCGGTGTGCTCATAACCCAATGAGCACCTGTATACATCTTAGGTGATCCAACTGACACCAATGGCTTGTGAGACCGGCCACCACCCCTCGTCGGGGTCTTGACTCTATACACTAGTCTACTCTGGAGTATCGATGCCCTATCTCGAAACTCCCACGACTAGGGACCTTTTAAGGATGTGCTTATAGACTACCAGCTCCAACGTATATGATCACCCTCATACTGCTAGCAGTCAAGCAAGAATCCTAGGGGCTCTATCAACGTGTAATAGTGACCTGTCAGGTCACCTAAAGCAGTACACGATGATAAAGATAAACCGGATAACATACTATCATCTTGAGTAAGACTGTCCTACCGGGATAGGTCCTCCCTCAATCATTGTAATCATGTGCCTGTGATCCAATAATTGACTCTGAGGGCACTATCTCCAACATGTTGGGACTTTCGCAGTCCAGGTATATCGACACCGTACTGAAAAGATTCAGTATGGAAGATTCTAAGCACGGTAATCTACCGGCTTGTCACGGAATCACCTTATCCAAAGAGATGTCTCCCAAGACTGATTTGGAAAGGGAACGCATATCTATTATACCCTACGCTTCTGCGGTAGGCTCTATAATGTATGTGATGTTGTGCACCAGACCAGATGTAGCTTACGCATTGAGCGTGGTAAGCCGGTATCAGTCAGACCCAGGGAAGAAACACTGGATAGCAGTAAAGAACATTCTCAAGTACCTGAGGAGGACTAAGGAGATATTCTTGGTTTACGGCGGAAAAGACCTCAGGTTGGAGGCCTATGCTAATTCCGGTTTCCAGAGTGATAAGGACGATTCCAAGTCCATGTCAGGTTATGTCTTTACCCTCAATGGAGGGGCGGTGTGCTGGATGAGTTCCAAGCAGGACACCGTTGCTGACTCGATGATGGAAGAGAAGTATATTGCTGCTTGCGATGCCGCAAAAGAAGCGGTTTGGATGAAGAAGTTCCTAACAGAACTTCAGGTGGTTCCTACCATTGTTGATCCAATACCTCTGTATTGCGACAACAACGGAGCTATAGCTTTAGCGATGGAACCAAGGTCCCATCAGAAGTCCAGACACATCTTAAGGCGGTATCACCTGATCAGGGAGATCATTGATCGTCAGGAGATCGAGGTTCGGAGAGTTGCTACTGAAGAGAACATTGCTAATCCATTCACAAAGGCCCTACCTCAGATTCAGTTCGAGAGGCTACTCGAGATCATCGGTCTTCGATATGCCAGTACACGGCCCTAGTGCAAGTGGGAGATTGTTAGTGTATATGCCCTAGGGGCCATTATTGTATCATACTAGTTTGTATATTACTTAATGGAGGCTTGGGATATTCACATGTATATAACAGTCTTGCTAAACATGGTAGTATGCTACTTGGTTTTTCTATCTTAATATATGAGTATACGTATTGATAGAGCTCTTAGGATCTTGCTTGATTACCAGCGTTGTGATGGCAGTCACACTAGTGGGGGCTAGGTAGTCTACAAGCACATCCTTATTCAGGTCCCTAGTCGTAGGATTATCGAGACAGGGCATCGATACTCCGGAGTAGACTAGTGTGTACGCTTCTCATCCTAGTTGGGGAGATGGCCTGTCCCACAGCCGTCAGTACGTCGTACTGGAGATAGTATGCGGGATCTCATTAGGTTACGGGTACACTGGACAGGACTCACAGGGAACTGTTGGTTGGTTTTATACCAGTCGTCAGTGAGCAATACCCAGGTGACATGAGTACAGCATAGTCCGCAGACTTAACACTGCTACTTCCCTCGAGTGTGTCCCACTGTTCTTAGATTGCTACCCTACCACGGCTCAAAGGAGTCATGCAAACAGGTAGCAGTTGGGTGCAGTCCCGAGCACTTTGAGGCACTGGCGGTTAGATAGGATTGGTCTCTCCCGGTATTGGAGGTTGATATCACGCTGTGTCAGAGAGCCATTACGCAAAGTCCCTGGCCAGGGCAAGCGAGATTTGCTGGTAGGTTCCAGTAGTTTCTCAGGGTGTAATGGGCTTCGCTCCGACACGACTTATACCGCTATTAGGGGACTAACGCTTGCCGCCCCCTAGGCCCGATATGGGATAGTCTTAGACGAACACACCAGACTGTACGGAGATTGTCACATCAGACTCAGTAGGAGTTCGGATGGGTTTCCTCATCGGCCTTCTTATCGACATCTACCTGGGGACCGTTATGTACAGCTAGTGCCGCTTACAGTCTGTGGTTAAACCCACTGCCAGCGTAGTAGTCGAGTCTCTAGAGTCCCACACAGAGAGTTTCCCTACTCCAGGCGAAATGATATAGAATTTGTATGGTTTTACGACAAGGGTTCCGACGCATACGTGTGTTTACGCACGTACGACATCCGGACAGTTTTTACTAGCCGGCTTTGGTTTAAGCCAGTTTCTAGTATCCGGTTATTGGATTTATACAGTCTAAAGTTTTTCCGTGTTTTCACGGATAGGAGGGGCGTTCTCGTAATTGCGCGAGAAGCTTCTAGAAGATGGTGACTTGGGGGTTAAGGTGGCATATGCATTAAATGAGATTAATGAGTCATTTGAGTGATTCATCCATGTCATTAATGCATCATAAATGCTTAATGACTCATGGAGATGAATCACCCTCTTGTATTTATTAAGCATGATGATTAATCCTTTATTGGATAAATGATAATACTTGATATATATTATGATAGCTCATTATCTCATCTCATTCTCTTGCTCACTTTCTCTCTCCTCAAGCTCTCTCTCTTCAAACCCTAATCCTCCCCTCTCATGTGTTGAGACCAAGGATTAGAGTAGACTACTTAATCCTTAACTATTCTCTATATCGCCTAGGTTACTTAGATTAGCGATTTAAGAAACCTAGTTTCCTTAAGTTAGAGGTGAAGCTTGTAGTAAAGCTCTCGGGTGGATCTTCTACTACATAGAGAAGGCCGGAGAGGACGTGGAGAACGACAAGACGAAGGACACGGTTCTTAAGGTATAATCACTTATCATAGTAGTTAACTCTTCTATGGTTTCTTGTTTGTTATTATTTATGCAAAGATTCTCGGTTAGTCGATGTTTTCGCCTAAAACAAGATCGTTTTTCATTATTCCGCCTCCCCGCAAGTCGTGGGGTGTTGTACATCGACTTAAAAATATCCCAAGCTTCCATCAAGTAAAATACATACTAGTATGATACAGTAATGGCCTCTAGGGCATATTCACTAACAGTATAAATTCTAATCTAGTTGTCAAATTGTAGTTTAAGCATGCTAATTTCAAAGTTTAAGTGTTAATTTCATTGTAATAGTTTGTTTTTGCAAATTCAAGAAAAGATTTGAAATTTTAGTTAGGGTTTGAAGTATGATAAGCGGGTTAAAAATTGTGTTGTGTCCATCTAGTGGGTTAAATCGGATGTTTGTGCAATATTGCGATCGGTATATCGTTAAATCGCGATGTTTGCATCAATATTGCTATGCGAATGCTTACTAGGTTTGCTACAAAATTAGGTAGTGATTTAATTGCGATATCATGACGATATTATTGGCATCTCCTACGAATTTTAGGATGTGCGAATGCGGATTTTGGTTTAGTCGGGTTTTAGTTTCGACAGTTGCCCCGAAACGACGATTTTAGTTAAGGTTTTTAGCGATTTTCGTGTGTTTTCCGCGCACCGAGTGCACATTGTGATTAATTCATGAGCATTGATCTTTTCATATGGAGACTTGCGTTGTTTCATGAGGTGAAATCTTATGTTGTGTATTATGCAATTCTAGGAACGGTTGCGGAAACAGCGAACACGGCGCACAAAGGCAAAGCGGTGGTTGGATCAGATTAGCGAGGCATTCAGGTGATTAGATGTATTCATCTATGGGGGAATCGTCTGGATGGCGCAAGGCGCCCCATAGTTAGGATTACTTTATTACTTGCAACAATATGCATTGTTACTTAGCTAACCCCCTCATTCACATTGCATACCTTTATAGCTATTCGTCTGCTAGAATTGCATGAATATTCATATACACATGTGTGATATCACTTCATAGGACACGTACACCATTACCATTGGCTACTGTTGCAAGCGTACTATTCATGTGACACATACGCCTTTGGTAATTTCCATGCCACGAGCACGGTAGAACCTGTTTAGTTTAGTATCACCACTTGCATTATACACGATATATGAAATCGCATAACATGTATATACCTCTCATCATCATCATGCTTACATAGATTTCTAGCCACAAATCACATCGCATACCTTGATATCATGGACATTTATCATATACAACGTGTTGGGTATTATGATTTTCTTGAGGATTTTCGTATTGCTGCGATTTCTGGATTTTGGGGAAAACTGGAAGAATTTAATAAAAGCTTATTATTATCGTTTTTTAAATAAAGTTGCAGTTTTCTCATGATGTATGTGTCGTCCACCATGAGTTTTCATATTTTCTGTTGGATTTCGAGACCCGATTCGAGGAGTGGATATACCGTCTCGGGTACATGGTTGGCCCGGTATGGTACCCCGGGGCAAGAAGATCGAGTTGTAGACGATGAGTCTGGCAGGGGAAGATTACCTACCGGTGATGTCTGGCGCGGCGGATATCTGGAGGATACCGACCGTTGTCGTGAGATTTGATGATATGGGCCGATCCGGACTGACGGAGCCCGATATATATTAAGACATTGATACAGTGAGACATTGAGACAGATATATTTCCATATTTGGTGTCGATGCTTGACACGGTTTTCAGATGATTTCACGAGGATACTTAGCTATTGCACGGATATTTTTTTCTCTAAAAGTTAAGAATGCAGAGCTTATTGTATTTTAAAACACTTAAAGATTTCATATTGATGTTGCATACATGTGCATACATACTAGTGGCATTACATCACATCTAGACATACATGTTGTGACGCATATGCGTGCATTCTTATGATAGCCTTATTAGATGTTACTTGCTACTCACGAGCTGGCAACTAACCCCCGTTGTGCAACAGTGTCTTGCAGGTCGGACCCGTCAGCCTTCTAGCGGCGGGATTTTCTTATCATTGGCTCCTTTATCTCAGACCCGCGACATTGCTCGTAGGTGAGTTGTGAGGGCACTTTTATCTCTTTTTGTACTATTTTTGTATCTAGTATTCTCCATCTACCATTTCTTATTTGTATATGCGACCTAGTGATGAGACTGAGAGATTTGTGTATATGTGGCTTCTTTGGGGTCGAGCTCACTTGAGCCGACGTTGTGTTTTCTTATATTTTGAATTTCTTTATGCTCTTTTTCTTGATATTACATATATATTACCTGTGGTTGTGATCCGCCTTGTGCAAAGAGCTAGCTCCCGCTTGGGGATGCCATTTTGTTATTACAGGTTTATATATCTTGTTGTACCCATTTTGGGGGATAGTATTTACAAAGGAGACTCTGCCGAAATTTTCGGGAATTTTTGATGTTTTTAAAAAGGGGTTAAATGCAACTTAATTGATTTCAAAGTCGTTTTCATGAAAGGTTTCCTTCACTCTTTTGATTTTGGTTTAGATTTTTCTGGGCTTTGGCTGACTTAGGTTACGTTACGCCTTTAGACGTCTCGTAATCTAAGTGCCGGTCACGTTCCGTACTTTCCGGTCATGACAGCCGAGGGCTTCATGTAATGGCTCTCCTAGACACAACGCGATCTCATCCCTAATACCGGGAGAGACAATCCCTTGCCGATCCGCTCACTTTCCTCCATGTAGCTCGGGACTGTACCCAACTAAAACCTGTTTGCACGACTCCTTTGAGCCGTGGTAGGGTAGTAATCAAAGCACAGTGGGAACTCACACGAGATAAATGACGATCTCAGGTCGATGAACTAACCTGTACACATGTCACCAGGGAACTGCTATCTGACGTCGGGTATAATACCAACTAGCATGTTCCCGGCGAGTCCTGTCCGGTGTACTCATTGTTGGTGTGTGTTGCATGCTCCCACAACTCTTGTGGCGCGGCGGAAGTGATGAACAAAAAATTTCTTTGCATACAACACGCACTTAACCGAAGATCTTGTCTAAACCACAACTAGTATACCCTAACTAGAGATCTTATCTACTATGTTAGGGATTATACCTTGATGATACGGTCCTTCGGGTCTTCTCTTTGATGCAACTCCTTTGCTCCTTTCTCCTCTTTTGTGGACTCCTCAGCTCGTTAAGATGTTGCCGACGTTTTCGATCTCCGGCCACCGAAGACAAAGATGATCCACCCGAGAGTTTTCGTGCAAGCTTGAAACTCTTTTCAAGAATTTAACCGAGAGACCAAATTTGCTAGAAGAGGTCACTAGGATGATGTAGAGATAATTGTATTGGATTAACTTGAAATCCTAAGCTTTTGATTCACATCTCATGTGAGGGTTAAAGCTAGGAAGAATGATCACCATCATTTTTCTTTCTCTCTTCTTATGAACTTGTTATGATACACTTATCATAATTTTGTGAAGGATTTGAATTCCTTGATTTCACATCTCATGTGAAGGTATTTATAAGAAGAAAATGGAAGAGAGAATAATTGCATTTATAATTAAAAAGTTCAAGCATGATGGAAAAAGAATTTAGCACTAACTAAAGCATGTATTGTGAAAGAAGTATCATGCTTTAATAGTACATCCACTTCAACAAACATGTTATCATGCTTATACCTTTTAATTTAGACCTCACTAATTTATTTTCACAAAATAAATGATGTCATAATTATGTCATTATGAGGTGGCATCTTCTAGAAGGTATTTTGTAACAATCACAAAAATACCCCTCCTCCGTATACCGTATACCGTATACTGTATACCCGCATTCGAATTCCGAAAAATACGAATACAATTAATCCAATAATATAATACCGGTATCCGTCCAGTATTATTCTTCCGATTATTATTCCTGTAACAATTACACGAACATAATCGAAAACCTGCCGCAACACTTTACGGCTGCCGTAACAACTTACGGTTTCTACATCTTTTGCCTGAACGAGGGAACCCTCTATGTGGGACTCTAAAGACTCGTCAGTACGCTGGCAATGGATTTAACCACAAGCACGTCAGTGGCACTAGCTGTATGTAACGGCTACCCAGGTACATGACGAAAAGGTGGCCGACGAGCGAACTCATCACAACCCTTACGAGCCTGTAAGCAACACTTACCGTACAGTCCGGTCTCTTCGTCTGATACGTCGCATATGAAGTCTAGGGGTGATAAATGTCAGACCCCAGTAACTTTATAAGTCATGTTGATTTATGGCTCATAACAGGTCGAGGAACTACTGATAACACTTATCAGTAAACCTCGAGAACCCTGGCCAGGGATTTAGGTGTTATAGCCGATCAAACATAGCGCGACATCAACTCCCTATACCGGGAGAGACGAAACCCCTCCTATCGCTCACTGTCTCCATATGATTCGGGACTGTACCCAAAATCCACCTGTTTGCACAACTCAGTAGAGCCGTGGTAGGGAGGAAATCAAAGTACAGTGGGAATCACACAAGACTCTATGACGATCTCGGGTCTACAGACTAACCTGTACAAGTGTCACCAGAGAACTGCTATCTGACAATAGGTATATATACCATCTAGGAGTTCTCAACGAGTCCGTTCAGTGTACCCAGTCTCCACTGAGCACCCGTACACCATCCATGATGTCAAACACCGATGGATATGGGATCATCCATCGCCCATCATATGGGTCAAGATGCGTATACGCTAGTCTACTCTGGTGTATCGATGCCCTGTCTCGACACACCCTCGACTAGGAACAGTTATAAGATGTACTCATACACTACCGTGGCCCCACTAGTATGATCTCATCATAGTCCCAGTAGTCGAGTACAAATCCTAAGGGCTTTATCAACATGTAATAAAAGAGACAATCAGAGTACATGTTAAGATAAAGTACAACCATATAGCGTACTATCATGTCGAGCAAGAAAGTCCTCCCTATATATGTCCAAGCATCCACTACAATATACATCGTATGTACAGTAATGGCCTCTAGGGCACACATATAACTAACAATCTCCGACTTGCACTAGGGCCATCTGTTGTGGTATCACATACCAAACAATCAGCTGTGGTTTAAGTATCTCATACTCAACCATCCCATAAAAAGTCTCTACTGGGAAAAAGCCTTAGTGAGTAGATCCGCTCTGTTGTCCTCTGTATCTACTCTCCTTACCTCGATCTCCCTGGAGATCAACCATCTCTATGATCAGGTGATGCTGCCTAAGAATTATATCTGGATTTCTGATGGGACGGTAGTTCCTTAGCTAAAGCCACAACCCCATTGTCACACAATGGTAGGAACGAAGTTCATCTTATGAACTTATATATATCCAGAATTTATCTTTGGTAGCATCTTTAATAATGACGTATCTTGCCTTTCTAGTATGTCACGGTATCTAGCTTGGAACTCTTCCAACATACCGTCCCTCTACTAAGGGTAAAGACAATGACTGCGACTGACATTCAGTCGTCTTTATCACCCTGGAACCTTTCCAGTGATTCTCCCCAAGATCGATTGATACTATCTCACTACAACTAGTGAGTATACTAACATCCATTTAGATCTATCTCATAGATCAAAAACTCAGGATTTAGGAGGTATCACCTTGATCTTATATGGAGAATCTTATGTGATAAGCGGAGATTGACCGAGTGTATCATAGGAAACTCTTTCCTATCAAGAGTATGTCATCCACGTACTCTACGAGGATCACCACCATACTCCATACCACGAGGTTCAACCATTTTGATGAAGTCAAACTCTTTGACTAAAACAAATGTTCCAACTCCGCTGTGATTCTCCCCAGGATCAATTGATACTATCTCACTATAACTAGTGAGTATCCTAATATCCATTTAGATCTATCTCATAGATTCAAAACCCCGAATTTAGGAGGTATCACCTTTGATCCTATATGGAGAATCTTTATAATAAGAGGATATTGACTGAGCGTAGCATAGGAAACTCCTTCCCTATCAAGAGTATGTCATCCACGTACTCTACGAGGATCACCACCATACTCCCTGCTACCTTTTATGTATATACAAGGTTCATCTATTATTTTGATGAAGTCAAACTCTTTGACTACCACATCAAAACAGATGTTCCAACTCCGCGATGCCTGTTTTATCGCATAAAACATCTTGCACACTTTTCCGCTGCTCCCACTGTCTACGAAGCCCTCTGGCTGTGTATTTATAGACGCTCTTTTCTAAAACATTTTTTAGAAAAGCAGTCATGACACCCAACCACCAGATATCGTAGTCAAGGTATGTAGCATTTGCAAGTAGGATCTGGATGGACTTAAGCATAGCTTTGAAAGTCTCAACTTTTCCATGTACACCAAGTAATCTTCTCAAGATACACTTGCTCCTGATGGGGATTTAACCCTTCAGACAAAGCAACCAAAGTCCATACTTTGTTGGTGTATAAGGATTCCATCTCAGATCGCTAAGCATCCAGCCATTCTCACAGAGTCCCACTCCTGATGGCCTGCTCGAAACTAGTTAGGTCATACCACTTTGGTCAGGCAACAACCCCATCCCATAGGGTCGCCGTGGTACCAAAAGGTCCCTCAGCAGCTACTTTCTATGCAGTCCCCATTGCGAGGACTACAACCCGCCGGAACACCTTCCGGTCTCGGGACACGCTGGGGTAATATGAAATCCTCGCTCCCACTGTCATAGAGAAACCGAAGTATCTCTTAGGTGGGTGAGGAAATTAACTAGATCGGCGGAGAGGCCGAGGTTCGTTAGTGTCTATTGAATCTTTTGGTTCTACCAAATCATTTGCTGTAGCTGGAACTCCTTCCAGTTCTATCTCATGACCACTAATTTCTTCACAAGAAATTCCCTTTTCACAAAAGGTGGCATGCTGAGAAACAAAACAACTTTTGTTCCTTGGTTAGGTCATCTGTTGTAGTTTGTATAGCTGGAACCCCTTCCAGTTCTACCTTATGACCACTAATTTCTTCGCAAGAAATTCCCTTTCACAAAGGTGGCATGCTGAGAAACAAAACAACTTTTGTTCCTCGGTTAGGTCATCTGTTGTAGTTTGTATAGCTGGAACGCCTTCCAGTTCTACCTTATGACCACTAATTTCTTCACAAGAAATTCCCTTTCACAAAGGTGGTATGCTGAGAAACAAAACAACTTTTGTTCCTCGGTTAGGTAGAAGATATTCCCTTGCTAATGCTTGGGATATCCAACAAACTTCCACAGTTTTGACTTTGCCACGAGCTTGTCCGGATTTAGGTTTTTAGACATAGGCCGGACAACCCCAAATCTTAATATCTTTAAGAGATGGGCTCTTCCCATACCATATCACATATGGAGTAGTAGGCACCTGATTTGATTGGAACCCTATTCCATAGGTATGCAGCTTCACAAGTGCATAACTCCCAAAAGGAAAATAGGAAACTCAGTAGTACTCATCATGGAGCACACCATATCACATAGGGTGCATTCGCTCCGCCCCGATATACCATCGTGCTATAGTGTATACGGAGGAGTAATGCTGAGAGAGAATCTCATTCTCTTTTAGAATAGTCCAGGATTTCCATGCACAAGTATTCTCCTCCTTGAACTTATCAAAGGACATAATACTTATACCCGTTTTTGGTTCTCTACTTCTAATTTATATTCTGTGAATATCTCAAAAGCTTTGGACCTATGTTTCAACAGGAACATATGTCTGAATCTTGAGAGATTATCAGAGAATGTAATGAAGTACAAAGAACCGGTCATGGCATATGTAGACAGGGGGCCTTTCATACATCATCATGTATCAATCCCAAGAGTTCACTAACTCTTTCTATGTTTCCAATAAACAGAGCTATGGTCATTCAATCTTTGTGACATGACTGGCAAGTTTCACAAGATGTAAATTCAAACTGGTTTAAATATGCATCTAAAATGTAACTTCAGCCAGCCGGGTCGCATTGATCTGACCTAGTCTACAATGCCTCAAGAAGGATCCGTTCATTTCTGAACTCTTCCTCTTGTGTGTGTTCTGTATACTGAGAACTGTAGTTTGATTTAGAACGTCTATGCTTTTAGATAACGTGCCTGAACCGATCAACACTTGATATAGGAAATGTTCGAAACATTATCCATCAATACGAAATTTTATCATTTCTTTACTAATAAAGAGATTGATATGATTTTGTATATCAGGTTCGGTATCTAATAGCATTTGTTCAGAATCAATGTATTCTTAATACAGAGTGATAACTGCCAACTTCTTGGCTTGCAACAATTGCACCATTTCCAACTCTTGAAACTTATCACCCGTTCTCAGTCATTTACCTTTCTGTAGACCATGTAACAGATTACATTTGTGGGATCCTGATCCGGTATCATTATACCCAGGACGTAAAAGATACTGAGAAACAGTTCTTTGTAATGAACACACCCGAAGGAGATGCATCATATGCACTTTTTTCGTTTGGGCGGCATAGGAATTCTGGTATTTCCCTATTTCCTGCTCTGCCTTATAACAATTATAGGTTGGAGCGGGACCAACGTTCCCCAGCTCAATATAACAAGCGGGTTCAGTCAATATATCCGTATTTATTATCTTGATTAAGGCGTGATATGGTCACTATCTGGAGAGAGAGAGAGAGAAGAAAACACTTTAGCGTATGCTCTTGCAAGATTAGATTGGTTATTATCTAATCCAGATGTCTCCCACTGTTTTTATCAAATCTTCCTTCAAACCCTAAAATGTAAGATTAGCCGGGAATAATTACACCCCATAATTTCATCAAATTTTCTTGTGTAAAGCTTTCCCAGGAGTAACTCTTACTCGCAGTGAGATCGGGATCCAACTATCATATAGAAGGTATGCAATCTCATTGCAAATTTCAACTCTTGAAATTCCCGATATGGTTTTTACCCCTAGTCACTTATGACCTTGGCTATGGTCAACATATCATAAGTACTAGCCAAGTTCTACCCGTCATTTCGTGATTAGCCAGACCCACCCATATGACCCTTGACTATGATCAACATAATCACATGAATGTCCTAACTAATCGCATCATATGCTTTGTAGGAATACATCACTTAGCTACCGAACACTACGCCTCGGCTATGGTCGACATACGTAGCACGAATACTAAGTACTCTGCTTCCTAAAATGACGGAGGGCAACGGATGGTTTTTATGAAAACCTTTAACGTTTTGAACTTGATATCGTTGTAGAATCAAGTGGGAAGGAGTGGTTTAAGCTCCAGTTTAAAAATCGAATGGTTTTGTAGTATCTTTCTAATTTTGCTAAAGAGGTCACTCCCGGTGAAGGGATCTCGGCTCTTTCCTTATCGAATAAGGTGCTGGATATATAAATACCACGATGCAAAGCAAAGTTAGATCAACTATAAAATCAATTCGAGTTCTTTGTAACATTTTCCAGTTTCGCTAAAGGGGTCACTCCCGGTGAAGGGATCTCGGCCCTTTCCTCATCGAATGAGGTGCAGGATATTCAAGAATACCACTATGCAAAACAAAAGCTAGAGTTACCCTTTTTCAAAAAATTTTATTCTACAACATCTTTAGGTTTCTTTCTTTTAACATTAATCATATTAATGTGGTCCCATCTTTTACGTTTCCTATCTTTTACGTTTCCCAAACATCACAGAAAAGAAACGCAAATAGAACGTACGCTTATGCCATCCGCATTTGCCACTGGGCCCCGTCATGCACCGTTAGGTTATTTAACTAACGGCAGAGCGGGGGCTGGACTAGCGCGGGTGCAAAACATAAGCAACGTTTAATATATATATATCTCATATATAAATATAGCCATTTCAGATCACAGATGAATGCATTGGATATACTAGAAATTCCGTATTTCATTTAAGCCCTTAATGAAAAAACGGGTTCCACGGTCGTGATGAATAGCAAAAACCACCCTAGACCCCTACGGGTGCGGCAAACTACCCGCCAAATTCCCGAAGTGTAGCAACCTCCCTCAACAATTGAGTAGGCCACTCGGCACTTGGAGAACCTGGTAGTTTGTGCACCCCTCCTTGGGTCTATCCTAGGAGCAAAAACAGTAAAAAGAAATTATACAATATAACATTACTTTTTACAAATTACATGGAATGATAGAAAAGGAAAAACACTCTTCTCACACCCCCCGGCCATTCATCACAACGATCCAACACATTCATATACACATACCATCTCATGATATCCATATGTGCAACCCCCACCAATCGTCATATAGCAATTAGCGGACGTTTCAAACACATATAACAAAAAGAAAACCCGATTAGCCAAGCACTTTAGAATTTCGATCGATAATTTTTAAATAACCATGCCAACACTTGATATGTCCCTGTACAAACACCTTTGTAAAAACTGCATATCCCAGAAAACACTATTCAGCAAATATAGGATTACTGTAGAAGACCGAGTCAACTCCGTGTTGACTCGGCCGCGGATCCGCGGCCAAACCCAGGGTTTGGCCGCGGAAGCGCTGCAGTCTTGGCGAGTTGGGACTCCGGTTTTCTACAGTGATCTTATAAATCCCTGCCTGTATTTTTAAGATATGTTAAATTATTTTTTGAACACTTTCAAAAACTGACAGCAGCAGGGGCAGAATACGAGTTTTCGGGAGAAAAAACTGTCGATCGAGCTTCTAACTTTTGGCTAACATCTAATTGTGGTTTAGTTAGGCTCTGATACCATGTTGGTGTGTGTTGCATGCTCCCACAACTCTTGTGGCGCGGCGGAAGCGATGAACACAAAATTTCTTTGCATACAACACGCACTTAACCGAAGATCTTGTCTAAACCACAACTAGTTTACCCTAACTAGAGATCTTATCTACTATGTTAGGGATTATACCTTGATGATACGGTCCTTCGGGTCTTCTCTTTTATGCAACTCCTTTGCTCCTTTCTCCTCTTTTGTGGACTCCTCGGCTCGTTAAGGTGTTGCCGACGTTTTCGATCTCCGGCCACCGAAGACAAAGATGATCCACCCGAGAGTTTTCGTGCAAGCTTGAAACTCTTTTCAAGAATTTAACCGAGAGACCAAATTTGCTAGAAGAGGTCACTAGGATGATGTAGAGATAATTGTATTGGATTAACTTGAAATCCTAAGCTTTTGATTCACATCTCATGTGAGGGTTAAAGCTAGGAAGAATGATCACCATCATTTTTCTTTCTCTCTTCTTATGAACTTGTTATGATACACTTATCATAATTTTGTGAAGGATTTGAATTCCTTGATTTCACATCTCATGTGAAGGTATTTATAAGAATAACATGGAAGAGAGAATAATTGCATTTATAATTAAAAAGTTCAAGCATGATGGAAAAAGAATTTAGCACTAACTAAAGCATGTATTATGAAAGAAGTATCATGCTTTAATAGTACATCCACTTCAACAAACATGTTATCATGCTTATACCTTTTAATTTACACCTCACTAATTTATTTTCACAAAATAAATGATGTCATAATTATGTCATTATGAGGTGGCATCTTCTAGAAGGTATTTTGTAACAATTAAAAAATACCCTTCCTCCGTATATCGTATACCGTATACTGTATACCCGCATCCGAATTCCGAAAAATACGAATACAATTAATCCAATAATATAATACTGGTATCCGTCCAGTATTATTCTTCCGATTATTATTCCTGTAACAATTACACGAACATAATCGAAAACCTGCCGCAACACTTTACGGCTGCCGTAACAACTTACGGTTTCTACATCTTTTGCCTGAACGAGGGAACCCTCTATGTGGGACTCTAAAGACTCGTCAGTACACTGGCAATGGGTTTAACCACAAGCACGTCAGTGGCACTATCTGTACGTAACGGCTACCCAGGTACATGACGAAAAGGTGGCCGACGAGCGAACTCATCACAACCCTTACGAGCCTGTAAGCAACACTTACCGTACAGTCCGGTCTCTTCGTCTGATACGTCGCATATGAAGTCTAGGGGTGGTAAATGTCAGACCCCAGTAACTTTATAAGTCATGTTGATTTATGGCTCATAACAGGTCGAGGAACTACTGATAACACTTATCAGTAAACCTCGAGAACCCTGGCCAGGGATTTAGGTGTTATAGCCGATCAAACATAGCGCGACATCAACTCCCTATACCGAGAGAGACGAAACCCCTCCTATCGCTCACTGTCTCCATATGATTCGGGACTGTACCCAAAATCCACCTGTTTGCACAACTCAGTAGAGCCGTGGTAGGGAGGAAATCAAAGTACAGTGGGAATCACACAAGACTCTATGACGATCTCGGGTGTACAGACTAACCTGTACAAGTGTCACCAGAGAACTGCTATCTGACAATAGGTATATATACCATCTAGGAGTTCTCGGCGAGTCCGTTCAGTGTACCCAGTCTCCACTGAGCACCCGTACACCATCCTTGATGTCAAACACCGATGGATATGGGATCATCCATCGCCCATCATATGGGTCAAGATGCGTATACGCTAGTCTACTCTGGTGTATCGATGCCCTGTCTCGACACACCCTCGACTAGGAACAGTTATAGGATGTACTCATAGAATACCGTGGCCCCACTAGTATGATCTCATCATAGTCCCAGTAGTCGAGTACAAATCCTAAGGGCTTTATCAACATGTAATAAAAGAGACAATCAGAGTACATGTTAAGATAAAGTACAACCAGATAGCGTACTATCATGTCGAGCAAGAAAGTCCTCCCTATATATGTCTAAGCATCCACTACAATATACATCGTATGTACATTAATGGCCTCTAGGGCACACATATAACTAACACTCATAACCCAATGAGCACATGAATACATCTTAGGTGAACTAACTGACACCAATGGCTTGTGAGTCAGCCAGCACCCCTCGTCGGGGTCTCGAATGTATACACTAGTCTACTAATGGAGTATCGATGCCCAGTCTCGAAACTCCCACGACTAGGGACCTTTTAAGGATGTGCGTATAGACTACCCAACTCTCACGTATATGATCGCCATCATACTGCTCGTAGTCAAGCAAGATTCCTATGGGCTCTATCAATGTGCAATAGTAACCTGTAAGGTCACCTAATGCAGTACACGATGATAAAGATAAACCATGGTAGCATACTATTCTCCATCAACGTGTAATAGTGAACTACAATGTCACCTAAAGCATGTACACGATGATAAAGACAAACCAGATAGTATACAAATCTCTCGAGTAAGACTGTCCTACCGGTATAGGTCCTCCCTCAATCATTGCAATCACGTGCCTGCGATCTAATAATTGACTCTGAGGGCACTATATCCAACATGGTTAACATATCATAAGTACTAGTCAAGTTCTTCCCGTCATTTCGTGATTAACTAGACCCACCTACATGACCCTAAACTAAAGTCAACATAATCATATGAATGTCCTAACTAATCCGCATCATATGCGGTGTAGGAAGACATCACTTAGCTACCGTACACTGCGCCTTAACTAAAGTCAAAATACACAGCACGAATACTAAGTACTCTACTTCCTAAAATGATGGAGGGCTGTGGCTAGTTTTTAAGAAAATTTTTAACGCTTTGAACTTTATATCGTTGTAGAATCCATTGGGTTTAAAAGAAGTGGCTTAAGCTCCGCACTTTGAAAACTTGCTTTTTCATAAAAAGCCGAGTGGGTTTTAAATCTGATTCTACAACATCTTTTTAGGTTCATTTTTCTTTACATTAAACTCATTAATGTAGTCCCATCATTTAAGTCCTAAAGCCATCACAGAAAGAAACGAAAATATAACGTACGCTTATGCCATTCGCATTCGTCACGGTGTCCCGTTATGCACCATTAGGTTACTTAACTAACGGCATACCGGGACGGGGTTAGTGCGGGTGCAAAACATAAGCATCGTCTATTATATATCATATATATAATATTCCATTCGTCTCAGATATATCAAATAACCACATCACAGAATATAAGCAGCAGAAGCACATATAATATATGATATCTTGGAGGTCCATATTTTGTATTTAGCCATCAATAGAAAATACGGATTCCACGGTCGCGATGAATAGCCAAGCCCACACCCCTAGACCCCTATGAGAGAGGCAAGTGACCCTACCAATTCTAGAGTTTAGGAGACCCGGTCTCGACTCCTCGAGATAGTTTCTCACTGAACCCTAGAACCCGGTCACTTGTGCCCCCCTTCTTGGGTTTATCCTAATGCGGGAAAATAAATAATATACAACAATGGTGACAACATCCTCAACCCGGAAGTGCCCCAAATAAAAGAATATTAAATACAAATGAAATTTACATGAATGAAAAGAAAACTCTCATCTCACATAAAACCCCCCGGCTATTCAATCACGAAAATCCTGCACACCATATCTCAGCAACACATAATATTGTTGGATATATGTATTCCTTAGAGACCATTATATGATAGTGGATGTATTTATACATGTATATATATATATTCAATGTACATTCTTGCTCGACATGATTGTATGCTATCTGGTTCTTCTTTATCTGACATGTTGATTTGATCAAGCTTTTATTCATTCACACATGTTGATAAAGCCCTGAGGATATAGGCTTGACTGCTGTGATTATGACGGAGATCATACTAGTGGGACATCTGTAGTTTATAAGCATATCCTGAAATGTCCCTAGTCGTAGTATATCGAGACGGGGCATCGATATACCAGAGTAAACTAGCGTATATGATACTAGACCCATATGATGGGCGATGGATGTTCCCACATTCATCGATGTTTGACATCGAGATCGTATACGGATGCTCAGTGGTGACTGGGTACACTGGACGGACTCACCAAGAACTCCTATATGGGATTATATCTATCGTCGGATAGCAGTTCTCAGGTGACACTAGTGCAGGTTAGTCTATAGACCCGAGATCGTCATAGAGTCTTGTGTGTTCTCCCACTGTACTTTGATTACCACCCTACCACGGCTCTACTGAGTCGTGCAAACAGGTGGCCGTTGGGTACCGTCCTGAGACACACGAAGGCGATGAGCGATAGGAGAGGTTTCGTCTCTCCCGGTATTGGGAGTTGATGCTGTGCTGTGCTCGTTTGGCTATATCAGTAAGTCCCCGGCCAGGGCTGTTGATATTTACTGATAAGTGTTATCAGTAATTTCTCGATCTGTTATGGACCATTCATTGGCAGGACTTATTGAGTTATTGGGGTCGACGTTACCATCTCTAGACTTAATATGCGGCATATCTGATGAAGAGACCGGACTGTATGGTAGTGTTGCCGGTTGGCTCGACGGGAGTTGTGACAGGTTCGCTTGTTTTCTTCTGATCGCTCAATACCCGGATGGCCGTTACATTTAGCTGACCGCTTGCGTCTTGGGGGTGCTTGATATGATCATCACCCACTGCCGGTGTTAGTTATGTATATGCCCTAGAGGCCATTGTTGTACATATGATGTATATTATAATGGATGCTTGGATATATATAGAGAAGACTTTCTTGCTCGTCATGATAGTATGCTATTTGGTTTCACTTTATCTTAACATGTTGACTTGTATTGGTTTACTGTTTTACTCTCACATGTTGATAAAGCCCTTTGGATTTGTACTCGACTACTAGGACTATGATGAGATCATACTAGTGGGGCCACGGTAGTCGATGAGTACATCCTATAACTGTTCCTAGTCGAGGGTATATCGAGACAGGGCATCGATACGCCAGAGTAGACTAGCGTATACGCATCTTGACCCATATGATGGGCGATGGATGATCCCATATCCATCGGTGTTAGACATCAGAGATGGTGTACGGGTGCTCAGTGGAGACTGGGTACACTGGACGGACTCGCCGAGAACTCCCAGATGGTGTTATACCACACGTCAGATGGCAGTTCTCCGGTGACACTGGTACAGGGTAGTCTGTAGACCCGAGATCGTCATAGAGTCTTGTGTGATTCCCACTGTGCTTTGATTTCCACCTTACCACGTCCAAGAGGGCGTGCAAAATGGTGGCTTTTGGGTACAGTCCCGAATCACATGGAGGCAATGAGCGATAGGAGGGGATTCGTCTCTCCCGGTATAGGGAGTTGATGTTGTGCTGTGTTCGATTGGCTATAACTGGAAGTCCCTGGCCAGGGCTGATATGGAGATTTACTGGTAAGTGTTACTAGTAGTTTCTCGACCCGTTATGAGCCACACATCGACACGACTTATCGGTTACTGGGGTCTGACGTATACCACCCCTAGACTTGATATGCAACATATCAGACGAGCAGACCGGACTGTACGGGAGTGTTACTGATTGGATTCATAGGAGAACGCACAGGCTAGCTTGTTGATCTTCTGATCGCTCAATACCTGGGTGGCTGTTACGTTTAGCTGACCGCTTGCAGCTTGTGGGTGTTTGATATGATCATCACCTGCTACCGGCGTATTGACGATTCTTTAGAGTCCTACACAGAGGTTTCTTGGCTCAGGCGAAACGGAGTAGAGGCACATATGTGATATGTGCAGGACCGAGAATAATGCGATATGGGATACCGTATTATTATCTCGGTATATTAAGATATGAACCGGGTCATCGGATCAAGTGTTGATTCGATGAATCGGTACATGGTATATTAGTCGGTAATAATCGATATAGCCGGATCATCGATTCAAGTGTTGATTCGATGATTTAATGTATAATAATATATATGATATATTGTATTACATTATCTAATATTAGCTCGCTTTGTTATTTCATTTTCTCACTGGATGATACATTGATATATATGCGATATATGTTAATTGTATTATTTTCTTTTGTTGCAAATATATAATATATATGTGATATATATTATTGTAACATGATATGATTAATTGTTAAACATGTTTAAGGATGATTAATTGAGGTTAGGGTTTGATTAGGGTTAGATGCTTCATGCACCTTCTAGAAGCTTTTTCTTTTGTCATTCTTAAGATATTTTAGGATGACACATTCTTAACCCAACCAAACCCTAACTCTAGTTTATTCTCTACTAAATCCTAGCCACTCATCCTTGACCATGGTTTATAATCAATCATATAGTCTTTCTTTCTATTCATCACAAAAGAAAATAATTCATTATCTTTTCCATTATCATCTTCTTCTTCTCTCTTGAAGAAAGCTTACTAGATTTTCCTTATGTGATGAATAAATAAGAGAAAATGATTTAAAAGGAAAGCAAAAATACTACTCTCTCATCCTCATCTCATCTAGCCCTTGAGATTAGTGTGTTCATCTCTTAAGAGTGAGAAAGCTTGAGTCTTTGCAACTTCGAGGTAGATCATCGGAGATTTGGAATACTTCAAGCTAGCATGGATCGTTCGAATCGTGGAGCCTCTCATGAGTCTGGGAGATCGGGGATCGCGGCAAAGGGACTTCTACTCGGAGCTTGTGAAGCGAAGGAGCGGACTACAAAGGTTGTAATCCTTCACACTTAGATAAAAGTTATCATCTTGCATGTTAAACCCTAATAATCTAGCAAAGATCCCGGCTTTGGGTTGTTCGGCACGTCTAAATTTTTATCCGGGCATGTTTGATGCCTTATGAACCTTCACTAAAGTGCCTAGGAACCCTACAGTGGTATCAGAGCCTAGCTAGAGCATTAGGCGATGTGTTTACGAAGTTAAAACTCCGATCGAACCCGTACCGACGGAAAAAGCCCCCTCTCTGGAAATTTTTCAAAATATGGGATTTTTCAGAATTAAAAATATGTAAAAAAAATCAGCAGGGAATTCTAAGAATTACCATAAAACCCGAGCCCCCAATTCGACCAAACGGCGGCGGAACCGCGGCGCAAGCATACTTGCGCGGCGGTTCCGGGGCGGCTTCATCGATTGGCGACACGTGGCCTTCCTGGTAATATCCGTAGGTGCTTGTTGATGCTTCTGGATATTTTTAAAAGTGATTCCAGTGTTGTTTAAATCTGGGGTTTATTTTGTAATCGTAGATTCGATCGGAATATTTAAATTCGTATTTTTTTCCGGATATTTAGAATCTGTTAAACTATTTGAACGGATATCATTAAATCACTGTTTTCCCGGTACGGCAAACTTTCAAGTGTTGAAATTTTTTCGGGTTTAAATCTTTCGGAAAAATTGTACAAGTTAAGCGTTGGACCCTCTAGAAGACAATAAACCTTAACTCGATTATGTGACCGTATTGAACTGCCTTTTCAACCTTCGGGTTTGGGGCAGTACGGCGTGCCACATGTGAGGCGTTGGCTTGACCCTTCTACGGCTGGATCACTGGTACTTTGACATATTCTGGGATTATTTGAACTCCGCTCAAGAGTTGAGCACTTTGGGAAATTTTGGGTATTTGATAATCTGTTCGGAAAGTTTAATACTGTCTATTTATCTGGAATGTGATACAATATGTGGAATTCATAGAGTTAGGCATGAAATGCGAAGTATGTGATATTTCGGATTTACGATGTCTAAAGTGATTGTGGATTCCAAATGTTGTAGTTTTACACTTTCTTTTCTGTGACCGTAAGTGTAATATGTGATATCGCCGGTTTCGTTGCTATATGTCAACGACAATTGGGATGCGCATATTTACTTACGTTGATGATATGAGATACTATGTGTTGCTGTGATATGTTATATTGGATCGTCACGTTCTGAATAGCCGGGGGTTTTATGTGAGATGAGGGTTTTTATTTTCATTCATGTAAAATTCTTTTGTAATGTAATATTCTTTTATTTGGGGCACTTCCAGGTTGCGGTTGCTGTCACCTGTGTATATTATTTACTTTTCCGCATTAGGTAGACCCAAGGAGGGGAGCACAAGTAACCGGGTTCTAGGATCCAGTGGGAGGCCATCTCGAGGAGTCAAGACCGGGTCTCCTAACCCTAGAATTGGCAGTGTTACTTGCCGCTCTCATAGGGGTCTTGGGATGTGGGTTTGGCTATTCGTCGCGACCGTGGAATCCGTGTTTTATACAGGCTCGTATTGAAAACACGGACGTCCTAGTATATCCAATATTTCATATATATTCTTCTGCTGCAATGTTCTGTGATGAGATCATATTACTGCCTGAGACGAATGCTTATACTATACATATATGCTGATATATAAATATTACTGCTTTCGTTTCTTCTGTGATGCTTAGGAAGCATAAGCTGATGGGATTTTTATTAATAAGATTAATAAAAGAAAAGAAACCTAAAGATGTTATAGAATCAAAAACTTTATAAAAAGGGTAGCTACAGTTTTGTTTTGCACAGTGATATATATGATATATCCTGCACCTTATTCGATGAGGAAAAGGCCGACGATCCCTTCACCGGGAGTGACCCCTTTAGCAAAACTGGCAGATGCTACAAAACGCGGTTTGTCTTTTGATTGCTTTTAGTGTTTTGCTTTGCACAGCGGTATATATGATATATCCTGCACCTTATTCGATGAGGAAAGGGCCGACGATCCCTTCACCGGGAGTGACCCCTTTAGCGAAACTAAGAAAAAGCCTCAAAAACACTCCCTTTCAAAAACACTCGATTCTACGACGATATCAAGTTCATTACGCTCAGGGTTTTCTGAAAAACCTGCGTAGCCCTCCGTCATTTCAGATAGATATTATTTAGTATTCGTGCTATGTTTGTTGACTTAGTCAAGGCATAGTGTACGGTAGCTAAGTAGTGCTTATCTGCTAAAACATGAGATGTGATTGGATTAGGGTATTCACACGGCCATGTTGACTCAGTCAAGGGTCGTACGGGTGGGTTTAATTCAATCAAGAAATGTACGGGTTGAACTTGACTTGCGATTTATGGTTTGTTGACTTAGTCAAGGTCATAGATCGCTAGGGGCAAAATATTATCGGGAATTTCAAGTGTTGAAATTTGCAATGAGATTGCATACCTCCTATGAGATAGTTGGATCCCGATACCCACTGCGAGTAAGTGTTACTCCTGGGAGAGTTTTACACAGGACAATTAGCCGATCAAGTAGGTGTCTAGAAAAGTGTTAACGGGGTTACGCCTCTGGGAAAACGAGGTTTACTTTAATTAGGTCCGTGCGAACTCATGGGGAACCTCCCTCAAAGTACCGACACTGATCTGGCTGAAAGATTGACGAAATTGTAGGGTGTAATTAATCCCGGCTAATCTTACCTTTTAGAGTTTTAAGGTAGATTTGATAAAAACAGTGGGAGACATCCTGATTAGATAAGATAATAACCAATCTAATCTTGCAAGAGCATACGCTAAAGTGTTTTCTTCTCTCTCTCTCCAGGTAGCGACCATGTCAGGCCATAATCAAGATAATAATATGGATGTATTGACTGAACCCGATTATTGTACTGAGCAAGGGAACGGTGCAAATGTTGCAGCCAAAGAAGTTGGCGATTATCACCTAGTATTACCAAGTCGTAATACACTGATTCTAAATGAGTGCTATTATATACTGAACATGATGTGCATCATTATATCTGTTCCTTTATTAAGTAAAGAAGGATATAATTTTGTAGTAAAGGATAATGTTATGAACATATTCCTAGATCAAAAGTTGATTGCATCATGATCGTTACATAATGGCATATTCATTCTAAATCAGAATACAGTCCTGAATATGCAAAACACACACAAGAGGAAAAGTTCAGAAATGAACGAATCCTACTTGTGGCATTGTAGACTTGGTCATATCAATGCGACATGACTGGCTAAGTTGCATAGAGATGGTTATTTGAATTCGTTCGAATTATCATCTTATGATATTTGCCATTCATGTCTCAAAGGAAAAATGACCAAAGCTCCGTTTAGTGGACACGGAGAAAGAGTTACCGAACTCTTAGGACTGGTACATAGTGATGTATGCGGTCCCATATCTACGCATGCCAGGAACGGTTCTTCCTACTTCATTACATTCACTGACGATATCTCAAGATTCGGATATGTGTTCCTGATGAAACACAAGTCTGAAGCTTTTGAGAAATTCAGAGAATATAAGCACGAAGTAGAGAACCAAACGGGCAAAAGTATTAAGATCCTTCGATCTGATCGAGGAGGAGAATACTTAAGCAATGAGTTCCTAGATTATCTAAAAGAGAATGGGATTCTCTCTCAGCTTACTCCTCCTTATACACCACAGCACAACGGTGTATCAGAACGAAGGAATCGGACCCTATTAGATATGGTGCGATCTATGATGAGCGATGCTGAGTTACCTATTTCCTTCTGGAGGTATGCGCTTGAGACAGCCATATACATATTGAATCTAGTTCCGTCTAAATCTGTACCTACCACACCATATGAGATATGGAGTGGGAAGAGACCATATTTTAAACGAGTTAAGATATGGGGTTGTCCGGCCTATGTCAAAAGACAAAATCCGGACAAACTCGAGGCACGATCAGTCCTTTGCAAATTTGTGGGATATCCAAAGAATTCTCAAGGATATTTTTTCTACCACGCTGAGGAACAAAAAGTGTTTGTTGCTCAACATGCCACCTTTTTGGAAAGGGAATTTCTAGCAAAAGAAATTAGTGGCAAAGAGGTAGAGCTGGAAGAGGTTCCAGAAACACAAATTACAACTGAAGATTTAGTGGAACCAGAGGATTCAGTAGTACCCGACGAACCCCAGCCTCTCTGCCGATCTAGTAGGGTTTCTCGTCCACCTGAGAGATACTACGGTTTTCTCATTGATGGTGGAAGCGAGGATTGCATCATGGATGATGATGACCCGACTAGTTTCGAGCAGGCCATCACGAGTGGTGACTCTGTGAAATGCCTTGATGCAATGCGATCTGAGATGGAATCCATGTACACCAATAAAGTATGGATTTTGGAAAATGCTCCTGAAAGGGTAAAACCCATTGGGAGCAAGTGGATTTTTAAAAGAAAATTTGGTGTAGATGGAAAGGTTGAGACATTCAAAGCTAGACTTGTAGCAAAGGGTTTTCGTCAACGACCAGGTGTGGATTATGACGAAACCTTTTCTCCAGTGGCTATGCTTAAGTCCATCCGGATCTTACTTGCCATTGCTGCATACCATGACTACGAAATCTGGCAAATGGATGTTAAGACCGCCTTTCTAAACGGTGATTTAGAAGAGAGCGTGTATTCGTAGATAGTGGGAGCAGCGGAAAGGTGTGCAAGCTGCTTAAATCCATTTATGGGTTAAAGCAAGCATCGCGGAGTTGGAACATCTGTTTTGATGTTGTAGTCAAAGAGTTTGACTTCATCAAAAATATAGATGAACCTTGTATCTGTTAGTTATATGTATGCCCTAGAGGCCATTACTGTACATTGGATATATATTGTAGTGGATGCTGGGACATATATAGGGAGGACTTTCTTGCTCGACATGATAGTATGCTATCTGGTTGCTCTTTACCTTAACGTGTACACAGATTGTCTCTCTATTACATGTTGGTAAAGCCCTTAGGATGTGTACTTGACTATCTGGACTGTGATGCGGATCATACTAGTGGGGACATGGTAGTCTATAAGTACATCCTTCAAGGTCCCTAGTCGTGGGTGTATCGAGACGGGGCATCGATATACCAGAGTAGACTAGCGTAAACCTTCTCGACCCATACAGATGGGCGATGGATGATCCCATATCCATTGGTGTTTGACATCGGAGATGATATACGGGTGCTCAGTAGAGACTGGGTACACTGGACGGACTCGCCGAGAACTCCCAGATGGTATTATACCTTACGTCAGATGGGAGTTCTTAGGTGACACTGGTACAGAGTAGTTTGTTGACCCGAGATCGTCATAGAGTCTTGTGTGGTTCCCACTGTGCTTTGATTTCCATCTTACCACGTCCAAGAGGGCATGCAAAACGGTGGTTTTTGGGTACAGTCCCGAGTCACATGGAGGCAATGAGCGATAGGAGGGGATTCGTCTCTCCCGGTATAGGGGGTTGATGTTGCGCTGTGTTCGATTGGCTATAACAGGAAATCCCTGGCCAGGGTTGCTGAGATTTACTGGTAAGTGTTACCAGTAGTTTCTCGAATTGTTATAGACCTCATATCGACACGACTTATCGAGCTATTGGGGTCTGACATTTACCACCCCTAGGCGAGATATGCGACATATCAGACGACGAGACCGGACTGTACGGTAAGTGTTACTGGTTGGATTCACTGGAGTGTGAGCGGGCTTGCTCGTCGATCTTCTGATCGCTCAATACCCGGGTGGCCGTTACGTTTAGCAGACCGCTTGCGGCTTGTGGGTGTTTGATATGATCATCACCTGCTGCCGGCGTATTGACGAGTCTTTAGAGTCCTACACAGAGGTTTCCTGGCTCAAGCGAAACGAAATAGGAGCGCATATGAGATATGTGCGGGACCGAGAATAATGCGTGTATGTGATACCGTATTTCATTCTCGCGATGAATGTGTCGAATGGTTGTATGTGATATAACCTAGTTATCGAATCAAGGATTGATTCGATAAGACGATACATTGGATACTAGCCGGTTATATGAGACATGACCGGATCATTGAATCAAGTGTTGATTTAATGATTTAATGTATAATTATATATTTGATATATTACTTTGCATTAACTAGTATTGGTTCACTTTAAATGGATTTACTCACTTGGATTGCACATTGTATATATGATATACTTTTGTGCATTTGATTGTATCATGTTTGATGATACATGCTTGTTTAGGTGTAAGTTTAGTTTAAACCTTGGTTAAGTAAATGGTTAGGGTTTTGTTTAAATTTCTTATTCATTTATTTATTTATTTATTCATTATGGAAAATAAAAAGCATGGCGGCTTATTTTGTTGTTTTGTAGAAACTTCTTGAAGTGTTGAAAGCTTGACCATTCTTGTTCTTTTCCTAAACCTAACCATTAACCCTAACCATGGTTTATTCTCTACACCTAACTTTGGTTACTATTATGATAAGTATCATTTTATTTCTTATTTTAGAATAGACTTATCATAATATTCTTCTTCTTCTTCATCTTCTTCTTCCATGAAGAAGCTTGCTTCATCAATGGTGATTGATGAAAACAAGTGAGAAATCCAATTCTAAAGTCTACCCACTTCCTATTTCTTCATCCTCTTCCTCTTGCCAAGTAGTAGAGTGTATTTTCTTCACAAGTTTCTTGACTTGGTGAAGTGAGAGCTTGATCTAGTGATGCCTCGACGTAGATCATCTTCGGCATCGTCGTCGATGACCTAGCCCGTCCATTCTCCGATGAAGCCGACGCTAGAGCCCGGGATCCGTTTTGGACAGCGAGGAGACATCATCACGGAGCTATGGAGGTGGAGCACCGGATCTACAAAGGTTGTATTTCCGTTCTTGTAGTTAAGTGTTAGCTAGTTGCTTGTGTCGCCTAGAATTCTAGCCAACGATCCGTAGTCTAGGGTTTCTCGGCACCGTATTTTATTTAAATTGGCATGGTTGATGCCTTGCGAGACATCTTGAGAGTGCCTAGGAACCCTACAGTGGTATCAGAGCCTAGCTAGAGCCTTAGGCGAAGTCTAGACGGAGTTTGAAAGCCGGACGAACCGAAAACCTAACCCCAAAATAGCTCTCTGGACATTTTCTAAAATCGTGGTTTTTTCCATATTAAAAATATTCAGAAAAATAAGCAGGAAGATATAAGGGTTACTGCAAAATTCGAGGTCCTGATTCCAAAAGATCGTCGCGGATCCGCGGCATGAGCATGCTCATGCGGCGGTTCAGCGGCCAATTTGTCTTTTTGTGCATCGAATTTTGCACCTTAATTCTTAGTTATCAGTTCTGGTTTTCCTGGGTATTTTTAATATTTTTTCCAGAGTTTTAATTTTCAGGGTTGTTTTGGGGATTCGAATGTTCGATCGGATTATCAAATTTTGTCTGTGTGGCTCTCCGGATAAATTTTAGAATATGTTAAAAAGTTCGACCGGATATAAATACCCAATTTTTCCCCAGTCGGGAAATTTCCAAGTGTTGGATTTTTCCATGGTATAAAGACGTTCTAAGTAGTGCAAGTAACGCAATGGACCCTCTAGAAGACAACAAACCTTAACTCGATTATGTGACCGTCTTGAACTGCCCTTTGAACCTTCGGGTTTGGGGCAGTACGGCGTGCCATATGTGAGGCGTTGGCTTGACCCTTCTACGGCTGGACCGTTGGTACTGAGGCACGAACAGAATGTTTTTAGACTTGTTTCATGTGTTGATATGTATCGGGAAAACTTGGGTGTTCGATTGTTCGATCGGAAAGTTTGACATTTTCTATTTATCCGGAATGGGATACAATAATTGGAATTCACAATAAGTTATGAGATAACTGAATGAATGTTATAAACATAGCAGTTTAGCCTCACTTGATCGGATGCCACGGAATTTTGATGTGATCAAAAGTCCGTCGCAATCACGTAGCGTACGCGGATACTCGCCGGGTAAACTCAATAGACAGCTACACCCCATAGCCCCGACCAAGTGACTGTAGGAGAACCCCGTCGCCGAAAGCATCCGTTCGGGTGCTCGCGGCAGCGGTGTTCCGCCTTGGTGCACTTCGTCGACGGTATCGGGGGTGCGGCCGTCTACTGAAGTTTGCGACGAGCATTCGATCAGGATGTCGGGAATCCTGTTGAATTGCCCGACTTGATATTGAAAAGTGTTTTCGATTTTGAGACTAAAATGCGGGGTTTATAATTGTTAGGCATGCGATGTCTAAGGAATTCATTCGATTAGGCATGCGATGTCTAAAGAGGTTGCTGATTCCAACTGTTGTAGTTTTACACTTTCTTTCCTGTGACCGTAAGTGTAATATGTGATATCGCCGGTTTCGTTGCTATATGTCAACGACAATTGGGATGCGCATATTTACTTACGTTGATGACATGTGATGTTATGTGTTGCTGGATATGTTATATTGGATCGTCGTGTATGAATAGCCGGGGTTTTTTTATGTGAGATGAGTGTTTTTCATTTTCATTCATGTAAAAACTTGTATGTAATATTCTTTTATTGGGGCACTTCCAGGTTGCGGAAGTTGTCACCCTTTGTATATTATTTACTTTTCCGCACTAGGATAGACCCAAGGAGGGGAGCACAAGTAACCGGGTTCTGGAGTCCAGTGGGAGACCAACTCGAGGAGTCGAGGCCGGGTCTCCTAACTCTAGAATTGGTAGGGTTGCTTGCCGCTCTCGTAGGGGTCTAGGGGTGTGGGTTTGGCTATTCATCACGACCGTGGAATCCGTGTTTTATACTGGCTCGTATTGAAAACACGGACGTTCTAGTATATCCAATATTTTATATGATTCTTCTGCTGCGATATCTGTGATGTGATCATGTGATGTTCTGTGATAGATACAGTATACAGTATATATGATATATTATATAGACGTTACTTATGTTTTACACCCGTGCTAGCCCTGCCCAGCTCTGCCGTTAGTTACCTAACCTAACGGTGCACGAGGGGACATCGTGGCGAATGCAGATGGCATAAGTGTACGTCGTATTTATCTGTGATGTTTAGGTACTTAAATGATGGGACTTCATTAATGAGATTAATGAAAGTAAAAGAAACCTAAGATGTTGTAGAATCGAATTTCAAAATAAAACAGGTAGCTACAGTTCTTGCTTTGCACAGCGGTATATATGATATATCCTGCACCTTATTCGATGAGGAAAGGACCGAGATCCCTTAACCGGGAGTGACTCCTTTAGCAATAACGGGCAGATGCTACACCCTCGGTTTGTCTTTTGATTGCTTTTAAGAGTTTTTCTTTGCTCAGTGATATATATGATATATCCCGCACCTCATTCGACGAGGAAAGGACCGACGATCCCTTCACCGGGAGTGACTCCTTTAGCAAAACTAAAAAAGCCTCAATAACACTCCATTTCAAAAATTCATTCGATCCTACAACGATATCAAGTTCATTACGCAATAGGTTTTCAAAAAAACCTGTCGTAGCCCTCAGTCATTTCAGATAAGTCCTGTTTAGTATTCGTGCTGCGTTTGTTGACCTTGTCAAGGCGCAGTGTGTGGTAGGTAACCAGTATTTATCTGTTAATGCATATGATGCAGATTGGGTTAGGGTAGTCGTGCGGCCTTGTTGACCTTGTCAAGGGTCGTGAGGGTGGGTTTGATTCAATCAAGAAATGACGGGTTGAACTTGACTTGTGGTCTATGGTTTGTTGACCTTGTCAAGGTCATAGATCGTTCGAGGCAAAATATTATCGGGAATTTCAAGTGTTGAAATTTGCAATGAGATTGCATACCTTCTATGAGATAGTTGGATCCCGATACCCGCTGCGAGTATTTATTACTCCTGGGAGAGTTTTATACATTGCAATTAGCCGATCAAGTAGGTGTCTAGAAAGGTGTTAACGAGGTTACGCCTCTGGGAAAACGAGATTTACATTAATTAGGTTCGTGCGAAAGCACGGGGGACCTCCCTCAAAGTACCGACACTGGCCTGGCTGAAAGATTGGCGAACTTGTAGTGTGTAATTAATCCCGGCTAGTCTTTCCTTTTAGGGTTTGAAGGAAGATTTGATAAAAAGCAGTGGGAGCCATCCTGATTAGATAAAATAATAACCAATCTATTCTTGCAAGAGCGCACGCTGAGTGTTTTCTTCTCTCTCTCCTGGTAGTGACCATATCACGCCTTAATCAAGATAATAAAACGGATATTTTGACCGAACCCGCTTGTTATGCTGAGCTGGGGAACGTTGGTCCCGCTCCAACTTATAATTGTTATAAGACAGAGCAGGAAATTAGGGAATACCAGATTTCCCATGCCGCCCAAACGAAGAAAGTGCATGATGATGCATCTCCTTCGGGTGTATTCGTTACAAAGAACTGTTTCTCTGTATCCTCCGCATCGTAGGTATATGATACCGGATCAGGATCCCAGATATGTAATCTGTTACATAGGGCTACAAAAAGGTAGAAAAACTGAGAACGGGTGATAAGTTTCATGAGGCAGAAAACGGGGCAAGAGTTGCAGCCAAGTCTGTCGGTCACTGTCACCCTGTATTGTAATACATTTATTCTGAACGAATTTTATTAGATACCGAACCTGATATACAAAATCATATCAGTCTCTTTATTAGTAAAGAAACGGTAAAATTTTGTATTGTTGGATAATGTTTTGAACATTTCCTATATCAAAAGTTGATCGGTTCAGGCACGTTATCTAAAAGCGTTTATGTTCTAAATCAAACTACAGTTCTTAGTATACTGAACACACACAAGAGGAAGAGTTCAGAAATGAACGAATTCTTCTTGAGGTATTGTAGACTAGGTCAGATCAATGTGACCCGACTAGCTAGAGTTACATAAAGATGCATATTTAAATTAGTTTGAATTTACATCTTGTGAAACTCGCCAGTCATGTCACAAAGATAAGATGACCATAGCTCTGATTATTGGAAACAGAGAAAGAGTTAGTAAACTCTTGGGATGATACATGTTGATGTATGTAGGTCCCCAGTCTACACATGCCAAGATCGGTTCTTTGTACTTCATTACATTCTCTGATAATCTCTCGAGATTTAGACATGTTCTTATTGAAACACAAGTCCGAACCATTTGAGATATTCACAGAATATAAGTTAGAAGTAGAGAACCAAAATACGGGTATAAGTATTATGTCCTATGATGAGATCAAGGAGGAGAATACTTGAGCACGGAATTCCTGGACTATTCTAAAGGAGAATGAGATTCTCTCTCGGCATTACTCCTCCGAATAAACCATAGCACGATGGTATATCGGGGCGGAGCAATCACACCCTATATGATAAGGTGTGCTCTATGATGAGTACTACTGAGTTACCTATTTCCTTTTGGGAGTTATGCGCTTGAGAAGTTGCATACCTATTGAATAGGGTCACGATCAAATCAGTTGCCTACCACTTCATATGAGATATGGAAAGGGAAGAGCCCATATCTTAAGTTAGTTAAGATTTGGGGTTGTCCGGCCTATGTATAAAAGAAAAATCCGGACAAGCTCGAGGCAAGGTCTGTTATGTAGAACTGGAAATGTTCCAGCTATACAAACTACAGCAGATGATTTGGTATAACCAGAGGATTCAGTAGATACCAACGAACCTCAGCCTCTCCGCCGATCTAGTAGGGTTCCTCACCCACCTGAGAGATACTTCGGTTTCTCTATGACAGTGGGAGCGAGGAATGCATCATGAGATGATGACCCAACTAGTTTCGAGCTGGCCATCAGGAGTGAGACTCTGTAAGAATGGCTGGATGTTTATCGATCTGAGATGGAATCCTTATACACCAACAAAGTATGGACTTTGGTTGCTATATCTGAAGGGTTAAATCCCCATCAGGAGCAAGTATATCTTGAGAAGATTACTTGGTGTACTTGGAAAGGTTGAGACTTTCAAAGCTAGACTTGTTAAAGGTTTTCGTCATCAACCAGGCGTGAATAATGATGAAACCTTTTCCAGTGCCTATGCTTAGGTCCATCCGGATCCTACTTGCCACGGCTACATACCATGACTACGATATCTGGCGGTTGGGTACCATGACTGCTTTTCTAAATGATGATTTACAAGAGTGCGTCTGTAAGTACACAGCCAGAGGGCTTCGTAAACAGTGGGAGCAGCGGAAACGTGTGCAAGATGTTTTATCTGATAAAGCAGGCATCGCGGAGTTGGAACGTCTATTTTGATGTGTTAGTCAAAGAGTTTGACATCATAAAAATGGTAGATGAACCTTGTATAAACAAAAAGGTAGTAGGGAGTATGGTAGTGATCCTCGTAAAGTACGTGGATGACATACTCTTGATAGGGAAGGAGTTTCCTATGCTGCGCTCGATCAATCTCCGCTTATCATAATGATTCTCCATATAGGATCAAAGTGATACCTCCTAAATCCTGGGTTTTGGATCTATGAGATAGATTTAATTGGATGTTAGGATTCTCACTAGTTGCAGTGAGATGATATCAATTGATCCTGGGGAGAATCACTGGAAGTGTTCCAGGGTGATAAAGACGACTGAATGTCAGTCACAGGCATTGTCTTTACCCTCAGTAAAGGGATGGTATGTTGGAAGAGTTCCAAGCTAGATACCGTGGCATACTAGACGATAAAGGCAGGATACATCGCTACTCAAGATGATACCAAAGAGGCTGTTTGGGTGTATATTGGTTCATGAGATGAACTACGTTCCTACCATTGTGAGACAATGGAGTTGTGGCTTATGCCAAGGAACGCAGGTCCCATCAGTGATCCAGACATATTCTAAGGCAGTATCACTTGATTATGGAGATGGTTGATCTCTAAGGGATCGAGGTTAGGAGAGTAGACTCAGAGGACAACACGGTGGATCCACTCACGAAGGCCTATTCCCAGAGAGAGACTTTTATGGGATGGTTGAGTATGAGATACTACAACCACTGCTACAGATGGCCCTAGTGCAAGTAGGAGATTGTTAGTTATATGTATGCCCTAGAGGCCATTACTGTACATTGGATGTATATTGTAGTGGATGCTGGGACATATATAGGGAGGACTTTCTTGCTCGACATGATAGTATGCTATCTGGTTGCTCTTTACCTTAACGTGTACACAGATTGTCTCTCTATTACATGTTGGTAAAGCCCTTAGGATGTGTACTTGACTATCTGGACTGTGATGCGGATCATACTAGTGGGGACATGGTAGTCTATAAGTACATCCTTCAAGGTCCCTAGTCGTGGGTGTATCGAGACGGGGCATCAATATACCAGAGTAGACTAGCGTAAACCTTCTCGACCCATACAGATAGGTGATGGATGATCCCATATCCATTGGTGTTTGACATCGGAGATGATATACGGGTGCTCCGTAGAGACTGGGTACACTGGATCGACTCGCCGAGAACTCCCAGATGGTATTATACCTTACGTCAGATGGCAGTTCTCAGGTGACACTGGTACAGAGTAGTCTGTTGACCCGAGATCGTCATAGAGTCTTGTGTGGTTCCCACTGTGCTTTGATTTCCATCTTACCACGTCCAAGAGGGCGTGCAAAACGGTGGTTTTTGGGTACAGTCCCGAGTCACATGGAAGCAATGAGCGATAGGGGGGATTCGTCTCTCCCGGTATAGGGGGTTGATGTTGCGCTGTGTTTGATTGGCTATTGTAAGTGCACGGCGGCGCCCCGGCCGTCAATCCGACGCCGGAATGCGGAAGCGGTGATAAACTTTAATTTTGCGGACTTAGCAAACCGGCACCACCGTGCACTAAACATCCGGATCGTAACCATTAACAAGTCTAAGCTATCTAACAAGAAAGGGAAGAGAAGTATACCGACAGATCCGAGTCCTCCGGTCTTCTCGTCGTCGTCCCGATCTCCTGCGGAATGTCCCGTCTCCTCCACGTCGCCGGAAGTGCACCACATCGCCTACATCGTTTACGGGCTCCCACCTCAATGCCGAGGCAACTCGGGCACGAAGCCGGCTACTCGACGTGCCCAAGATATGCTGTAGAATATCTAGAGAAGAAGTCTCATTTGGGGTTCTTGGAGGTGCCACTTTGGTAGAGGGATGATACAAGAAGTATATGGAGGAGCATGGAGACTTTTGGTGCATGAAATGAACAACATTTCCCCACCTCAATTTTTGGACAGCCCCCTCCTATACATGGCCGGCCAATACAAGTGAGGGAGGAGAATGAGAATGAGAGTGTAGTGTATCAAAAATAATGAGAGCCATTCTCATCTATCATCCAAGAGAGAGTCAAGACAAAGAGGTGGTTGAAAAGCAAGTGATGATGAGAAACAATGATCACTCTCAAAACCAATACTCAACCAACAACCATGATGGTTTACAAAGTCAAGCCATCATAACAAGAAGAAGTCAAGAAGTCAAGGTCAATGAAAAGCTATCATGATACAACCAATAAGCAAAGACCCCCTCCACAAATGCTTATTTGCAACAATGCAAATAAACCCTCCTCCACCAATCTTCGGCCAATGAACGGAACAAAGGAAATCGGCCGAAACTAAAGGCAAACTGGCAACTCCAGAAAACTGGTCCCGTAATAAATTACAGGAAAACCCCGATACTGTGCATACACACCCGCATCTGTATTTCGACCGAAATACAAATGCAATGAGACAAAATCTCCACTTTACTATACTAGAATCCGGCTCATACCAAAACCGGCTAGCAATATCTGTTCGATCCTGATCCGTGCAATACCGCACGTATCTGATCGAACCCTGCCATATAACCATACGGCCTATAGTACAAACTGTCAGATCCTGATCCGTGCAATACCGCACGTATCTGATCGGACCTTGCCATATCTCCATACGGCCTCTACAACCTTTCGCCCGAAAGCTGAGTAACTGAATGTGGGGGACTCTAAAGACTCGTCAATACTATGGCTGTGGATTTAACCACCAGCACGTCAGAGGTATAAGCCAATACGTGACGGGCCACCAGCTATTGACCAAAAGGGAAGTCGATGAGCGAACTCATCCTGACACCCTACTGAGCCTGTCAGTGACAATATCCGTGCAGTCCGGTCCGTTCGTCTATGAGCATCGCATGGCGGGCCTAGGGGGTTGGTAAAAGTCAGACCCCCAAAAGCGGTACAAGTCGTGTCGGAGTGTAGCCCAGAACACCCTGAGATACTACTGGAATACCTACCAGTAAATCTCCTTGCCTCGGCCGAGGGCTTCGTGTAATGGCTCTCCTAGACACAGCACGACCTCACCCCCAATACCGGGAGAGACGAACCCCTGAAGATGCGCTCACTGCCTCCATGTGGCTCGGGACTGTACCCAACTAAAACCTGTTTGCACGACTCCTTTGAGCCGTGGTAGGGTAGTAATCAAAGTACAGTGGGAACTCACACGAGACAAATGACGATCCCTAGGTCGATGAACTAACCTGCACACATGTCACCAGGGAACTGCCATCTGACGTCTGGTATATGACCAACTAGCATGTTCCCGGCGAGTCCTGTCCGGTGTACTCATAACCCAATGAGCACTTGTATACATCTTAGGTGATCCAACTGACACCAGTGGCTTGTGAGACCGGCCACCGCCCCTCGTCGGGGTCTCGACTGTATACACTAGTCTACTATGGAGTATCGATGCCCTGTCTCGAAACTCACACGACTAGGGACCATTTAAGGATATGCTTATAGACCCCAGCTCCCACCTATATGATCGCCCTCATACTGCCGGTGGTCAAGCAAGAATCCTAGGGGCTCTATCAACGTGTAATAGCGACTTGTCAGGTCACCTAAAACAGTACACGATGATAAAGGTAAACCAGATAGCATACTATCATCTCGAGTAAGACTGTCCTACCGGGATAGGTCCTCCATCAATCATTGCAATCACGTACCTGTGATCCAATAATTGACTCTGAGGGCATTATCTCCAACAATCTCCCACTTGCACTCAAGGCTAATTATTGCGATGTCGCATACTCACAGCCCGTGTGATACCGAACACCCAACTCCTCTACTAGTCAGTCTCACAAAGCTCGTTTGCGAAACTATTGCGTTCGAGGAATAGCCTCAGTGAGTGGATCCGCCTTGATGTCTCTTTCTATGTCTCTCTATATCTCAAGTTCGCGGAGAAACCCATCTCCCGAAATGAGCAATACCTGTCTTAGAATGTGTCTGGATGTCTGATAGGACATAGCTCATAAATGAACTCCAAATCCAAACTTCTTGGACTGTATCGTCAACTGAACTTAATCAGTATCCTGCGCCATGCCACCCTCAGTATTGCCTTGGACCACCTGTCCAAAATACTGCCCCTCGTCAGAAGGAAAACTATAACTCTGACAACCTCCTTGTCGTCCATGTCACCTTGGAAGCCTGGAATGATAACTGTCTCCTGGATAAGGCTGTCGTTATCATATCCCTAGAACATTCACTTATGTTCTAAAACTGCTTCCGACCGTTTCTCCAGGATTGGATTAAAGACAACTTATTGCATCTAGTGCAAGAACAACATCTGGTGTGGTACTTGACATCTCATGATTGACTCAATTGCCTGAGCAAGTGATCTGCCAATCATGCACGTCCCTCTCCCCTTTAGTCTGTAAGACACCTTTGGAGAGGGTGACTCCATCACCTGCAGGTACACTACCGTGCCAGGAGTCGTCCATTCTAAATACTCTTAGAAGGCTGTCAAAGTACCCTGATTGGGAGACCACCCAAATCTAGATCTAAAACCATAGATCTAGTAACCAGTATGTCTGATATAATATCCAATTCCTTTGTGGAGAAAACACTGTGTGACAACCAAAGTATAACCGATCGTAGTATAGGAGTTTCCTTTCCTATTCTGTGTATGTCATCCAAATACCATGACATCACACCCTACTACCTTCTCAACAGATCCATCCCCTATTCTGATGAAGTCAAACCCATGACTGTCACATCAGAAATAGATGATCTATCTCCGCTACATCTGCTTTAGTCTATAAATAGGCATAAGCTACTTGTCCACCAATGCTTCCGCTGCTCCCACTGACTACGACAACCCCTTGGCAGAGTCATATAGACGCACACTTCTAAAACTAGTTTAGAATGACGCTATACTCATCCTCCCGCCGGGTCTCGCAGCCTGGAACAACAGCAATGGCAATTGTGGGTAAACAAGAACTTCCCTGTCACCGTCCTTGAGGCTACCGTAGTACCTCTCGGGTGCCTGAAGTTACCCACCTTATCTGCGGAGTGGCCAATGGAATGTCAATCCAGATTGAATCTTTAGGTTCCTTATCAAATCTTCAGTAATCGTTTGTGGTTCTGGAATCACTTCCAGTTCTACCATACTCCCACTACTGTTTTCTGAAAAAATCCATTTTTAATAAAACTGTGGCGAGTCTAGAACAATATCGCTATTGTTCATCCAGATAGTAGAAAGTCAACCCTCGTCATAGCCTGGGTCAACCCACAAACAGCCATTACAGAAACGTGCCTTGAGTTATCCAGAGTCTGGTTTTAATCATAAGCCGGACAACTCCCCGTACCTTAACACCGTTAAGATATGAACTGTTCTATATCCAATATAGAACCAGAGGCACTGATTTAATTGAACCAGATTCAAATCATGCAACTGTCTCCAGTGCATGTCAACTAAATGGAAGGAGGCCGATCAGCGTTACTCAACTTAGGAATGCTTCCAATTATGAGTAACCTGAAAGAGAAGCAAGTTCTCTTAATCATTACTATCATCAGAACACCATACACAAGTATCTACATCTTCGATCTCTTTGAAGAATCCCGATACTTGCTACACCTGGTTCTCTACTCTATTCAAATACCTATAACTTCTCAAAACTCAAACCCTGTGTTTCCACGAAACACCTGTCTAAAAACTAGAGAAGTCATAAGTAAACCGAATATAGTACGAGGACCAACCCTTCTGTCCTGATGGACCCTGGACAACATACAATAATCTGTATAAGTCCCTTGAGTCTGATAACTCATTCACTGTGTGTCGTAGGTTGAAAACTGTACTTATGGTTAAGAAGAATTACACCGCTGTTTAATGCTCCTTACCTAACCATCCACTGATATAGGTAAATGTCATAGACATAATTTCAGAAAGGTATATCTCACTCTATGAAAATAGACGTACAGATATATCAATTTGAAATTGGTGCACAAAAGCGGATATTCAAAACCAAATATTTGCCGACCGGCAAACAACCCATGTGATTTCCTCAAATATCACCGATTACAACGAATCCCGATATAATGAGGATGATCACCCAATTCCCAATAACTTACTCCCACTCATCATCTGTAAAACCATACAGATGTGAGAATCGTACTTGGTAAATCCATACCCTGGAGCAAGTGTCTAACTGGAAAATCAGTTTTCGTTTAACAGTACACAGTGAAACTGAAACATTGAAATGTTTCGATAGGGTATCCTGGTATTCTTAGTAATGCCTCTTCCAGTATCCAGATTCATAACTGTAACCGTGTAATTCTTTGCCACCTTTCTAAATCCCTTCATATGTCATTAGTCATTACCTTCTGCACACCCCTTTAGGCCAAATGGTTTTCTTCCTTCCCTACCGTTCGGCACCAGCCTATGGTTTGGAAGAAGACTATCCAATAAGCATAATGGGTGTACTGTCCCAATCCTAGGAACACTCGCAATGCGAGAGAAGGTGAAGATAAAAGACACCTGAATAAATCTTATTCCTATTTCTCCTGAACCAGAATCCATCCCCGAACTGGAACAAGTTCTTTTCGAGTTCGTATATAACCATACGATGGAGTATCCAATAAACTGAGGATCTTCGTAGTGATACGGAGTGTTCTGGAGAAATACAAAGGTGATTTAGGATTGGCGAAGGAATACTTGGTTTGGTCGTGAATATCTGTTGCAATTTACTTTGCCCTCTTACTAATCCCTTGCTTTGTCTTAACTTAATACCTTCTGCACACCATCGTTATGCTAATTGGTTTTCTTCATTCCCTACCGGTCGGCACCAGCCTAAGGTTTGGAAGAAGACAATCCAATTTGCGTAATAGGTGTACTACCCCTAAACGAAGGAGTACTCGTAACCTGAGAGAGGGTAAAAGTAAAAGACAACTGAATAATCATATCCGTTTTCTCCAGAACCTGAAACCATCCTCGAATAAATTCTTTCGAGTTCGTATCTAACCATACGATGGTTTTGTCCAATGGAAGTGGACGTTCGTAGTAATACGGGGTGTCCTGGAGAAAAGGGTAAAAGTAGGAGTGGCAATGAGGTCTGCAACTCTGACAATCCAAAAGCCAGTGTTTAAGAAGGTTCGGTTAATCTTGGTCACTGAGTCATAGTCTTAGGGTCGGGTCAATGGTCGCTGCCAAAGAGAGAGAGAAAAGAAACACTCAGCGTGCACTCTAACCTAGATCAGAATGGTTACCAATTTATCTAATCTGGAAACCTCCCACTGTACCTCAAATTCTCCTCCAAACCTGAAAGAAGAATTAGTCGGGGTCACCCGAGGAGTATACCAACTCATCAGTGGGAATCAGGATCCAACTATCATCGCATGACAACGTGACGGAATCCGCTCACGGTATCACACTCCATAAGGTATGCGCATATCTTGCAAGTTTCAGTACTTTTGAAACTCCCGATGTGATTTCTGCCCCATGCTCTTATGACCTTGACTTTGGCCAACATATCATAAGTCACATGTCAAGTTCTACCCGTCATTCTCCAGGTTAATTTGAATCCACCCGTACATACCCTTGACTTTGGCCAAAATGGCAGCACGACTGTCCCAAACCAACGCATCTATCTATGCTGCATATGAATACCCAATAGCTACCAATCACTGTGCCTTGGCTTTGGCCAACATACACAGCTTGAATACTATTGACCACCCATATGAAACGACGGAGGGCTACGAATGGTTTCTGGCAAAAACCTTTAACGTAAAGAACTTGATATCGTCGAAGGAACGGATAGCTTTTAAAAAATATAGTGATTAAAACCGTTGCTAAAGAGGTCACTCCCGGTGAAGGGATCTCGGCTCTTTCCCCGTAGAATGGGGTGCAGGATATTCCAAATGAATACCGCGATGCAAAGCAAAAGTAATCGGCTATAGTGAAGTTAATGCCCTGACGCAAAATTCTGTCCAAGGGGTCACTCCCGGTGAAGGGATCTCGGCCCTTGCCTCGTCGAATGAGGAGCAGGATATTCCAACTGAATATCACGATGCAAAACAAAAGTGAACGTCCTTGCAATAACAGCTTTTTGGAAAAGTGTTCCAACGACATCAGATAAGGTTTGTTTTTAACTTGCATTGATCCGAATCAACGCAGTCCCATCAATTTATCACACTACAAAGAATGAAAATAAACTGATGTACGTATATGCCATCCGCATTCGCCACTGGGTCCCGTCATTACCCGTTAGGTTAGCTAACTAACGACAGAGCGGGGACTGGACTAGCGCGGATGTAAAACATATACAACATCTACTAATATATATACCAATATATTATATTTCGCTCAAGGCGTGAAAAGAAATGCAACATCACAGAAAATGTACAGCATCACAGAAACAATACAGATATCTGGGATCCCCGGGTTTCACAGAGCCACTGCTGAAACCCGACGTTCCCCTGGTCGTGTGGATAGCCTGTGCAATGAAATCCTAGACCCCTACGGGCGCGGCAAGTCACCCGCCAAAACCTGAAGCGAGGCAGCCCCCTTCAGCGCCGTGAATGGACCACCCAGCACTTCACGGAATCCGGTAACTTGGGCACCCCTCCTGGGTCAACCTGTACCCCCTACGAGTTCGGTGAATAGCCCGCCAATCCTAGAGTGAAGCCCCCTCTGTCTCAATGCCATGAGATGCGGGCTTGTTGCCTTCTAGAACCCGGTTATCCGTGCACCCCTCCTGGGGTAATCCTAGTACAGAAAGTAAAATATACATACACCGGGTACAATGACCGCAACCTGGCCGTGCACCAAAAATAATAATACAATCAGGCAGTGACGGCAGTCCACATGTCGGACGCTCCCCCCGCAATATCAAATGTACATAATACAACCACAACTGTACTAGCATTGCATCCAGGCTATCCCCACGACCGATCCGCAACATCACAGCATAAACATACAACATCAACGTGAAAGTCACGTTCGCAAATCCGTCTAACCGGGCTATAGCAGTTAGACCGGATTTACCGATCGAGTGACATTCACGGTCGCAGATATAATGTAAATACTGTGAAATAATGTGTTTAAAAAATCCGATCGATCAAACTTTAACAAGTGGGCACCCAATCAAAACTGTAGCACTCACAGAAATCCTGGGCCCAATTTTAATATTCCAAAACCCATATTATAAGCCCAGAAGGCCTCTGTAAAAAATTGGTGAAGTGATCTCCACAGTGTGTGGCGGAAGGGCGGCGGGAATGGGGTTTTCGCGGCGGTTCCGCGCTCCCACTGTGGAGTTACTTCATCGAATTTTTACAGAGCTCTTAGATTTTCCAGTACATCAATATTTTACAACCTGAAAAATTTTTCGAGACCAAAAATTTTCAACAGAAACTGATGCGAAGGTAAAATGCAGTTTTGGAACTTTTTGATCGATCGGAAATGCAAACACATTAAACCAAGCTAGACTAAGTTAATGGCGAGGCTCTGATACCACTGTAAGTGCACGGCGGTGCCCCGGCCGTCAATCCGACGCCGGAATGCGGAAGCGGTGATAAACTATAATTTTGCGGACTTAGCAAACCGGCACCACCGCGCACTAAACATCCGGATCGTAACCATTAACAAGTCTAAGCTATCTAACAAGAAAGGGAAGAGAAGTATACCGACAGATCCGAGTCCTCCGGTCTTCTCGTCGTCGTCCCGATCTCCTGCGGAATGTCCCGTCTCCTCCTCGTCGCCGGAAGTGCACCACATCGCCTACATCGTTTACGGGCTCCCACCTCAATGCCGAGGCAACTCGGGCACGAAGCCGGCTACTCGACGTGCCCAAGATATGCTGTAGAATATCTAGAGAAGAAGTCTCATTTGGGGTTCTTGGAGGTGCCACTTTGGTAGAGGGATGATACAAGAAGTATATGGAGGAGCTTGGAGACTTTTGGTGCATGAAATGAACAACATTTCCCCACCTCAATTTTTGGACAGCCCCCTCCTATACATGGCCGGCCAATACAAGTGAGGGAGGAGAATGAGAATGAGAGTGTAGTGTATCAAAAATAATGAGAGCCATTCTCATCTATCATCCAAGAGAGAGTCAAGACAAAGAGGTGGTTGAAAAGCAAGTGATGATGAGAAACAATGATCACTCTCAAAACCAATACTCAACCAACAACCATGATGGTTTACAAAGTCAAGCCATCATAACAAGAAGAAGTCAAGAAGTCAAGGTCAATGAAAAGCTATCATGATACAACCAATAAGCAAAGACCCCCTCCACAAATGCTTATTTGCAACAATGCAAATAAACCCTCCTCCACCAATCTTCGGCCAATGAACGGAACAAAGGAAATCGGCCGAAACTAAAGGCAAATTGGCAACTCCAGAAAACTGGTCCCGTAATAAATTACAGGAAAACCCCGATACTGTGCATACACACCCGCATCTGTATTTCGACCGAAATACAAATGCAATGAGACAAAATCTCCACTTTACTATACTAGAATCCGGCTCATACCAAAACCGGCTAGCAATATCTGTTCGATCCTGATCCGTGCAATACCGCACGTATCTGATCGAACCCTGCCATATAACCATACGGCCTATAGTACAAACTGTCAGATCCTGATCCGTGCAATACCGCACGTATCTGATCGGACCTTGCCATATCTCCATACGGCCTCTACAACCTTTCGCCCGAAAGCTGAGTAACTGAATGTGGGGGACTCTAAAGACTCGTCAATACTATGGCTGTGGATTTAACCACCAGCACGTCAGAGGTATAAGCCAATACGTGACGGGCCACCAGCTATTGACCAAAAGGGACGTCGATGAGCGAACTCATCCTGACACCCTACTGAGCCTGTCAGTGACAATATCCGTGCAGTCCGGTCCGTTCGTCTATGAGCATCGCATGGCGGGCCTAGGGGGTTGGTAAAAGTCAGACCCCCAAAAGCGGTACAAGTCGTGTCGGAGTGTAGCCCAGAACACCCTGAGATACTACTGGAATACCTACCAGTAAATCTCCTTGCCTCGGCCGAGGGCTTCGTGTAATTGCTCTCCTAGACACAGCATGACCTCACCCCCAATACCGGGAGAGACGAACCCCTGAAGATGCGCTCACTGCCTCCATGTGGCTCGGGACTGTACCCAACTAAAACCTGTTTGCACGACTCCTTTGAGCCGTGGTAGGGTAGTAATCAAAGTACAGTGGGAACTCACACGAGACAAATGACGATCCCCAGGTCGATGAACTAACCTTCACACATGTCACCAGGGAACTGCCATCTGACGTCTGGTATATGACCAACTAGCATGTTCCCGGCGAGTCCTGTCCGGTGTACTCATAACCCAATGAGCACCTGTATACATCTTAGGTGATCCAACTGACACCAGTGGCTTGTGAGACCGGCCACCGCCCCTCGTCGGGGTCTCGACTGTATACACTAGTCTACTATGGAGTATCGATGCCCTGTCTCGAAACTCACACGACTAGGGACCATTTAAGGATATGCTTATAGACCCCAGCTCCCACCTATATGATCGCCCTCATACTGCTGGTGGTCAAGCAAGAATCCTAGGGGCTCTATCAACGTGTAATAGCGACTTGTCAGGTCACCTAAAACAGTACACGATGATAAAGGTAAACCAGATAGCATACTATCATCTCGAGTAAGACTGTCCTACCGGGATAGGTCCTCCATCAATCATTGCAATCACGTACCTGTGATCCAATAATTGACTCTGAGGGCATTATCTCCAACAGTTATAACAGGAAATCCCTGGCCAGGGTTGCTGAGATTTACTGGTAAGTGTTACCAGTAGTTTCTCGAATTGTTATAGACCTCATATCGACACGACTTATCGAGCTATTGGGGTCTGACGTTTACCACCCCTAGGCGAGATATGCGACATATCAGACGACGAGACCGGACTGTACGGTAAGTGTTACTGGTTGGATTCACTGGAGTGTGAGCGGGCTTGCTCGTCGATCTTCTGATCGCTCAATACCCGGGTGGCCGTTACGTTTAGCAGACCGCTTGCGGCTTGTGGGTGTTTGATATGATCATTACCTGCTGCCGGCGTATTGACGAGTCTTTAGAGTCCTACACAGAGGTTTCCAGGCTCAAGCGAAACGAAATAGGTGCGCATATGAGATATGTGCGGGACCGAGAATAATGCGTGTATGTGATACCGTATTTCATTCTCGCGATGAATGTGTCGAATGGTTGTATGCGATATAACCTAGTTATCGAATCAAGGATTGATTCGATAAGACGATACATTGGATACTAGCCGGTTATATGCGACATGACCGGATCATTGAATCAAGTGTTGATTTAATGATTTAATGTATAATTATATATTTGATATATTACTTTGCATTAACTAGTATCGGTTCACTTTAAATGGATTTACTCACTTGGATTGCACATTGTATATATGATATACTTTTGTGCATTTGATTGTATCATGTTTGATGATACATGCTTGTTTAGGTGTAAGTTTAGTTTAAACCTTGGTTAAGTAAATGGTTAGGGTTTTGTTTAAATTTCTTATTCATTTATTTATTTATTCATTATGGAAAATAAAAAGCATGGTGGCTTATTTTGTTGTTTTGTAGTAACTTCTTGAAGTGTTGAAAGCTTGACCATTGTTGTTCTTTTCCAAAACCTAACCATTAACCCTAACCATGGTTTATTCTCTACACCTAACATTGGTTACTATTATGATAAGTATCATTTTATTTCTTATTTTAGAATAGACTTATCATAATATTCTTCTTCTTCTTCATCTTCTTCTTCCATAAAGAAGCTTGCTTCATCAATGGTGATTGATGAAAACAAGTGAGAAATCCAATTCTAAAGTCTACCCACTTCCTATTTCTTCATCCTCTACCTCTTGCCAAGTAGTAGAGTGTGTTTTCTTCACAAGTTTCTTGACTTGGTGAAGTGAGAGCTTGATCTAGTGATGCCTCGACGTAGATCATCTTCGGCATCGTCGTCGATGACCTAGCCCGTCCATTCTCCGATGAAGCCGACGCTAGAGCCCGGGATCCGTTTTGGACAGTGAGGAGACATCATCACGGAGCTATGGAGGTGGAGCACCGGATCTACAAAGGTTGTATTTCCGTTCTTGTAGTTAAGTGTTAGCTAGTTGCTTGTTTCGCCTAGAATTCTAGCCAACGATCCGTATTCTAGGGTTTCTCAGCACCGTATTTTATTTAAATTGGCATGGTTGATGCCTTGTGAGACCTCTTGAGAGTGCCTAGGAACCCTACAATATCTATAAGAAGGTAGCAGAGGGTAAGGTTGTCTTCCTCGTATTGTACGTGGATGACATACTCTTGATAAGAAATGATATTCCTATGCTGCAATCAATCAAGCTCTTCTTATCACAGAGATTCTCAATGAAAGATCCAGGTGATGCCTCCTGCGTATTGGGAATCATGATCTATAGAGATAGATCTAAACGGATACTGGGATTGTCCCAATCCAGGTACATTGACACCATACTAAAGAAGTTTAGTATGGAAGAATCCAAGCGTGGGAACTAACCCACGATCTTTGGACTCACTCTCTCCAAAGAGATGTCTCCCAAGACTGATTTGGAGAGAGCTCGCATGCAAGGGATACCCTATGCTTCGGCAGTAGGCTCTATCATGTATGCGATGCTATGTACCAGACCCGATGTAGCATACTCACTAAGTGTAGTGAGTCGGTATCAAGCAGATCCTGGAGAGAGTCATTGGACAGCAGTGAAGAACATTCTTAAGTACTTACGAAGGACTAAGGAGATGTTCTTGGTGTATGGTAACAGAGAACTCCAGGTGGAGTCCTTTACCGATTCCATCTTCCAAAGTGATAAGGACGACTCTAAGTCGCATTCGGGTTTTGTCTTTACCCTCAATGGTGGGGCGGTATGTTGGAAGAGTTCCAAACAGGATACCGTTGCAGACTCAACGATGGAGGCTGAATACATCGCTGCCAACGATGCTGCCAAAGAGGCTGTCTGGATCAAGAAGTTCATTAGTGAACTTGGTGTGGTTCCATCCATTGAGCATCCAATACCTCTGTATTGCGATAACAATGGAGCTGTGCCGTTAGCCAAGGAACCCAGGTCCCATCAAAAGTCCAGACATATTCTGAGGCGGTATCACCTGATCAGGAAGATAGTTGATCGCCGGGAGATCGAGGTCAGGAGAGTAGATACGAAGGACAACACTGCGGATCCATTCACGAAGGCTATTCCCCAGATACAGTTTGAGAGATTATTCGGGATTCTAAGTATGCGATACTACAGCAGCTGGCCTTAGTGCAAATGGAAGATTGTTAGTTATGTATATGCCCTAGAGGCCATTGTTGTACATATGATGTATATTATAATGGATGCTTGGATATATATAGAGAAGACTTTCTTGCTCGTCATGATAGTATGCTATTTGGTTTCACTTTATCTTAACATGTTGACTTGTATTGGTTTACTGTTTTACTCTCACATGTTGATAAAGCCTTTAGGATTTGTACTCGACTACTAGGACTATGATGAGATCATACTAGTGGGGCCATGGTAGTCGATGAGTACATCCTATAACTGTTCCTAGTCGAGGGTATATCGAGACAGGGCATCGATACGCCAGAGTAGACTAGCGTATACGCATCTTGACCCATATGATGGGCGATAGATGATCCCATATCCATCGGTGTTAGACATCAGAGATGGTGTACGGGTGCTCAGTGGAGACTGGGTACACTGGACGGACTCACCGAGAACTCCCAGATGGTGTTATACCACACGTCAGATGGCAGTTCTCCGGTGACACTGGTACAGGGTAGTCTGTAGACCCGAGATCGTCATAGAGTCTTGTGTGATTCCCACTGTGCTTTGATTTCCACCTTACCACGTCCAAGAGGGCGTGCATAATGGTGGCTTTTGGGTACAGTCCCGAATCACATGGAGGCAATGAGCGATAGGAGGGGATTCGTCTCTCCCGGTATAGGGAGTTGATGTTGTGCTGTGTTCGATTGGCTATAACTGGAAGTCCCTGGCCAGGGCTGATATGGAGATTTACTGGTAAGTGTTACTAGTAGTTTCTCGACCCGTTATGAGCCACACATCGACACGACTTATCGGTTACTGGGGTCTGACGTATACCACCCCTAGACTTGAAATGCAATATATCAGACGAACAGACCGGACTGTACGGGAGTGTTACTGATTGGATTCACAGGAGAACGCACAGGCTAGCTTGTTGATCTTCTGATCGCTCAATACCTGGGTGGCTGTTACGTTTAGCTGACCGCTTGCAGCTTGTGGGTGTTTGATATGATCACCACCTGCTACCGGCGTATTGACGATTCTTTAGAGTCCTACACAGAGGTTTCTTGGCTCAGGCGAAACGGAGTAGAGGCAGATATGTGATATGTGCATGACCGAGAATAATGCGATATGGGATACCGTATTATTATCTCGGTATATTAAGATATGAACCGGGTCATCGGATCAAGTGTTGATTCGATGAATCGGTACATGGTATATTAGTCGGTAATAATCGATATAGCCGGATCATCGATTCAAGTGTTGATTCGATGATTTAATATATAATAATATATATGATATATTGTATTACATTATCTAATATTGGCTCGCTTTGTTATTTCATTTTCTCACTGGATGATACATTGATATATATGCGATATATGTTAATTGTATTATTTTCTTTTGTTGCAAATATATAATATATATGTGATATATATTATTGTAACATGATATGATTAATTGTTAAACATGTTTAAGGATGATTAATTGAGGTTAGGGTTTGATTAGGGTTAGATGCTTCATGCACCTTCTAGAAGCTTTTTCTTTTGTCATTCTTAAAATATTTTAGGATGACACATTCTTAACCCACCCAAACCCTAACTCTAGTTTATTCTCTACTAAATCCTAGCCACTCATCCTTGACCATGGTTTATAATCAATCATATAGTCTTTCTTTCTATTCATCACAAAAGAAAATAATTCATTATCTTTTCCATTATCATCTTCTTCTTCTCTCTTGAAGAAAGCTTACTAGATTTTCCTTATGTGATGAATAAATAAGAGAAAATGATTTAAAAGGAAAGCAAAAATACTACTCTCTCATCTTCATCTCATCTAGCCCTTAAGATTAGTGTCTTCATCTCTTAAGAGTGAGAAAGCTTGAGTCTTTGCAACTTCGAGGTAGATCATCGGAGATTTGGAATACTTCAAGCTAGCATGGATCGTTCGAGTCGTGGAGCCTCTCATGAGTCCGGGAGATCGTGGATCGCGGCAAAGGGACTTCTACTCGGAGCTTGTGAAGCGAAGGAGCGGACTACAAAGGTTGTAATCCCTCATACTTAGATAAAAGTTATCATCTTGCCTGTTTAACCCTAATAATCTAGCAAAGATCCCGGCTTTGGGTTGTTCGGCACGTCTAAATTTTTATCCGGGCATGTTTGATGCCTTATGAACCTTCACTAGAGTGCCTAGGAACCCTACAGCCGGTGTATTGACGAGTCTCAGAGTCCACCAATGGAGTTGCCTAGTCCAGGCGAAACGATGTGGTGCGCATATGAGATATGCGCGTGGACCCGATTAAAATGCGCGTATGTGATACCGTATATTAATCGAGCGGTTTGCTTTTGGTCGGGTTGTAAGTGATATGACCGGGTTGCTAAATCAAGTGTTGATTTATCATTGACCATTAGTTTCTCACTTGAAATCCTTTCTTGTTTTTTTGTTGTATGCATGCATGTATGCATTCATTATTATTCATCCGCATATGGATGTGCATGCACACATACATGCATACATCATTCTATCATGGTTGTTGATATAGTGGATGGTGGCAATATAAGACTCACACCCTTTATAAAAAATATGGATATTATTTTTGGAAAAGGAAAATGGAAATGGAAATTGTTTCATGGTTTAATATTTTATTCTTGCACTAACCCCTTGGATTAACCATGATTTATTTTCCATGGTCATTTTTGTTCCAAACTAAAATATCTAGATATTTTATAACTATGGTTAAGAATGAGAGAGTGAAAATATATATATTTTCATTTCTCATTTTTACTCACAACCTTATCATTATCTTGAGCTCTTAGAAAAGCCATCATCTTCTTCCTCATTTCTCTCTTGCTCTCTAGTTTTCTCAAGTGAGCAAAAGAGTCACCAAGTTAGGATTTTGAAGTGAGAAAATAAACCACATCATCATTCTACACTAGTCTTGCCCATTAGTGTAGAGTGTTAGCTTCCATTTCTTCTTTTGATCTAGTGAAGCTTCAAGCTTGGACAAAGAGGACTCTGGGTGGATCGTCGTGGACCTAGAGGATCTCAAGCGGACCTTTTTCCAATCCTCAAGTAGCCAAGGAGTCTAGCGTAGGGAGCTATAAAGGTTGTACTCTCAAAACCCTAGCTTTTACTACCTGTGTTTGTGTTAAAGTTAAGTTGCCCTAATTTTTCTAGCATGATTCTTAACATTGTTTCTTTAGCACCATGTAAATTTAAAATATGGCATGTGTGTTTCCTCCAAACCCTTGTAGTGGTGCTGTAGGAAACCCTTCATGGTATCAGAGCCAAGCTAAAACCTTAGGCGACGTTTAGGCGAAGTTAAAACTCCGATCGAACCAAAAAATACGGATTTTGACCTTTCTCTGGACTTTTTTTAAAACTGTGTTATTTTCTGAATTAAAAATACATAAAAAATTCAACAGGGAAATCTAAGAAAAACTGTAAAATACGAAGCCATAATCCGTACATACCGCCGCGGAACCGCGGCCAGACCTTGCTTGGGCCGCGGATCCACGGCCGTACAGGAATATTATAGCCTCGTTTTTGTACAGTAATGTTCTTGTCTGCTTGTACATATTTTTGGGTATTTTTAAACTGACTCAAGTGTTGAGTGTTCTGGGGATTATTTTGGATTCGTTGATTTGATCGGAAAATTTAATTTCGTGTTGTTTTCAGGTAATTTAGAAAGTATTAAAAAGTTCGAACGGATATCATTAACTCACTTTTTCCCCGGTACGAAAAACTTTCAGGTGTTGAATTTTTCTCGAGTTTAAATCTTTCGGAAATACGTGCAAGTAACATGGTGGACCCTCTAGAAGAACACAAACCTTAACTCGATTATGTGACCGTCTGAACTGCCTTTAAACCTTAGGGTTTGGGGCAGTACGGCGTGCCACATGTGAGGCGTTGGCTTGACCCTTCTACGGCTGGACCGCTGCTACTGTGACATGTTCCGGGATTTTTGAACTCCTCTCAAGTGTTGAGCTATTTAGGAAATCTTGGGTATTTGATTATTCGGTCGGAAAGTTTAATACTGTCTATTTATCTGGAATGTGATACAATATGTGGAATTCATATTGTTAGGCATGTGTCATGACCCAAAAGTACGGAACATGACCGACACATAGGCTACGAACGTCTCAAGGCGTACGTGCTCTAAGTAAGTCGAGCCCAGAAATCCAAACCAAGAAAAGTAGTGGAGTGAAGGAAAAACCATAAGTAAAACAACCAGTCTGCAATATAATATACAACGCCTAAAGGCGAGGATCACAGCAGAAAGGAAACTCAACAGCATGAAACCCAGAGAAATATAACGTGCGACTCTAAGGTCGAAAGAATAATCAACACTGGTCTCTATCTCAAATAAGTACATGTTTGGTTGATGGAACTTCTAGATACAACTGAATATAATATACAATGTAAAATGATGGGTACGATACAAATAAACCCAGCTACTAGCAAATCACCCGAAAGAAGCAGTGCTGCAAGCCGTAATGAACCCTGTACGGCAACACCTGCAAGAACCGGGGCACAACGGGGGTGAGTTGCCAACTCATGAATAGAAGAACATCTACGAACAGAAAATCGCATGTATGACGCAATCCTAGGTCATACGATCAACAAATATAAACCTCAAATGAATAAGTCTAAAGCATGCTGAGGTGGCAATGTTGTAAGTGCACGGCGGCGCCCCGACCGTCAATCCGACGGCCAAACGCGGAAACGGTGATGAACTTTAATTTTTGCGGACTTAGCAAACCGGCACCACCGCGCACTAAACCCCGGATCATGCCATTAAACTAGTCTAAGCTAACAAGAGAATGCGTTAGAGATATGCCGACTGATCCGAGTCCTCCGGTCTTCATCTCCACTCCGATCTCCTCGCGGGATCTCCGGTCGTCGCCTCCTCGCCGGAAGGGCACCACGTCGCCTGCATCTTTTACGGGCTCCCGCCTCTATACCGAGGCAACTCGGGCATGAAGCCGGCAACTCGACATGCTCAAGATGTGCTGTAGGAAGTGTAGTGCTTTGTCTCTTTGGGGTTTGTTGCCTTTGGATGGAGGAATGAAAATTGATCTTTTGAGGGAAATGAAGCTATCAATCTTTGCATGAAAAATGATATGAACAAATATATCTCCTCACCAAATGAACCACTCTCTCACTCTCCAAAAATTGTGGCCGGCCAATTCATCAAGAGAATGGTGGAGGGAATGGAATTTATGCATGAAGGGAGGTGATGGTAGGATAAAGCAAGGAGGTGTCCATATACAAACATCATCATAACAAAACCCATACCTAAATCAAATCCATTCACTTCACAATAAATGCAAGAATGGTGCAAAAGAAAAGATGCTCTCATAATAAATCCTTTTTCAAGAAACCCCCTCCACAAATGTTATTTGCACAATTGCAAATAACCCCCTCCATCGGAAAAGTCTGGCCGGGACAGAACAAAGGAAAACCGGCCGGAACGGAATGCAAACTGGCAACTCCAGAAAACTGGTCCCGTAATAAATTACAGGAAAACCCCGATACTGTGCATACAAACCCGCATCTGTATTCTGACCGGATACAAATGCAATGAGACAAAATCTACACTGTACTAAACTAGGACCGGCTTAAACCAAAGCCGGCTAGTAAAAACCGTTCGATCCGGATCCGTGCAATACCGCACGTATCTGATCGAACCTTGCCATATAACCATACGGCCACTAGTACAAAACCGTCCGATCCTGATCCGTGCAATACCGCACGTATCTGATCGGACCCTGCCATATCTCCATACGGCCTCTAGTACAAAACCGTCCGATCCTGATCCGTGCAATACCGCACGTATCTGATCGGACCCTGCCATATCTCCATACGGCCTCTACAGCGTTTCGCCCGAAAGCTTGAGTAACTGAAGGTGTGGTGGACTCTAAAGACTCGTCAATACTATGGCTGTGGATTTAACCACTAGCACGTCAGAGGTATAAGCCAATACGTGACGGGCTACCAGCTATTGACCAAAAGGGACGTCGATGAGGAAGCTCACCCCGACACCCAACTGAGCCTGTCAGTGACAATATCCGTACAGTCCGGTCCGTTCTTCTATGAGCATCGCATGTCGGGCCTAGGGGATTGGTAAAAGTCAGACCCCCAAAAGCGGTACAAGTCGTGTCGGAGTGTAGCCCATAACACCCTGAGATACTACTGGAATACCTACCAGTAAATCTCCTGTCTTGGCCAAGGTCTTCGTGTAATGGCTCTCCTAGACACAGCGCGACCTCACCCCCAATACCGGGAGAGACGAACCCCTGAAGATCCGCTCACTGCCTCGATGTGGCTCGGGACTGTACCCAACTAAAACCTGTTTGCACGCCTCCTTTGAGCCATGGTAGGGTAGTAATCAAAGTACAATGGGAACTCACACGAGACAAATGACGATCCCCAGGTCGATGAACTAACCTGTACACATGTCACCTGGGAACTGCTATCTGACGTCAGGTATAAGACCAACTAGCATGTTCCCGGCGAGTCCTGTCCGGTGTACTCATAACCCAATGAGCACCTGTATACATCTTAGGTGAACCAACTGACACCAGTGGCTTGTGAGACCAGCCACCGCCCCTCGTCGGGGTCTCGACTGTATACACTAGTCTACTCTGGAGAATCGATGCCCTGTCTCGAAACTCCCACGACTAGGGACCTTTTAAGGATGTGCTTATAGACTCCAGCTCTCACTTATATGATCGCCCTCATACTGCTGGCAGTCAAGCAAGAATCCTAGGGGCTCTATCAACGTGCAATAGCGACATGTCAGGTCACCTAAAACAGTACACGATGATAAAGGTAAACCAGATAGCAAACTATCATCTCGAGTAAGACTGTCCTACCGGGATAGGTCCTCCCTCAATCATTGCAATCACGTGCCTGTGATCCAATAATTGACTCTGAGGGCACTATCTCCAACAATCTCCCACTTGCACTCAAGGCTAATTATTGCGATGTCGCATACTCATAGCCCGTGTGATACCGAACACCCAACTCCTCTACTTGTCAGTCTCACAAAATCCGTTTGTGAAACTATTGCGTTCGAGGAATAGCCTCAGTGAGTGGATCCGCCATGAAGTTTCTTTCTATGTCTCTCTATATCTCAAGTTCGCGGAGAAAACCATCTCCCGAAATGAGCAATACCTTTCTTAGAATGTCTGGATGTCTGATGGGACCGAGCTCATAAATGAACTCCAAATCCAAACTTCTTAGACTGTATCGTCAACTGAACTTAATCAGTATCCTGCGCCATGCCACCCTCTGTATTGCCTTGGACCACCTGTCCAAAATACTGCCCCTCGTCAGAAAGATAACTATAACTCTGACGATCACCCTGTCGTCCATGTCACCTTGGAAGCCTGGAGTGATAACTGCCTCCCGAATGAGACTGTCGTTATCATACCCTTAGAACATCCACTTATGTTCTAAAACTGCTTTCGACTGTTTCCCCAGGATTGGATCAATATCAACTTATTGCATCTAGTGCAAGAACAACATCTGGTGTGGTACTTGACATCTCGTGATTGACTCAATTGCCTAAGCAAGTGATCTGCCAATCATGAACATCCCTCTCCCCTTTAGTCTGTAAGACACCTTTAGAGAGGGTGACTCCATTACCTGCAGGTACACCACCGTGCCAGGAGTCGTCCATTCTAAATACTCTTAGAATGCTGTCAAAGTACCCTGATTGGGAAACCACCCAAATCTAGATCTAAAACCATATATCTAGTAACCAGTTTGTCTGATATAATGTCCAAATCCCATATGGAGAAAACACTGTGTGACGACCAAAGTATAACCGATCGTAGTATAGGAATATCACTTCCTACTACCTTCTCAACAGATCCATCCCCTATTCTGATGACGTCAAACCTATGACTGTCACATCAGAAATAGATGATCTATCTCCGCTACATCTGCTTTAGTCTATAAATGGATATAAGCCTGATGTCCACCAATGCTTCCGCTTCTCCCACTGACTACGACAACCCTCTGCCAGAGTCATATAGACGTGCACTTCTAAAACTAGTTTAGAACGACGCTATACTCATCCTCCTGCCGGGTCTCGCGGCCTGGAACAACAACAATGGCGAGTGTGGGTAAACAAGAACTTCCCTGTCACCGTCCTTGAGGCTACCGGAGTACCTCTCGGGTGCCTGAAGTTACCCACCTTATCTGCGGAGTGGCCAATGGAATGTCAAAACAGATTGAATCTTTAGGATCCTTATCAAATCTTCGGTAATCGTTTGCGGTTCTGGAATCACTTCCAGTTCTACCATACTCCCACTGCTGTTTTGAAAAAATCCATTTTTAATAAAACTGTGGCGAGTCTAGAACAATATTTCTATTGATCTGCCAGATGGTAGAAAATCAACCCTCGTCATAGCCTGGGTCAACCCACAAACAGCCATTACAGAAACGTGCCTAGAGTTATCCAGAGTCTAGTTTTAATCATAAGCCGGACAACTCCCCGTACCTTAACAACGTTAAGATATGAACTGTTCTATATCCAATATAGAACCAGAGGCACTGATTTAATTTAACCAGATTCAAATCATGCAACTGTCTCCAGTGCATGTCAACTAAATGGAGAGAGGCCGATCAGCGTTACTCAACTTAGGAATGCTTCCAATTATGAGTAACCTGAAAAAGAAGCAATTCCTCTTTAACATTACTATCAACTGAATACCATACACAAGTATCTACATCTTCGATCACTTTGAAGAATCCCGATACTTGCTACACTTGGTTCTCTACTCTATTCAAATACCAATAACTCCTCAAAACTTAGACCCTGTGTTTCTACGAAACACATGTCTAAGAACTAGAGAAATTAAAAGTAAATAGAATATAGTATGAGGACCAACCCCTCTGTCCTAATGGACACTGGACAACATACAATACTTTGTATAAGTCCGCTGAGTCTAACAACTCTTTCACTGTGTGTCGTAGGTTGAAAACTGTACTTATGGTTAAGAAGAATTACACCGTTGTTTAATGCTCCTTACCTAACCATCCACTGATATAGGTAAATGTCACTGATATAATTTCAAAAAGTATATCTCACTCTATGAAAATAGACGTACAGATATATTGATTTGAAATTGGTGCATAACAACGGATATTCAAAACCAAATATTTGCCGACCGGCAAACAGCCCAGATGATCTCCTCAAATATCACCGATTACAATGAATCCCGATATAATGAGGATGATCATCCAATTCCCAATAACTTACTCCCACTCATCATCTGTAAAGCCATACAGATGTGAGAATCAAACCTGGTAAATACATACCCTGGAGCAAGTGTCTAATCAGGAAATCAGTTTTCTTTTAACAGTACACAGCTGAACTGAAACATTGAAATGTTTCGATGGGGTATCCTGGCATTCCTAGCAATGTCTCTACCATTATCCAGATTCATAACTATAACCATATAATTCTTTGCCATCTCTCCAAATCCCTTATTCTGTCTTTAGTCATTACCTTCTGTACACCCCTTTAGGCCAAATGGTTTTCTTCCTTCCCTACCGTTCGGCACCAGCCTATGGTTTGGAAGAAGACTATCCAAAAAGCATAAAGGTTGTACTTTCCTAATCCTAGGAGCACTCGCAACGCGAGAGAAGGTGAAGATAAAAGGCACCTGAATGTACTTTATTCCTATTTCTCCTGAACCAGGATCCATCCCCGAACTGGAACAAGTTCCTTTCGAGTTCGTATATAACCATACGATGGATTATCAAATAAAATGGGATCTTCGTAGTGATACGGAGTGTCCTGGAGAAATACAAAGGTGATTTAGGATTGGCGAAGAAATACTTGGTTTGGTCGTGAATAGCAGTCGCAATTTACTTTGCCCTCTTACTAATCCCTTGCTTTGTCTTAATCTTAATACCTTCTGCACACCGTTTAGGCTAATTAGTTTTCTTCATTCCCTACCGGTCGGCACCAGCCTATGGTTTGGAAGAAGACTATCCAATTTGCACAATAGGTGTACTACTCCTAAACCAAGGAGTACTCGTAACCTGAGAGAGGGTGAAAAGAAAAGACAACTGAATAATCCTATCCGTTTTCTCCAGAACCAGAAACCATCCTCGAATTCCTTCGAGTTCGTATCTAACCATACGATGGTTTTGTACAATGGAAGTGGACGTTCGTAGTAATACGGGGTGTCCTGGAGAAAAGGGTAAAAGTAGGAGTGGCAATGAGGTCTGCAACTCTGACAATCCAAAAGCCAGTGTTAAGTAGGTTCGGTCAACTTGGTCACTGAGTCATAGTCTAGGGTCAGGTCAATGGTCGCTGCCAAAGAGAGAGAGAAAAGAAACACTCAGCGTGCACTCTAACCTAGATCAGAATGGTTACCAATTTATCTAATCTGGAAACCTCCCACTGTACCTCAAATTCTCCTCCAAACCTGAAAGAAGAATTAGTCGGGGTCACCCGAGGAGTAAACCAACTCATCAGAGGGAATCGGGATCCAACTATCATTGCATGATAACGTGACTGAATCCGCTCACGGTATCACACTCCAGAAGGTATGCGCATATCTGGCAAGTTTCAGTACTTTTGAAACTCCCGATGTGGATTTTTACCCCATGCTCTTATGACCTTGACTAAGGCCAACAAATCATAAGTCACATGTCAAGTTCTACCCGTCATTGTCCAGGTTGATTTGAACCCACCCGTACAAGCCCTTGACTAAGGCCAACAAGGCTATACGACTGTCCCAAACCAACGCATCTATCTATGCAGCATATGAATATCCAATAGCTACCAAACACTGTGCCTTGACTAAGGCCAACAAACACAGCTTGAATACTATTGACTACCCATATGAAACGACGGAGGGATACGAATGGTTTCTGGCGAAAACCTTTAACGTAATGAACTTGATCTCGTTGAAGGAACGGATAGCTTTTTAGAAAATATAGTGACGAAAACCTTTTACTAAAGAGGTCACTCCCGGTGAAGGGATCTCGGCTCTTTCCCCGTAGAATGGGGTGCAGGATATCCCAAATGAATACCACGATGCAAAGCAAAAAGTAATTGGCTATAGTGAAGTTAATGCCCTGACGCAAACTTCTGTCCAAGGGGTCACTCCCGGTAAAGGGATCTCGTCCCTTGCCTCGTCGACTGAGGAGCAGGATATTCAAATGAATACCACGATGCAAAACAAAAGTGAACGTCCTTGCAATAACAGCTTTTTGAAAAGTGTTCCAACAACATCAGAATAGGTTTGTTTAACTTGCATTGATCCGAATCAACGCAGTCCCATCAATTGATCACACCACAAAGAACGAAAATATACTGACGTACGTATATGCCATCCGCATTCGCCACTGGGTCCCGTCATCACTCGTTAGGTTAGCTTACTAACGACAGAGCGGGGACTGGACTAGCGCGGATGAAAAACATATACAACATCTACTAATATATATACCAATATATTATATTTCGCTCAAGGCGTGAATGAAATGCAACATCACAGAAATGTACAGCATCACAGAACAATACAGATATCTGGGATCCCCGGGTTTCACATTGCCACTACTGAAACCCGACGTTCCCCTGGTCGTGTGGATAGCCTGTGCAATGAAATCCTAGACCCCTACGGGCGCGGCAAGTCACCCGCCAAAACCTGAAGCGAGGCAGCCCCCTTCAGCTCCGTGAATGGACCACCCAGCACTCCACGGAATCCGGCAACTTGGGCACCCCTCCTGGGTCAACCTGTACCCCCTACGAGTGCGGCGAATAGCCCGCCAATCCTAGAGTGAAGCCCCCTCCGTCTCAATGCCATGAGATGCGGGCTTGTTGCCCTCCAGAACCCGGCTATCCGTGCACCCCACCGCGGGGTAATCCTAGTACAGAAAGTAAAATATACATACACCGGGTACATCGACCGCAACCAGGTCGTGCCCCAAAAGAATAATACAAACAGGCGGTGACGGCAGTCCACATGTCGGACGCTCGCCCCGCAAAAACAAATGTACATAATACAACAGCACTGTACTAGCATTGCATCCAGGCTATCCCCCACGACCGATCCGCAACATCACAGCATAAACATAGAACATCAACGTGAAAGCCACGTTCGCAAATCCGTCTAACCGGGCTATAGCAGTTAGACCGGATTTACCGATCGAGTGACATTCACGTTCGCAGATATAATGTAAATACTGTGAAAAATGTGTTTAAAATTTTCCGATTGATAAAACAATTAACAAGTGGGCCCCAAAGAAAACTGTAGCACTCACAGAAATAATTGGCCCAACTTTAACATTCCAAAACCCATAATTTAAGCCCAGAAGGCCTCTGTAAAAAATTGGTGCAGTAAACCCTACAGTGCGCGGCGGAAGGGCGGCGGAAGGGGGGAATTCGCGGCGGTTCCGCGCTCCCACAGTGGGGTTACTTCGTCGAAATTTTACAGAGGTCTTAGATTTTCCAGTACATCAATAATTTACAACCTGAAAAATTTTTAGAGACCAAAAAATTTCAACAGAAAACTGTCGTGACAAAATACGGGTTTTTGGACATTTCGATCGATCGGAACTGATAAACACATTACACAAAGCTAGACTATGTTAATGGCGAGGCTCTGATACCACTGTAAGTGCACGGCGGCGCCCCGGCCGTCAATCCGACTGCCAAACGCGGAAACGGTGATAAACTTTAATTTTTGCGGACTTAGCAAACCGGCACCACTGCGCACTAAACCCCGGATCATGCCATTAAACTAGTCTACGCTAACAAGAGAATGCGTTAGAGATATACCGACTGATCCGAGTCCTCCGGTCTTCATCTCCACTCCGATCTCCTCGCGGGATCTCCGGTCGTCGCCTCCTCGCCGGAAGGGCACCACGTCGCCTGCATCTTTTACGGGCTCCCGCCTCTATACCGAGGCAACTCGGGCATGAAGCCGGCAACTCGACATGCTCAAGATGTGCTGTAGGAAGTGTAGTGCTTTGTCTCTTTGGGGTTTATTGCCTTTGGATGGAGGAATGAAAATTGATCTTTTGAGGGAAATGAAGCTATCAATCTTTGCATGAAAAATGATATGAACAAATATATCTCCTCACCAAATGAACCACTCTCTCACTCTCCAAAAATTGTGGCCGGCCAATTCATCAAGAGAATGGTGGAGGGAATGGAATTTATGCATGAAGGGAGGTGATGGTAGGATAAAGCAAGGAGGTGTCCATATACAAACATCATCATAACAAAACCCATACCTAAATCAAATCCATTCACTTCACAATAAATGCAAGAATGGTGCAAAAGAAAAGATGCTCTCATAATAAATCCTTTTTCAAGAAACCCCCTCCACAAATGTTATTTGCACAATTGCAAATAACCCCCTCCATCGGAAAAGTCTGGCCGGGACAGAACAAAGGAAAACCGGCCGGAACGGAATGCAAACTGGCAACTCCAGAAAACTGGTCCCGTAATAAATTACAGGAAAACCCCGATACTGTGCATACAAACCCGCATCTGTATTCTGACCGGATACAAATGCAATGAGACAAAATCTACACTGTACTAAACTAGGACCGGCTTAAACCAAAGCCGGCTAGTAAAAACCGTTCGATCCTGATCCGTGCAATACCGCACGTATCTGATCGAACCTTGCCATATAACCATACGGCCACTAGTACAAAACCGTCCGATCCTGATCCGTGTAATACCGCACGTATCTGATCGGACCCTGCCATATCTCCATACGGCCTCTAGTACAAAACCGTCCGATCCTGATCCGTGCAATACCGCACGTATCTGATCGGACCCTGCCATATCTCCATACGGCCACTACAGCGTTTCGCCCGAAAGCTTGAGTAACTGAAGGTGTGGTGGACTCTAAAGACTCGTCAATACTATGGCTGTGGATTTAACCACTAGCACGTCAGAGGTATAAGCCAATACGTGACGGGCTACCAGCTATTGACCAAAAGGGACGTCGATGAGGAAGCTCACCCCGACACCCAACTGAGCCTGTCAGTGACAATATCCGTACAGTCCGGTCCGTTCGTCTATGAGCATCGCATGTCGGGCCTAGGGGGTTGGTAAAAGTCAGACCACCAAAAGCGGTACAAGTCGTGTCGGAGTGTAGCCCAGAACACCCTGAGATACTACTGGAATACCTACCACTAAATCTCCTGCCTTGGCTAAGGTCTTCGTGTAATGGCTCTCCTAGACACAGCGCGACCTCACCCCCAATACCGGGAGAGACGAACCCCTGAAGATCCGCTCACTGCCTCCATGTGGCTCGGGACTGTACCCAACTAAAACCTGTTTGCACGACTCCTTTGAGCCGTGGTAGGGTAGTAATCAAAGTACAGTGGGAACTCACACGAGACAAATGACGATCCCCAGGTCGATGAACTAACCTGTACACATGTCACCTGGGAACTGCTATCTGACGTCAGGTATAAGACCAACTAGCATGTTCCCGGCGAGTCCTGTCCGGTGTACTCATAACCCAATGAGCACCTGTATACATCTTAGGTGAACCAACTGACACCAGTGGCTTGTGAGACCAGCCACCGCCCCTCGTCGGGGTCTCGACTGTATACACTAGTCTACTCTGGAGAATCGATGCCCTGTCTCGAAACTCCCACGACTAGGGACCTTTTAAGGATTTGCTTATAGACTCCAGCTCTCACTTATATGATCGCCCTCATACTGCTGGCAGTCAAGCAAGAATCCTAGGGGCTCTATCAACGTGCAATAGCGACATGTCAGGTCACCTAAAACAGTACACGATGATAAAGGTAAACCAGATAGCAAACTATCATCTCGAGTAAGACTGTCCTACCGGGATAGGTCCTCCCTCAATCATTGCAATCACGTGCCTGTGATCCAATAATTGACTCTGAGGGCACTATCTCCAACAAATGTAACATCAAAACAAGTATGTAGTGCCAAGTACTCATGCCAATGCCTCAGGTAATAACATGTCATAAATATGAGGTATGTCTGCATGGAGTAATATGATGAAGTATTTAAATTGACATCAATACACATATATTAGCGTCCCATTCCACTAATATTGGTGTAAAGGTATATATAACAGCGTCCTCATCCACTGTTATATATACAAATGAGGTATGATCGAGGTAATCAATATGAATCAATGCCAACTATAACATGAATCTAGTAGTATGTGGATATCCTCCAACTAGGTAATCAATATCTGTAAATCGGAGGATCCCGTCCATGTGTCACCCAATGGCAACAAGCATCATGCATGTAAATATCGTAAAGCATATGCTTGGAAATATGAGGATATAATCAAATCATGGAACCTGAGTGCCTAGCATCGACACTCGAAAACATCATGAACACATGTGCCTAGCATTGACACGTAAATCCTCATGTATCTCAGGCGCCGCACACCCTGGTCGGCCCTCATATCCATCTCATGACTCCAGTCGGTATCCCCCGGATAACCGACGGGTCCCAATTACTATCGCCGGTAGGTAGTACTCCCCTGTCGGGCTCACCGTCTAGCATATACGAGTCTTCTTGCCCCAGTGTACCTCACCGGGTCCACCATGTACCCGGAATAGGTGCCTACCTCTCCTCTAATCGGGTATACCCACACAAGCTCTCTGGAACCGAGAAAACTCATGGTGGACGTACTGAAATATCATATCAAGGGTGACCGGATTTTTAAAACAATTACATATTTTCTTTTGAAATATCCACGGTCCCCAAATCCAGAAATATCATGGAAACAACATATATCAATGCGTATAATCAAACATGATGTATGCGACATGTAAAGAAAGGTAAGCATATCAGTAAGTCATGCAACATGGAATAGTAAGGTGCACATGTCGAGGGAAACCACTCTTTTTAAATGAATCAGTTTTAAAGAATATCTTGCGGTTCCCAAATCTCTTATCAAGCCGGAATCATCTATGTATGTGTACAGGTATAGGTATACAATATGCCATGCAAGAATCACATCATGAATGCACAATACTACAGTGTAGTGGCATAACAATTATCGATGATGAAGTGTGTGAGCCGGCAAATAGTGTACGTGGAACATACGCATCATCGATAATGGTGTTGGTGTCCTAACAGCATGATGGTAATATCTCAATAAACACAAGTAATGCGATGCAAATAATATGAATGTGCGGAATCAAATAATCAACGCAATATTGAAGGGTCTACATAAATATGTAAGTGTCATGCAGTTTTGCCTTTTTGAAATAAGACGAATCGGGGTTATTAGTAAAATAATTGCTACGGTGTTTTTAAGAAAAGATGCCCCTTTGAAATTATCCGTAGAATCCCTTCTTGCCTATCTTTAAAATACTCCCGATTCGTTAGTTTTGAAATAGGTATGACTCGGTCTAGTCTAACATCTATTATACTAACTACTGATCAACCATCAAGTCAATATGGAAGGGTATGGAAACCACCTAAATCTGAGTCGATACATATAAATATAAAGATAGTAGTCTGTGATCCCGCATCAATAGTATCGCATACGATACCGTAAATCATCTGACACCCTCAAGTCTTGAGTACGGATCAATCATCAATATAAAGCTCGTACGGTAAATCGTCGTACGGCATCCCAATAGCTGGGTGCGGGTCAATATCACAATCATCACATCAATTATCTGGTATCCTTATCATCATAACACATAATCTGGGGTACTGATCTAAGTCTAGTATGAATCGATACCATCTACATAAGTATGAATGCGTGTGCGAAAGACACGCCCAAAGGCCCGCTAAAAATCAAATATCGTATCCCAAATACGAATCACATCACATCACCGATATCATGGCACTATGCCCCAACTCATCGACTCACATCCAATGTCCCCCAATATCCTCGTCATCACAGTATGAACATAGAAAATAAGCACGTGTGTGCGTGTGGGTGTAAACCTATTCTAGGGTTCGCGACTAGGAACCACACTAGTTACTTCAAACCCTAGTCTATGCATAGTACACCTAACACATCCTAAACAATCAACTCACACATAAGCTATCATATACAAGTACAATATATATGGTATACTAGTCATCGGACTGCGGGGGTGCTATACGCCATCCACCCGACTTCTCCCCGTAGATATAAATCTACTCACCTTTCTTATGTGTGCTGGTGCCGATGTCGCCATTTGCATCTCCAACGCTTCGACGCCACGTGGGGTACCTATAAGTATATCGCACGCTAAAACACATAAAAACCATATCGGAAGCCAAAAAGGTGCATGCTACGCCCTTAGGTAAAAACCTGTGGCCTCGCGTGCAAACATAGTCCATAACCCTCTGCCGTTGGCGTTCAAATGCCACCCGACAGAAACGAATCATCTAAAACCAAAATCCATACGAAAACAAGTCGTAAATCATGCGCCAAGTCAAGAAAATCAACCCAGATTCTACCCTGGTTGGAACCAGACAAAACTAGATATACCCAGGGTCAAGTTTATAGGTAAAAGAGCTGTGCACGCAAAACGAGGGGGTTCCCTACTGCTCTGGCCGCAAATTGTGGCCAGAATGGATTTATCTGTGGCCAGGAAGTGGGTCCAGGGGCTGGAGCTTTGGGTGTTAGCTTCTATCTAACTGCACATCTCACTGCCGAGTCAATTTTATTTTAGGAGGCCCCGGATTGTAGCAGATTCCAGAAAGGATTAAAAAATCAACAAAACGCTAACCGACACTAAATCGAACAATCTGGTATTTTTGCTGGAATCTGTGGAAATTCAGGGGTGAACTGGTCTCAAACACACCTAATAAGGTTACGCTAACATTCAAAACCAACACTTGGTCAAGTCTCACTCAAATTTGCCTAAAGTAGCACTAGATCACAAACATAACACTGAATTTTAGCCTATTACCCATAACTTGCAAGAAAGGAGTTGGGTTGTGAGATTATACCTCAAGGGAAGTCCTAGAATGTAGGAAAAGAAGGAGGAGGAAGGTGGAAAGGGGGCTGTGCTGCTACTGAGCTGCTCCTTTGGTTGTTTTCCATTAGCTGTTGCTGCTGATGTTTTGCTTGGTACTGTTGTTGTTGCTTGCAATTTTCTTCTTTTCTTTTCTGCCTCTGTTGCTGTTGTATCAGCTCTTGCTGTTCTGAAGAAATTGTGGCTATTGTTGTGAGGTGTTGTGGCTGATATGGGGTGGAGTGTTGTAGTATCTGATGTTGATAGAGGTTTGGGGCTGAAGTGTTGATAATGGGCTGATGTTTTGATAATGGGGCTGATGTGTGAGAGTGAGAGGGAGAGATGTGAGATGCAAAAGTTTTGAAATGAAAAGGGATGTGACACAACCTATAGCCACCCCTCTCTCTCTCAATAGATGCTAGCATGACAACCTTCATGGCTCACCCTCTCTAGCCACAAGTCAACCCCACTCTAATCACCCTTAAACAACACACTTAACTTAACCATATGGTTTAAGCCTCCATGGTCATCTAAGCATGGTTCAACCCTAGGCTCAACCCTAGCTACCATGCTCATATGTGTGCAGTCCAGATAAAATTCCGATAAAATATTCATAAAACCAGATAAATCAGCAGAAACCAATTTTTTTAAACTTTTTACCAAAAACCCTACATTAAACATATTTTAGAATTTCCATAATTTTTCTTCAGAATTTTCCCCATTTATCGGTATTTAATTATACCGAAATATTAAAATATTTAATAAAATAATATTAAATTATAAAAATTCCCAAAAATAATATTGTATTTGTCTGAAATGTTACAGTCTTCCCTCCTTAAAGAAATTCGGTCCCCGAATTTAAATTTAAACCCCCAAATTCTAAAACATTTCAGTTAAATGTCCAAGTCTACGGGGCTCCGAAATTATCAATCCATAAAACACATCGTAGCGCAATACAAGCGCAAGAGAAATGAGAAGATAACTCAAAATCAAAACTTCGTCAAGAATCCAGCAATCATCGGAGTCAAGGCGAAAACACGAAGGCTAAATCCAAAGCAAAACCGATATGCCATAAATCGGAACTATATATGTAAATATATGAAGGAAACGCATGCCAAAAATTTCCTTAAAATCGATGTGCAATGCACATAACACTGCACAATGGCGGACGCCCTTATTAGAAAATAGCCATATACGTATATATCTTTTGTTTAGTATGCACGATCCGCCGTTTGAAAACAATTTAGAAGGGTTCCCTGTTTTTAAACGTTTCGTGTCATATCGGACACGTATGCAAATAATGAGACTATAGCTCACCTTTGGAAATACCTTTGAAATCTATTTATGCATGCAAAATATATCCAGGCACTGTCCTCTGACTAGTCCTGTTCAATGCGAAAACAAATCGCAATATCATAAAAAATGTACTGCTCCATAAAGAAATTAATCCTAAAAAGTGCACATGAAAACTACGTGTGTCTGGTGCGCACGGAAATCAAAATCCATAAATGTGCCAAGCAGATGCACAAAACGACATCAAGGTGCAACGGGTGTGTACACAACATCGGTCATAGGTAACGCGTGTGCCTAATAGCAAAATCAGGTGCATCTGACACGCACGAAAAATCTCGATTTAGTGTATCTGGTGTGCACCAAATCGCATCTCATAACATGCGTCCAACATGCGCGAAAATCCAAATCCGGTGCATCCATCATGCATGAAATCATGTAATCCAACATCAAGCGCCGAATGCGCGCAAATCGAACCGGTGCATAAAATGCACAAAATAAATATCGATCATCGCCCTCGAAATCGAAGTCCAGTGCATCCAAGTGCACAAAATACATGTCACTGCACTACAAGCATATGTAAACTATATAGAGTGCAAAACCAAATCGTGTGCGTGCATACGCACAAAATCAACTCAAAGGTCTAAAATCCATAAAATCACAAACATGTGAAACCAAGGCACGAAAACGATATCAAGTGCAACAACTGTGAAAAATCGTAAATACTCAATAAGTGCAACCAAGGTGTATGAAAACAAATGTCATGAAACTCAGTCATCACGACTAAATCATGCAAACCGAACTTCCAAAATACCGAAATCCAAGATGACGGATGCGTGATAATCGAATCACAAAATCACAAATCATAAATACCGTCGTCGGTAGTCCCTCCTTCAAAGTCGAGAAGGTGTCGGTGCATCCAATGCTAGCAGCGCAAGATCTCTACTTGCTTCTTGCTCACGGTCTGGCGTCCTCTGTCTCTGGGTCCTTATCTTCTCTGTGGATTTCCAATCTCACAATCAGTCGGCTCATCGGCCCAGTCAGGTGTGCCAACGAGAATGATTTCGTTTTGGCACTTCTCTGGTCATCTCTCGGTCAATCATCACGACCACTCGTAAAGCAGCATCTCACTGGTGTCGGCCTCGGGCTTTCAGAATGCACAACACACATCTGATCCTGGTGCAACTATCATTGCAGCTGTATCCTGGGAGGAATCCTGCTCAGGGTCTCTTCCGATCTTGTCTATGTCAATCTGTACGGAGGCTGGTACTCTTACATAATCCTTTCTCGTTTCCTGGTCATCTGCGTGTTCCACACACATTTCCTCGGAAACTGGCCGTATCCCAACGCCTCTGTAAGCATATCAGGTCCCTATTCTCGAAGGAAGGTAATGACAACTCGTCAGCGTCTCGCACGAACCTCATGTCCCGCTTGTCTATATCGTCGTCCACTATGACGTCACGCCATGCTATCTACGCACTGCACTGTTCTCGCCCATGATCAATCCGAAGTCCCTCGCACGGACTCGAAATCGCGTACTCTGTAGCTTCATCATTCGGTAGGAGACGTCTGGCCGAACAGGGTCTCGGGAACGCGTCCCAACTATCGGAGGAATACTCAATACTCGTCCGTCCTCGATCAACTCACTACACATCTGGATGAGGTCCTATATCCGAACCTGGTCAACTATCTCGTCGACGATGCCGAACTCTGGCCTGTTGGACTGTGCTCCAATGTCTATGCTCGTATCTGAAGCCTCCCAAGCAGTGTGTCCCATCTCATGATATCCGAATGATGTCGAACCATCCGATCGACTCGTCAGAACCTCATAATCCCCCAAGAGCTCAACATCTTGGGTACAGTTTAACAGTATTGAGTACACACTACAACATCGGTGGTCCAGCCGTAGAAAGGCAAACCCAAGCCTCACTAATGGCGCCGCAGAACTGCCGTAAACCCTAAGGTTCAAAGGCTTTCACACGGTTATTAAGTCGAGTTAGGGTTTCATTCTTCTAGTGTGTCACGACCCGAAGGAGCACGTGACTGGCCCTTGAATCCTATGAAGTCTACAGGACTCCATCTGATCCAAGTAAGCCAAAAGCCCATAAATCTAAAACCATTTAAGGAGTAAATAAGGAAAAACTAGTTTTAAGAGGTAAAGAAATCATGTTTTGAAAATCAAGTTTTGAAATAACTAAGCCGAATATGAATTTTTAAAATGTGTAATTTTTTCCTGAAAATTTCGGCAAAGTTTCCTTTGTAAAAACTGGCCCCGAACAGGGTACAACAAGAATAACATATATGACATGATAAAAGGCATCCCCAAGCGGGAGCTAGCTCTTCGTCAATCGACGGTCACAACCACACAAGCAATAACAATATACAACGCCAAAGGGCGAGGATCAAAACCAAAAGAAACTCAAAAACAGCCAGAAAACCGCAATACTACAAGCGCGACTCTAAGGTCGAAATAATACAACACTGTTTTCTAAGTCTGAAACAATATACAAGTTTTGGTTGATGGAAATTCTAGATACAATAGATAATACATGAACAATGGCGGTTCTGATACAAAAGAACCCACCTACCAACGCAAGTCACCCATGGAAGCAGTATGCCAGAAATGCCGCTATGGAATCTGTACGGCAAAAACCTGCAAGAACTGGGGCACAACGGGGGTGAGTTGCCAACTCGTGAATAGAAAATATCTACAAGCAGGAATCGAATGCATGACCCATCCTAGGTCAATACGATCAGATATAAATAAACCTCAATATGAATAAAGCTGAAGCATGCTAAACTGGCAATATAATCTCTATACATGAGTGTAGTGCCAAGTGCTCGTACTAGTGCCTCAGGTAATAGCATGTCATGAATATGAGGTATGATCAATGTAATCAGATCTGTACACATGTGGATCCCGTCCACTCGTCACCCAATGACAATAACCACCATGCATGTAAATATCATAAATCATGTGCATGGGAAATATGAGGATATAACCAAAAGCATGGAACCTGAGTGCCTAGCATCGACACTCGAAAACATCATGAAAACCTGTGCCTAGCATCGGCACGTAAATCCTCACATACCGGGCATCCGTCAGTCCGGGTCAGCCCACTCTCAATATATCGGGCATCCGTCAGTCCGGGTCAACCCTCTCTCAATATATCGGGCATCCGTCAGTCCGGGTCAGCCCTCCCTCAGTATATCGGGCATCCGTCAATCCGGGTCAGCCCTCTCTCAATATATCGGGCATCCGTCAGTCCGGGTCAGCCCTCTCTCAGAACCAGAAATATCATAGAAACAAACTATCTCAATGCGCAAATCAGAAAGAAAGATGAATGTGACAATATAAGTGGAATGCAAGTAACAATATATCCTGCAGCATGGAATAATAGTATGCGCATATTACATATGCAAGCAATGCGAATAGCATGAATATGCGGAATCGAACAATCAACGCAAAAGTAAAGAATCTACACCAATCTGTACATGTCATGCAGGGGTGCCATTTGAAATAAGAAGAATCAGGGCTTTTGGTAAAACAAGGGCTACGGTGTTTTAAGAAAGATACATCATTTGAAAATATCCGTATGACCCTTCTGCCTATCTTTAAAATATCCCCGATTCGTTAGTTTTGAAATAGGTATGACTCGGTCTAGTCTAACGTCTACTAAGTAATCTAGACAGGAGGGGTATGAAACCACCTAATCTGAGTCAACACATATAGATATGATAGTCGGTGATCTCGCCTCAATAACATATCGTAAGATATCCTCAAGTCATGAGTGCGGATCTATCATCAATATCGGCTCGTACGGTAAATCATCGTACGGCATCCCAATAACTGGGTAGGGGTCAATACCACACTATCTCATCACATATCAGGTATCATTTATCATCAGATCACACAAATCTGGGGTACTACTGTAAGTCTAGTACAAATCGACACCATCTATAAAATATGAATGCGGGTAAAGCACATGTCCAAAGGCCCGCTAAAACTATCATATCGCACCTCAAAAGCAACTATGTCACATCGCCGATCTCACGGCCTCACATCAAATATCATCTCAATCCCGTATATGAACACATAGTCCCATACCCATGTGTAGATATACGCACCATCATATGCACACCATAAATGGAAGCAAGAATGCAAGAATGTGTGTAAGTGTATGTGCAAGTGCAACCACTACTCTAGGGTTCGCACTATACTAACCCAATATATTCTTAAACATCAAAAATACCATTATTACTATCAATGATCCTAAACAACACATAATAAATATACGTGTGTATACGTATTCGTATACATCACTACGGACTGCGGGGGTGCTATACGCCATCCACCCGACTTCTCCCCGTAGATATAAATCTACTCACCTTGCTTCTCATGTATCGGTGCCGATGTCGCCATCTTCATCTTCTTTGCCTCAACCTCTCGTAGGGTACCTACAAGGATATCAAACATGCTAAAGCATATGAAAATCACATCGGAAACTAAAACAGCACACGCTACTCGCATAGGTAGAAACCTATCGTTTCGCATATCAACACGATCAATATCCACCCGTCGTTGACGTCCAAACGCCACCCGACAGGAAATAATCACCAAAAACCAGAATCCATGCTAAAACAAGTCTCAAATCATGCACCAACATAGGAAAAATCATCCCAGATTTCACCCTAGATGGAATCTGTCAAAACTAGATATACCCAGGGTCTAAACTATAGGAAATGGGGCCATGCATAGAAAACGAGGCAATTCCTCTCTGCTGTGGCCGCAAATTGCTGCCAGAATGGGAAAATCGGCGGCCTCGCAAAGGAGTTGGGGGCTAGGGTTTGGGGTGTTGGTTCTATGGTGCCTGAACATCTCACTATCCACTCAGTTTCATTTTTGGGATCTCGGGGTGATAGCAGATTCCACATAACAGTCCTAGATTTCCTGTTTTCCCCGATATCGATTCCGAAATTCCGTATTCTGTTTTCAAGTTCAGGTTTGGTTTTAAATTAACATTACACCAGGGTTTCTAGGGTCTCAACAAGCCTCAATTTCATCTTTAATTTCAGTTCTTCCCTAAACCCTAACTTGAAGTTCTCCAAAGTCCACAAACAACACCATATCGATATGAAACTTGAATTGAAACTTAAGTACAAGAAATAACACTCATATTTTGAAGAAATTACCTCATAAGACCCTCATGAATCCTTAACAGCACCAAAACACCATCTTTCTCGGTCCATTGCATAGATCTTGGGCTTGTGGGCATTTTTTGTGAAAGTGGAATGGGGTTTCGGGGTTGGATTCAAGATGTTTTTTGGGGATTTATGGGGAGGGAAATGAGAAGAGAAGCAAGAGCAGCAGCAGCAACTCAAGAAAGGGGAGAGAAAATGAGGGTGAAGGAATGATGGGAGCATGGTTTCAAAAGGAAAAAGGTTGTCCTATACCTACCCTCTCTCTCTCATCATTACTTACTTTTTCCCTTTTCTTTTCTTTTTTCTTACCCTTCTCACCCCAATAGTGCATCCAAAAGGAAACCATGGCAACAAAACAAGTGTAATACAAGTGTAACAAATGTCAAAAAATGATATGTGCACATTTTGCACAAAAAAGCTAAAAATCCAATTAGCGATTTTTAATCGCGATTAGCACTAAATTAGCATATTACTAGTCTTAAAAACTTTTAAATGGCATAATTCCATAAAATACCCTATTTTAGAATTTTCTAAAATTTTCCAAAATTTTTCCCCATTCATTTGTATTTAATTACACCCGAATATTAAAATATTCATTAAAATAATATTAAATTATAAAAATTCCCGAAAATAATATTTTATTATTTTGGAAATGTTATAATCTACCCCCCTTAAAGAAATTCGGTCCTCGAATTTAAATTTAAAACCCCAAATACTAAAACATTTCGATACAAATTTCAAGTCGTCGGGGCTCCGAAATCATCGATACATAAAACGTCACAGCGCAATGCATGCGCATGAGTACCGAGCAGATAACTCAAAAACAACGCTCCATCAAGCATCCCGCAATCATCGGAGTAATGGTAAAGACACAAATGTCAAATTCAATACAAAACCGATATGATACGGATCAGAACTACACATGCAGACATCCAATCTATACATGTGAATAGCTGAAGTAAAAGAATGCCAAATCCTTTTAAGTTGCTGTGCGATGTACCTAACACTGCACAGTGGCGGACGTTTTTCATAAGAAAATAACTATATGTGTATATATATCCTTTGTTTAATAAGCACGTCCCGCCGTTTTGAAAACGATCAGAAGGGTTTCCTTGTTTTTAAAACGTCTCGTGTCATATCGGACACGTAGGTATATACTGAGACTATAGCTCGCTTTTCGGAAATCCCTTCGATAACTATCGATGCATGCAAAATATATCCAGGTACTGCCCACTGACTAGTCCTGCTCAGTATGAAAGCAAATATCCAACATCATAAAAATGTACTGCTCCAAAAGGAATAAATACCAACAATGCACATAACACCACCCTGTGCGTCTGGTGCGCAAGGAAATCAAAATCCATATATGTGCCATACAGGTGCACAAAACAACATCTAGGTGCAACGGGTGTGCACGAAGCATCTGTCATAGGCAACGTGTGTGCCTGACAGCCAAAAATCCGGTGCATCTGACATGCACGAAGAACCTCGATTTAGTGCATCGGGCGTGCACCAAAATCGTATCTCAAAACATGCGCCCAACGTGCGCGGAAATCCAAATCGGTGCATCCATCGTGCACGAATAAAAATCTAAACTCTGCGCACTCAACATGCACGGAATCACGAAATCCAAAAGCAAACGCCGAACATGCGTAAGTCACATCACAAGCACGGAGTGCAAGAGTCAATCATAAATATCCGGGTAAAAGTCGACGATATAATGCGGCTCAATCAAAATCAAGTGTACCGCAAAGGAAATCCCCAACCGTGTGCATCAGCGTGCACAAATCAAATCAAAACACTAAAGTGCATGAAAACTATGCTGGAAGTGTAAATCAAATCACCGGCATAAGATAGGCACGAAATCACAATCAATACGTCAAGAATAATAATGATGCGCTAGGTATAAATGCCCAATAAGTGCAACCATGGTGCACGAAAACAGAAATCATAGAACTCAGCCAGCAAAACCAATCATGCAAATGGATCGCCAAAACACCGAAATCCAAAGTGATAGATACACGATAATCGAATCACAAAATCACCAATCATAAATACTGTCGTCGGTATATCCTCCCTCGAAGCCGAGAAGGTGCCGGTACATCCAATTCTAGCAGCGCAAGATCCCCACTTGCCTCTTGCTCGCGGCTGGCGTCCTCTGCCTCTGGTTCCTGATCTTTCCTGTAGATTACCAATCTCGCAATCCATCGGCTCACGGCCCGGTCAGGAGTGCTGACAGGAACGATTCCGTTCTGGCACTTCTTTGGTAATCCCTCGGTCAATCCTCACGACTGCTCGTAAAGCAATATGTCACTGGCGTCGGCCTTCGGCTCTCTGAATGCACATCACACATCTGATCCGGGGTGCAAACACCATTACAGCGGTGTCCTGGAAGGAATCCTGCTCAAGGTCTCTGCCGATCTTGCCTATGCCGATCTGTATGGAGGCTGGTACTCTAGCATAGTCTTTTCTCGTTCAATGGACATCTGTGTCCTCAGCACAGCATTTCCTCGGGAATTGGTCGCATCCCAACGCCTCTGTAAGAATATCAGGCCTCTGGTCTCGACGGGAAGTAATGACAGCTCATCAGCGTCTCGCACGAACCTCTTGTCCCGCTTGTCTATATCATCGTCCATTTCGACATCACGTCTCTACCTGCGCACTGCAATGCCCTCGGCTGCGGTCCATCCGAAGTCTCCAACACGGACTCGAAATCACAACTCGGTATCTTCCTGTCTCAGTAGAAGATGTCTAGCCGAACACGTCCTCAGCGTGCATGTCACATCTCTGATGTCAGCGGAGTGGAACGTCATCTCGTCGAAATCTCGTGTGAACTCTTTACTCCACCTTGCTCAAATATTGACTGATTTGGACTCAACTCATCGTGGCTACACGAACTGCGCTCCGACGGCTATGCTCGCATCTGGAGTCTCCCAAGCAGTGTCCCATCACAATATCCGAAAGATGTCGAACCATCCGATCGACTCGTCAGAACCTCATAATCCCCCAAGAGCTCACATCTCGGGTACAGTTTAATAGTATCGAGTACATGCCACAGCGTCGGTGGTCCAGCCGTAGAAGGGCAAAACCAAGCCTCACTAATGGCGCCGAGGAACTGCCGCAAACCCGAAGGTTCAAATGCTTTCACACGGTCATTAAGTCGAGTTAGGGTTTCATTCTTCTAGAGGGTCCATAGAATCACCTGCATGTCTTTCCGTATACTTTAAACTTGGAAAATAGGCTCCTGACATTCGATCGTCTCAATCGACTCTCAACGAATCAACGTGAAGTCGCCTCTAGCTGGAATCAATCAACCTGATGACTTCGCATCGGGGTAAGCGAACGAACCACGTGTCCTGGTCATCCATCCTCGGTGACTAGCGACTCACTATCATATCTCAAGAATATGCTCATGCTGCAGTAGCTCCAATCATCTGGGCGATATCTCATCATTCGCTGCAACAACTGGCTCATTCATCCGTACGCTGAACAGCGCCTCAATCATCCTGAATAAGTGATATATCAACAGTCATCACATCCTGGCTGGCCTCTATCAGTGGCTCAATCCTCTGGTGTCGATCATCACACCCGGGAAATCTCACAACAGCGGTCTGTCAAACGCTCAAGTGCGGAAACACAAAATAGGAAGCCTCAAGCAACCGTATGTCTCGGGAATCACGCCCTGGTCAGCCCTTATCCCCGACGAGCTCATGCTGACACAACTCGAGCCGTAGCTCACTCTGCCCGTGCAATCGCGGCAGCAAAACTACAACCAGTGTCGATGAAGATAGATCATAGGAAGGAATATAATACAGTGCAAGGAAATGTAAAACCTAAGGTTTCTTAAGCGGAGTGGCGTGTCGTAAGTATGCCGCGGAACATACCAACGGTACGTCACTCTACTTTAGTCACCTATTCCATCAACCAAAGGTCATCCTACACGACGAAAGTTCGGGTTTAATACCTCCTCGACTAAGTCTAAGTTCCATATATAGACGCCCTAGGCTCCACATATTCAAACTCAGACTCGAACCAAGGTCAACCTAGCGCTCTGATACCAACTTTGTCATGACCCGAAGGAGCACGTGACTGGCCCTTGAATCCTATGAAGTCTACAGGACTCCATCTGATCCAAGTAAGCCAAAAGCCCAGAAATCTAAAACCATTTAAGGAGTAAATAAGGAAAAACTAGTTTTAAGAGGTAAAGAAATCATGTTTTGAAAATCAAGTTTTGAAATAACTAAGCCGAATATGAATTTTTAAAATGTGTAATTTTTTCCTGAAAATTTCGGCAGAGTTTCCTTTGTAAAAACTGGCCCCGAACGGGGTACAACAAGAATAACATATATGACATGATAAAAGGCATCCCCAAGCGGGAGCTAGCTCTTCGTCAATCGACGGTCACAACCACACAAGAAATAACAATATACAACGCCAAAGGACGAGGATCAAAACCAAAAGAAACTCAAAAACAGCCAGAAAACCGCAATACTACAAGCGCGACTCTAAGGTCGAAATAATACAACACTGTTTTCTAAGTCTGAAACAATATACAAGTTTTGGTTGATGGAAATTCTAAATACAATAGATAATACATGAACAATGGCGGTTCTAATACAAAAGAACCCACCTACCAACGCAAGTCACCCAAGGAAGCAGTGTGCCAGAAATGCCGCTATGGAATCTGTACGGGAAAAACCTGCAAGAACTGGGGCACAACGGGGGTGAGTTGCCAACTCGTGAATAGAAAATATCTACAAGCAGGAATCGAATGCATGACCCATCCTAGGTCAATACGATCAGATATAAATAAACCTCAATATGAATAAAGCTGAAGCATGCTAAACTGGCAATATAATCTCTATACATGAGTGTAGTGCCAAGTGCTCGTACTAGTGCCTCAGGTAATAGCATGTCATGAATATGACGTATGATCAATGTAATCAGATCTGTACACACGTGGATCCCGTCCACTCGTCACCCAATGACAATAACCACCATGCATGTAAATATCATAAATCATATGCATGGGAAATATGAGGATATAACCAAAAGCATGGAAACTGAGTGCCTAGCATCGACACTCGAAAACATCATGAAAACCTGTGCCTAGCATCGGCACGTAAATCCTCACATACCGGGCATCCGTCAGTCCGGGTCAGCCCACTCTCAATATATCGGGCATCCGTCAGTCCGGGTCAGCCCTCTCTCAATATATCGGGCATCCGTCAGTCCGGGTCAGCCCTCCCTCAGTATATCGGGCATCCGTCAATCCGGGTCAGCCCTCTCTCAATATATCGAGCATCCGTCAGTCCGGGTCAGCCCTCTCTCAGAACCAGAAATATCATAGAAACAAACTATCTCAATGCACAAATTTGAAAGCAAGATGAATGTGACAATATAAGTGGAATGCAAGTAACAATATATCCTGCAGCATGGAATAATAGTATGCGCATATAACATATGCAAGCAATGCGAATAGCATGAATGTGCGGAATCGAACAATCAACGCAAAAGTAAAGAATCTACACCAATCTGTACATGTCATGCAGGGGTGCCATTTGAAATAAGACGAATCAGGGCTTTTGGTAAAACAAGGGCTACGGTGTTTTAAGAAAGATACATCATTTGAAAATATCTGTATAACCCTTCTGCCTATCTTTAAAATATCCCCGATTCGTTAGTTTTGAAATAGGTATGACTCGGTCTAGTCTAACGTCTACTAAGTAATCTAGACAGGAGGGGTATGAAACCACCTAATCTGAGTCAACACATATAGATATGATAGTCGGTGATCTCGCCTTAATAACATATCGTAAGATATCCTCAAGTCATGAGTGCGGATCTATCATCAATATCGGCTCGTACGGTAAATCATCGTACGGCATCCCAATAACTGGGTAGGGGTCAATACCACACTATCTCATCACATATCAGGTATCATTTATCATCAGATCACACAAATCTGGGGTACTACTGTAAGTCTAGTACAAATCGACACCATCTATAAAATATGAATGCGGGTAAAGCACATGTCCAAAGGCCCGCTAAAACTATCATATCGCACCTCAAAAGAAACTATGTCACATCGCCGATCTCACGGCCTCACATCAAATATCATCTCAATCCCGTATATGAACACATAGTCCCATACCCATGTGTAGATATACGCACCATCATATGCACACCATAAATGGAAGCAAGAATGCAAGAATGTGTGTAAGTGTATGTGTAAGTGCAACCACTACTCTAGGGTTCGCACTATACTAACCCAATATATTCTTAAACATCAAAAATACCATTATTACTATCAATGATCCTAAACAACACATAATAAATATACGTGTGTATACGTATTCGTATACATCACTACGGACTGCGGGGGTGCTATACGCCATCCACCCGACTTCTCCCCGTAGATATAAATCTACTCACCTTGCTTCTCATGTATCGGTGCCGATGTCGCCATCTTCATCTTCTTTGCCTCAACCTCTCGTAGGGTACCTACAAGGATATCAAACACGCTAAAGCATATGAAAATCACATCGGAAACTAAAACAGCACACGCTACTCGCATAGGTAGAAACCTATCGTTTCGCATGTCAACACGATCAATATCCACCCGTCGTTGACGTCCAAACGCCACCCGACAGGAAATAATCACCAAAAACCAGAATCCATGCTAAAACAAGTCTCAAATCATGCACCAACATAGGAAAAATCATCCCAGATTTCACCCTAGATGGAATCTGTCAAAACTAGATATACCCAGGGTCTAAACTATAGGAAATGGGGCCATGCACAGAAAACGAGGCAATTCCTCTCTGCTCTGGCCATAAATTGCAGCCAGAATGGGAAAATCGGCGGCCTCGCAAAGGAGTTGGGGGCTAGGGTTTGGGGTGTTGGTTCTATGGTGCCTGAACATCTCACTGTCCACTCAGTTTCATTTTTGGGATCTCGGGGTGATAGCAGATTCCACATAACAGTCCCAGATTTCCTGTTTTCCCCGATATCGATTCCGAAATTCCGTATTTTGTTTTCAAGTTCAGGTTTGGTTTTAAATTAACATTACACCAGGGTTTCTAGGGCCTCAACAAGCCTCAATTTCATCTTTAATTTCAGTTCTTCCCTAAACCCTAACTTGAAGTTCTCCAAAGTCCACAAACAACACCATATCGATATGAAACTTGAATTGAAACTTAAGTACAAGAAATAACACTCAAATTTTGAAGAAATTGCCTCATAATACCCTCATGAATCCTTAACAGCACCAAAACACCATCTTTCTCGGTCCATTGCATAGATCTTGGGCTTGTGGGCATTTTTTGTGAAAGTGGAATGGGGTTTCGGGGTTGGATTCAAGATGTTTTTTGGGGATTTATGGGGAGGGAAATGAGAAGAGAAGCAAGAGCAGCAGCAGCAACTCAAGAAAGGGGAGAGAAAATGAGGGTGAAGGAATGATGGGAGCATGGTTTCAAAAGGAAAAAGGTTGACCTATACCTACCCTCTCTCTCTCATCATTACTTACTTTTTCCCTTTTCTTTTCTTTTTTCTTACCCTTCTCAACCCAATAGTGCTTCCAAAAGGAAACCATGGCAACAAAAGAAGTGTAACACAAGTGTAACAAATGTCAAAAAATGATATGTGCACATTTTGCACAAAAAAGCTAAAAATCCAATTAGCGATTTTTAATCGCGATTAGCACTAAATTAGCATATAACTAGTCTTAAAAACTTTAAAATGGCATAATTCCATAAAATACCCTATTTTAGAATTTTCTAAAATTTTCCTAAATTTTTCCCCATTTATTTGTATTTAATTACACCCGAATATTAAAATATTCATTAAAATAATATTAAATTATAAAAATTCCCGAAAATAATATTTTATTATTTTGGAAATGTTACATAGTGGGTCCATAGAATTGCCTGCACGTCCTTCCGAATACTTTAAACTTGGAATAGTAGGTTTCTGACATTCGATCGTCTCTGTCGACTCTCAACATCTCGCGTGAAGTCGTCTCAGCTGGAATCAATCTATCTGATGACCTCGCATCGGGGTAGCAAACGATCCACATGTCCTAGTCATTTATCCTTGGTGGCTAGCGGCCTTCTATCATTTCTTAGTACAACCGGTACCGCAATAGCTCCAACATCTGGGGCAATATCTCGTCGTTTGCAGAAACAACTGGCTCCTTTGTCTGTACGCTGATCAGCGCCTCAATCCTCCAGGAAAGGCGATATATTGGCGGTGATCTCTAAATCGGACTGCTCTAGATCTGAGTAAGACTCCCCACACTGGAAATCATCAGCTCAACTGGGCCTTCTCCGGCGCCTAAATCGGACGAACCACCTTTGTCTCTCAATTCGGGTAGACTAGCTATCATCTGTCTCATATCTGCGTGGAAGCTCCGGCGATCTCCGCTCATAAGCTCCGGAAGCGACATCCTATCAATCTCAGCAATAGCTGGTTCATCTTCCTGCACGGTAGGCGGCATCATAATCTCTGAGGTATGCTGTACATCGACAGTCCTCTCTCAACTGGTAGCTCTAACAATGGCCCGATCATCCGGTGTAAAACCAAGAACTCTCCTCCACAAGAGGTCACAATCATCAAAACTAACTCGAGACGTTCCCGTGTCACCAGAAAACACAATAAAAAAGACACATCTCTACCATCGTGTGTCGCCGGAATTACACCCCGGTCAGTCCTCGTTCGTAACGAGCTCATTCTGACCGCAACTCTAGCCGTAACTCTCCCTGCCCATAATCGTGGCAGTAAAACATAAGGGGTACCGATGAGGCTAGATCAGGAATGAATATGATACTGAACCAAGAAATGTACATCCTAAGGCTTCTTAAGTGGAGTGGCGTGTCGTAAATGTAAGGTTCCTAGGCACAGCCATGAGGTTCTACAACAGATCAAACTTGCCAAAATCAAAATTTTTCTATGTGCCAAGTAACCCTAAGCATGATCGTAACTAGAGGATAGGCGAAAACGATATAAGTTAACAACTTAACTAAGAGTGAACGGAAAATACAACCTTTGTAGATCCGGTCCTCCACCTCCATAGCTCCGTGACGATGTCCCTTCGCCGAGATCATCGGATCCCGGACTCTAGCGTTAGTTTCATTGGAGAAATGGTCGAGCTAGGTCGTTGACTTCGATGCTGAAAATGATCTACGTCGAGGCAACTCAAACTCAAGCTCCACCTTCACCAAGTCATGAAACTTGTGAAGAAAACACCCTATACTACATGGCAAGTGGTAGAGTATGAAGAAATAGGAAGTGGGTTCACTTTGGATTTGGATTTCTCACTTGGAATCATCACTTAGACATTTTCAAGCAAGCTTTTCTTTTCTCCATGAAGAAGAAGAAGAAGATGAAATAAAAAGAATTATTTCAAAAAGAAAATCCAAGTGATTCTTATCATTTTGCAACCATGGTTGAGTGTAGAGAATAAACTATGGTTTAGGTGAATGGTTAGGTTAAAGGAAAGAAACAAAATGGTTACTTCTTCAAAGCTTCATGAAGCTTCAACAAAAGACAAAGCAAGCCACCATTTCATTTTCCTTTCCAAAAATAAATGAATAAAAGAATAAATAAAACAAATATAAAACTTAACCATTAACCTAAACATGGTTTAAAATAAACACACACCCAAGTTTGCATGTATCATCAAACATGATACAAACTTGTGCACAAAACTATATCATATATATACAATGTGCACATCAAGTGAGAAAATCCATCTTAAGTGAACAATATTAGTCAATGTAAAGTAATATATCTAATATATAATTATACATTAAATCATTAAATCAACACTTGATTTACCGATCCGGTTATATCGCATATGACGGATTAATATCCAATGTATCGACTTATCGAATCAATTCTCGATTCGATAACTAGGTTGTATCGCATATAACCAATCGATACATTCATCGCGAGAATAGAATACGGTATCACATACACGCATTATTCTTGGTCCCGCACATATCTCATATGCGCTCCTATTTCGTTTCGCTTGAGCCAGGAAACCTCTGTGTAGGGCTCTAAAGACTCGTCAATACGCCGGCAGCAGATGATGATCATATCAAGCACCCAAAAGCGGCAAGCGGTCTGCTAAATGTAACGGCCACCCGGGTATTGAGCGATCAGAAGATCAACGAGCAAGACCACTCACACTCCTGTGAATCCAACCAGTAACACTTACCGTACAGTCCGGTCTGTTCGTCTGATATGTCGCATATCTCGCCTAGGGGTGGTAAACGTCAGACCCCGATAGCTTGATAAGTCATGCCGACGTGAGGTCCATAACAATCATGAAACTACTGATAACTCTTACTAGTATATCACTGCAACCCTGGCCAGGGATTTCCATTTATGGCCAGTCATGCATAGGATAACATCAACCCCCAATACCGGGAGAGACGAATCCCCTCTTATCGCTCATTGCCTCCACGTGAATCGGGACTGTACCCAAAAACCACCTGTTTGCATGACTAAGTAGAGCCGTGGTAGGGTGGAAATCAAAGCACAGTGGGAGACACACAATACTCTATGACGATCTCAGGTCAACAGACTAAGCTGTACCAGTATCACCAGAGAACTGCCATCTGACGTGAGGTATAATACCATCTGGGAGTTCTCAGCGAGTCCGTTCAGTGTACCCAGTCTCCATTGAGCACCCGCATACCATCTCTGATGTCAAACACCAATGGATATGGGATCATCCATCGCCCATCACATGGTCGAGAAGATATACGCTAGTCTACTCTGGAATATCGATGCCCCGTCTCGATATTCCCACGACTAGGAACATTGAAGGATGTACTCATGGACTACCCAGGCCCTACTAGTATGATCTACATCATAGTCCTGGAAGTCGAGTACACATCCTAAGGGCTTTATCAACATGTAACAGAGAGACAGAAAGTATGCATGTTAAGATAAAGAGCAACCAGATAGCGTACTATCATGTCGAGCAAGAAAGTCCTACCTATATATGTCCGAGCATCCATTACAATATACATCCAATGTACATTAATGGCCTCTAGGGCATATATATAACTAACAATCTCCCACTTGCACTAGGGCCTTCTATAGCAGTGGTTGCAGTATCACATACTCAACCATCCCATATAAGTCTCTCTCTGGGAAAAGGCCTTTGTGAGTGGATCCGCCGTGTTGTTCTCCGAGTCTACTCTCCTAATCTCGATCACCCTGGAGATGATCTATCTTCATGATCAGGTGATGCTGCCTCAGAATATGTCTGGGTCACTGATGGGACCAGGGTTCCTGGGCCAAAGCCACACTTCCTTTGTCATACGATGGTAGGAACCTAGTTCATCTTATGAACCAATATACACCCAAACTGCCTCTTTGGTAGTATCTTTAATAGCGATGTTACCAGCCTTTATCGTCTAGTTTGCCACGGTATCTAGCTTGGAACTCTTCCAACATACCGTCCCTCTACTGAGGGTAAAGAAAATGCCTGCGGCTGACATTCAGTCGTCCTTATCACCCTGGAACCTTCCCAGTGATTCACCTTTATCCTATTTGGAGAATCCTTGTGATAAGAGAAGATTGACCGTTCGTAGCATAAGAAACTCTTTTCCTATCAAGAGTAAGTTTTCCACGTACAATACGAGGATGACCACCGTACTCTCTACTACCGTTTTGTATATACAAGGTTCATCTACCATTTTGATGAAGTCAAACACTTCGACTACCACATCAAAATAGATGTTCCAACTCCGCGATGCCTGCTTTATTCTGTAAAGCAACTTGCACACGTTTCCGCTGCTCCCACTGTCTAAGAAGCCCTCTGGCTGTGTTCTTATAGACGTTCTCTTCTAAATTATTATTTAGAAAAGTAGTCATAGCACCCAACCACCAGATATCGTAGTCATGGTATGTAGCAATGGCAAGTAGGATTTGGATGGACTTAAGCATAGTCCCTGGAAAAGGTTTCATCATTATCCATGCCTGGTCGATGACGAAAAACCTTTAACAAGTCTAGCTTTGAAAGTCTCAACTTTTCCATCTATACCAAGTAATCTTCTCAATATTTACTTGCTCCTGATGAGGATTTAACCCTTCAGATATAGCAACCAAAGTCCATACTTTGTTGGTGTACATGGATTCCATCTCTGATCGCTAAGCATCCAGCCATTTTTACAGAGTCCGTACTCTCGATGGCCTGCTCGAAAATAGTTAGGTCATCATCTCATGATGCAATCCTCGCTCCCACTGTCATCGAGAAACCGAAGTATCTCTCAGGCGGATGAGGAACCCTGCTAGATCGGCGGAGAGGCTGAGATTCGTCGGAGACTATTGAATCCTTTGGTTCTATCAAATCATCAGCTGTAGTTTTTATAGCTGGAACCTTTCCAGTTCTACAGAACTGACCTTGCCTAGATCTTGTCCAGATTTTTCTTTTGACATAGGACGGACAATCCTAAATCTTAACTTTCTTAAGAGATAGGCTCTTCCCATACCATATCTTATATGGAGTGGTAGGCACTGATTTGATTGGAACTCAATTCAATAGGTATGCAGCTTCTCAAGTGCATAACCCCTAAAGGAAATAGGTTACTCAGTAGTACTCATCATAGAGCACACCATATCTAATATGGTGCGATTGCTCCGCCCCGATACACCGTTGTGCTGTGGTGTATTCAGAGGCGTAATACTGAGAGAGAATCTCATTTTCTTTCAGAATAGTCCAAGAATTCCATGCACAAGTATTCTCCTCCCTGATCTTATCATAGGACATAATACTTATACCCGGTTTTTGGTTCTCTACTTCTAACTTATATTCTGTGAATATCTCAAAAGCTTCGGACCTATGTTTCAACAGGAACATATGGCTGAATCTTGATAGACTATCAGAGAATGTAATGAAGTACAAAGAACCGGTCCTGGCATATGTAGACAGGAGACCTTATATACATCATCATGTATCAGTCCCAAGAGTTCACTAACTCTTTCTCTGTTTCCAGTAAACGGAGCTATGGTCATCTAATCTTTGTGACATGACTGGCAAGTTTCACAAGATGTAAATTCAAACTGATTTAAATATGCATCTAAATATAACTTCAGCCAGTCGGGTCGTATTGATATGACCTAGTCTATAATGCCTCAAGAAGGATTCGTTCATTTCTAAACTCTTTCTCTTGTGTGTGTTCTGTATATTAGGAACTGCAGTTTGATTTAAAACGTCAATGCTTTTAGATAACGTTCCTGAACCGATCAACTTTTGAAATAGGAAATGTTCAAAACATTATCCATCAATACAAAATTATATCCTTCTTTAATAAATAAAGAGATTGATATGATTTTGTATATCAGGTTCGGTATCTAATAGCATTTGTTCAGAATCAATGTATTGGTAATACAGGGTGACAGTGACCAACAGACTTGGCAGCAACACTTGCCCCGTTTTCTTTCTCATGAAACTTATCACCCGTTCTCAGTTCTCTGCCTTTCTGTAGCCCATGTAACGGATTACATTTGCGGGATCCTGATCCAGTATCAAATACCCAGGACGCAGAGGATACTGAGAAACAATTATTTATAATGAACACACCCGAAAGAGATGCATCTCATGCACTTTCTTTATTTGGGCGGCATGGGAATACTGGTATTCCCCTATTTCCAGCTCTGTCTTATAACAATTTTAAGTTGGAGCGGGACCAACGTTCCCCAGCTCAGTAAAACAAGCGGGTTCGGTCAATACATCCATATTATTATCTTGATTAAGGTGTGATATGGTCGCTACCTGGAGAGAGAGAGATGAAAACACTCTGCGTGCCCTCTTGCAAGATTAGATTGATTATATATTTTATCTAATCAGGATGGCTCCCACTGTTTTTTATCATATCTTCCTTCAAACCTTAAAAGGAAAGACTAGACGAGATTAATTACACTCTACAAGTTCGCCAATCTTTCAGCTAGGCCAGTGTCGGTACTTTGAGGGAGGTTCCCCGTGCTTTCGCACGGACCTAATTACAGTAAACCTTGTTTTCCCAGAGGCGTAACCCCGTTGACACCTTTCTAGACACCTACTTGATCGGTTAATTGCAAAGTGCAAAACTCTCCCAGGAGTAACAATTACTCGCAGTGGGTATCGGGATCCAACTATCATATAGAATGTATGCAATCTCATTGCAAATTTCAACACTTGAAACTCCCGATAAAGGTTTTTACCCTTAGCACCTATGACCTTGGCTAAGGTCAACAAATCATAAGCACTAGTCAAGTTCTACCCGTCATTTCGTGATTAATTAGACCCACCCACATGACCCTTGGCTAAGGTCAACAAAGCCACATGACTGTCCTAACTAATCACATCATATGCGGTGTAGGAAGACATCACTTAGCTACCGTACACTACGCCTCGGCTATGGTCGACAAACGTAGCACGAATACTAAGTACTCTACTTCCTAAAATGACGGAGGGTTGCGAATGGTTTTTAAGAAAACCTGTAACGCTTTGAACTTGATCTCGTTGCGGAATCAAATGGTTTTTAAATGGAGTGTTTTTGAAGCTTTTCTAGTTTTGCTAAGGGGGTCACTCCCGGTGAAGGGATCGTCGGCCCTTTTCTCATCGAATAAGGTGCAGGATATATCATATATACCGATGTGCAAAGCAGAAAATATAGAAGCAATCAAAAGACAAACCGAGAGTTGTAGCATCTGGCAGTTATTGCTAAAGGAGTCACTCCCGGTGAAGGGATCTCGGTCATTTCCTTATCGAATAAGGTGCAGGATGTTCTATAAGGAACACCGCGATGCAAAGCAAGAACTGTAGCTACCTGTTTTATTTTTGAAATTCGATTCCACAACTTCTTTTAAGTTTATTTTCTTTCATTAATCACATTAATGAAGTCCCATCATTTAAGTCCACCTAAACATCACAGATAAATATAACGTACGCTTATGCGATCCGCATTCGCCTCGATGTCCCGTCTGCACCATTAGGTTAGGTAACTAACGCCAGAGCGAGGCTGGGCTAGCGCGGGTGTAAAACATAAGCAACGCCTATATAATATATCATATATACTATATATAATATCTATCTGAACATATCACAAGATCACATCACAGATAACGCAGCAGAAAATATCATATGAAATATTGGATATACTAGGACGTCCGTGTTTTATATTGAGCCCGTATAAAACACGGATTCCACGGTCGTGATGAATAGCCAATCCCACACCCCTAGACCCCTACGAGAGCGGCAAGCAACCCTACCAATTCTAGGGTTAGGAGACTCGGACTCGACTCCTCGAGATGGTCTCCCACTTGACCCTAGAACCCGGTTACTTGTGCTCCCCTCCTTGGGTCTATGCTAATGCGGAAAAGTAAATAATATACATCAACGGTGACATCTTCCGCAACCTGGAAGTGCCCAAATAAAAGAATATTACATACAAGTTTTTACATGAATGAAAATGAAAAACACCCATCTCACAAAAAAAAACCCGGCTATTCAAACACGACGATCCAATATAACATATCCAGCAACACATAACATCACATGTCATCAACGTAAGTAAATATGCTCATCCCAATTGTTGTTGACATATAGCAACGAAACCGGTGATATCACATATTACACTTACGGTCACAGAAAAGAAAGTGTAAAACTACAACAGTTGGAATCCGCAAACTCTTTAGACATCGCATGCCTAACCAAATGAATTCCTTAGACATCGCATGCCTAACAATTATAAACCCCACATTTTAGTCTCAATATCGAAAACACTTTTCAATATAAAGTCGGGTAATTCAACAAGATTCCCGATATCCAGAACGAATGCTTGTCGCAAACTTCAGTAGACGGCCGCACCCCCCCAATACCGTCGACGAAGTGCACTAAGACGGAACACCGCTGCCGCGAGCACCCGAACGGATGCTTTTTGGCGACGGGGTTCTCCTACAGTCACTTGGTCGGGGCTATGGGGTGTAGCTGTCTATTAAGTTTACCGGCGAGTATCCGTGTAATCAACGTGATTGCGACGGACTTTTGATCATATCAAAATCCCGTAGCAACCAATCAAGTGAGACTAAACTGCTATGTTTATAACATCCATATTAGTTATCTCATAACTACTTGTGGATTCCAAATATTGTATCACATTCCAGATAAACAGAAAATGTTAAACATTCCGATCGAACAATCAAACACCCAAGTTTTCCCGAAACAGCTCAACACATGAAATAAGTTTAAAAACATTCACTTCATGCCTCAGTACCAACGGTCCAGCCGTAGAAGGGTCAAGCCAACGCCTCACATGTGGCACGCCGTACTGCCCCTAAACCCTAAGGTTCAAAGGGGAGTTCAAGACGGTCACATAATCGAGTTAAGGTTTGTTGTCTTCCAGAGGGACCATCGCGTTACTTGCACTACTTAGAACGTCATTAAACTACGGAAAAATCCAACAATTGGAAATTTCCCGGCAGGGGAAAAAGTGGGTATTTATATCTGGTCGAACTTTTTAACATATTCTAAAATTACCCGGAAAAACACATAGGCGAAATTAGACAATCCGATCGAATCTACGAACTCCCAATACAACCCAGAAAACTCAACTCTTGAGTAGAAGTTAAAAATTCCCAGAAAATACAGCAATAACAGATAGGAATTACTGTGCAAAGAAAATGACAAGATGCTCCTAATTGGCCACGGAACCGCCGCATATGCTAGGGTGGGGCCGTGGTTCCGCGGCACTTTAGTCGAGTTAGGTTCACGTGCTTCACAGTAACTCCTAGAAAACCCTGCTTATTTTTTGGATATTTTTAATATGGAAAATTCCACTGTTTTCAAAAATGTACAGAGAAGGGTGAAATCTAGGGTTTCGGGGTTCGATCGGATTTCTAACTTCGTCTACTCATCGCCTAAGGCTCTAGCTAGGGTCTGATACCACTGTAGGGTTCCTATTTACACCCATGAGGTTCTACAATAGATCAAACTTGCCAAAATCAAAAAATTTCTATGTGCCAAGTAACCCTAAGCAAGATTGTAACTAGAGGATAGGCGAAAACGATATAAGTTAACAACTTAACTAAGAGTGAACGGAAAATACAACCTTTGTAGATCCGGTCCTCCACCTCCATAGCTCCGTGACGATGTCCCTTCGATGCGATCATCGGATCCCGGACTCTAGCGTTGGTTTCATCGGAGAAATGGTTGGGTTAGGTCGTTGACTTCGATGCCGAAGATGATCTACGTCGAAGCAACTCAAACTCAAGCTCCACCTTCACCAAGTCATGAAACTTGTGAAAAAAACACCCTATACTACATGGCAAGTGGTAGAGGATGAAGAAATAGGAAGTGGGTTCACTTTGGATTTGGATTTCTCACTTGGAATCATCACTTAGACATTTTCAACCAAGCTTTTCTTTTCTCCATGAAGAAGAAGAAGAAGATGAAAGAAAAAGAATTATTTCAAAAAGAAAAGCCAAGTGATTCTTATCATTTTGCAACCATGGTTGAGTGTAGAGAATAAACTATGGTTTAGGTGAATGGTTAGGTTAAAGGAATGAAACAAAATGGTTACTTCGTCAAAGCTTCATGAAGCTTCAACAAAAGACAAAGCAAGCCACCATTTCATTTTCCTTTCCAAAAATAAATGAATAAAAGAATAAATAAAACAAATATAAAACTTAACCATTAACCTAAACATTGTTTAAAATAAACACACACCCAAGTTTGCATGTATCATCAAACATGATACAAACTTGTGCACAAAACTATATCATATATATAGAATGTGCACATCAAGTGAGAAAATCCATCTTAAGTGAACAATACTAGTCAATGTAAAGTAATATATCTAATATATAATTATACATTAAATCATTAAATCGACACTTGATTTAACGATCCGGTCATATCGCATATGACGGACTAATATCCAATGTATCGACTTATCGAATCAATCCTCGATTCGATAACTAGGTTATATCGCATATAACCAATCGATATATTCATCGCGAGAATAGAATACGGTATCACATACACGCATTATTCTCGGTCCCGCACATATCTCATATGCGCTCCTATTTCGTTTCGCTTGAGCCAAGAAACCTCTGTATAGGACTTTAAAGACTCGTCAATACGCCGGCAGCAGATGATGATCATATCAAGCACCCACAAGCCGCAAGCGGTCTGCTAAATGTAACGGCCACCCGGGTATTGAGCGATCAGAAGATCAACGAGCAAGCCCGCTCATACTCCTATGAATCCAACTAGTAACACTTACCGTACAGTCCGGTCTGTTCGTCTGATATGTCGCAAATCTCGCCTAGGGGTGGTAAACGTCAGACCCCAATAGCTTGATAAGGCATGCCGACGTGAGGTCCATAAAAATAGTGAAACTACTGATAACTCATACCAGTATATCACTGCAACCCTGGCCAGGGATTTCCAGTTATGGCCAGTCGTGCATAGCGCTACATCAGCCCCCAATACCGGGAGAGACGAATCCCCTCCTATCGCTTATTGCCTCCATGAGAATCGGGACTGTACCCAAAAACCACCTGTTTTCACGACTCAGTAGAGCCGTGGTAGGGTGGAAGTCAAAGCACAGTGGGGGACACACAAGACTCTATGACGATCTCGGGTCAACAGACTAAGCTGTACCAGTGTCACCAGAGAATTGCCATCTGACGTGAGGTATAATAGCATCTAGGAGTTCTCAGCGAGTCCGTTCAGTGTACCCAGTCTCCACTAAGCACCCGCATACCATCTCTGATGTCAAACACGAATGGATATGGGATCATCCATCGCCCATCACATGGGTCGAGAAGATATACGCTAGTCTACTCTGGAATATCGATGCCCCGTCTCGATATTCGCACGACTAGGAACATTGAAGTATGTACTCATGGACTACCCAGGCCCCACCAGTATGATCTGTAAGTCGATGTAGTACACCCCAGTACTTGTGGGGAGGCGGAAATAACAAAAACGATCAAGTTTAAGGAACGAACATCGACTAACCGCTTAAATCGAAGCTAAACTATAAATAACCGTACACAATGATTTTCTTATCACTCGTGATTAGGGATTATACCTATCGAAACTAGTCCTTCGTCTTTGTGTCCTCCTTTGTTCTCCTCGACCTTCTCTAGGTAGTAGACGATCCACCCGAGAGCAAGACACCAAGCTACACCTCTAACTTGAGGTAACTAATCAACTTTGATTGCTAATCAAAGATGAAAGGATGATATAGAGTGAAGGTAATGGATGCTTAAGTCTAACTAAACCTTTGATCTCAATACATGAGGATTAAGGATTAGTATCTTGAAGATGAGAGCTTGAGGAGAGAGAATATGAGATAAGATAATGAGAGAAGAGAGAGAGTGTATCATAATATATTATGAAGCATTCTTATTTAAGAATAATGAATAAAAGAAATGAATAAGCATGCTTCATAAAATATCTAGTGGTGATTCATTAGCATGAGTCATTAAGCAATAAATGTGCATTAATGAAAATGAATGAATCACCACCATGACTCACAACCTCATCCAAAGTAACCTCCTTAGTCACATCTTCTAGAAGCTTCTCGTACAATTACGAGAACGCCCCTCCAATCCGCAAAATACGGAAAAACTTTAGACTGTAAAAATCCAATAACCGGATACCAGTAACTGGTTTAAACCAAAGACGACTGGTAAAAACTGTCCGAAAGTCGTACGTGCGTAAACGCACGTATGCGTCCGAACCCTTTGTCGCAAAACCATGCAACCTCTATATCGTTTCGCCTGGAGTAGGAAACTCTCTGTGTGGGACTCTAGAGACTCGACTACTACGCTGGCAGTGGGTTTAACCACAGACCGCAAGCGGCACTAGCTGTACGTAACGGTCCCCAGGTAGTTGTCGATAAGAAGGCCGATGAGAAAACCCATCCGAACTCCTACTGAGTCTGATGTGACAATCTCCATACAGTCCGGTCCGTTCGTCCAAGACTATCGCATATCGGGCCTAGGGAGGCGGCAAGCGTCAGTCCCCTAATAGCGGTATAAGTCGTGTCAGAGGGAAGCCCATTACACCCTGAGAAACTACTGGAACCTACCAGCAAATCTCGCTTGCCCTGGCCAGGGACTTTGCGTAATGGCTCTCTGACACAGCACGATATCTACTCCCAATACCGGGAGGGACGAATCCTGTCTAACCGCCACTGCCTCCAAGTGCTCGGGACTGCACCCAACTGCTACCTGTTTGCACGACTCCTTTGAGCCGTGGTAGGGTAGCAATCTAAGAACAGTGGGACACACTCGAGGCGAAGTAGCAGTGTCAAGTCTGCGGACTACGCTGTACTCATGTCACCTGGGAACTGTTCACTGACGACTGGTATCAAACCAACCAACAGTTCCCTGTGAGTCATGTCCGGTGTACCCGTAACCTAACGAGCACCTGTATACTATCTCCAGTACGACGTACTGACGGCTGTGGGACAGACCATCTCCCCAACTGGGATGAGAAGCGTACACACCAGTCTACTCCGGAGTATCGATGCTCTGTCTCGATAATCCAACGACCAGGGACCTGAATAAGGATGTGCTTGTAGACTACCCAGCCCCCACTAGTGTGACTGCCATCACAACGCTGGTAGACAAGCAAGATCCTAAGAGCTCTATCAATACGTACACTCACATATTAAGATAGAAAAACCAAGTAGCATACTACCATGTTTAGCAAGACTGTTATATACATGTGAATATCCCAAGCTTCCATTAAGTAATATACAAGCTAGTATGATACAGTAATGGCCTTCTAGGGCATAAACACTAACAATCTCCCACTTGCACTAGGGCCATGTACTGGCATATCGCAGACCAATGATCTCGAGTAGCCTCTCGAACTGAATCTGAGGAAGGGCCTTAGTGAATGGATCAGCAATGTTATTCTCCGTATTTAATCTCTTTACCTCGATCTCCCGGCGATCTACGATCTCCCTGATCAGGTGATACCGCCTTAAGATGTGTCTGGACTTCTGATGGGACCTTGGTTCCTTCGCTAAAGCTATAGCTCCGTTGTTGTCGCAATACAGAGGTATTGGACCAACACTGGTAGGAACCACCTGAAGTTCTGTGAGGAACTTCTTCATCCAGACAGCTTCTTTTGCGGCATCGCAAGCAGCTATGTACTCCGCTTCCATCGTTGAGTCAGCAACGGTATCCTGCTTGGAACTCTTCCAACAGACCGCCCCTCCATTGAGGGTAAAGACATAACCCAACATGGACTTGGAGTCATCCTTGTCACTCTGGAAGCCGGAATCAGCATAGGCCTCCATCTTGAGGTCCTTTCCGCCGTAAACCAAGAACATCTCCTTAGTCCTCCTCAGGTACTTGAGAATGTTCTTTACTGCTATCCAGTGATTCTCCCCTGGGTTTGCCTGATACCGGCTTACAACGCTCAATGCGTATGCTACATCTGGTCTGGTACATAACATCGCATACATTATAGAGCCTACCGCAGAAGCGTAGGGTATAATTGACATGCGTTCCCTTTCCAAATCAGTCTTGGGAGACATCTCTTTGGAGAGGGTGATTCCGTGACAAGCCGGTAGGTTACCGCGTTTAGAATCTTCCATACTGAATCTTTTCAATATGGTGTCTATGTACCTGGACTGTGAAAATCCCAACATCCTCTTTGATCTATCACGATAGATCTGGATCCCCAGAATGTAGGTGGCATCACCCAGGTCCTTCATGAAGAATTTCTGTGACAAGAATCTTTTGACTGACTGTAGCATAGGAATATCATTTCCTATTAGGAGAATGTCATCCACGTACAAGACGAGGAATACAACAACTCTCCCTACAATCTTACTGTATATGCATGGTTCATCTGGATTTTTGATAAAGTCGAATTCTTTGACAGTATCATCAAAACAGATGTTCCAACTCCGCGATGCCTGCTTTAGTCCATAAATGGATTTAAGCAGCTTGCATACTTTACCGCTGCTCCCACTCTGAATGAATCCCTCTGGCTGATCCATATAGACGCTCTCTTCTAAATTTCCATTTAGAAAGGCCGTCTTTACGTCCATCTGCCACATTTCATAATCGTGGAAGGCAGCAATAGCAAGAAGGACCCGAATGGATTTCAGCATAGCTACAGGAGAAAAGGTTTCGTCATAGTCCAAACCAGGACTTTGACGGAAACCCTTTGCAACAAGTCTAGCTTTATAGGTTTCAACCAGTCCATCTACACCAATCTTCTTTCTGAAGATCCACTTGCATCCTACGAGTTTCACCCCATCTGGAGCAGTGTCCAAAGTCCATACTTTGTTAGTGTACATGGACTCCATTTCGGTCCGCATTGCATCCAGCCATTTTACCGAGTCACCGCTCTGAATGGCTTGCTGGAAGCTAGTAGGGTCGTCATTATCAATGACGCAATCTTCTCTATCCCCGTCTATGAGAAAACCGTAGTATCTCTCGGGCGGATGAGACTACCTACTACTTCTGCGGAGAGGCGCTGGTATGTCCCTTTCTTCTGAAACTTCTTGTTCTACCAAACTTTCAGTAACAGCTTGTGGTTCTGGAATTTCTTCCAGTTCTACTGCGCTCCCACTCTTCTGATTTTCTAAAAATTCAGTTTCTAAGAAGCGGGCATGACGAGAAACAAAAACCTTTTGTTCCTCTGCGTAGTAGAAGCAATATCCCATGGAATTCTTTGGATATCCCACAAACTTACACTCTACTGAGCGTGCCTCGAGCTTGTCCGGATGCTGCTTTTTTACAAAAGCTGGACATCCCCATGTCTTCAGGTACTGAAGATGGGGTTTCTTCCCACTCCACATCTGATATGGGGTGGTAGGCACAGTCTTGGTGGGAACCTTGGTCAAAAGATATGCCGCTGATTCTAGCGCATAACCCCAGAATGATCGCGGTAACTCAGCCTTACTCATCATGGAACGAACCATATCTAATAGGGTTCGATTCCTTCTTTCAGATACACCGTTGTGTTGTGGTGTGTATGGAGGAGTAAGCTGAGAGAGAATCCCTTTCTCTTTTAAGTAACCCAGGAACTCGGCACTTAAGTATTCACCACCTCGATCAGATCTCAGCGTCTTAATACTTTTGCCTGTTTGGTTTTCCACTTCATTCTTGTATTCTTGGAATTTCTCAAAGGCCTCGGATTTATGCTTCATCAAGAAGATATGTCCATACCTAGAGAAATCATCCGTAAAAGTAATGAAGTAGGAATAACAACCTCGCGCATGTGTAGACATTGGACCGCACACGTCACTGTGTACGAGTCCTAAGAGCTCGCTCGCTCTTACTCCATGTCCAGAAAACGGAGTCTTTGTCATCTTTCCCATGAGACAAGATTCACAAGTGGCATAAGATTGATATTCGAACGGATTCAAATATCCTTCTCTATGTAACTTTGTTAACCGTGTTTCATTGATGTGACCTAGTCTACAATGCCATAAGAAAGCCTGATTTACTTCTGGAGACTTTCTTTTAAGTGTGTTCTGGACATTGAAAACCTGAGCTTGATTCAATACGTATATACCGTCATCTAATGTACCGGACCCAATCAGAACTTGATTTAGGTGGATGTGAACTACATCGCTTACGAATGTAAAGTCATATCCCTCTCTTGAAAGTGAGGACACTGATATGATATTACAAGTCAAACTAGGTACATACAGACAGTTACGTAGAATCAATATCTGCCCACTTGTCAAACCCAGGCGATATTCTCCCACGGATTCAGCATCCACGCTCATTCCGTTTGCAACTCTGAGAGACAAATCACCTATCCTTATAACTTTACGGTTTCTCAAAGCATGTAACGAATTACAGATATGAGATCCTGCTCCGGTATCTAGTACCCAGGAAGTAGAGTTAATTGACAAACAGTTCTCAATTACAAACACACTTGAGGCTGAAGCCAAAACATGCTTCGAATCCTGGCTACTGGCTTCCAAAGCCCTGCAATCCTTCTGCCAATGTTCATTCCCATAACAATAGGAATATCCCTCCTTACCTATACCAAGTCCCAAAACTGTTTCTCTTTCCTTTCCTCCTACTTTGCTGACACCGTATATCGGCTTTGTAGAGGTCTTCTTCTTTTCACCCTTTGCTTTCGCCTTGGATGAAGAGGAAGAAGGTCCCCTATTAAGCAGAGCTTGTGTCTCCCTGGTTTCTTTCAGGGTGTAAGTAGAGGGTAGGGACTGTGGAAATAAGTCAGTATATGACCTGTTTCCCAACGTGGTCTCCAGGTCCTTGAGCTCATCAATATAGCTAGTCATCGTAAGGACGTCGTCCCTTACAGATGACCCGTCAGCCGACCTCGCTTGAATCAATTCGTTCGAGGCCTCATATCTTGTGATATGAGATTGCTCTCCATATAAATCTTTGTTATGGAGAAAGATGGAACCAGAGTCCATCTTCTCGTGCTGCTTCTGGTATCTACCATCAACTGAAGCCAACACGAGGCACTTGGCTTTCGCTTTATTCTTTTCCTTTGTCTGACGGATATCCATATCCGCGACAGTGGAAACTGGACCTGGGACGGTGGGATCTTGAGTAGTAATAGGGTGGTCCAGCTTGTCATAGGCAATGGTCATCTGGACAGACCTTTGCCAGTCAAATAAGTTAGATTCAGTCATCTTGTTATCTAGATGTAACCTAGTCATGGTCACAAGGTCGCTGCAATGAGAGAGAGAGAAGAAAACACTTTAGCATGATGCTCTTGCAAGTTTAGATTGGTTTTTAATTTATCTAAACTGGATGGCTCCCACTGTTTCTCGAATCCTTCCTCAAACCATAAAAGAAGAATTAGCCAGGACTATTCTCACCGTACAATACTTGCTTAACCATTCAGCCAGGCCAGTGTCGATACTTCGAGGGAGGTTTTCCAACGCTTTCGCGAAGTTCCTTAATTAAATAACCTCTTTTCTCTGGGGGCGTAACCCCGCTGACACCTTTCTGGACACCTACTAGGTTTATAGCATTGATCGTTAAGTGACGAATATCCTGATAAGTAGCATATACTCACAGTAGGATCGGGATCCAAATATCATCGTCTGATAATGTTGTAGGAATGCTACCAACATTCATCAAACTCAAAATGGTATGCATCTCTTTGCAAATTTCAGTTTCTTTAGAAATTCCCGATATATATTTTTGCCCCATGTTCTTATGACCTTGACGAAAGCCAACAAATCATAAAACACATGTCAAGTTCTGCCCATCATTATCTTGTTAATTTGAACCCACCCGTATATACCCTTGACGAAAGCCAACAAGGTTATACGACTGTCCCAAACCAACTCATCTATCTATGCAACAAATGAATACCCCAGCAGCTACCAAACACTATGCCTTGACGAAAGCCAACAAGCATAGCTTGAATACTACTGACCATCCATAAGAAATGACGGAGGGCTACGACTGGTTTTGGCGAAACCGTGAACGTAGTGAACTTGATATAACCGAAGGAACCTGATAGCTTTTAAAAGGAGTGGTTAAATCTCCGCATTTAAAAATATCTGTTTTAAAAATAACCGAGTGGTTTCTTTTAAATTGTTCCAACGATTTAAACTTTGGTTTGTTTTACTTTGCATTATAGATAATGCGTCCTATCATTAACCTATCATTGCAGAAAACAACGAAAATACAACGTCCTCTTATGCCATCCGCATTCGCCACGGGGTCCCGTCATCACCCGTTAGGTTACTTAACTAACGACAGAGCGGGGGCTGGGCTAGCGCGGGTGTAAAACATAAGTGGCATCTAAATAGCTATCATAAATATAGATATTTTACATTCGTCTGACGCAATGATATACATTCCAGAACACAGATAAACAATATTGGATTTGCAAGCAATCTGTATTTCTTTTGAGCCTGCAAGAAAAGACAGATTACACAGTTGTGATGAATAGCCGTTACCCCACCCTCGACCCCTACGGGTACGGCAAACTACCCGCCCGGCAGTTTGTGTACCCCACCTTGGGTCAGTCCTAGGAGCAAAAACAGTAAAATGAAATAATACAACAGTGGCTACGACCGCAACCTGGAAGTGCCCCGCAAAAATAATATTACAACAAATTACATTTACAACAAATGAATTATACAATAACCCATTGCAAACCCCGGCTATACACCACAACAGTCCAATAAAGTTTATATGCACAAACAGATATAACCATTTCAGAAATGTGGAACCCCCTGCCAACCGACATACTAGCAGTTGGGGGAGGTTTACGAACACATTAAACAATCACAGATATAATCCAATATGCAAATACTGTAAAATTTCGATCGATTAAACAACATCAATATTGCTCCAAAATCTGCTCTGTTAAACAGTAACCTGAGCAAATATTAAATATTCCAGAAAACCCCAAATTTCACAGGGGACCCACACAAGAAAGATGAGTCCATGACTCGGCTAAAGCGCCGCGGAAGGGCGGCGGATCCCACCGATCCGCCGCGCTTCCACGGCCGAGTTGCCGATTCATGGGCTCGAATTTCTTGGGTGTTCTCCTGGACTCCTTTCTAGCTTTCTGAGCACACCTGAAAAATTTTTGGACTTCATTTTAAGTTCGACAGAAACTGAACAGATTTAGGGTTTTCCGGCTTCGTTTTTCCGTTCGAAATTCGTACAAATTTGCAATTAAGTTATTTATTGTTTAGCGAGGCTCTGATACCACTGTAAGTCGATGTAGTACACCCCAGTACTTGTGGGGAGGCGGAAATAACAAAAACGATCAAGTTTAAGGAACGAACATCGACTAACCGCTTAAATCGAAGCTAAACTATAAATAACCGTACACAATGATTTTCTTATCACTCGTGATTAGGGATTATACCTATCGAAACTAGTCCTTCGTCTTTGTGTCCTCCTTTGTTCTCCTCGACCTTCTCTAGGTAGTAGACGATCCACCCGAGAGCAAGACACCAAGCTACACCTCTAACTTGAGGTAACTAATCAACTTTGATTGCTAATCAAAGATGAAAGGATGATATAGAGTGAAGGTAATGGATGCTTAAGTCTAACTAAACCTTTGATCTCAACACATGAGGATTAAGGATTAGTATCTTGAAGATGAGAGCTTGAGGAGAGAGAATATGAGATAAGATAATGAGAGAAGAGAGAGAGTGTATCATAATATATTATGAAGCATTCTTGTTTAAGAATAATGAATAAAAGAAATGAATAAGCATGCTTCATAAAATATCTAGTGGTGATTCATTAGCATGAGTCATTAAGCAATAAATGTGCATTAATGAAAATGAATGAATCACCACCATGACTCACAACCTCATCCAAAGTAACCTCCTTAGTCACATCTTCTAGAAGCTTCTCGTACAATTACGAGAACGCCCCTCCAATCCGCAAAATACGGAAAAACTTTAGACTGTAAAAATCCAATAACCGGATACCAGTAACTGGCTTAAACCAAAGCCGACTGGTAAAAACTGTCCGAAAGTCGTACGTGCGTAAACGCACGTATGCGTCCGAACCCTTTGTCGCAAAACCATGCAACCTCTATATCGTTTCGCCTGGAGTAGGAAACTCTCTGTGTGGGACTCTAGAGACTCGACTACTACGCTGGCAGTGGGTTTAACCACAGACCGCAAGCGGCACTAGCTGTACGTAACGGTCCCCAGGTAGTTGTCGATAAGAAGGCCGATGAGAAAACCCATCCGAACTCCTACTGAGTCTGATGTGACAATCTCCATAAAGTCCGGTCCGTTCGTCCAAGACTATCGCATATCGGGCCTAGGGGGGCGGCAAGCGTCAGTCCCCTAATAGCGGTATAAGTCGTGTCAGAGGAAAGCCCATTACACCCTGAGAAACTACTGGAACCTACCAGCAAATCTCGCTTGCCCTGGCCAGGGACTTTGCGTAATGGCTCTCTGACACAGCACGATATCTACTCCCAATACCGGGAGGGACGAATCCTGTCTAACCGCCACTTCCTCCAAGTGCTCGGGACTGCACCCAACTGCTACCTGTTTGCACGACTCCTTTGAGCCGTGGTAGGGTAGCAATCTAAGAACAGTGGGACACACTCGAGGCGAAGTAGCAGTGTCAAGTCTGCGGACTACGCTGTACTCATGTCACCTGGGAACTGTTCACTGACGACTGGTATCAAACCAACCAACAGTTCCCTGTGAGTCATGTCCGGTGTACCCGTAACCTAACGAGCACCTGTATACTATCTCCAGTACGACGTACTGACGGCTGTGGGACAGACCATCTCCCCAACTGGGATGAGAAGCGTACACACCAGTCTACTCTGGAGTATCGATGCTCTGTCTCGATAATCCAACGACCAGGGACCTGAATAAGGATGTGCTTGGAGACTACCCAGCCCCCACTAGTGTGACTGCCATCACAACGCTGGTAGACAAGCAAGATCCTAAGAGCTCTATCAATACGTACACTCACATATTAAGATAGAAAAACCAAGTAGCATACTACCATGTTTAGCAAGACTGTTATATACATGTGAATATCCCAAGCTTCCATTAAGTAATATACAAGCTAGTATGATACAGTAATGGCCTTCTAGGGCATAAACACTAACATGATCTACATCATAGTACTGGAAGTCGAGTACACATCCTAAGGGCTTTATCAACATATAACAGAGAGACAGAAAGTATGCATGTTAAGATAAAGAGCAACCAGATAGCGTACTATCATGTCGAGCAAGAAAGTCCTACCTATATATGTTCGAGCATCCACTACAATATACATCCAATGTACAGTAATGGCCTCTAGGGCATACATATAACTAACAGTAAATATGCCGCGGACATACCCACGGTACGTCACTCTACTTTAGTCACCTATTCCATCAACCAAGGGTCATCCTACGCTCCGAAGGTAAAACCTAACGCTCTGATACCAACTTCGTCATGACCCGAAAGTACGGAACATGACCGGCACTTAGGCTATGAACGTCTCAAGGCGTACGTGCTCTAAGTAAGCCGAGACCAGAAATCCAAACCAAGAAAAGTAGTGGAGTGAAGGAAAAACCATAAGTAAAACAACCAGTCTGCAATATAATATACAACGCCTAAAGGCGAGTATCACAACAGAAAGGAAACTCAACAGCATGAAACCCAGAGAAATATAACGTGCGACTCTAAGGTCGAAAGAATAATCAACACTGGTCTCTATCTCAAATAAGTACATGTTTGGTTGATGGAACTTCTAGATACAATTGAATATAATATACAATGTATAATGATGGGTACGATCCAAATAAACCCACCTACTAGAAAATCACCCGAAAGAAGCAGTGCCGCAAGCCGTAATGAACCCTGTATGGCAAACACCTGCAAGAACTGGGGCACAACGGGGGTGAGTTTCTAACTCATGAATAGAAGAACATCTATGAACAGAAAATCGCATGTATGACGCAATCCTAGGTCATACGATCAACAAATATAAACCTCAAATGAATAAGTCTGAAGTATGCTGAGGTGGCAATGTAACATCTAAACAGGTATGTAGTGCCAAGTACTCGTGCCAATGCCTCAGGTAATAACATGTCATAAATATGAGGTATGTTTGCATGGAGTAATATGATGAAGTATTTAAATTGACATCAATACACATATATTAGCGTCACATTCCACTAATATTGGTGTAAGGGTATATATAACAGCGTCCCCATCCACTGTTATATATACAAATGAGGTATGATCGATGTAATCAATATGAATCAATGCCAACTATAACATGAATCTAGTAGTATATGGATATCCTCCAACTAGGTAATCAATATCTGTAAATCGGTGGATCCCGTCCACGTGTCACCCAATGACAATAAGCATCATGCATGTAAATATTGTAAAGAATATGCATAGAAATATGAGGATATAATCAAATCATGGAACCTGAGTGCCTAGCATCGACACTCGAAAATATCATGAACACCTGTGCCTAGCATCGACACGTAAATCCTCTTGTATCTCAGGCGCCGCACACCCTGGTCGGCCCTCATATCCATCTCATGACTCCAGTCAGTATCCCCCGGATAACCGACGTGTTCTAAATACTATCACCGGTAGGTAGTACTCCCCTGTCGGGCTCACCGTCTAGCATATACGAGTCTTCTTGCCCCGGGGTACCTCACCGGGTCCACCATGTACCCGCAATCGGTGCCTACCGCTCCTCGAATCGGGTATGCCCACACAAGCTCTCTGGAACCGAGAAAACTCATGTTGGACGCACTGAAATATCATATCAAGGGTGACCGGATTTTTAAAACAATTACATATTTTCTTTTGAAATATCCACGGTCCCCAAATCCAGAAATATCATGGAAACACCATATCTCAATGCGTATAATCAAACATGATGTATGCGACATGTAAAGAAAGGTAAGCATATCAGTAAGTCATGCAACATGGAATAGTAAGGTGCGCATGTCGAGGGAATCCGCTCTTTTTAAATGAATCAGTTTTAAAGAATATCTTGCGGTTCCCAAATCTCTAATCAAGTCGGAATCATCTATGTATGTATACAGTTATAGGTGTACAATATGCCATGCAAGAGTCACATCATGAATGCACAGTACTACAGTGTAGTGGCATGGCAATTATCGATGATTAAGTGTGTGAGCCGGCAAATAGTGTATGTAGAACATACGCATCAACGATAATGGTGCTGGTATCCTAACAGCATGATGGTAATATCTCAATAAACACAAGTAAAGCGATGCAAATAATATGAATATGCGGAATCAAATAATCAACGCAATAGTGAAGAGTCTACATCAATATGTAAGTGTCATGCAGTTTTGCCTTTTTGAAATAAGACGAATCGGGGTTTTTAGTAAAATAAGGGCTACGGTGTTTTTAAGAAAAGATGCCCCTTTGAAATTATCCGTAGAATCCCTTCTTGCCTGTCTTTAAAATACTCCCAATTCGTTAATTTTGAAATAGGTATGACTCGGTCTAGTCTAACATCTACTATACTAACTACTGATCAACCATCAAGTCAATATGGAACGGTATGGAAACCACCTAAATCTGAGTCGATATATATAAATATATGTTAGTTATATGTATACCTTAGAGGCCATTACTGTACATAGGATGTATATTGTAGTGGATGATGGGACATATATAGGGAGGACTTTCTTGCCCGACATGATAGTATGCTATCTGGTTACTCTTTATCTTAACGTGTATACTGATTGTCTTTCTATTACATGTTGGTAAAGCCCTTAGGATGTGTACTTGACTACCTGGACTATGATGCGGATTATACTAGTGGGGACATGGTAGTCCATAAGTACATCCTTCAAGGTCCCTAGTCGTGGGTGTATCGAGACGGGGCATCGATATACCAGAGTAGACTAGCGTATACCTTCTCGTCCCATACAGATGGGCGATGGATGATCCCATATCCATTGGTGTTTGACATCAGAGAGGATATACGGGTGCTCAGTAGAGACTGGGTACACTGGACGGACTCGCCGAGAACTCCCAGATGGTATTATACCTTACGTCAGATGGCAGTTCTCTGGTGACACTGGTACAGGTTAGTCTGTAGACCCGAGATCGTCATGGAGTGGTTCCCATTGTGCTTTGATTTCCACCGTACCACGTCCAAGAGGGCATGCAAAACGGTGGTTTTTGGGTACAGTCCCGAATCACATGGAGGCAATGAGCGATAGGAAGGGATTCATCTCTCCCGGTATAGGGAGTTGATGTTGCGCTGTATTCGATTGGCTATAACCAGAAATCCCTGGCCAGGGTTGCTGAGATTTACTGGTAAGTGTTACGAGTAGTATCTCGAACTGTTATAGACCTCATATCGGCATGACTTATCGAGTTATTGGGGTCTGACGTTTACCACCCCTAGGCAAGATATGCGATATATCAGACGATCAGACCGGACTGTACGGTAAGTGTTACTGGTTGGATTCACAGGAGTGTGAGGGAGCTTGCTCGTCGATCTTCTGATCGCTCAATACCCGGGTGGCCATTACGTTTAGCAGACCGCTTGCGGCTTGTGGGTGTTTGATATGATCATCACCTGTTGCCGGCGTATTGACGAGTCTTTAGAGTCCTACACAGAGGTTTCCTGGCTCAAGCGAAACGAAATAGGAGCGCATATGAGATATGTGCGGGACCGAGAATAATGCGTGTATGTGATACCGTATTCTATTCTCGCGATGAATGTATCGATTGGTTGTATGCGATATAACCTAGTTATCGAATCGAGGATTGATTCGATAAGCCGATACATTGGATATTAGTCGGCCATATGCGATATGACCGGATCGTTAAATCAAGTGTTGATTTAATGATTTAATATATAATTATATATTTGATATATAACTTTACATTAACTAGTATTTGTTCACTTTAAATGGATTTTCTCACTTGAAGTGCACATTGTATATGTGATGTACTTTTGTACACTAGTTTGTATCATGTTTGATGATACATGCAAATTTGGTTTTGTGTAAAGACTTAAACCATGTTTAGTGAATGGTTAGGGTTTCATTTCACTTAGTTATTTATCTATTCTTTTTTGAGAAAAAGAGAAAAGAAAACAAAATGGTTGCTTTCTTACATGAAGCTTCTTGATGCTTCATGTAACTTTGACTTAGTGACCATTCTTGTCTTCTTCTTCTAACCCTAACCATTCATCTAACCTTAGTTAATTCTCTACACCTAACCATGGTTGATATTATGATAAGTATCTTTTTGTTTTCTATTTGAAATAATTCTTATCATATTCATTATCTTCTTCTTCTTCTTCTTCAAGATGAAGAAGCTTGCTACCAACAATGGTAACTTGAGAAAAAGAGTGAGAAATCAAATTCTAAAGTGAACCCACTTCCTATTTCTTCATCCTCTACCTCTTTCCAAGTAGTATAGGGTGTTTTCTTCACAAGTTTCATGACTTGGTGAAGTGGGAGCTTGATCTTGTGATACCTCGACGTAGATCATCTTCGGCATCGAAGTCGACGACCTAGCCCGCCCATTTCTCCGATGAAGCCGATGCTAGAGTCATGGATTCGATTTGGACAGCGGAGGGACGTCATCACGGAGCCTAGGAGGTGGAGGACCGGATCTACAAAGGTTGTATTTCCGTTTACCCTTAGTTAAGATGTTAACTAGCTTCTAGTTTCCCCTAAACTCTAGTCAACGATCCGTATTAGGGTTTCTCGGCACTTGTAAAATTTGAAATTGGCATGGTTGATGCCTTGTGAGACCTCATTAGTGTGCTTAAGAACCCTACAGTGGTATCAGAGCCTAGCTAGAGCCTTAGGCGATGCGTAGACGGAGTTAGAAGTCCGATCGATCCGAAACCCTAATTCAAAACTTGCTATCTGTACATTTTTGAAAATTATGGAATTTTGTGAATTAAAAATATGCAGAAAAATGTGCAGGAAATTCTAAGAAAAACTGCAGAAAACGACAGCCTAACTCTACAGTACGGCCGCGGAACCGCGGCGTTGACCCTCCTTTTGCGGCGGTTCCGCGGCCATATGTGATGATCAGGATGTGAGTTTTCTTCAGTTGTCTCTGTTGGTGTTTCTTGTGTATTCTGGATACTTTTAATTTATACTCAAGAGTTGATTTTTCTGGGTTGTATTGGGGACTCGGTGTTTCGATCGGGTAGTTTAACTTCTTCTGTGTTTTCCGGATATTTAGAATATGTTAAAAGGTTCGACCGGATATAAATACCCAATTTTTCCCCTGCCGGAAAATTTCCAAGTGTTGGATTTTTCCGTGGTTTAAAAACGTTCTAAGTAGTGTAAGTAACGCGATGGTCCCTCTAGAAGACAACAAACCTTAACTCGATTATGTGACCGTCTTGAACTGCCCTTTGAACCTTAGGGTTTGGGGCAGTACGGCGTGCCACATGTAAGGCGTTGGCTTGACCCTTCTACGGCTGGACCGTTGGTACTGAGGCACGAACTGAATGTTTTTAGACTTATTTCATGTGTTGAGCTGTATCGGGAAAACTTGGGTGTTCGATTGTTCGATCGAAAAGTTTAACATTTTCTATTTATCTGGAATGTGATACAATAATTGGAATTCACAAGTAGTTATGAGATAACTGAATGGATGTTATAAACATAGCACTTTAGTCTCACTTGATTGGTTGCCACAGAATTTTGATGCAATCAAAAGTCCGTCGCAATCACGTAGCGTACGCGGATACTCGCCGGGTAAACTTAATAGACAGCTACACCCCATAGCCCTGACCAAGTGACTGTAGGAGAACCCCGTCGCCGAAAGCTTCCGTTTTGGTGCTCGCGGTAGCGGTGTTCCGCCTTGGTGCACTTCGTCGACGGTATCAGGAGTGCGGCCGTCTACTGAAGTTTGCGACGAGCATTCGATCAGGATGTCGGGAATCTTGTTGAATTGCCCGACTTTATATTGAAAAGTGTTTTCGATTTTGAGACTAAAATGCGGGGTTTATAATTGTTAGGCATGTGATATCTAAGGAATTCATTTGATTAGTCATGCGATGTCTAAAGAGTTTGCGGATTCCAACTGTTGTAGTTTTACACTTTCTTTTCTGTGACCGTAAGTGTAATATATGATATCGCCGGTTTCATTGCTATATGTCAACGACAATTGGGATGCGCATATTTACTTACGTTGATGGCATGTGATATTATGTATTGCGTGATATGTTATATTGGATCGTCGTGTTTGAATAGACGGGGTTTTTTTTTATGTGAGATGAGTGTTTTTCATTTTCATTCATGTAAAAAACTTGTATGTAATATTCTTTTATTGGGGCACTTCCAGGTTGCGGATGATGTCACCATTTGTATATTATTTACTTTTCCGCATTAGGATAGACCCAAGGAGGGGAGCACAAGTAACGGCGTTCTAGGGTCCAGTGGGAGACCATCTCGAGGAGTCGAGTCCGGGACTCCTAACTCTAGAATTGGCAGGGTTGCTTGCCGCTCTCGTAGGGGTCTAGGGGTGTGGGTTTGGCTATTCATCGCGACCGTGGAATCCGTGTTTTATACTGGCTCGTATTAAAAACACGGACGTCCTAGTATATCCAATATTTCATATATGTTTCTTCTGCTGCAATATCTGTGATGTGATCATGTGATGTTCGGTGATAGATACAGTATGTAGTATATATGATATATTATATAGACGTTACTTATGTTTTACACCCGCGCTAGCCCTGCCCCGCTCTGCCGTTAGTTACCTAACCTAACGGTGCACGAGGGGACATCGAGGCGAATGCGGATGGCATAAGTGTACGTCGTATTTATCTGTGATGTTTAGGTACTTAAATGATGGGACTTCATTAATGTGATTAATGAAATAAAAGAAACCTAAAGATGTTGTGGAATCGAATTTCAAAAATAAAACAGGTAGCTACGGTTCTTGCTTTGCATCGCGGTCTTCTTGTAGAATATCCTGCACCTTATTCGATAAGGAAAGGGCCGAGATCCCTTCACCGGGAGTGACCCCTTTAGCAATAACTGGTAGATGCTACACACTCGGTTTGTCTTTTGATTGCTTCTATAGTTTCTGCTTTGCACAGTGATATATATGATATATACCGCACCTCATTCGACGAGGAAAGGGCCGACGATCCCTTCACCGGGAGTGACCCCTTTAGCAAAACTAGAAAAGCCTCAAAAACACTCCATTTTAAAATCATTCGATCCTACAACGATATAAAGTTCATTACGCAAAGGGTTTTCTTAAAAACCTGTCGTAGCCCTCCGTCATTTCAGATAAGTAATAGTTAGTATTCGTGCGGCGTTTGTTGACTCAGTCAAGGCGTAGTGTGCGGTAGCTGATTAGTGCTTATCTGCAAAGCATATGATGCGATTGGATTAGGGTAGTCGTGCGGCCTTGTTGACTCAGTCAAGGGTCGTGCGGGTGGGTTTAATTCAATCAGAAATGACGGGTTGTAACTTTACTTGCGGTCTATGGTTTGTTGACTCAGTCAAGGTCATAGATCGCTTGGGACAAAATATTATCGGGAATTTCAAGTGTTGAAATTTGCAATGAGATTGCATACCTTCTATGAGATAGTTGCATCCCGATACCCACTGCGAGTAATTGTTACTCCTGGGAGAGTTTTTCGCATTACAATTAGCCGATCAAGTAGGTGTCTAGAAATGTGTCAACGGAGTTACGCCTCTGGGAAAACGAGGTTTACATTAATTAGGTTCTTGCGAAAGCACGGGGGACCTCCCTCAAAGTACCAACACTGGCCTGGCTGAAAGATTGGCGAACTTGGAGTGTGTAATTACTCCGGGGACCTCCCTCAAAGTACCAACACTATGCTTTGATTTCAACCTTACCACGTCCAAGAGGGCGTGCAAAACGGTGGTTTTTGGGTACAGTCCCGAATCACATAGAGGCAATGAGCGATAGGAGGGGATTCGTCTCTCCCGGTATAGGGAGTTGATGTTGCGCTGTGTTCGATTGGCTATAACCGGAAATCCCTGGCCAGGGTTACTGAGATTTACTGGTAAGTGTTACCAGTAGTATCTCGAACTGTTATAGACCTCATATCGGCACGACTTATCGAGTTATTGGAGTCTGACGTTTACCACCCCTAGGCGAGATATGCGACATATCAGACGATCAGACCGGACTGTACGGTAAGTGTTACTGGTTGGATTCACAGGAGTGTGAGCAGGCTTGCTCGTCGATCTTCTGATCGCTCAATACCCGGGTGGCCGTTACGTTTAGCAGACCGCTTGCGGCTTATGGGTGTTTGATATGATCATCACCTACTGCCGGCGTATTGACGAGTCTTTAGAGTCCTACACAGAGGTTTCCTGGCTCAAGCGAAACGAAATAGGAGCGTATATGAGATATGTGCGGGACCGATAATAATGCGTATATGTGATACCGTATTCTATTCTCGTGATGAATGTATCGATTGGTTGTATGCGATATAACCTAGTTATCGAATCGAGGATTTATTCGATAAGCCGATACATTGGATATTAGTCGGTCATATGCGATATGACCGGATCGTTAAATCAAGTGTTGATTTAATGATTTAATGTATAATTATATATTTGATATATTACTTTACATTAACTAGTATTTGTTCACTTTAAATGGATTTTCTCACTTGAAGTGCATATTGTATATGTGATATACTTTTGTACACTAGTTTGTATCATGTTTGATGATACATGCAAACTTGGTTTTGTGTAAAGACTTAAACCATGTTTGGTGAATGGTTAGGGTTTCATTTCACTTATTTATTTATCTATTCTTTTTTGAGAAAAAGGGAAAAGAAAACAAAATGGTTGCTTTCTTACATGAAGCTTCTTGATGCTTCATGTAACTTTGACTTAGTGACCATTCTTGTCTTCTTCTTCTAACCCTAACCATTCATCTAACCTTAGTTAATTCTCTACACCTAACCATGGTTGATATTATGATAAGTATCTTTTTGTTTTCTATTTGAAATAATTCTTATCATATTCATTATCTTCTTCTTCTTCTTCTTCAAGATGAAGAAGCTTGCTACCAACAATGGTAACTTGAGAAAAAGAGTGAGAAATCAAATTCTAAAGTGAACCCACTTCCTATTTCTTCATCCTCTACCTCTTGCCAAGTAGTATAGGGTGTCTTCATAAGTTTCATGACTTGGTGAAGTGGGAGCTTGATCTTGTGATGCCTCGACATAGATCATCTTCGGCATCGAAGTCGACAACCTAGCCCGCCCATTTCTCCGATGAAGCCGATGCTAGAGTCATGGATTCGATTTGGACAGCGGAGGGACGTCATCACGGAGCCTAGGAGTTGGAGGACCGGATCTACAAAGGTTGTATTTCCGTTTACCCTTAGTTAAGATGTTAACTAGCTTCTAGTTTCGCCTAAACTCTAGTCAACGATCCGTATTAGGGTTTCTCGGCACTTGTAAAATTTGAAATTGGCATGGTTGATGCCTTGTGAGACCTCATTAGTGTGCCTAGGAACCCTACAATATAAAGATAGTAGTCGGTGATCCCGCATCAAAAGTATCGCATACGATACCGTAAATCATCTGACACCCTCAAGTCATGAGTACGAATCAATCATCAATATAAAGCTCGTACGGTAAATCATCGTACGGCATCCCAAAAGCTGGGTGCGGGTCAATATCACAATGATCACATCAATTATCTGGTATCCTTATCATCATAACACATAATCTGGGGTACTGATCTAAATCTAGTATGAATCGATACTATCTACATAAGTATGAATGCATGTGCGAAAGACACGCCCAAAGGCCCGCTAAAAATCAAATATCGTATCCCAAATACGAATCACATAACATCACCGATATCATGGCACTATTCCCCAACTCATCGACTCACATCCAATGTCCCCCAATATCCTCGTCATTACAGTATGAACATAGGAAATAAGCACGTGTGTGCGTGTGGGTGTAAACCTATTCTAGGGTTCGCGACTAGGAACCACACTAGTTACTTCTAACCCTAGTCTATGCATAGTACACCTAACACATCCTAAACAATCAAGTCACACATAAGCTATCATATACAAGTACAGTATATATGGTATACTAGACATCGGACTGCGAGGGTGCTATACGCCATCCACCCGACTTCTCCCCATAGATATAAATCTACTCACCTTTCTTATGTGTGCCGGTGCCGATGCCGCCATTTGCATCTCCAACGCTTCGACTCCACGTGGGGTACCTACAAGGATATCACATGCTAAAACACATAAAAACCATGTCGGAAGACAAAAAGGTGCATGCTATGCCCTTAGGTACAAACCTGTGGCCTCGCGTGCAAACATAGTCCATAACCCTCTGCCGTTGGCGTTCAAATGCCACCCGACAGAAACGAATCATCTAAAACCAAAATCCATACGAAAACAAGTCATAAATCATGCGCCAAGTCAAGAAAATCAACCCAGATTCTACCCTGGTTGGAACCAGAAAAAACTAGACATACCCAGGGTCAAGTTTACAGGTAAAAGAGCCGTGCACGCAAAACGAGGGGGTTCCCTACTGCTCTGGCCGCAAATTGCGGCCAGAATGGATTTATTTGCTGCCAGGAAGTGGGTCCAGGGGCTGGGGCTTGGGGTGTTGGCTTCTATCTACCTGCACATCTCACTGCCAAGTCAATTTTATTTTAGGAGGCCCCGGGTTGTAGCAGATTCTAGAAAGCCTTAAAAAGTCGACAAAACGCTAACCGATACTAAATCGAACAATCTGGTATTTTTGCTGGAATCTGGGGAAATTCAGGGGTGAACTGGTCTCAAACACACCTAATAAGGTTATGCTAACATTCAAAACCAACACTTGGTCAAGTCTCACTCAAATTTGCCTAAACTAGCACTAGATCACAAACATAACACTGAATTTCAGCCTATTACCCATAACTTGCAAGAAAGGAGTTGGGTTGTGAGATTATACCTCAAAGGAAGTCCTAGGATGTAGGAAAAGAAGGAGGAGGAAGGTGGAAAGGGGGCTGTGCTGCTACTGAGCTGCTCCTTTGGCTGTTTTCCCTTAGCAGTTGCTGCTGATGTTTTGCTTGGTGCTGTTGTTGCTGCTTGCAATTTTCTTCTTTTCTTTTCTGCCTGTGTTGCTGTTGCATCAGCTCTTGCTGTTATGAAGAAATCGTGGATGTTGTTGTAGGGTGTTGTGGCTGATATGGGGTGGAATGTTGTAGTATCTGATGTTGATAGAGGTTTGGGGATGAAGTATTGATAATGGGGCTGATGTTTTGATAATGGGGCTGATGTGTGAGAGTGAGAGGGAGAGATGTGAGATGCAAAAGTTTTGAAATGAAAAGGGATGTGACACAACCTATAGCCACCCCTCTCTCTCTCTCAATAGATGCTAGCATGACAACCTTCATGGCTCACCCTCTCCAGCTACAAGTCAACCCCACTCTAATCACCCTTAAACAACACACTTAACTTAACTATATAGTTTAAGCCACCATGGTCATCTAAGCATGGTTCAACCCTAGGCTCAACCCTAGCTACCATGCACATATGTGTGCAGTCCAGATAAAATTCCGATAAAATATTCATAAAACCAGATAAATCATCAGAAACCAATGTTGGTAAACTTTTTACCAAAAACCCCACATTAAACATATTTTAGAATTTCCATAATTTTTCTTCAGAATTTTCCCCATTTATCGGTATTTAATTATACCGAAATATTAAAATATTTAATAAAATAATATTAAATTATAAAATTCCCAAAAATTATATTGTATTTGTCTGAAATGTTACAGCATGAAATGCGAAATATGTGATATTTCGGATTTGTGATGTCTAAAGTGATTGTGGATTCCAAATGTTGTAGTTTTACACTTTCTTTTCTGTGATCATAAGTGTAGTATGTCGCATATCGCCAGTTTCGTTGCTATACATCAACGACAATCGGGGTACGCATACTTACTTACTTTGACGATATATGATATTATGTGTTGCTGAGATATGATGTGCATGATTGTCGCGATTGAATAGCCGGGTTTTTTTTATGTGAGATGAGAGTTTTCTTTTCATTCATATAAAATTCAAATGTAATGTAATATTCTTTTATTTGGGGCACTTCCGGGTTGAGGTTGTTGTCACCAGTGTTGTATATTATTTACTTTTCCGCATTAGGATAGACCTAAGGAGGGGAGCACAAGTGACCGGGTTTTGGGGTTCAGTGGGAGGCCATCTCGAGGAGTCGAGACCGGATCTCCAAAACTCCAGAATTGGTAGGGTCGCTTGACGCTCTCGTAGGGGTCTAGGGGTGTGGGCTTGGCTATTCATCGCGACTGTGGAATCGGTATTTTCTATTGTTGGCTAAATACTAAATATGGACGTCCTAGTATATCCCACATTATATCTGTGTTTCTGCTGCCTGTATACTGTGATATGATATCTGAGACGAATGATATATTATATATGAGATATATAGTAGACGTTGCTTATGTTTTACACCCGCGTTAGTCCCGTCCCGGTATGCCGTTAGTGTAAGTCCATGCTACCCTTCCCCGGTTCTTATGGGGTTGCGGAAGTGGTGAAAAAACAATTTTCAAGAGGATGGTAACATGGACTACTAATACGGATCTTTGTTAAACAACTAACTAACAACCTAACAAGAGTTTACCTACTCGGTTAGGGGGCTATACCTTTCTTGAACTCCTTCGTCTTCAACTCTTTCCGGTGTACGGATCGGCCTCACCTCGCCGTCTCCTTGCGCCGAAAATGGATCCACCCGAAAGCTTCTACCTTTGGCTTCTTCTTCGAACTTTGAAGAAACTAGATCACTTGGCTTGCTAGGCCTTGTGAACTAGAATGAGTAGAGGAATGTTTTGGTGTCTTTTTATCTCTAAGGCAATGAATCTCAACACAAGAGAATGGTTTGCCTTGAGCTAGAGAGAGCAAGAGGAAGAGAGAGCTTGAGAATGAGAGAGCTCAAGAGAGAGAAAGCATATGAAAGAATGAGCCATACTCTTCTCATTCTCACCTCTCATAATCCAAAAGCCATCATAACAAAAATAGTAATCAAGTATTGTGTGAAGGTTTAAGTCAAAATGGCTATATCATTTCATGCACTCATTTTGCATAAATAAACAAGCAAGCAAAAGTCTTTGCCATGGAATGATAGCCATTGTCATGATGATGGTCAACTAGTCCAACCTAGTCAACCGGTCAACAAAGTCAACAAGTCAACAAAGTCAACCCATCAACAACCATGTCACTATAATACTTAATTAATATTATTGTTAATCATATATCTTATTCTTATTAGGGTTTAGTCAAAACTCAATAGTCAACAGTCAACAACCCCAATGAGAATCATCTGCCTCTGTCTCTCTGTCAACTGTGCATACACACCCGCATCCGCGTTCCGAGGAACACGAATACAAACGAGATAAAACCAATCCCAAAACGTACACTAGGATCTGGCTTAAACCAAAGCCCGCTAGTGTTAACTGTCCGGACACCAAACGTGCACAAGTGCACGGATGTGACCGAACCCTGTCGCAAAACCATGCGACCTGTCGCAAAACTCTTTTGCCTAAAGGCGAATAGCTTTCTGTGTGGGACTCTAAAGACTCGACACTAAGCTGGCAGTGGGTTTAACCGCAGACCGCAAGCGGCACTAGCTGTGCGTAACGGTCCCCAGGTAGATGCCGACAAGAAGACTGACGAGGTGAAACCCATCTGAACTCCTACTGAGTCTGAATGTGACAATCTCCATACAGTCCGGTCTGTTCGTCTGATACATCGCATGGCGGGCCAAGGGGGCGGTGAATGTCAGTCCCCTAATAGCGGTACAAGTCGTGTCGGAGTGAAGCCCAGAACACCCTGAGATAACACTGGAAATCTATCAGTATATCTCGCTTGCCCTGGCCAGGGACTACTCGTGTAATGGCTCTCCTAGACACAACGCGATGTCAACCCCCAATACCGGGAGAGACGAATCCTGTCTAACCGTCACTAACCATCACTGTCTCCAAGTGCTTCGGGACTGCACCCAAAAACTACCTGTTTGCACGACTCCTTTAAGCCGTGGTAGGGTAGTAATCAAAGTACAGTGGGAACACACTCGAGGAGAAGTGACAGTGTCAAGTCAGCGGACTAAGCTGTACTCATGTCATCTGGGAACTGATAACTGACGATAGGTATAGTACCAACCAACAGTTCCCGATGAGTCCTGTCCAGTGTACTCGTAACCTAACAAGCACACGCATACTATCTCAAGTACGACGTACTGACGGCTGTAGGACAGGCCGTCTCCCACACTGGGATGAGAAGCGCATACGCTAGTCTACTCCGGAGTATCGATGCCCTGTCTCGATAGTCCTGCAACTAGGGACCTGCATAAGGATGTGCTTGTAGATTACCCAGCCCCCACGGGTGTGACTGCCATCACAACGCTGGTAATCAAGCAAAGATCCTAAGGGCTCCACTAATGTGTATAGGTGATATACTAAAATAAACGCATGTACACATTAAAGTAGAAACAAACCAAGTAGCATACTACTATATTGAGCAAGATTGTCTATACAAGGTGAATATCCCAAGCTTCCATTAAGTAATATACATAATAGTATGATACAGTAATGGCCTCTAGGGCATATACACTAACAATCTCCCACTTGCACTAAGGCCATGTACTGGCGTATCGAAGACCTATCTTCTCGATCAGCCGCTCGAACTGAGTCTGGGGTAAGGCCTTTGTGAATGGATCAGCAGTGTTATCTTCCGTAGAAACTCTCCGAACCTCGATCTCCTGGCGACCCACGATCTCCCTAATCAGGTGATACCGCCTCAAGATGTGTCTGGACATCTGATTGGACCTTGGTTCCTTCGCTAAAGCTATAGCCCCGTTGTTGTCGCAATACAGATGTATTGGATCAACAATGGACAGAACCACCTGAAGTTCAGTTAAGAACTTCCTAACCCAGACAGCTTCTTTTGCGGCATCTGCAGCAGCGATATATTCCGCTTCCATCGTCGAGTCAGCAACGGTTTCCTGTTTGGAACTCTTCCAACACGCCGCTCCTCCATTGAGGGTAAAGACATAACCCGACATGGACTTGGAATCATCCTTGTCACTCTGGAAGCTGGAGTCAGCAAAGGCCTCGATCTGGAGGTCTTTTCCGCCATACACCAAGAACATCTCCTTTGTCCTTCTCAGGTACTTGAGAATGTTCTTTACCGCTATCCAGTGTTTCTCCCCAGGGTTTGACTGATACTGGCTTACCACACTCAGTGCAAAAGCTACATCTGGTCTGGTACACAACATCTCATACATTATAGAGCCTACCGCAGAAGCATAGGGTATAATAGACATGCGATTCCTTTCCAAATCAGTCTTGGGAGACATCTCTTTGGAGAGGGTGATCCCGTGACAAGCCGGTAGATTACCGCACTTGGAATCTTCTATACTGAATCTTTTCAGTATGGTGTCGATGTACCTGGACTGTGAAAGTCCTAGTGTCCTCTTGGATCTGTCACGATAGATCTGGATCCCCAAAATGTATGAGGCATCACCCAGGTCTTTCATGGAGAACCTGTGTGACAAGAACCCTTTGACAGATTGTAGCATAGGAATGTCATTTCCTATTAAGAGAATGCCATCCACGTATAAAACGAGGAATACTACAGTTCTCGCTACAAATCTACTATAGATGCATGGTTCATTTGGATTTTTGATAAAGCCAAATTCTTTGACCATCTCATCAAAACAGATGTTCCAACTCCGTGATGCTTGCTTTAGTCCGTAGATGGACTTAAGCAACTTGCACACCTTTCCGCTGCTCCCACTCTGAATGAAACCCTCTGGCTGGTCCATATAAACACACTCCTCTAAATTTCCATTTAGAAAAGCGGTCTTTACGTCCATCTGCCAAATCTCATAATCATGGAAGGCAGCAATGGCAAGAAGGATCCGAATGGATTTCAGCATAGCTACTGGAGAAAAGGTCTCGTCATAGTCCAAACCAGGTCTTTGACGAAAACCCTTTGCAACCGGTCTAGCTTTATAGGTCTCAACCTGTCCATCTACACCAATCTTCCTTTTGAAGATCCACTTGCATCCTATGGGTTTTACCCCATCTGGAGCAACGTCCAACGTCCATACTTTGTTGGTGTACATGGACTCCATTTCGGTCCGCATTGCATCCAGCCATTTCACCGATTCAACGCTCTGAATAGCCTGCTGGAAGCTAGTCGGCTCATCATAATCTATGATGCAATCTTCTCTATCCCCGTCTATGAGAAAACCGTAGTATCTCTCGGGCGGATGAGACTGCCTACTACTCCTGCGGAGCGCCGTAGGAATGTCATGATCTTTCGAACCCTCTGGTTCTACTAAGCTTTCAGTAATAGCTCGTGGCTCTGGAATTTCTTCAAGTTCTATTGCGCTCCCACTTATCTGATTCTCCAAAAACTGAGTTTCCAAGAAGTGGGCATGCCGAGAAACAAAAACCCTTTGTTCCTCCTCGCAATAGAAGAAATATCCCTTGGAGTTCTATGGATATCCCACAAACTTGCACTGTACTGAGCATGCCTCGAGCTTGTCCGCATGCTGCTTTTTGACAAAAGCTAGACTTCCCAAAGTCTTAATGTGATTAAGATAGGGTCTCTTCCCACACCACATCTCATATGGTGTGGTAGGCACAGTCTTAGTTGGAACTCGGTTCAAAAGGTATGCGGCTGATTCTAGTGCATATCCCCAGAATGATCGCGGTAACTCAGCCTTACTCATCATGGACCGTACCATATCTAATAGGGTTCGGTTCCGTCTCTCCGATACACCATTATGTTGCGGAGTGTATGCAGGAGTAAGCTGAGAGAGAATTTCATTCTCTTTTAAATAGTCCAGGAACTCGGCACTCAAGTATTCACCACCTCGATCCGATCTTAGTATCTTGATACTTTTGCCGGTTTGTTTTTCTACTTCATTCTTATATTCCTGGAATTTTCCAAAGGCTTCGGACTTATGTTTCATTAAGAAGACATAACCGTACCTTGAAAAGTCATCCGTAAAAGTAATGAAGTAAGAATAACCGCTTCGCGCATGTATAGACATTGGACCGCACACGTCGCTGTGTACGAGTCCCAAGAGCTCGCTCGCTCTGACTCCGTGTCCAGTGAACGGAGTCTTTGTCATCTTTCCTTTGAGACAGGATTGACAAGTGGCACACGATTGATATTCGAACGGATTCAAATATCATTCTGTATGTAACTTCGTTAACCTTCTCTCGTTGATGTGACCCAGTCTACAATGCCATAAGAAAGTATGATTTATTTCCGGAGACTTTCTTTTGTGTGTATTCTGGACATTGAAAATCTGTGGTTGGTTTAATACGTATATACCATTGCTTAATGTACCTGACCCAATCAGAACTTGATTAAGGTGAATGTTTACAACATTACTTACGAACGTAAATTCATAACCTTCTTTAGAAGTCAAAGATACAGAAATGATATTACAAGTTGCGTTGGGTGTTCATACCAGAATAGTGCATTTTATACCGCCCATTCTTACGCTCGTGAGTTTATAGGTAGGTGCTTTTAATCTGTGTTTGTTACATATTTACAGAGTACAGGTTTCCAGTACAAATATTGCAATTCAAGACAAAATCTCCACAGTTACACCAAATACAGAACATCTGTTGATAGCAGATAAAAGCCGGGTTCCAGTCATCCATATCCGTCCAGTGCTGCGTACCGGTTCCAGAGACAAGACATATGACAATGGTCATTCGTGTCTCGGACAAGCACAGAGCACGAGGGGGGCAGCACAAGAATCAATGGGTGCGGGGAGCTCGAGGGAGATAAAGTCAAATGTGTTGAAAAATGAAGCCATCATTGTTGACTATTGGAACCTGAAGCAATCATAGAAGAATATTGAAAATCTGTACATGTTTAACAGAAGAAAACAGCAACACAGGACCACCAAATAAACCCGACCCCCTAATTCCTCCACATGGCCGCGGATCCGCGGCCGTACTGACTCCTTGATGTGTCGTTTTTTGGGGGTAGTTTGGGGACTTCATATAGTGGCAGATTCTTGCCCTAGGTCTTCAACCCTCTGCCTATAAATACTCCAGAATTGAGCTTAGCCAAGGGGGAAAATTTGGTGTTCATTCTTTGTTCCTCTTTTGTAGTTTTTTGTGTAGTTCTTCTTCTTCTTCTTCATTCTTTCTCCATGAAAATTGTAGTGAGAGCTTTTTGAGTGGAAGATTAATGAAGATGAGGGCTTTTGTATCATTCTCTTTTGTTTAATTTCCCCTTGAGATTCTTGCTTTCTCTTGATCTTTCAACCTCTTCATTGAGCTTGAAAGGTTAAGAGTTTGTTATTGATCTCAAGGGTCGTATTTTCTTATGGAATTAGCGCTTCAATTCACATGCGTTCTCTACCCTTCTCCTGATCTTGCAACCTCTTGATTGAGCTTGCAAGTTTAAGGGTTGGCTATTGATCCCATGCTTGTCTTGAGTTCTACTTTCTTGTTCTTTTTATCGCTTTTTATTACTTGCTTATTATTATCTTGCTTTTCTTTCTTGCAATTTATTTCATGCACTTAAATTCATGCACTTAATACTTGTAATCTTTTCTTTTCTTTGTTCTTTTCTTTTGCTCTCTTTTGTTCATTTTGTGAATGGTTGTAATTATTGTTGTTAAGATGAAATACGGTATTGTAAGTTAATATCTTCTTTCTCATTTCCTTTTCCCGTTATTTTCCATTGAACTCCGCCCAAACCATACGCAAGCGCTCCGTTAGGCACCCTACCCTAACAAGGTAACGGTGATTCCTAACCGCGACCGGTTGCGTTCGGTTTGGCCGGAGGCGAAAGCAAGAGACAAGAACGGAAGGACAAGGGTAAATAAGCCGTATTCCACGAATACCGCGCTTAAATCCCCTAATCAACGTTGTTGCCGATTGCTTTAGCTTCAATTGGTCAAGACTCGGCTCAAAGGTTTTGAGTACGGATTTCTTTAGCTTACAATTTCGTATCTTTTTCTTAACAACTTTATACTTGCAAATAATACACATAGGTTAGAATCGAACAAACATATACACAATTCTTTATTGACTCGTCTAAGACAAGAAAGGACATACAACCATCTCCCTGTGGATCGACCCGTGCTCAACAGGCTAGCTGCATAGCTACACCGTCTTGATTGCGGTTAACTTTAATTCTTTCAATCAAATGGCGCCGTTGCCGGGGAGACGGTAGCGTATTTTCTTTCTTGTTATTCGGGTTAATATTCTTTTTGTATATAAAAAAAAAATCTTTTTGTTTTTTTTGATCATTTTTTTGGGCAAGTGTGGAGATTTTTGCAGATTTGCAAACTGCGATTGTGGGGAGCAAAGTGTGCATTCAAGGCTAAGGTGATTGCAAAGTACAGTGCCAAAGATCCGGGTAGTTTGACCCGCGCAAGCGAACTTTTCAAGCTTACCGGATTTGATTCAACGGGGGTTTCCTAACCCAAAACTTAACGGTACGTACTTTACTAACACCTTCTTCTTAAATCCGACGTATCCAATATACTATTCTTTGCAGGATTCTTTGCAAGTTCGCTAGCAAACGCTAAAAATTGACTAACCCGTATTTGTTGCAGTGCCGCGCTTAAACTAAAAAACGATTGTTTGATTCTTTATAGAATTTTTATTGAATTGTGCATTGCATACATTAATACGGACTTAAGGGCAAGCGAACCCCACAATATACGGTAAAGGATTTCATCACCTTTTCCGTGGCCCACAAATCACGAACTTGAGCATAACGTTTACCCGCACAAATTTTAAAAAGAAATTAGACTTTAAGCCTTAAGGACTTCGCGCTCACTAGGAGAAGTTAACTGTGTTTAGAACTTTGCTTAACGGTATATTGTTTACGGGGTGTCTAGGAAAGTGTTAACGGCGAAACCGCCAAAAGATAAAGGGTTATTTAATTAAGGAACTTCGCGAAAGCGTTGGAAAACCTCCCCTTATCTCTGCACTTACCTGGCCTCGTGATCAGTGTATCTTGAGCCCGTTTCTCGACACAGTTTTACTTCGACAATCAAGTTTTGGAGCAGGTCTAGTTGACCTAGGTGAACCCTAGAACGATTAGGTGTGTGGTATTTTTGTGTCGTGATTGTTTTTGTCCATATTCTTTTTGTGTGTATATTTCATTCTTCTGTTAATATATATAAAAAAATATGTATTCTTTTTCCCCTTCTTTTCTCTACCTTTCTTTCTCTCTCTTCATATCATGGGTACCCCACCTCGAAAAACTCTTGCCGAACTTTGGTACCCACAACCAGACATTACTTCTTACGGTTCTTGCTTTGGCCGAACATCGAACGACCCCTCCATGCCCAAAGTTTCACTGAAAGATCGCATAGCAGCGTCTAGGACAAACACTTGCACTCCTCATTCCACTTTGTATCAACCTTTTCAACCTCCCCTACCCGCTTATGTTGATACCCCTTTTGCGAGTCGTCCTTTATCCATCGCAGAACGTATTGAACAATCTCGTAGCCGATCTTTCACTCCTTTCACCACTTCAAATTCTTGGGATCAACAATTCCATTCACCTTCCTATCCAAATGTTGATCCTGCTCCTGTCCAGCCATTCAATTCCTACCAATCCTACCCTACTTTTGCACCTTCCCTAGACATTGCATCAGAACCACCATTTGGGAGTTTTCAGTATCCAAACAACTTTGAATCTTTTACTGAAAACCCTTCACAACCAATGTCTAGTTTAGAACAGTCGTTGGAAGACTTTAGGGAGCGTCAAGCCAACAGATGATGGATTTGAATGCGTCCATGGCCGCTCTCATACAACCTACTGACCCGGTAGCTAGTTTTCAACTAGCTCCAAATTTTTCAATGTATGATGAGGCGGCAGGACAGGCTGTGAATTTGAGTGGAGAGAGTGAGATGTACCCCCTTCCAAATCAAACCTACCCGTCCCAAATTGAATCCCACAACTCCTGTTTTGAAAGTCTATCGAGTATCCCACATGATTTATCAATTGAAGATAGAATGATGAATGAGTTGTGTGACTTCGTAGTATTTGATTTGCCCGATTGTGAAGGGTCTCTTCCAAGTGAAACCGATCCTAAACCTTTTGACCTCTACACCTCCACTTTAGAACCTGAATCGATTGATATCCATGCTTTTGTTGAGGTGTCAGAGAATTTTGATTTTCACTTGATTAAGGATATTGACGCCGAGAATATTTTGGATGATGAACCCGTAGATTTGGCTGAGTTTGTCTCTTCAAATCATCATACCGAGTCGTTAAATGTTTTTCCCGAACCCTATATGCGTCTGGATTTTGAAGAGAAGTGCATGGATGTGCTAAATTTTGAGGAGAATATTGAGGATAGTTTTGAGGATGAACCAGTTTTGCTTGATGAGTCGGATTTTCCAATTCATCATGTTCTTTCCACTGACTGTGTACACCCTCCTGAACCTTTAACCGATAACCTTCCTCAACCACTTCCCTCCATCATTTCCATCGTTCCGACCTTGCAAGAACCCGTCTCACGTCCATTTACTATGTGTGCTTTACCAAGTTCGGCGTACCCATGGTTTCTTACGAATCTTGAGGGATTTGACCCCATTTCTCGACGGATAAATATATTAGCACAATCGCTTTTCACACATCGGTCATCACAAATTGTACTAATCTATTTACTCCATTTGCACCCTCAAGTTCGTATTCCACTTCTTTTTCCCTTCCGCCATTCTTCTTCCTCTCATATACCGAGACCATATCCCGCTTCTCTCCGCATATGGTCTCGCGTATTCTCCATCTCTTTTCTCTACGCCTTCTTCCACCAACCTGTACATTATAGCGATAAAATCTTTGAATGGTTGGTGTTAACTTTTGGCCTGTGTAAGGCCTTCTATAGCTTGATACTGTTCTTTCCCCCCTAATCCTGAACTTCAACGCTTAACAGTGGAAACACTGTTTTACTTAAGTTTGGGGGGGACACTTTTTTTGTATATATTTTTGTTTTCCTTTTTGTTTTGTATATAATTTGTTTCTAGGGAGCGCCGACAATTTTGACCCTCTTGGTGTAGCCTGACAGTGAGGGCACTGTCAAGTTTATGTTTGGGGGTGTGCTCGGTAAGCTTTCTTCCTTCACATTCATTTGTATATTTTGCATTTGCATACCTTATTAAAAACCCACAAAAATCGAAAATTTTTCCAAAAATATAAAAACTTTGTCGTCAAGTTAGCTAGTAGGGTAACTTAGATTTTTATTCTGAAAGTTTAGTTGATATATTAGAAATAACTAAATTCTAGACTTAGGAATTGAAAATCCTAAAAATAACCCTCATTCTGTCTAACTTTGGTAAGTATATGTCCTTACAATTTTTGAGTTCAGTTCTTGAGTTAAGTCAAGATGAAGGGAAAGTATTGAAGCTTTACTGGAGGATGAGTCTGAAAAATAGTTTCTTTTCTTGAGTTCAAATTTAGAAAGTATATACCCTACAAACTGCACTTACACGCACCTTGAAACTTGGGATAGTAGAGGATACCTAGAAATACTCTTGCCTGAAAGCCTAGTATGAAAGAAAAAATGGTATTTAAAGCTAAACACCAAAAGAGCATATTGAAAAATATATCCGGTCTTGAAAAAGAAAAAGAAAAAGAAAAAGAAAAGGAAAAAGAAAAAAAATAGAATAAAGTCAAGACATGGAAACTGCTATTTACGCTTTAAAGTTCACACATTCAATAATCGGTCGTTAGTGCCTCAAGAAGCATTAATAGTCGCATGAAAGATGTGTGAGCAAATCCGTCCATCCTTAATGAAAAGAAGTAGTATTAGGTGTTAAGGCAAGGGTATTATTGCTTGAATTGAATTCTTGAGTGTAGGGGTGCAAATATACACACACGTAGGGGTATACAATCGATGTTTGGATAAAAGATAGAAATAAAGAATAAGACTTGTGTTTTCTGTAAAGTTGATAAAAATCACTGATTTGAGGCCGCACTTTAGAAGGAAAACTCAGGAGATCAAAGGTTAAATAGATAGGAGGTGTGAAAAATAAGGGTTGGATATTTCTAACTTAGGATGATAGAATTTCTAACGTAAATAATAAACTGTAGGAGTAGAATCGATGTTAACTTATGACACTAGCATGACGGGATTTTGTGGGTGTAATCCGCTGAAAACCCTCAGGAGACAACACTCCTCCTACTAGGGACACCCAGAGGTTTAACGGCTTGTTGCACGCGCTCAGTGCAATCGCGTTCCCAGCGAAAGTGCGGTTATCATTATATTTTTATGAATAATTGGTTTTGCTCGGGACGAGCAAAAGTTAAGTTTGGGGGTATTTGTTCATACCAGAATAGTGCATTTTATACCGCCCATTCTTACGCTCGTGTGTTTATAGGTAGGTACTTTTAATCTGTGTTTGTTACATATTTATAGAGTACAGGTTTCCAGTACAAATATTGCAATTCAAGACAAAATCTCTACAGTTACACCAAATACAGAACATCTGTTGACAGCAGATAAAAGCCGGGTTCCAGTCATCCATATCCGTCCAGTGCTGCGTACCGGTTCCAGAGACAAGACATATGACAATGGTCATTCGTGTCTCGGACAAGCACAGAGCACGAGGGGGGCAGCATAAGAATCAATGGGTGCGCGGAGCTCGTGGGATATAAAGTCAAATGTGTTGAAAAATGAAGCCATCATTGTTGACTATTGGAACCTGAAGCAATCATAGAAGAATATTGAAAATCTGTACATGTTTAACAGAAGAAAACAGCAACACAGGACCACCAAAGAAACCCGACCCCCTAATTCCTCCACATGGCCGCGGATCCGCTGCCAATAGGGGGTATTGGCCGCGGATCCGCAGCCTTACTGACTCCTAGATGTGTCGTTTTTTGGGGGTAGTTTGGGGACTTCTGTAGCGTTTTGAAAATCGTTTCGGTGAAATTTCGGAAAATCGGTAAAATGAGGGGGTTTTCTGTAAAAAGTCAAAATACAAATATCTTATTATAAAAATTAAATATACATATTCTAGCTATGTAATTGCTATTATTTGGTGTTTATTGAGCCGCTGGTGAAATTTCAAATTTTCTGAAAAAAATATTATTTTATTATTATTTTAAGCCGTCACTAATACATTTAATTAGGGAAAATTACAAATTGGAATGAGTTGAAACAAATTTTGTGCATCATAAAACATTAAATAAAAATTTATCATGTGGTTTTTAGAACGAAATCATTTGCCAAAATGGTTTAGAAATTATTGAAGAAAAAAGGCTTTTTTAGCGTAAATGGATGTTTGGGGTATTGTATTTATCATTTTTCATCACCCCACACCCGTGCCCACACCGACACACCCCCACTTACTCCTCCCCATGGCCGAATTCAGCACCCACCATATTTTTCCCCACTTGATTTTCAAGGAAAAAGAAAAGAAAGAAAAGAAAAGAAAATGAGTGAAGTAGTTAGACTTTTGACTTTGTTTGACCTTGACCTTGTCCCCCCCCCCCCCATTTTCCACACATCCCTCTCTCTCCCCCACCCACTTTTCTGGCCGAAAATTCCTTCTCCCCACAGCAGCCCCCCCCCTCCATTTTCCCCTCTCTTTTCCCTTCAAAACTTCATGAAAAATTGCATAAAAAATCCACCAAAAATCTCACAAAATCAAAATCAAAGTCCTACCCATTTTAGCTTAGCCCGTTTAGCATGGATCCTTGTGAAAAGAGAGCATTTTGAGAGGCCATGGAGTCTTGTGGACCTTCATATATTTTTGGGTATAATTCTAAAACTTTTTGTTTCTTAAATTGTTACTAATTTCTTAAGCTAATTTAATTAAGTGTTATTTGGATATGTGAGTTTAATTGGAAGTTTTGAAATTGAATGCAAGTTAGGGTTTATAAAATTGGTGTGTGGTTGTGTGTTATAATTAGGCTTTGTTGTCATGTTAATACAAGTTTAGTAGCTAGTGCTAATGGCTAGCTTTAAAAAATTTTGTTATTTTGCTAATTAGCTTACTAGGTTTTTGAAATTTGTTAAATGCTTGGGATTAAAAATGCGATTAGGTTTTTCTTGGCTTCATTAACCTTATTAAGTGTGGTTTAATGCTTTGGATCATGCAATTCTAAGCTAGATTGTAGTTTGTGCATTTTACTTTGAAATTGTTAAAAAGGGTATTTTTGGTAAACTAGAATATTAGGATTTTTGGAATTTAATGAGATTAAATTCCGGAAATTGTTTATACGACTTATTTAAGATATTTAATAAATATATTGGCCGCTACATTCATTTAAACATCCTGTTTTGAACAAAAACGGCGAATTGTGCTTGCTAGATTTTCGGAAAAATGACTTTTTAAGCAAAATTGAGGTTTTTGTGAGTTTTAACCTAGTTTATATTAAAATTAGTGTTCGTGAATGTGCAAATGAGTGTGATTGGATTTTTCTCGATGGTTTGACGTTTGTACATCGACATCGAGGGTTGGTTTGACTATTCTTGCATGCGTAGGCGATAGGTTTGGACCTATGCGTGATACGCGTGCCGATTTGATTTTCGTATGCCGTTTTGATTTCGAATTTAGTTTTAATGTGATATGGTGCGTTATGATATGTAGGTACCCCCATGTGGACTTCGAGACGACAAGCAAGTGCGTGGCGACGTCGGTACCGACTAGCGAGGACCAGGTGAGTAGATTTATATCTACGGGGAGAAGTCGGGTGGATGGCGTATAGCACCCCCGCAGTCCGTGGTGATGTATACGGATGCGTATACACACCAACAATTTATGATATGTTGTTAGGATTTATTATTGATGATTTTAGATGGATATTGGTGTTGGATTGATGCATGGTTACGAAACCTTAGGTAGTGGGTGCACTACACTTACACAAACACACATATACATACTTGCATACATTCCTTATTTCATATGTGCGTGTATGGGAATATATTTATATGTTCATATGGGTATGGGACTATGTGTTCACATACGGATTTGAGGAGGATACTTGGGATTGAGCTGAGTCGATGAGATTTGTTTGTGGTTGTGATCTCGGTGATATGGAAGGATTCGTACTTAAAGTACGTCCTGGTGTTATAGCGGATCTTGCGGCGGCGATACGGGTGAATAGTGTTATAAATAAATGGTCGACATGTGATCGTGATATGAGGCATAATATGCTAGGATATTGATATTAGGCCGTATCGGGCGATGTATACCGCTTGATGATGATATGTGCTGACGATATCGGTTTGTACGAGATTGTCGATCAGTAGTTAGATCATGAGTATATTGAGGATATTAGTATTGTACTAGACATAGGTCAGTACCCTAGACGATGATCTTGGATAAAGAGGATACCAGAGGAATAGTGTGAGGAATATGATATTGACCCGTACCCAGATTTGGGGATGCCGTACGACGGATTTACGTACGAGCTATATCTTGATGATTGATCCGCACTCTTGACTTGGGATGTCTGATTATAGATATGGTATCGGATATGATATTATTGAGGCGAGATCACCGACTAATATATATACAGGTATGTATATGTATCGACTCAGATGTTAGGCGGTTTCCTTACCTGTAGTCTAGCTTATAGCGTAGCCCTTTAGTTTAGTTAGTTGTTAGATTAGATTCGGTTCCTACCTATTTCAAAGCTTACGAATCGTGCGTATTTTTAAAGACAGCCTAAGGGATCCTACGGATATTTCAAAAAACGTATCTTTTCTTAAAAACACCGTAGCCCCTATTTTCAAAACCCCACGATTCGTGTTATTTCAAAAGGCACCATTGTAGGACTTATATTATGTTAAAACAGATTAATTATCGTTGCGTCTAGTATTCAGCTCCCGCTCATTATTGTTGTTTGCTCCGCATCATATGCTTATATTATGCTTCATATTCTACTGTTGATATCTTGTGGTTAGGACACCAGCACCATTACCGATGATGCGTATGTACCACGTACACTTACTTGCCGGCTCACACACATCTTCATCGGTAATTGCCATGTCACGTACACCTTAGAAAATATTATTGCTTGACATAGCCTGTTAGCTAATAGTTTAGACATGATATTAGTGTACTTGCCTTATATGTTAGTTTAGACATTATAGTTATTACCTGCTACCTCATGCATACTGTTATTCATTGTTATGCCGCATTCATGGATTCTCATGCATATATTCACTTTTTACGTGCTATTGAGGTTTTGGATTTGGATTTCCATGAGATTTTCTGGATTTGGGGAAAACCGCAAAACATATACAAACTTCTTCTTTCTCTTTTTAAATAAAAATCGCGGTTTTTCCCATGATGTATGAGTCGTCCACCATGAGTTTGCTGATAGATTTGGAGACCCGATTCGAGGAGTTGGATGAACCGTTTCGGGTACATGGTGGACCCGGTAAGGTACCCCGGGGCAAGAAGCTCGTGGTGATGACGATGAGCCTGGCAGGGGGAGACTACCTACCGGTGATTTTACCCGACGCGTCGGATATCCGGAGGATACCGTCGTGGTCTTGAGATGGATGGTAGGGGCCGGTCTGGACTGACGGCGCCCTAGATATTGAGATTGAGACATTGAGATTTCGAGATATTGAGGTACTGAGATTTGATGATACAGGCCAGTCCGGATGGCCGGAGCCTGAGGTTTTGAGATATTGAGATTTATGTTTTGTGTCGATGCTAGACACTGTTGATGCTGATTTCATTTATGATACCTCATTTTAAAAATACAAAGGAAATCTCACTAATTTATGAAAACAGTTTCTTCATTTACATGTATTCTGTTTTCATGCATTCATATCTCATTCATATGATATTTTGCTACCAGAGGCACTGACACGGGCACATGAGATCACACTCGGGTTAGATATTACCCTAGCCATTGTTATAGGCTGCATGTTATTCATATATTTGAGGATATATTATGATCATTGACCTAGGTTGCGTTATTCATGCGATTTTCTGTTCATAGATCTTTTTCTACTCACGAGTTTGCAACTCACCCCCGTTGTGCCCCAGTTTCTTGCAGGTGTTGCCGTACGGATTTCATTACGGCTTTGCGGGCACGGTTTCTTTTCGGGTGACTTGCTAGTAGGTGGGTTTATTGTATCTTACCCATCATTATACCTTGTATATTATATTTCAGTTGTATCTAGAAGTTCCATCAACCAAACTTGTATTTTTGAGATAGAGACCAGTAAAGTTATTCTTTCGACCATTGAGTAGCATGTTATATTTCTTGAGTTTCTTGCTGGTTGTGATCCTCGCCTTTAGGCGTTGTATATTATGTTGCATACAGGTTGATTTGATATGGTTCTTCCTATTCTCTACTACTTCTCTTGGTTTGGATTTCTGGGTTTCGGCTTACTTAGCATACGTACTCCTTGAGACGTTCGTAGTCTAAGTGCCGGTCATGTTCCGTATTTTCGGGTCGTGGCAAAGTTGGTATCAGAGCGTTAGGTTTTACCTTCGGAGCGTAGGATGACCCTTGGTTGATGGAATAGGTGACTAAAGTAGAGTGACGTACCGTTGGTATGTTCCGCGGTATATTTACGACACGCCACTCCACTTAAGAAGCCTTAGGATGTACATTTCCTTGTTCAGTATTATATTCCTTCCTGATCTAGCCTCATCGGTACCAGTTTGGTTTTGCTGCCACGATTACGGGCAGGGAGAGCTACGGATAGAGTTGCGGTCAGCACGAGCTCGGCACGAACGAGGACTGACCAGGGCATGATTCCGGCGACACCCGATTATAGAGAGGTGTCTTTTGACTGTGTTTCCGCGCCACGAGCGTTTGGCGGATCGCTTTTATGAGGTTACTCAGATGTGCTGATCGACATTAGAGGATTGAGCTAATGATAGAGGCCAGCCAGATCTTGATGACCGTTGGTGTGTTGCTTATTCATGATGATCGAGGCACTGTTCGGCGTGCAGACGAGCGAGCCAGTTATTGCTGCGAACGACGAGGTATTGCCCCAGATGCTGGAGTTAGTGCAGAACGAGTTGTACTAAGAGATGATAGAAGGTCGCTAGTCATCGTGGATGAATGACTAGGACATGTGTATCGTTCGCCTAACCCGATGCGAGGTCATCAGATAGATGGATTCCAGCTAGAGACGACTTCACGTGGAGACGTTGGGAGTCGACAGAGACGATCGAATGTCAGAAACCTATTATTCCAAGTTTAAAGTAGTCGGAAAGACATGCAGGCAATTCTATGGTCCCTCTAGAAGAATGAAACCCTAACTCAACTTAATGACCGTGTGAAAGCCTTTGAACCTTCGGGTTTGCGGTAGTTCTACGGCGCCATTAGTGAGGCTTGGGTTTGCCCTTCTACGGCTGGACCACCTATGCTGTGGTATGTACTCGATACTATTAAACTGTGCCCAAGAGGTTGAGCTCTTGGGGGATTGTGAGGTTTTGACGACTCGATCGGATGGCTCGACTTAATTCGGATGCTAGGTGGTGAGATGCATTCTTGGGAGACTCCAGATACGAGGATAGCCGTTGGAGCTCAGTCCATGCAGCCGCGACGAGACGAGTCCAAAGCAGACGACATTAGAGAAAAGTGGAATAAGAGGTTCGCACCAGATCTAGATGAGATGATGTTCCACTCCGCCGACATCAGAGAGGCGATGCGCATGCCGAGGCATGGTACTTGGACTTACCTTCCAGAAGGAGTCGCGATGAGTATGCAGTCGTTCCAGAGCAAGATGCAGATATAGGAAAGGACAATGACTTCCGGACAGTTGGCAGAGACGAGACATGGAAGAGACCGTGAGCAGGATTCCTTCCAGGATACTGCTGCGATGATACTTGCACCCAGGATCAGATGTGTCACGTGCATTCAGAGAGCCAGAGGCCGACGCCAGTGGTATGCTGCCTTGACAGGGCCGATGAGCCGATGGATTATGAGATTGGTAATCCACGGAGAAGACTTGGACCCAGGAGTGGTCATGTTACGCACACCAGCAGGCCAGAGTTCATGATCATCGACGAGACGTCCCACTAGTGACCGCGACAGTTGGCCCGAGATTCTTAGAGGATGCACTTGAGCGGTACTGTTCCGCCATTATTGATTTCGATGTTTTGGGTGATTTATTCGTATGATTTGATTTTGATGATTGAGGATTTACGATCTTTGCACAGTGTTGCACTTGATATCGTTTTCGTGCTTTAGTTTCACATGTTTGTGATTTTACGGTTTTAAACAGTTGAGTTGATTTTGTGCGTATGCACGCACGCGATTTGGTTCCTGCACTCTGTATAGTTTATATATGCTGGCAGTGCAGTGACATGTATTTTGTGCACTTGGATACACTGGATTTCGATTTCGAGGGTTATGCTCGACATTTGTTTTGTGCATTTTATGCACCGGATTGGATTTTTAGCGCCTGTTGGGCGCCTGTTACGAGATGCGATTGGTGCACACCAGATGCACTAATTCGAGATTTTTCGTGCATGTCAGATGCACCTGATTTTGCTGTCAGGCACACATGTTGCCTACGACAGATGTTTCGTGCACACCTGATGCACTTAGATGTTGTTTCTGTGCGCATGTATGGCACATTCATGGATTTTGATTTCCGTGCGCACCAGACGCACGTAGTATTCATGTGCATATTTTGGGATTGATTTCTTATAGAGCAGTACGTTTTTATGATATTGCTATGTGTTTCCGTACTGAGCTGGACTAGTCAGAGGACAGTACCTGAATACATTTTGCATGCATTGATAGTTATTGAAGGGATTTCCAAAAAGCGAGCTATAGCCTCAGTATTTACCTACGTGTCTGATATGACACGAAATGTTTAAAACAAGGAGACCCTTCTAAATTGTTTCCAAAACGGCGGAACGTACATTTCAAACAAAGGTATATATGTATATAGTTAATTTCTTATGGTAGACGTCCGCCACTGTGCAGTGTTATACGCGTTGCACAGCGACTTAAAGAGATTTGGCATGCATTTCCTTCAGATACTTACAGATATAGATTCGATATTTACATTTATAGTTTCGAGTTATATCATATTGGTTTTTATTTGGATTTGGCATTGATGTCTTCTCCACGACTCCGATGATCGCGGGATGCTTGACGGAGTTTTGATTTGAGTTATATACTCATTTTTCAAGCGCATGCGCTGCGCTACGATTTGTTTTATGTATTTACAATTTCGGAGCCCCGACGAGTTGATGGTTTTTCCTAGATGTTTTAGTAATTGGGGGAGTTTGAATTTAAATTCGGGGACCGAATTTCTTTAAGGGGGGAAGATTGTAGCGTTTTGAAAATCGTTTCGGTGAAATTTCGGAAAATCGGTAAAATGAGAGGGTTTTCTGTAAAAAGTCAAAATACAAATATCTTATTATAAAAATTAAATATACATATTCTAGCTATGTAATTGCTATTATTTGGTGTTTATTGAGCCGCTGGTGAAATTTCAAATTTACTGAAAAAAATATTATTTTATTATTATTTTAAGCCGTCACTAATATATTTAATTAGGGAAAATTACAAATTGGAATGAGTTGAAACAAATTTTGTGCATCATAAAACATTAAATAAAATTTATCATGTGGTTTTTGGAACGAAATCATTTGCCAAAATGGTTTAGAAATTATTGAAGAAAAAAGGCTTTTTTTTAGCGTAAATGGATGTTTGGGGTATTGTATTTATCATTTTTCATCACCCCACACCCGTGCCCACACCCACACACCCCCACTTACTCCTCCCCATGGCTGAATTCAGCACCCACCATATTTTTCCCCACTTGATTTTCAAGGAAAAAGAAATGAAAGAAAAGAAAAGAAAATGAGTGAAGTAGTTAGACTTTTGACTTTGTTTGACCTTGACCTTGTCCCCCCCCCCCCCATTTTCCTCACCTCCCTCTCTCTCCCCCACCCACTTTTCTGGCCGAAAATTCCTTCTCCCCATAGCAGCCCCCCCCTCCATTTTCCCCTCTCTTTTCCCTTCAAAACTTCATGAAAAATTGCATAAAAAATCCACCAAAAATCCCACAAAATCAAAATCAAAGTCCTACCCATTTTAGCTTAGCCCGTTTAGCATGGATCCTTGTGAAAAGAGAGCATTTTGGGAGGCCATGGAGTCTTGTGGACCTTCATATATTTTTGGGTATAATTCTAAAACTTTTTGTTGCTTAAATTGTTACTAATTTCTTAAGCTAATTTAATTAAGTGTTATTTGGATATGTGAGTTTAATTGCAAGTTTTGGAATTCAAGTTGTGAAATTGAATGCAAGTTAGGGTTTATAAAATTGGTGTGTGGTTGTGTGTTATAATTAGGCTTTGTTGTCATGTTAATACAAGTTTAGTAGCTAGTGCTAATGGCTAGCTTTAAAATTTTTTATTATTTTGCTAATTTGCTTACTAGGTTTTTGAAATTTGTTAAATGCTTGGGATTAAAAATGCGATTAGGTTTTTCTTGGCTTCATTAACCTTATTAAGTGTGGTTTAATGCTTTGGATCATGCAATTCTAAGCTAGATTGTAGTTTGTGCATTTTACTTTGAAATTATTAAAAAGGGTATTTTTGGTAAACTAGAATATTAGGATTTTTGGAATTTAATGAGATTAAATTCCGGAAATTGTTTATACGACTTATTTAAGATATTTAATAAATATATTGGCCGCTACATTCATTTAAACATCCTGTTTTGTACAAAAACGGCGAATTGTGCTTGCTAGATTTTCGGAAAAATGACTTTTTAAGCAAAATTGAGGTTTTTGTGAGTTTTAACCTAGTTTATATTAAAATTAGTGTTCGTGAATGTGCAAATGAGTGTGATTGGATTTTTCTCGATGGTTTGACGTTTGTACATCGACATCGAGGGTTGGTTTGACTATTCTTGCATGCGTAGGCGATAGGTTTGGACCTATGCGTGATACGCGTGCCGATTTGATTTTCGTATGCCGTTTCGATTTTGAATTTAGTTTTAATGCTATATGGTGCGTTATGATATGTAGGTACCCCCATGTGGACTTCGAGACGACAAGCAAGCGCGTGGCGACGTCGGTACCGGCTAGCGAGGACCAGGTGAGTAGATTTATATCTACGGGGAGAAGTCGGGTGGATGGCGTATAGCACCCCCGCAGTCCGTGGTGATGTATACGGATGCGTATACACACCAACAATTTATGATATGTTGTTAGGATTTATTATTGATGATTTTAGATGGATATTGGTGTTGGATTGGTGCATGGTTACGAAACCTTAGGTAGTGGGTGCACTACACTTACACATACATACATATACATACTTGCATACATTCCTTATTTCATATGTGCGTGTATGGGAATATATTTATATGTTCACATGGGTATGGGACTATGTGTTCACATACGGATTTGAGGAGGATACTTGGGATTGAGCTGAGTCGATGAGATTTGTTTGTGGTTGTGATCTCGGTGATATGGCAGGATTCGTACTTAAGGTACGTCCTGGTGTTATAGCGGATCTTGCGGCGGCGATACGGGTGAATAGTGTTACAAATAAATAGTCGACATGTGATAGTGATATGAGGCATAATATGCTAGGATATTGATATTAGGCCGTATCGGGCGATGTATACCCCTTGATGATGATATGTGCTGACGATATCGGTTTGTACGAGATTGTCGATCAGTAGTCAGATCATGAGTATATTGAGGATATTAGTATTGTACTAGACATAGGTCAGTACCCTAGACGATGATCTTGGATAAAGAGGATACCAGAGGAATAGTGTGAGGAATATGATATTGACCCGTACCCAGATTTGGGGATGCCGTACGACGGATTTACGTACGAGCTATATCTTGATGATTGATCCGTACTCTTGACTTGGGATGTCTGATTAAAGATATGGTATCGAATATGATATTATTGAGGCGGGATCACCGACTAATATATATACAGGTATGTATATGTATCGACTCAGATGTTAGGCGGTTTCCTTACCTGTAGTCTAGCTTATAGCGTAGCCCTTTAGTTTAGTTAGTTGTTAGATTAGATTCGGTTCCTACCTATTTCAAAGCTTACGAATCGTGCGTATTTTTAAAGACAGCCTAAGGGATCCTACGGATATTTCAAAAAACGTATCTTTTCTTAAAAACACCGTAGCCCCTATTTTCAAAACCCCACGATTCGTGTTATTTCAAAAGGCACCATTGTAGGACTTATATTAGGTTAAAACAGATTAATTATCGATGCGTCTAGTATTCAGCTCCCGCTCATTATTGTTGTTTTCTCCGCATCACATGCTTATATTATGCTTCATATTCTACTGTTGATATCTTGTGGTTAGGACACCAGCACCATTACCGATGATGCGTATGTACCACGTACACTTACTTGCCGGCTCACACACATCTTCATCGGTAATTGCCATGTCACGTATACCTTAGAAAATATTATTGCTTGACATAGCCTGTTAGCTAATAGTTTAGACATGATATTAGTGTACTTGCCTTATATGTTAGTTTAGACATTATAGTTATTACCTGCTACCTCATGCATACTGTTATTCATTGTTATGCCGCATTCATGGATTCTCATGCATATATTCACTTTTTACGTGCTATTGAGGTTTTGGATTTGGATTTCCATGAGATTTTCTGGATTTGGGGAAAACCGCAAAACATATACAAACTTCTTCTTTCTCTTTTTAAATAAAAAGCGCGGTTTTTCCCATGATGTATGAGTCGTCCACCATGAGTTTGCTGATAGATTTGGAGACCCGATTCGAGGAGTTGGATGAACCGTTTCGGGTACATGGTGGACCCGGTAAGGTACCCCGGGGCAAGAAGCTCGTGGTGATGACGATGAGCCTGGCAGGGGGAGACTACCTACCGGTGATTTTACCCGACGCGTCGGATATCCGGAGGATACCGTCGTGGTCTTGAGATGGATGGTAGGGGCCGGTCTGGACTGACGGCGCCCTAGATATTGAGATTGAGACATTGAGATTTCGAGATATTGAGGTACTGAGATTTGATGACACAGGCCAGTCCGGATGGCCGGAGCCTGAGGTTTTGAGACATTGAGATTTATGTTTTGTGTCGATGCTAGACACTGTTAATGCTGATTTCATTTATGATACCACATTTTAAAAATACAAAGGAAATCTCACTAATTTATGAAAACAGTTTCTTCATTTACATGTATTCTGTTTTCATGCATTCATACATCATTCATATGATATATTGCAACCTGAGGCACTGACATGGGCACATGAGATCACACTCGGGTTAGATATTACCCTAGCCATTGTTATAGGCTGCATGTTATTCATATATTTGAGGATATATTATGATCATTGACCTAGGTTGCGTTATTCATGCGATTTTCTGTTCATAGATCTTTTTCTACTCACGAGTTGGCAACTCACCGCCGTTGTGCCCCAGTTTCTTGCAGGTGTTGCCGTACGGATTTCATTACGGCTTTGCGGGCACGGTTTCTTTTCGGGTGACTTGCTAGTAGGTGGGTTTATTGTATCTTACCCATCATTATACCTTGTATATTATATTTCAGTTGTATTTAGAAGTTCCATCAACCAAACTTGTATTTTTGAGATAGAGACCAGTAACGTTATTCTTTCGACCATAGAGTAGCATGTTATATTTCTTGAGTTTCTTGCTGGTTGAGTTCCATTTCTGTTGTGATCCTCGCCTTTAGGTGTTGTATATTATGTTGCATGCAGGTTGATTTGATATGGTTCTTCCTATTCTCTACTACTTCTCTTGGTTTGGATTTCTGGGTTTCGGCTTACTTAGCATACGTACTCCTTGAGACGTTCGTAGTCTAAGTGCCGGTCATGTTCCGTATTTTCGGGTCGTGACAACTTCATATAGTGCCAGATTCTTGCCCTAGGTCTTCAACCCTCTGCCTATAAATACTCCAGAATTGAGCTAAGCCAAGGGGGAAAATTTGGTGTTCATTCTTTGTTCCTCTTTTGTAGTTTTTTGTGTAGTTCTTCTTCTTATTCTTCTTCTTCTTCATTCTTTCTCCATGAAAATTGTAGTGAGAGCTTTTTGAGTGGAAGATTAATGAAGATGAGGGCTTTTGTATCATTCTCTTTTGTTTAATTTCCCCTTGAGATTCTTGCTTTCTCTTGATCTTTCAACCTCTTCATTGAGCTTGAAAGGTTAAGAGTTTGTTATTGATCTCAAGGGTCGTATTTTCTTATGGAATTAGCGCTTCAATTCACATGCGTTCTCTACCCTTCTCTTGATCTTGCATCCTCTTGATTGAGCTTGCAAGTTTAAGGGTTGGCTATTGATCCCATGCTTGTCTTGAGTTCTACTTTCTTGTTCTTTTTATCGCTTTTTATTACTTGCTTATTATTATCTTGCTTTTCTTTCTTGCAATTTATTTCATGCACTTAAATTCATGCACTTAATACTTGTAATCTTTTCTTTTCTTTGTTCTTTTCTTTTGCTCTCTTTTGTTCATTTTGTGAATGGTTGTAATTATTGTTGTTAAGATGAAATACGGTATTGTAAGTTAATATCTTCTTTCTCATTTCCTTTTCCCGTTATTTTCCATTGAACTCCGCCCAAACCATACGCAAGCGCTCCGTTAGGCACCCTACCCTAACAAGGTAACGGTGATTCCTAACCGCGACCGGTTGCGTTCGGTTTGGCCGGAGGCGAAAGCAAGAGACAAGAACGGAAGGACAAGGGTAAATAATCCGTATTCCACGAATACCGCGCTTAAATCCCCTAATCCACGTTGTTGCCGATTGCTTTAGCTTCAATTGGTCAAGACTCGGCTCAAAGGTTTTGAGTACGGATTTCTTTAGCTTACAATTTCGTATCTTTTTCTTAACAACTTTATACTTGCAAATAATACACATAGGTTAGAATCGAACAAACATATACACAATTCTTTATTGACTCGTCTAAGACAAGAAAGGACATACAACCATCTCCCTGTGGATCGACCCGTGCTCAACCGGCTAGCTGCATAGCGACACCGTATTGATTGCGGTTAACTTTAATTCTTTCAATCATTGGGTACAAAAAAGCAATTACGTAAATCCAAAACATGTCCATCTGACATTCCCAGGTGATAGTCCCCCACGGCCTTAGCATCCATGCTAGCTCCGTTTGCAACTTTGAGGGTCATGCCACCTGCCTTCAAAAATCTACGATTTCTCAACGCCTGCAAAGAATTATAGATATGAGATCCTTATCCGGTATTCAATACCCAGGAAGTAGAGTTTATTGATAGACTGTTTTCAATAAAATACACACCTGAAGCTGAAGCCGCAACTTGCTTCAGTTCCTGTGTTCTGGCTTTCCAAGCCCTGCAATCTTTCTTCCAGTGACCACTCTTATGACAGAAAAAGCACTCTTCCTTCCCTATAAGCTTCCCCGCTACCTTTGTTGCTTTTTCTTTTCCCTTCGTATCCACTTTATTAACACCGCCCCTTAGTTTGGCGGGGGTTTTCTTCTTCTTTCCCTTGGCTTTCGCCTTGGACCTAGAAGAGGAAGATCCTCCCACAAACAAAGTGGATGTTTCCCTACCTTTCTGTAGGGTGCCCTCTACACTCCACGGCATGTTGAGGAGTTCGGAAAGTTCAACTTCTTTTTTTTGTAAGTTGAAGTTCAGGATAAACTGGGCGTAAGTGGAAGGAAGGGACTGAAGAATCAAGACCGTATAGAGCTCATTCTCCAACGTGGTCCCAAGGTCCGCGAGCTCCTCTATGAAGCCAATCATCTTAAGCACGTGTTCCGCTACCGATGATCCGACGGCCAACCTTGCCGAAAATAGCTTCTTCGACACTTCGTATCTTGCGATACGAGACTGCTCTCCATACAGTTCATTTGTATGAAGAAATATGGATTCGAGGTCCATATTCTCGTGCCTCCTCTGATGTTCGTTGTCCATAGAGGCAAGCACGAGGCACTTGGCCTTCGCGCAATCGATTTCCCAGGTCTTACGGATTTCCCTATCCGCGACGCTGGTTTTGGGACCTGGGATAGGGGGAGCTTTGGTGGTAAGAAGATACCCTAACTTGTCATAAGTGATTGCCATTTTGACATTCCTGAGCCAATCTATATAGTTTGTCCCTGTCAGTATGTTTTTATCTAGTAGTAACTTAAGTCCGGTCATGATGATTGGTCGCTGCAATTAGGAGAGAGAGAAGAAACACTTTAGCATGATGCTCTTGCAAGTTTAGAGTGGTTTTTAATTTGTCTAAACAGGATGGCTCCCACTGTCTCTCGAATCCCTCCTCAAACCAAAAAGGAAGAATTAGTCAGGATCAATCTCACCGTACAATTCTTGCTTAACCGTTCGGCCAGGCTGGTGTCGGTACTTCGAGGGAGGTTTTCCAACGCTTTCGTGAAGTTCCTTAATTAAATAACCTCTTTTCCCTATGGGCGTAGCCCCGCTAACACCTTTCTAGACACCTACTTGGTTTATAGCATTGATCGTTAAGTGAGAAATTTCCCGAGGAGTAGCATATACTCACAGTAGGATCGGGATCCAAATATCATTGCATGACAAAACTGAAGGAATCCTACCAGAATCATCACACTCTAAATGGTATGCAACACTAGCAAGTTTCAGTTCTTTTGAAACTCCCGATGTGGATTTTTGCCCCATGCTCTTATGACCTTGACTTTGGCCAAAATATCATAAGTCACATGTCAAGTTCTACCCGTCATTCTCCAGGTTAATTTGAGCCCATCCGCACATACCCTTGACTTTGGCCAAAATGGTAGTACGACTACCCCAAACCAACACATTTATCTATGTTGCACATGAATACCCAATAGCTACCAATCACTATGCCTTGACTTTGGCCAAAATACATAGCTTGAATACTATTGACCATTCATGTGAAACGACGGAGGGCTACGAATAGTTTTGGTGAAACCGTGAACGTAGTGAACTTGATATAATAGATGGAACGAGATAGCTTTTAAAAGGAGTGGCTTAAGCTCCGCGTTTAAAAGTTATTTTGAAAAGAAACCGAGTGGTTTTTGAAAGTGTTCCAACGACTTTTACTTGGTTTATTTTTTCTTGCATTAGTTCTTTTAATGCGTATTTTTCTTGCATTAGTTCTTTTAATGCGTCCCATCATTTAATCCTACCATTGCAGAAAACAACCAAAATATGACGTACGGTTATGCCATTCGCATTCGCCACAGGGCCTCATCATTACCCGTTAGGTTACTTAACTAACGACAGAGCGGGGGCTGGGCTAGCACGGCTGAAAAACATAAGCAACGCCTAAATAATATCATATATAGATATATTGCAATGATAGCCATTTCAGATCACAGATGAATACATTGGATATACTAGGAACCCGCAATTCGTACGAGCCTGTAACGAAAAGCGGATTACACGGTCGCGGTGAATAGCCAATACCCCACCCAAGATCCCTACGGGTGCGGCAAACTACCCGCCAAATATCCGAAGCGGAGCAACCTCCCTCAACGACTTGACTAGGCCACTCGGCACTTCGAGATACCCGGTAGTTTGTGCATCCTACCATGGGTCTATCCTAGGAGCAAAAACAGTAAAAAGAAATTATACAATGACGGCTACAACCCCGACCCGGTTGTGCGGCCATACAAATAATATTACATCAATTGACATATTTTAGATGAATTGAAAGAAAAGAAAACTCTCATCTCACAACCCCTGGCTATTCACCCGCGACAATCCAACGAATTCATATACACATACCATCAACATTACAGATCACAGATATGTATAACCCTCACTAATCGACGTAAAGCGATTAGCGGACATTCAATACATATAACACATCACAGATATATACCCGTTAGCCTTAGTCTTTAGAAGTTCGATAAAAATACGGATTTTCAAGCCCCCAAAACAAATTTTTCTTTCTGGAAAATCTAGGCTGAAAAGACATGCTCCAAAAATCCCAAAATAACCCTATGAAAAAACTGCAAAAACAAAACCCCACGGCTGAGTCAACTCGGCCGCGGATCCACGGCGGGAGCAAGCTCCTACCGCGGATCCGCGACGCTTTGATCGATTCAGTGGGCCAATTTTTTTGCAGTTTCTTCTAAAAACCCTGAGTCAATTTTTTGTATATGTCAAATAATTTTTTCAGTACTTTGAAAATCGACAGAAAGTTTGAGTTCCGGGTGTATTTCGTGACTTTTTCTTCGATCGAACTTCTACTTACTTTGCTAACATGTTAGATAGTGTTTAACTAGGCTCTGAAACCACTGTAAGTCCATGCTACCCTTCCCCGGTTCTTACGGGGTTGCGGAAGTGGTGAAAAAACGATTTTCAAGAGGGTGGTAACATGGACTACTAATACGGATCTTTGTTAAACAACTAACTAACAACCTAACAAGAGTTTACCTACTCTGTTAGGGGGCTATACCTTTCTTGAACTCCTTCGTCTTCAACTCTTTCCGGTGTACGGATCGGCGTCACCTTGTCGTCTCCATGCGCCGAAGATGGATCCACCCGAAAACTTCTACCTTTGGCTTCTTCTTCGAACTTTGAAGAAACTAGATCACTTGGCTTGCTAGGCCTTGTGAACTAGAATAAGTAGAGGAATGTTTTGGTGTCTTTTTATCTCTAAGGCAATGAGTCTCAACACATGAGAATGGTTTGCCTTGAGCTAGAGAGAGCAAGAGGAAGAGAGAGAGCTTGAAAATGAGAGAGCTCAAGAGAGAGAAAGCAAATGAAAGAATGAGCCATACTCTTCTCATTCTCACCTCTCTTAATCCAAAAGCCATCATAACAAAAATAGTAATCAAGTATTATGTGAAGGTTTAAGTCAAAATGGCTATATCATTTCATGCACTCATTTTGCATAAATAAACAAGCAAGCAAAAGTCTTTGCCATGGAATGATAGCCATTGTCATGATGATGGTCAACTAGTCCAACCTAGTCAACCGGTCAACAAGTCAACAAAGTCAACCCCTCAACAACCATGTCACTATAATACTTAATTAATATTATTGTTAATCATATATCTTATTCTCATTAGGGTTTAGTCAAAAGTCAATAGTCAACAGTCAACAACCCCAATGAGAATCATCTGCCTCTGTCTCTCTGTCAACTGTGCATACACACCCGCATCCGCGTTCCGAGGAACACGAATACAAACGAGATAAAACCAATCCCAAAACGTACACTAGGATCTGGCTTAAACCAAAGCCCGCTAGTGTTAACTGTCCGGACACCAAACGTGCACAAGTGTACGGATGTGACCGAACCCTGTCGCAAAACCATGCGACCTGTCGCAAAACCATGCGACCCCTACTCTTTTGCCTAAAGGCGAATAGCTTTTTGTGTGGGACTCTAAAGACTCGACACTACGCTGGCAGTGGGTTTAACCACAGAGCGCAAGCGACACTAGCTGTGCGTAACGGTCCCCAGGTAGATGCCGACAAGAAGACTGACGAGGTGAAACCCATCTGAACTCCTACTGAGTCTGAATGTGCAATCTCCATACAGTCCGGTCTGTTCGTCTGATACATCGCATGGCGGGCCTAGGGGGCGGTGAACGTCAGTCCCCTAATAGTGGTACAAGTCGTCTCGGTGTGAAGCCCAGAACACCCTGAGATAACACTGTAAACCTACCAGTATGTCTCGCTTGCCCTGGCCAGGGACTACTCGTGTAATGGCTCTCCTAGACACAGCGCGATGTCAACCCCCAATACCGAGAGAGACGAATCCTGTCTAACCGTCACTGCCTCCAAGTGCTTCGGGACTGCACCCAAAAACTACCTGTTTGCACGACTCCTTTGAGCCGTGGTAGGATAGTAATCAAAGTACAGTGGGAACATACCCGAGGCAAAGTGACAGTGTCAAGTCAGCGGACTAAGCTGTACTCATGTCACCTGGGAACTGATAACTGACGATAGGTATAGTACCATCCAACAGTTCCCGACGAGTCTTGTCCAGTGTACTCGTGACCTAACAAGCACCCGCATACTATCTCAAGTACGACGTACTGACGGCTGTGGGACAGGCCGTCTCCCACACTGGGATGAGAAGCGCATACGCTAGTCTACTCCGGAGTATCGATGCCCTGTCTCGATAGTCCTGCGACTATGGACCTGCATAAGGATGTGCTTATAGATTACCCAGCCCCCACGAGTGTGACTGCCATCACAACGCTGGTAATCAAGCAAAGATCCTAAAAGCTCCACTAATGTGTATAGGTGATATACTAAAATAAACACATGTACACATTAAAGTAGAAACAAACCAAGTAGCATACTACTATATTGAGCAAGATTGTCTATACAAGGTGAATATCCCAAGCTTCCATTAAGTAATATACATACTAGTATGATACAGTAATGGCCTCTAGGGCATATACACTAACAGTTGGTTAAGTAACCTAATGGTGCATAACGGAACATTGCGGCGAATGCGGATGGCATTAGCGTACGTTGTATTTTCGTTTCTTTTCTGTGATTGGCTTAAGGACTTAAATGATGGGGCTACATTAATATGATTAATGTAAAGAAAATAAACCTAAAAAGATGTTGTAGAATCGGATTTGAAAACCACTCGGCTCTTTATGAAAAAGCTATATTTCAAAACTGCGGAGCTCATGCCACTCCTTTTGAAAAGCATTTGATTCTACGACGATATCAAGTTCAAAGCGTTAAAGATTTTCTTAAAAATCATCCGCAACCCTCCGTCATTTTAGGAAGTAGAGTAATTAGTATTCGTGCTACGTTTGTTGACCTTGGCCAAGGCGTAGTGTACGGTTGCAAAGTGATGTCTTCCTACAATGCATATGATGCAGATTAATTGGGACGGACATGTGACTTTGTTGACCTTAGCCAAGGGTCATGTGAACGGGTCTAATTAATCAAGAAATGACGGGTTGAACTTGACTAGTGCTTGTGATTTGTTGACCATACCCAAGGTCATGAGTACTAGGGGTAAAAACAACATCGGGAATTTCAATAGTTGAAATTTGCAATGAGATTGCATGCCTTCCATATGATGATTGGATCCCGATCCCACTGTGGGCAATAGTTGCTCCCAGGAAAGTTTTGCAGTTTACAATTAGCTAACCCATTAGGTGTCTAGAAAGGTGTTAATGGGGCTACGCCTCTGGGAAGACGAGGTTTACTTTAATTAGGTCCGTGTGAAAGCATGGGGAACCTCCCTCAAGTACCGACACTGGCCTGGCAGAACGGTTAGTGAAGTTGTAGACTGTAATTAATCCTGGTTAGTGAACTTGATTAAAGCAGTGGGAGACATCGATTAGACAAGATAATAACCAATCTGATCTTTGCAAGAGCTTTCGCTGAGTGTATTCTTTTCTCTCTCTTAATGGCAGATACCCATGACTGGACTCAAGTTTCTACTAGATAAAAATAAACTGAATGGGACCAATTATAAAGACTGGCAGAGGAATCTGAACATTTCCTTGACTTATGTTAAGGTATCATATGTCCTCATGGCTCCAGCCCCGCCCGTCCCAGGTCCAAAATCCTCAGTTGCGGATATTGAAGTTCACAAGACATAGGACGCTGGTTGTGCCACGACCAAATGCCTCGCGCTTGCATCGATGGATAACACACATCAAAAGCAGCACGAGAATATGGACATTCACGCCATATTCCTCCATACAAAGGAGTTGTATGGAGAGCAATCCCGCGTATTACGATACGAAGCATTACAGAAATTGTTTCAGATGCGAATGGCCCCTGGCACACCAGTAGGAGACCATGTTCTGAAGATGATAGCTCTCATAGAAGAGCTTGAGGACCTTGGATGGACGATGGTCAATGAACAATATACGGATATTATTCTGCAGTCTATCCCCTCCACCTTTGCTCAATTTGTAGTTAACTTCAACATGCACAACATGGAGAAGGAACTACCTGAACTCCTTAATATGTTAAGGAGTGCAGAGAGCACACTGAAATCAGTGAAAACTCCCGTTTTGAGTGTTGGGCAATCTTCCTCTTCTCGCCCAAAGGCTAAGGCTAAGGGAAAGATGAAAAAGAAGCCCACCAAGCCTAGGGGTGGAGTTAAAAAGGTTAAGGGGAAGGAAAAGTCCAAAGCTGGAGAATCGGGGAAAGAGGAATGTTATCACTGCCACAAAACAGGACATTGGAAGCGCAACTGCATGGAGTACTTAAATCTCAAGAAGAAGCATGGGGATGCTTTCGCTTCAGGTGTGTTTATGACAGAAAACTGTTTTTCAATAAACTCTGCTTCCTGGGTATTAGATACCGGTTCAGGTTCTCACATTTACAATTCTTTGCAGGGGCTGAGAAATAGCAAGGTTTTGAAGACAGGTGACCATACTATCCGCATTGGAAATGGTTCCAATGTACATACAGTCGCAGTGGGAGAGTATCATTTGGGGTTGCCGTCTGGGTGTATATTGGTTTTGAACCCATGTTATTTTGTACCTATTATGCATTGTAATATATTATCCGTTTCTTTGTTAGACAATGAAGGATATAGTTTTGTATTGCAGAACAATGTTATGAACATTCACCTGAATCAAATGTTGGTTGGGTACGGTACGCTTAATAACGGGATATACGTCATAAATCAACATACAGTTTTCAGCATACAACACACTAATAAAAGAAAACTTTCTGAAATAAATGAAGCTTTTCTTTGGCACTGTAGACTTGGTCATATTAACGAAACATGACTAAACAAGTTACAAAAAGATGGATATTTAAACCCTTTTGAATATAAATCTTATGCGACTTGCCAATCTTGTATCAAGTGTAAAATGACCAAAACTCCGTTTACCGGACACGGAGAAAGAGCTACTGAGCTCCTCGGCCTCATACATAGTGATGTATGTGGGCCAATGTCTACACAAGCTAGAGGCGGTTTTTCATACTTCATTACTTTCACCGACGATTTCTCAAGATTCGGTCATGTATTTTTATTAAAGCACAAATCCGAAGCTTTCGTGAAATTCACTGAATATAAACTCGAAGTAGAAAAACAAATAGGCTTGAGTATCAAAATGCTTCGATCAGACGAGGTGGAGAGTATCTCAGTACAGAATTTGCAAACTTCCTAAAAGAGAATGGGATTCTCTCTCAGCTCACTCCTCCTTACACACCACAGCACAACGTTGTGTCTGAACGACGGAATCGGACCCTATTAGATATGGTCTGATCCATGATGAGTGGTGCTGAGTTACCCGTCTCGTTTTGGGAGCATGCATTGGAGACTGCAGCATTTCTGCTGAACAGGGTCCCAACCAAAACCGTGTCTACCACGCCATATGAGATATGGCATGGGAAGAGACCATCTCTTAAGAGAATTGAGATTTAGGGTTGCCCGGCCTATGTTAAAAAGCAAAATCCGGACAAACTCGAGACACGGTCGGTCATGTGTAATTTTGTGGGATATCCAAAGAACTCTTATGGATATCTTTTCTACCACAAGGAGGAACAAAAGGTGTTTGTTTCTCAGCATGCTACATTCTTGGAAAAAGAGTTTTTCAAAAATGAAACTGATGGAAATGTGGTAGATCTAGAAGAGGTTCTAGAGACACAAACTACAAATGACGACTTGGTTAAACCGGCTGTTGCAATAAAAACTGAGGAACCTCGGCCACTCCGTAGGTCTGGTAGGACTCCTCGCCTACCGGAGAGGTACTACGGTTTACTCATTAATGGTGACAGAGAAGACTGCATCATGGAGGATGATAATCCTACCAGTTTTCAGCAAGCTATCATGAGTGAAGACTCTATGAAGTGGCAGGATGCCATGAGATGCGAAATGGAGTCTATGTACACCAACAAAGTATGGACTTTAGACGTTGTACCCCCGCGGTAAAACCTGTGGGGTGCAAATGGATCTTTAAAAGAAAGATTGGTGTAGATGGGCAGGTAAAGACCTATAAGGCAAGACTTGTGGCGAAAGGTTTTCGTCAAAGACCAGGTTTGGACTATGACGAGACTTTTTCTCCCGTAGCCATGCTTAAATCCATTCGGATCCTACTTGCTATTGTTGCTCACTACGACTATGAAATCTGGCAAATGAAAGTTAAAACGACATTTCTAAATGGAGATTTAGAAGAATGCATTTATATGGATTAGCCAGAGGGCTTCATTGACAGTGGGAGCAACGGGAAAGCATGTAGATTGCTTAAATCCATATATGGGTTAAAACAGACATCACGGAGCTCGAACATCTGTTTCGATGATGTTATCATAGAGTTTGATTTCATCAAAAATCTAGATGAACCTTGTGTTTATAAGAAGGTTGTAGGGAGAGCTGTCACATTCCTCGTATTATAAGTGGATGACATTCTTCTGATAGGAAATGATATACCTATGCTACAGTCGGTCAAATCTTTCTTATCACTAAGGTTCTCCATGAAGGACCTGGGTGATGCCACATACATTCTGGGCATTAGGATCTATAGGGATAGATCCAAGAGGTTATTGAGATCGTCCTAAACCAGGTACATCAACACCAACCTAAAAAGGTTTAGTATGGAAGACTCCAAGCGGGGTGCCTTACCCGCTTGCCATGGGGTCACTCTCTCCAAGGACTCTTGCCTAAAGACCGATGAAGAGAGAGCTCGCATGAGCAATATACCCTATGCTTCGGCAGTAGGATCTATGATGTATGCGATGTTATGTACACACCCAGATGTAGCTTATGCACTTAGTGTTGTAAGCAGGTATCAATCCAACCCAGGGGAGAATCACTGGGTAGCTGTGAAGAACATTCTTAAGTACTTGCGAAGGACTAAAGAATTGTTCTTGGTGTATGGTAATGGAGATCTCCAAATGGAGGCCTTTACCGATTCGAGCTTCCAGAGTGATAAGGACGACAACAAATCTATCTCTGGGTTTGTATTTACCCTCAACGGAGGGGAGGTAAGTTTAAGAGTTCCAAACAGGACACCGTTGCAGACTCTACGATGGAGGCTGAGTACATTGCTGCGAATGATGCCGCCAAGGAAGCCGTCTGGATGAAGAAGTTCGTCTCGGTGCTAGGAGTAGTTCCAACAATTATTGATCCAATACCATTGTATTGTGATAATAATGGGGCTATGGCGTTAGCCAAGGAGCCCAGGTCCCATCAGCGGTCCAGACACATCTTGAGGCGCTTTCATTTGATCCGGGAGATTATAGATCACCGCGAGATCGAGATTAGGAGAGTAGACACAAAGAATAACACCGCGGATCCACTCACCAAGGCCCTCCCTCAGCCGCAGCATGAGCGACTTTTTGAGATGTTGGGTATGAGATACGCCAATAAATGGCCTTAGTACAAGTGGGAGATTGTTGGATATATGTATGCCCTAGAGGCCATTATATGATAGTGGGTGTATTTATACATGTATATATATATATTCAGTGTACATTATTGCTCGACATGATAGTATGCTATCTGGTTCTTCTTTATCTGACATGTTGATTTGATCATGCTTTTATTCATTCACACATGTTGATAAAGCCCTGAGGATATAGGCTTGACTATTGTGATTATGATGGAGATCATACTAGTGGGACATCTGTAGTTTATAAGCATATCCTGAAATGTCCCTAGTCGTAGGTATATCGAGACGGGGCATCGATATACCAGAGTAGACTAGCGTATATGATACTAGACCCATATGATGGGGGATGGATGTTCCCACATTCATCGATGTTTGACATCGAGATCGTATACGGGTTCTCAGTGGTGACTGGGTACACTGGACGGACTCACCGAGAACTCCTATATGGAATTATATCTATCGTCGGATAGCAGTTCTCAGGTGACACTGGTGCAGGTTAGTCTGTAGACCCGAGATCGTCATAGAGTCTTGTGTGTTCTCCCACTGTACTTTGATTACCACCCTACCACGGCTCTACTGAGTCGTGAAACAGGTGGACATTGGGTACAGTCCCTAGACACACGAAGGCGATGAGCGATAGGAGGGGTTTCGTCTCTCCCGGTATTGGGAGTTGATGCTGTGCTGTGCTCGATTGGCTATATCAGTAAGTCCCTGGCCAGGGCTGTTGAGATTTACTGATAAATGTTATCAGTAGTTTCTCGATCTGTTATAGACCATTCATTGGCATGACTTATTGAGTCATTGGGGTCGACGTTACCATCCCTAGACTTGATATGCAGCATATCTGATGAAGAGACCGGACTGTACTGTAGTGTTGCTGGTTGGCTCGACGGGAGTTGTTACAGGTTCGCTTGTTTTCTTCTGATCTCTCAATACCCGGGTGGCCGTTACGTTTAGCTGACCGCTTGCGGCTTGGGGGTGCTTGATATGATCATCACCCACTGCCGGCATATTGACGAGTCTTAGAGTCCCACAATGGAGTTGCCTAGTCCAGGCGAAACGATGTGGTGCGCATATGAGATATGCGCGTGGACCCGGTTAAAATGCGCGTATGTGATACCGTATATTAATCGGGTGGTTTGCTTTTGGTCGGGTCGTATGCGATATGACCGGGTTGCTAAATCAAGTGTTGATTTATCATTGACCATTAGTTTCTCACTTGAAATCCTTTCTTGTTTTTTTTTGTTGTATGCATGCATGTATGCATTCATTCTTATTCATGCACATATGGATGTGCATGCACACATACATGCATACATCATTCTATCATGGTTGTTGATATAGTGGATGGTGGCAATATAAGACTCACACCCTTTATAAAATATATGGATATTATTTTTGGAAAAGGAAAATGGAAATGGAAATAGAAATTGTTTCATGGTTTAATATTTTATTCTTGCACTAACCCCTTGGATTAACCATGATTCATTTTCCATGGTCATTTTTGTTCCAAACTAAAATATCTAGATATTTTATAATTATGGTTAAGAATGAGAGAGTGAAAATATATATATTTTCATTTCTCATTTTTATTCACAACCTTATCATTATCTTAAGCTCTTAAAAAAGCCATCATCTTCTTCCTCATTTCTCTCTTGCTCTCTAGTTTTCTCAAGTGAGCAAAATAGTCATCAAGTTAGGATTTTGAAGTGAGAAAACAAACCACATCATCATTCTACACTAGTCTTGCCCATTAGTGCAGAGTGTTAGCTTCCATTTCTTCTTTTGATCTAGTGAAGCTTCAAGATTGGACAAAGAGGACTCTGGGTGGATCGTCGTGGACCTAGAGGATCTCAAGAGGACCTTTTTCCAACCCTCAAGTAGCCTAGGAGTCTAGCGTAGGGAGCTACAAAGGTTGTACTCTCAAAACCCAAGCGTTTACTACTTGTGTTTGTGTTAAAGTTAAGTTGCCATAATTTTTCTAGCATGATCCTTAAGATTGTTTCTTTAGCACCATGTAAATTTAAAATATGGCATGTGTGTTTCCTCCAAACCCTTGTAGTAGTGCTGTAGGAAACCCTTCAAATATCACATATCATCAATGTAGGTAAGTATACGTTCCCCGATTGTCGTTGATGTATAGCAACGAAAACGGCGATATACCACATACTACACTTACCGTCACAGAGAAATAAAATGAAAAACTACAACAATTGGAATCGTAACTGCCCTTAGACAACACAAACCCGGGATATCACATATCCAAGATTTCATGCCTAACAATGTAAATCTCTCATTTAGGTCTCACCCATGAAATCACCTTTTCAAAATAAGTCGGATAATTCAACAAGATTTCCGATTACTCCCAAGACCGAAATGCTAGATTTACACGCAACAAACAAATTTGTAGATTCCAATTATTGTATCACATACACATATACTAGGCGTAGTTAAAGCATTCGATCGAACGATCAATCACCCAAAGGATTCTTAGAAATCTCAACACCTGAGCAGTTTTAATATATACCAGAGACTGCAACAAGTACATACGGGCCATTTCAAGAAGGCACAGTCCAAGCGTCACCACGGCGCCGCGGAACCGCCGCAAAATTACCATTTTGGCTGCGGTACCGCGTTCGTATAGTCGAGTTAGGGCTTCGTTCTTCTTACAGGCCCATAAAATACCCTGCACGATTTTCTGAGTATTTTTAATGTGAAAAAATCCAACTTTTTGAAAAATTTCCAGTGAGGACCCTGCGGGCGTCATATTTCATTCGTTCGAGGTTTTTAACATCGTCTGGATTACTCTAAAGCTCTAGCTTGGCTCTGATACCACTGTAAGGTTTCTTTAGCACCTCACATAGGGTTTTGCAAGCATCACACATGCTATGTTTAAAATTTATGAGGTGTTAAACAAACAAATCTAGGAATCGAACTAGAATATTTAGAGTAACAAGTTCTAGTATCATATACTAGCTAGTGTCCAACGCTAAGTGGGGAGATATACAACCTTGTAGACCTCCTAGCAACTCCTTGGATTTCCTAGGGTTTGAACGAGCTAGCTTGAACTTCCTCCACGTCCACGATGATCCACCCGGAGTACCTTTGCTCAAAGCTCCTTGCTCCACTAGATCACAATGATAATGAAGCAAACAAACTACACCTGTTAGTTATATGTATGCCCTAGAGGCCATTACTGTACATAGGATGTATATTGTAGTGGATGCTGGGACATATATAGGGAGGACTTTCTTGCTCGACATGATAGTATGCTATCTGGTTACTCTTTACCTTAACATGTATACTGATTGTCTCTCTGTTACATGTTGGTAAAGCCCTTAGGATGTGTACTTGACTACCTGGACTATGATGCGGATCATACTAGTGGGGACATGGTAGTCCATAAGTACATCCTTCAAGGCCCTAGTTATGGGTGTATCGAGACGGGGCATCGATATACCAGAGTAGACTAGCGTATACCTTCTCGACCCATACAGATGGGCGTTGGATGATCCCATATCCATTGGTGTTTGACATCAGAGATGATATACGGGTGCTCAGTAGAGACTGGGTACACTGGACGGACTCGCCGAGTACTCCCAGATGGTATTATACCTTACGTCAGATGGCAGTTCTCTGGTGACACTGGTACAGGTTAGTCTGTAGACCCGAGATCGTCATAGAGTCTTGTGTGATTCCCACTGTGCTTTGATTTCCACCTTACCACGTCCAAGAGGGAGTGCAAAACGGTGGTTTTTGGGTACAGTCCCGATTCACATGGATGCAATGAGCGATAGGAGGGGATTCGTCTCTCCCGGTGTCGGGAGTTGATGTTGCGCTGTGTTCGATTGGCTATAACCGGAAATCCCTGGCCCGGGTTGCTGAGATTTACTGGTAAGTGTTACCAGTAGTTTCTCGAACTGTTATAGACCTCATATCGACACGACTTATCGAGTTATTGGGTTCTGACGTTTACCACCCCTAGACGAGATATGCGACATATCAGACGAACAGACCGAACTGTACGGTAAGTGTTGCTGGTTGGATTCACAGGAGTGTGAGCGGGCTTGCTCGTTGATCTTCTGATCGCTCAATACCCGGGTGGCCGTTACGTTTAGCAGACCGCTTGCGGCTTGTGGGTGCTTGATATGATCATCATCTGCTGCAAGCGTATTGATGAGTCTTTAGAGTCCCACAGAGGTTTCCTGGCTCAAGCAAAACGAAATAGGAGCGCATATGAGATATGTGCGGGACCGAGAATAATGCGTGTATGTGATACCGTATTCTATTCTCGCAATGAATGTATCGATTGGTTGTATGCGATATAACCTAGTTATCGAATCAAGGATTGATTCGATAAGTCGATACATTGGATATTAGTCGGTCATATGCGATGTGACCGGATCGTTAAATCAAGTGTTGATTTAATGATTTAATGTATAATTATATATTTGATATATTACTTTACATTAACTAATATTGGTTCACATAAGATGTTTTTCTCACTTGATTGTGCACATTATATATGTGATATATTTTTGTGCACAAGTTTGTATCATGTTTGATGATACATGCAAACTTGGGTGTATGTTTGATTTAAACCATGGTTACTTAATGGTTAGGGTTTCATTTGCTTTATTTACTTATTCATTTATTTATTTATTCATTTGAGAAAGAAATAAAATTGTGGCTAACTTTGGATTTTCTTTGAAGCTTCTTGAAGCTTTGAAAGACCTTGATCATTTTGTTTCTTTCCTTAACCCTAACCATTTACTTAACCCTAGTTTATTCTCTACATGTGTTTAGCTAACCCATGGTTGCAAGATGATAGATATCACTTCATTTTTCTTTTTGAAAAAGGATGATTATTTTTCTTCTTCTTCATCTTCTTCTTCAAATGAAGAAAAAGAAAACCATTCTTGAAAATTCTTAAGTGATGAAATCAAGTGAGAAATCCAAATACAAAGAGAACCCACTTCCTATTTCTTCATCCTCTACCACTTGCCATGTAGTAGAGTGTGTTATCTTCACAAGTTTTATGACTTGGTGAAGTTGGAGCTTGATCTTGAGTTGCCTCGACGTAGATCATCTTCGGCATCGAAGTCGACGACCTAGCCCGATCATTTCTCCGATGAAATCAACACTAGAGTCCGAGATCCAATGATCGCAGTGAAGGGACATCGTCACGGAGCTATGGAGGTGGAGGACCGGATCTACAAAGGTTGTATTTTCCGTTCACTCTTCGTTAAGTTGTTAACTAGTTATCGTTTTCGCCTTTGCTTCTAGTTAACGATTGCATTAGGGTTTCTCGGCACCGGAAATTTTTGAATTTGGCATGGTTGATGCCTTGTGGAACCTCATGAGTGTGCCTAGGAAACCTACAGTGGTATCAGAGCCTAGCTAGAGCCTTAGGCCATTCGTAGACGAAGTTAGAAACCCGAACGAACCCGAAACCCTAATCCAACCCCTTCTCTCTACAATTTTTGAAACTGTGGATTTTTCATGATTAAAAATATGCAGAAAAATAAGCAGGGTTTTATAAGAATTACTGTGCAAAACGAGGTCCTAATTCCATCAAACCGCCACCTTACCCCACGTGGCGAGGCGGTTCCGCGGCAATTCTGTTGCATCGTTGACCAAAATTTGCACAGTAATGTTTCTATTTGACTGCTGTATTTTCTGGGATATTTTAACTTTTACTCAAGAGTTGAGTTTTCTGGGTTGTATTGGGGACTCGGTGTTTCGATCGGGATGTTTAACTTCGTCTATTGGTTTTTCCGGATTATTTTAGAATATGTTAAAAAGGTTCGACCGGACATAAATACCCACTTTTTCCCCTGTCGGGAAATTTCCAAGTGTTGGATCTTTCCATGGTTTAATAACGTTCTAAGTAGTGCAAGTAACACGATGGACCCTCTAGAAGACAACAAACCTTAACTCGATTATGTGACCGTCTTGAACTACCCTTTGAACCTTCGGGTTTGGGGCAGTACGGCGTGCCACATGTGAGGCGTTGGATTGACCCTTCTACGGCTGGACCGTTGGTACTGAGGCATGAACTGGATGTTTTTAAACTTGTTTCATGTGTTGAGCTGTTTTGGGAAAACTTGGGTGTTTGAATGTTCGATCGGAAAGTTTAACATTTTCTATTTATCTGGAATGGGATACAATATTTGGAATCCACAAGTAGTTATGAGATAACTGATATGAATGTTATAAACATAGCACTTTATTCTCACTTGATCGGTTGCCACGGAATTTTGATGCGATCAAAAGTCCGTCGCAATCATGTTGCGTACGCGGATACTCGCTGGGTAAACTTAATAGACAGCCTCACCCCATAGCCCCGTCCAAGTGACTGTAGGAGAACCCCGTCGCCGAAAGCATCCGTTCGGGTGCTCGCGGCAGCGGTGTTCCGCCTTGGTTCACTTCGTCGACGGCATCGGGGGTGCGGCCGTCTACTGAAGTTTGCGACGAGCATTCGATCAGGATTTCGGGAATTTTGTTGAATTGCCCGACTAGATATTGAAAAGAGTTTTCGATAATGAGACTAAAATGCAGGGTTTATAATTGTTAGGCATGCGATGTCTAAGGAATTCATTTGATTAGGCATGCGATGTCTAAAGAGGTTGCGGATTCCAACTGTTGTAGTTTTACACTTTTTTTCTGTGACCGTAAGTGTAATATGTGATATCGCCGGTTTCGTTTCTATATGTCAACGACAATTGGGATACGCATGTTTACTTACGTTGATGACATGTGATGTTATGTGTTGCTGGATATGTTATATTGGATCGTCGTGTTTGAATAGCCGGGAGGTTCTTATGTGAGATGAGTGTTTTTCACTTTCATTCATGTAAAAACTTGTATGTAATATTCTTTTATTGGGGCACTTCCAGGTTGCGGAAGTTGTCACCGTTGATGTATATTATTTACTTTTCCGCACTAGGATAGACCCAAGAAGCAGGGCACTAGTAACCGGGTTCTAGAGTCCAGTGGGACACCAACACGAGGAGTCGAGTCCAGGTCTCCTAACTCTAGAATTGGTAGGGTTGCTTGCCGCTCTCGCAGGGGTCTAGGGGTGTGTAAGTCCACGTTGCGACCCCCGGTTCTTACGGGGAGGCGGAAACGGTATAAAAAACAAATTTTTAGCGCATGGGGCAACATGGACTAAACAAAGTCGGGATCTTTTCTAAACTAAACTAGCAAACATGCAAAGGAGAGTTAAATACTCGGCAAAGTGGTTATACCTAACTTGAACTCCTTCTTCTTGAAACATAGTAGAGGTTGATGGTTCTCTTCTCGTCGCCTTCTTCCGTCGAAGATGGATCCACCTGAGAGTTCAACCTTCGGGCTCTTCCTCGAACTTGGAGTGAACTAGGATCTCCGGCTTGCTAAACCTTGAACCCTAGATAGAGTAGAGTGTATCTATGGGGTGTTTTCTTTTCAAGGAGAGGGATTCTCAACACATGAGAAGGATTCTCCTTGAGCTTGAGGAAGAAGAAGATGAAATGAGGAGAGAGAAGCCAAAATGATAGAATGAGCTGTTTTTTTTTTGCAACCATAACATAAAGCAAAAGAATTATCAAATTAATAATAATAATGAAAATGAAAAGGTTGATGGAAGGTTTAGGAATGACCATTATCATTTGAAACATTAAATGAATTTGCTAGAATCAAAGAGCATCTTTCTTTTGTAATGATGATGGTCAAAACTTCAACCATGGTCAACAAGTCAACCATGGTCAAAAAGTTAACAAAAAAACCAACCATGACACAATTTCATTTTATTAATATTATTAATTGATATAACATAAATCCATTAGGGTTTGGAAAAAGACGACTGTCAACTGTGCATACGCACCCGTTCCGAAACCCTAATGAAAGTCCTCTTCCTCCTCCTCAAATAACTGTGCATACAAACCTGCATTCTTGTTCCGAGGAACATGAATACTGAGAGATAAAAGCAACCCCAAAACATATACCAGTATCTGACTCAAACCAGAGCCAGCCAGTAATATCCGTCCGGACTCCAAACGTTCACAAGTGCGCGGATGAGAACGAACCCTGTCGCAAAACCATGCGACCTCTATTCTGTTTTGCCCAGAGGCGAATACCCTCTGTGTGGGACTCTAAAGACTCGACACTACGCTGGCAGTGGGTTTAACCACAGACCGCAAGCGGCACTAGCTGTGCGTAACGGTCCCCAGGTAGATGCCGACAAGAAGGCTGACGAGGTGAAACCCCATCTGAACTCCTACTGAGTCTGAATGTGACAGTCTCCGTACAGTCCGGTCTGTTCGTCCAATACATCGCATGTCGGGCCTAGGGGGCGGTAAAACGTCAGTCCCCTAATAGCGGTACAAGTCGTGTCGGAGTGAAGCCCAAAACACCCTGAGATAACACTGGAAGCCTACCAGTATATCTCGCTTGCCCTGGCCAGGGACTACTCGTGTAATGGCTCTCCTAGACACAGCGCGATGTCAACCCCCAATACCGGGAGAGACGAATCCTGTCTAACCGTCACTGCCTCCAAGTGCTTCGGGACTGCACCCAACCACCACCTGTTTGCACGACTCCTTTGAGCCGTGGTAGGGTAGTGATCAAAGTGCAGTGGGAACACACTCGAGGCGAAGTGCCAGTGTCAAGTCAGCGGACTAAGCTGTACTCATGTCACCTGGGAACTGATAACTGACGATAGGTATAATACCAACCTGTCAGTTCCCGACGAGTCCTGTCCAGTGTACTCATAACCCAACGAGCACCCGTATACTATCTCCAGTACGACGTACTGATGGCTGTGGGACAGACCATCTCCCATACTGGGATGAGAAGCGCATACGCTAGTCTACTCCGGAGTATCGATGCCCTGTCTCGATAGTCCTGCGACTAGGGACCTGTATAAGGATGTGCTTATAGATTACCCAGCCCCCACTAGTGTGACTGCCATCACAACGCTGGTAATCAAGCAAAGATCCTAAGGGCTCCACTAATGCGTATAAGTGATATACTAAAATAAACACAAGTACACATTGAAGTAGAAACAAACCAAGTAGCATACTACTATATTGAGCAAGATTGTTTATACAAGGTGAATATCCCAAGCTTCTATTAAGTAATATACAAACTAGTATGATACAGTAATGGCCTCTAGGGCATATACACTAACAATCTCCCACTTGCACTAAGGCTATGTACTAGCGTATCGAAGACCTATCATCTCGATCAGCCGCTCGAACTGAGTCTGGGGTAAGGCCTTGGTGAATGGATCTGCAGTGTTTTCTTCTGAAGCAACCCTCCAAACCTCGATCTCCTTGCGATCCACGATCTCCCTGATCAGGTGATACCGCCTCAAGATGTGCCTGGATCTCTGATGGGACCTGGGTTCCTTCGCTAAAGCTATAGCCCCGTTGTTGTCGCAATACAGAGGTATTGGGTCAACAATGGACGGAACCACCTGAAGTTCTTTCAAGAACTTCCTCATCCAGACAGCTTCTTTTGCGGCATCAGATGCAGCAATGTATTCCGCTTCCATAGTCGAGTCTGCAACGGTTTCCTGTTTGGAGCTCTTCCAACATACCGCCCCTCCATTGAGGGTAAAGACGAAACCCGACATGGACTTGGAATCATCCTTGTCACTCTGGAAGCTGGAGTCAGCAAAGGCCTCGATCTGGAGGTCTTTTCCGCCATACACCAAGAACATCTCCTTAGTCCTTCTCAGGTACTTGAGAATGTTCTTTACCGCTATCCAGTGTTTCTCCCCAGGGTTTGACTGATACCAGCTTACCACACTCAGTGCATAAGCTACATCCGGTCTGGTACACAACATCGCATACATTATAGAGCCTACCGCAGAAGCGTAGGGTATAATAGACATGCGATCCCACTCCAAATCAGTCTTGGGAGACATCTCTTTAGAGAGGGTGATCCCGTGAGAAGCCGGAAGGTTACCGCGCTTGGAATCTTCCATACTGAATCTTTTCACTATGGTGTCGATGTACCTGGACTGAGAAAGTCCTAATATCCTCTTGGATCTATCACGATGGATCCGGATCCCCAGGATGTATGAGGCATCACCCAGGTCTTTCATGGAGAACCTGTGCGACAAGAACCTCTTGACAGATTGTAGCATAGGAATGTCATTTCCTATTAAGAGAATGTCATCCACGTATAAAACGAGGAATACTACAGTTCTCGCTACAAATCTACTATAGATGCATGGTTCATCTGGATTTTTGATAAAGCCAAATTCCTTGACAGTCTCATCAAAACAAATGTTCCAACTCCGCGATGCCTGCTTTAGTCCATAAATGGACTTAAGAAACTTGCACACCTTTCCGCTGCTGCCACTCTGAATGAAACCCTCTGGCTGATCCATATAGACACACTCCTCTAAATTTCCATTCAGAAAAGCGGTCTTTACGTCCATCTGCCAAATCTCATAATCGTGGAAGGCAGCAATGGCAAGAAGGATCCGAATGGATTTCAGCATAGCCACTGGAGAAAAGGTTTCGTCATAGTCCAAGCCAGTTCTTTGACGGAAACCCTTTGCTACAAGTCTAGCTTTATAGGTCTCAACCTGTCCATCTACACCAATCTTCCTTTTGAAGATCCACTTGCATCCTACGGGTTTTACCCCGTCTGGAGCAATGTCCAACGTCCATACTTTGTTGGTGTACATGGACTCCATTTCGGTCTGCATTGCATCCAGCCATTTTACCGAGTCAACGCTCTGAACGGCCTGCTGGAAGCTAGTAGGCTCATCATAATCTATGATGCAATCCTCTCTATCCCCGTCTATGAGAAAACCGTAGTATCTCTCGGGCGGATGAGACTGCCTACTACTCCTGCGGAGCGGCGTAGGAATGTCCTGTTCTTTCGAACCTTCTGGTTCCTCTAAGCTTTCAGTAATGGTTTGTGGTTCTGGAATTTCTTCCAGTTCTACTGTGCTCCCACTTATCTGGTTTTCCAAAAACTCAGTTTCCAAGAAGTAGGCATGATGAGAAACAAGAACTTTTTGTTCCTCTTCGCAGTAGAAGAAATATCCCTTGGAGTTCTTTGGATATCCCACGAACTTGCACTGTACTGAGCGTGCCTCGAGCTTGTCCGCATGCTGCTTTTTAATAAAAGCTGGACATCCCCATGTCTTAATGTGCTTAAGATAGGGTCTCTTCCCACTCCACATCTCATATGGAGTAGTAGGCACAGTCTTAGTAGGAACTCGGTTCAAAAGGTACGCAGCTGATTCTAGCGCATACCCCCAGAATGATCGCGGTAACTCAGCGTTGCTCATCATGGACCGTACCATATCCAATAGGGTTCGGTTCCGTCTCTCCGATACACCGTTGTGTTGCGGAGTGTATGGAGGAGTAAGCTGAGAGAGAATTCCGTTCTCTTTTAAATAATTCAGGAACTCGGCACTTAAGTATTCTCCACCTCGATCCGATCTTAGAATCTTGATACTTTTGCCGGTCTGTTTCTCTACTTCATTCTTATATTCCTGGAACTTTTCAAAAGCTTCGGACTTATGTTTCATTAAGAAGACATAACCGTACCTTGAAAAATCATCCGTAAAAGTAATGAAGTAAGAGTAACCGCTTCGCGCATGTGTAGACATTGGACCGCACACGTCGCTGTGTACGAGTCCCAAGAGCTCGCTCGCTCTTTCTCCGTGTCCAGTGAACGGAGTCTTTGTCATCTTTCCCATGACACAAGATTCACAAGTGGCATAAGACTGATACTCGAACGGATCCAAGTATCCTTCTTTATGTAACTTAGTCAACCGTGTCTCATTGATGTGACCCAGTCTACAATGCCATAAGAAAGCCTGATTAATATCTGGAGACTTTCTTTTGTGTGTATTCTGGACATTGAAAATCTGTGGTTGGTTTAACACGTATATACCATTGCTCAGTGTACCTGACCCAATCAGAACTTGATTAAGGTGAATGTTTACAACATTACTTACAAACGCAAATTCATAACCTTCTTTAGAAACCAAAGATACAAAAATGATATTACAAGTTGCGTTGGGTACAAAAAAGAAATTACGCAAAACCAAAACATGCCCATCTGTCATTCCCAGATGATAGTCTCCCACGGCTTTAGCATCCATGCTAGCTCCGTTTGCAACTCTGAGGGTCATGTCACCTGCCTTCAAAAACCTACGGTTTCTCAACGCCTGCAAAGAATTACAGATATGAGATCCTGATCCGGTATCCAATACCCAGAAAGTAGAGTTTATAGAAAGACAGTTTTCAATAACATACACACCTGAAGCTGAAGCCGCAACCTGCTTCAGTTCCTGTGTCCTGGCCTTCCAAGCCCTGCAATCTTTCTTCCAATGTCCACTCTTATGACAATAGAAGCATTCCTCCTTTCCCACAAGCTTCCCCGCAATCATTGTTGCCTTTTCCTTTCCCTTCGTACCCACTTTACTAACACCGCCTCTTGGTTTGGTGGGGGCTTTCTTCCTCTTTCCCTTGGCTTTCGCCTTGGACCTAGAGGAAGAAGATCCTCCTACAAACAAAGCGGGTGTTTCCCTACCTTTCTGTAGGGTGCCCTCTGCGCTCCTCAGCATGTTGAGGAGTTCTGAAAGTTCAACTTCCTTTTCTTGTAAGTTGAAGTTCAGTATAAACTGGGCGTAAGTGGATGGAAGGGACTGGAGAATTAAATCCGTATAGAGTTTACTTTCCAACGTGGTCCCAAGTTCCGCGAGCTCCTCAATGTAGCCAATCATCTTAAGCACGTGGTCCGCTACCGATGATCCGACGGCCAACTTTGCCGAAAACAACTTCTTCGACACTTCATATCTTGCGATACGAGACTGCTCTCCATACAGTTCTTTTGTATGAAGAAATATGGATTCCAAATCCATATTCTCGTGCCTCCTCTGATGTTCGTTGTCCATAGAGGCAAGCACGAGGCACCTGGCCTTCGCGCAATCAATCTCCCAAGTCTTACGGATTTCCTTATCCGCGACGCTGGAGGTGGGACCTGGGACGGGGGGAGCTTTAGTGGTAAGAAGATACCCCAGCTTATCGTAAGTGATTGCCATTTTGACATTCCTGAGCCAATCTTTATAGTTTGGCCCTGTCAGTATGTTTTTATCTAGAAGTAACTTAAGTCCAGTCATGTCGAATGGTCGCTGCAATTAGGAGAGAGAAGAAACACTTTAGCACGATGCTCTTGCAAGTTTAGAATGGTTTTTAGTTTTTCTAAACAGGATGGCTCCTACTGTCTCTCGAATCCCTCCTCAAACCATAAAGGAAGAATTAGTCGGGATCAATCCCACCGCACAATACTTGCTTAACCGTTCAGCCAGGCCAGTGTCGGTACTTCGAGAGAGGTTTTCCAACGCTTTCGCGAAGTTCCTTAATTAAATAACCTCTTTTCCCTGGGGGCGTAGCCCCGCTAACACCTTTCTAGGCACCTACTAGGTTTATAGCATTGATCGTTTAGTGAGAAATTTCCCGAGGAGTAGCATATACTCACAGTAGGATCGGGATCCAAATATCATCGCGTGACGAAACTGAAGGAATCCTACCAGAATCATCACACTCCAAATGGTATGCAAATCTAGCAAGTTTCAGTACTTATGAAACTCCCGATGTGGATTTTTTCCCCATGCTCTTATGACCTTGACTTTGGCCAACAAATCATAAGTCACATGTCAAGTTCTACCCGTCGTTCTCCAGGTTAATTTGAATCCACCCGTACCTACCCTTGACTTTGGCCAACAAGGCAGTACGACTGTTCCAAACCAACGCATCTATCTATGCTGCACATGAATACCCAACAGCTACCAATCACTATGCCTTGACTTTGGCCAACAAACACAGCTTGAATACTATTGACTATTCATGTGAAACGACGGAGGGCTACGAATGGTTTTGGCGAAACCGTGAACGTAGTAAACTTGATATAATCGATGGAACGAGATAGCTTTTAGAAGGAGTGGCTCAAGCTCTGCATTTAAATGTTAGTTTTGAAAAGAACCGAGTGGTTTTTCGAAAGTGTTCCAACGATTTTAACTTGGTTTATTATCTTGCATTAGTTCTTTTAATGCGTGATATTCTTGCATTAGTTCTTTTAATGCGTCCCATCATTTAATCCTACCATTGCAGAAAACAACCAAAATATGACGTACGCTTATGCCATTCGCATTCGCCACGGGGCCCCGTCATCACCCGTTAGGTTACTTAACTAACGACAGAGCGGGGGCTGGGCTAGCGCGGCTGTAAAACATAAGCAACGCCTAAATAGTTATAAATATAGCAATGATAGACATTACAGATCACAGATGAATACATTGGATATACTAGGAATCCGCAATCCGTTCGAGCCTGCAACGAAAAGCGGATTACACGGTCGCGGTGAATAGCCAATACCCCGCCCAAGACCCCTACGGGTGCAGCAAACTACCCGCCAAGTACTCGGCAGTTTGTGCACCCCTCCATGGGTCTATCCTAGGAGCAAAAACAGTAAAAAGAATTATACAATGACGGCTACAACCCCGACCCGGTTGTGCGGCCAAACAAATAATAATATTACATCAAATTACATTTACAATGAATGAAAGAAAAAACAAAAGCTCATCTCACATCCACCCCGGCAATTCACCCGTGACAGTCCAACACATTCATATACACATTCCAATATCAAACACAGATCACAGAGATGTATAACCCCGACTAATCGACTTATAGCGATTAGCCGACGTTCAATACATTCAAACATCACAGATATAACCAATATAGTCCAAGTGTAGTGAAGTTCGGAAAAAAAATACGGAATTATAGGCCCCCAAAAACAAATTTCTATTCTGGAAAATCTGGGCACATATAATATATCTTAAAAATCCTAAAACCCTACCAGAAGAACACTGCACAAAACCCGATCACGAGAGGACCCTAAACGGCGGCGGTTCCGCGGCAAATGCCTACCTCATGCCGCGGAACCGCGGCGGTTTGAAGGAATCAGGGGATCGTTTTTCTTGGGTGTTCACACAAAACCTGTCACGACCCGAAAATACGGAACATGACCGGCACTTAAACTACGAACGTCTCGAGGCGTACGTAATCTAAGTAAACCGAAAACCCAGAAATCCAAACCAAGAAAAGTAGTAGAGTGCAGGAAAAACCAACTTAAATTAAGTAATTTCAATAGCATAAGCCGAATTATGCGGTTTTTAAAACATCAAAAATTTACTGAAAATTTCGGCAGAGTCTCCTTTGTAAATACTGGCCCCCAAACGGGATACAACATGAATAGTATACGAAATCAAGAAAAAGGCATCCCCAAGCGGGAGCTAGCTCTTCGTCAATCGACGGTCACAACCACACAAACAACATAATATACAACGCCAACGGCGAGGATCAAAACTCAAAAGGAAACTCAAAACCACCAGAAATATAACGAGCGACTCTAAGGTCGAAAGAATAAACAACACTGGTCTCTATCTCAAAAATACATGTTTGGTTGATGGAATTTACTAGATACAACGGAATAATATTATACAAGGTAATATGATGGGTACGATACAAGAAAAAACCCACCTACTAGCAAGTCACCCGAATGAAACTGAGCCCGCAAAGCCGTAATGAAACCTGTACGGCAAACCTGTATGAAACTGGGGCACAACGGGGGTGAGTTGCCAACTCGTGAATAGAAAAATATCTACGCACAGAAATCGCATAAATAACGCAACCTAGGTCAATGATCATAATATATCCTCAAAAATGTATATAACATGCAGCCTAACAATGGCTAGGGTAAATATCTAACCCGAGTGTAAACTCATGTGCCCGTGTCAGTGCCTCAGGTAGCAATATATCATATGAATGAGGTATGAATGCATGAAAACAGAATACATGTAAATGAAGAACTGTTTTCATAAATTAGTGAGATTTCCTTTGTATTTTTAAACTGAGGTATCATAAATGAAATCAGTATCAACAGTGTCTAGCATCGACACAAAACATAAATCTCTATGTCTCGAAATATCAATGTCTCAATCTCAATATCTAGGACGCCGTCAGTCCAGACCGGCCCCTACCATCCATCTCAAGACCACGACGGTATCCTCCGGATATCCGACGCGTCGGGTAATATCACCGGTAGGTAGTGCTCCCCAGCCAGGCTCAACGTCAACACCACATTCCTCTTGCCCCGGGGTACCATACCGGGTCCACCATGTACCCGTGACGGTTCCTCCACTCCTCGACACGGATCTCTAAAACCACAGCAAACTCATGGTGGACGACACTTTACATCACTAGAAAACCGCAACATTTTATATTTTAAAAGATCATAAGTTGTAAATTTTGCGGCTTTCCCCGAAATCCAGAAATATCATAAATCTCAAGAAATAATCACAAGTGCATATGTCAATGATAATGAATGCATATGGTATCAATAACCAAGTTGCAATGTATGATTAATAAACTAGGCATGTAAGGAAGGTACACTAATATCATATCAACTACTAACTAACAAGCTAAGTCAAGCAAATATATTCTCTAAAGTGTACGTGACATGGCAATTACCGATGAAGATGTGTGTGAGCCGGCAAGTAGGTGTACGTGGTACATACGCATCATCGGTAATGGTGTTGGTGTCCTAACAGCATGATATCAATAATGGAATATGCAGCAAAATAAGTATGCGAGGCAGAGTGAACAGCAATAATATGCGGGAGCTGAATACTAGACACAACGATAACTAATCTGTAATAATCTAATATAAGTCCTACAAATGGTGCCATTTGAAATAACACGAACCGCGGGGTTTTGAAAATAGGGCTACGGTGGTTTTTAAGAAAGGATACGTCTTTTGAAATAACCGTAGATCCCTTGACCTGTCTTGTAAAATACCCACGATCCGCTAGTTTTGAAATAGGTAGGAGTCTAATCTAATCTAACAACTACACTAAACTATACGGCTGAACTAACAAGCTGAACTACAGGTAAGGAAACCGCCTATCATCTGAGTCGATACATATACATACCTGTATATATACAGTCGGTGATCCCGCCTCAATAATATCATATCCATAACCAGACATCCCAAGTCAAGAGTGCGGATCAATCATCAAAATATAGCTCGTACGTAAATCCGTCGTACGGCATCCCCAAATCTGGGTACGGGTCAATATCACATTCATCATACTATTCATCTGATATCCTCTTTATCAAATATCATGATCGGGGTACTGATCTATGTCTAGTACAATATTGATACCATCTATGTATGCATGCATGTAAGAATCACTACGTCAAAAGACCCGCTAAAACATCATGTCGTATCTCAATACGAACCAAAACACATCACGGATCTTCTGGCCTCAATCCCAATATCATCGACTCATCTCAAATCCCAATTACTATCCTCAAATCCAGTATATAAACACATAGTCCCATACCCATGTGTAAATATACACAACAATATATAATCCCATGTACGCACATATGAAAGAAGAATGTATGCAAATATGGGTGTGTGTGTGTGTGGTGCAACCACTACCTAAGGTTTCGTAACCATGCACCAATCCAACACCAATATCCATCTAAAATCATCAATAATAAATCCTAACAACATATCATAAATTGTTGGTGTGTATACGCATCCGTATACATCACCACGGACTGCGGGGGTGCTATACGCCATCCACCCGACTTCTCCCCGTAGATATAAATCTACTCACCTGGTCCTCGCTAGCCGGTGCCTACGTTGCCACGCGCTTATTTGTCGTCTCGAAGTCCACATGGGGGTACCTACATATCATAACGCACCATATCTCATTAAAATCCGACTCATGACCAAAACGACGCACGAATCCCGCATAGGTCAAAACCTATGGTTGCTTTCACAAATCAACCCAAAAACCCTCGACGTCGGCGTACAAACGCCAAACAATCGAGAAAAACCCAAATACACTCATTTGCACAATCACGAACACTAATTTTAATATAAACTAGGTTGAAACTCACAAAAACGCCAATTTCACTCAAAAAGTCATTTTTCCGAAAATCTAGCAAGCACAATTCGCCGTTTTTGTACAAAACACGATGTTTAAATGAATGAAGCGGCCAATATATTTATTAAATATCTTAAATAAGTCATAAAAACCATTTCCATAATTTAAACTCATAAATTTGCATAATTTCCAAAATCCTAGTTTGCAAAATATCAAATTTAACACCCTTTAAAGCAAAATTCACAATTCATCAATTAAGCTTCGTTTTGCATGAACCAAAGTCTTTAAACCACTCATTATAATAGTTATAATGACATGAACACTTAATTATATTTTAATCTAAGCATTTGATAATTTTTCAAAAACTCTAATTAGCAAAAACAAAACTTAATTTAGACATTTCCATGCAACAATATGAAATTTAACTACTAAATTACTTTCTACAAATTCTAAGATGGTAAGCTACCCATCACAACCATACACCAATTCACAATAACCTAACTTGCATTCAAACCCTTTTCTTGAATTCCAAAACGTGCAATTAAACTCACATATCCAAATAACACTTAAATAAATTAGCTTAAGAAATTAGTAACAATTTAAGCAACAAAAATGTTTAGAAATATACCCAAAAGCATATGAAGATCCACAAGAATCCATGGCACTCCAAAATGCTCTCTTTTCACAAGGATCCATGATTGAAATGCTAAGGAATAATGGGTAAGTGTTGGATTTGGAAAAAAGCTTTGAAATTGTATGGATTTTGAAGCTTTTTATGGATTTTTGAAGCAAAAATGGAGTGAGAACTTGGGGGAGGGGGGGCTGCTGCTCTATGGATCAGTTTCGGCCAGATTTGAGGGGCGGTGGGTGAGTGAGGAGAGAGAGTGAGGTGGGGAAAGTTGTTTCAAGTCAAAGTCAACTCAAAATATATCATTTTCTACTCTATTCTTTTCTTTTCTTTTCCTTTTCTTTCCTTTGCAAACCAAGTGGGGAAAAAATGAGGGCTGCTGAATTTGGCTAAGGGGAGGAGTAAGTGGGGGTGTGTGGGTGTGGGCACGGGTGTGGGGTGATGAAAAATGATAAATATAATACCCCAAACATCCATTTACGCAAAAAAAAAGCCTTTTTTCTTCAATAATTTCTAAACCGTTTTGGCAAATGATTTCGTTCCAAAAACCACATGATAAATTTTTATTTAATGTTTTATGATGCACAAAATTTGTTTCAACTCATTCCAATTTGTAATTTTCCCTAATTAAATGTATTAGTGACGGCTTAAAATAATATTTTTTTTTCAGAAAATTTGAAATTTCACCAGCGGCTCAATAAACACCAAATAATAGCAATTACATAGCTAGAATATGTATATTTAATTTTTATAATAAGATATTTGTATTTTGACTTTTTACAGAAAACCCCTTTATTTTACCGATTTTTCGAAATTTCACCGAAACGATTTTCAAAACGCTACAATCTCCCCCCCTTAAAGAAATTCGGTCCCCGAATTTAAATTCAAACTTCCCCAAATACTAAAACATCTAAGAAAAACCATCAAGTCGTCGGGGCTCCGAAACTGTAAATATATAAAACAAATCGTAGCGCAGTGCATGCGCTTGAAAAAAAAATGAGTATATAACTCAAATCAAAACTCCTTCAAGCATCCCGCAATCATCGGAGTCATGGAGAAGACATCAATGCCAAATCCAAATCAAACCAATATGATATAACTCGAAACTATACATTTAAACATCGAATCTATATCTGTAAGTATCTGAAGGAAATGCATGCCAAATCTCTTAAGTCGCTGTGCAACACGTATAACACTGCACAGTGGCGGACGTCTATCATAAGAAAATAGCTATATACATATATACCTTTGTTTGAAATGTACGTTCCGCCGTTTTGGAAACAATTTAGAAGGGTCTCCTTGTTTTAAACAATTCGTGTCATATCAGACACGTAGGTAAATACTGAGGCTATAGCTCGCTTTTTGGAAATCCCTTCAATAACTATCAATGCATGCAAAATATATTCAGGTACTGTCCTCTGACTAGTCCTGCTCAGTACGAAAACATATAGCAATATCATAAAAACGTACTGCTCTATAAGAAATCAATCCCAAAATATGCACATGAATACTACGTGCGTCTGGTGCGCACGGAAATCAAAATCCATGAATGTGCCATACATGCGCACAGAAACAACATCTAAGTGCATCGGGTGTGCATGAAACATCTGTCGTAGGCAACATGTGTGCCTGACAGCAAAATCAGGTGCATCTGACATGCACGAAAAATTCTCAATTTAGTGCCTCTGGTGTGCACCAAAACCACCCTTCAAAACATGCGCCCAACATGCGCGAAAATCCATATCAGGTGCATCCAGCGTGCACGAAATCATGAAATCCAATATTAAGCACCGAACGTGCGCAAAATCAATCAGGTGCACAAAACAAATATCGAGTATCACAATCGAAATCGAAGTCCAGTGCATCTAAGTGCACAAAAGACGTATCACTGCACTGCAAGCATATATAAACTATACAGAGTGCAGGAACCAAATCGTGTGCGTGCATATGCACAAAATCAACTCAAATGTCTAAAACCGTAAAATCACAAATATGTGAAACTAAAGCACGAAAACGATATCAAGTGCAACACTGTGCAAAGATCATAAATCCTCAATCATCAAAATTAAATCATACGAATAAATCACCCAAAACATCGGAATCAATAATGGCGGAATAGTACTGCTCCAGCGCATCCTCTAAGAATCTCGGCCAACTGTCGCGGTCACTAGTGGGACGTCTCGTCGATGATCATGAACTCTGTCCTGCTGGGGTGCGTAACCATGACCACTCCTGGGTCAAAGTCTTCACTGTGGATTACCAATCTTTCGGTCCATCGGCTCATTGGCCCTGTCGGGTGTGCTAACGGGGATGATCCAGTTCTGGCACGTCTCTTGTCATCTCCCGGTCAACCATCGCGATCACTCGTAAGACAGCATATCACTGGCGTCGGCCTCTGGCTCTCTGAATGTACATGACACCTATGATCCTGGGTGCAAGTATCATTGCAGCAGTGTCTCGAAGGAATCCTGCTCACGGTCTCTTCCATGTCTCGTCTCTGCCAACTGCCCGGAAGTCGTTATCCTTTCCTATATCTACATCTTGCTCTGGAACGACTGCATACTCATCACGAATCCTTCTGGAAGGTAAGTCCAAGTACCATGCCTCGGCATGCGCATCGCCTCTCTGATGTCGGCGGAGTGGAACATCATCTCATCTAGATCTGGTGCGAACCTTTTACTCCACTTTTCTCTAATGTCGACCGCTTCGGACTCGTCTCGTCGTGGCTGCATGGACTGAGCTCCAACGGCTATCCTCGTATCTGGAGTCTCCCAAGAATGCATCTCACCACCTAGCATCCGAATTAAGTCGAGCCATCCGATCGAGTCGTCAAAACCTCATAATCCCCCAAGAGCTCAACATCTTGGGCACAGTTTAATAGTATCGAGTACATACCACAGCATCGGTGGTCCAGCCGTAGAAGGGAAAACCCAAGCCTCACTAATGGGGCCGTAGAAGGGCAAACCCGAAGGTTCAAAGGCTTTCACACGGTCATTAAGTCGAGTTAGGGTTTCATTCTTCTAGAGGGACCATAGAATTGCCTGCATGTCTTTCCGACTACTTTAAACTTGGAATAATAGGTTTCCGACATTCGATCGTCTCTGTCGACCCTCATGTCTCTGCGTGAAGTCGTCTCTAGCTGGAATCAATCTATCTGATGACCTCTCATCGGGTAGGCGAACGAACCACATGTCCTAGTCATTCATCCTCGGGTGACTAGCGACCCTCTATCATCTCTTAGTACAATCTGTACTGCAATAGCTCCAATATATGGGGCGATATCTCGTCGCTCGCAGCAACAACTGGCTCACTCGTCTGCATGCTGAACGGTGCCTCAATCATCAGGAGTAAGCAACACACCAACGGTCATCAAAATCTGGCTGGCCTCTATCATTGGCTCAATCCTCTAGTGTCGATCAGCACCTCCGAGTAACCTCATAAAGGCGATCCGCCAATCGCTCGTGGCGCGGAAACACAGTAAAAAGACACATCTCTGCAATCGTGTGTCGCCGGAATTTCGCCCTGGTCAATCCTCGTTCGTGACGAGCTTGTGCTGACCGCAACTCTAGCCGTAACTCTCCCTGCCCGTAACCGTAGCAGCAAAACCAAACTGGTACCGATGAAGCTAGATCAGGAAGGAATATAATACTGAACAAGGAAATGTACATCCTAAGGCTTCATAAGTGGAGTAGCGTATCGTAAATATGCCGCGGAACATACCAACGGTACGTCACTCTACTTTAGTCACCTATTCCATCAACCAAGGGTCATCCTACGCTCCGAAGGTAAAACCTAACGCTCTGATACCAACTTTGTCACGACCCGAAAATACGGAACATGACCGGCACTTAAACTACGAACGTCTCGAGGCGTACGTAATCTAAGTAAACCGAAAACCCAGAAATCCAAACCAAGAAAAGTAGTAGAGTGCAGTAAAAACCAACTTAAATCAAGTAATTTCAATAGCATAAGCCGAATTATGCGGTTTTTAAAACATCAAAAATTTACTGAAAATTTCGGCAGAGTCTCCTTTGTAAATACTGGCCCCCAAACGGGATACAACATGAATAGTATACGAAATCAAGAAAAAGGCATCCCCAAGCGGGAGCTAGCTCTTCGTCAATCGACGGTCACAACCACACAAACAACATAATATACAACGCCAACGGCGAGGATCAAAACTCAAAAGGAAACTCAAAACCACCAGAAATATAACGAGCGACTCTAAGGTCGAAAGAATAAACAACACTGGTCTCTATCTCAAAAATACATGTTTGGTTGATGGAATTTACTAGATACAACGGAATAATATTACACAAGGTAATATGATGGGTACGATACAAGAAAAAACCCACCTACTAGCAAGTCACCCGAATGAAACAGAGCCCGCAAAGCCGTAATGAAACCTGTACGGCAAACCTGCAAGAAACTGGGGCACAACGGGGGTGAGTTGCCAACTCGTGAATAGAAAAATACCTACGCACAGAAATCGCATAAATAACGCAACCTAGGTCAATGATCATAATATATCCTCAAAAATGTATATAACATGCAGCCTAACAATGGCTAGGGTAAATATCTAACCCGAGTGTAAACTCATGTGCCCGTGTCAGTGCCTCAGGTAGCAATATATCATATGAATGAGGTATGAATGTATGAAAACAGAATACATGTAAATGAAGAACTGTTTTCATAAATTAGTGAGATTTCCTTTGTATTTTTAAACCGAGGTATCATAAATGAAATCAGTATCAACAGTGTCTAGCATCGACACAAAACATAAATCTCAATGTCTCGAAATACCAATGTCTCAATCTCAATATCTAGGGCGCCGTCAGTCCAGACCGGCCCCTACCATCCATCTCAAGACCACGACGGTATCCTCCGGATATCCGACGCGTCGGGTAATATCACCGGTAGGTAGTGCTCCCCAGCCAGGCTCAACGTCAACACCACATTCCTCTTGCCCCGGGGTACCATACCGGGTCCACCATGTACCCGTGACGGTTCCTCCACTCCTCGACACGGATCTCTAAAACCACTGCAAACTCATGGTGGACGACACTTTACATCACTAGAAAACCGCAACATTTTATATTTTAAAATATCATAAGTTGTAAATTTTGCGGCTTTCCCCGAAATCCAGAAATATCATAAATCTCAAGAAATCATCACAAGTGCATATGTCAATGATAATGAATGCATATGGTATCAATAACCAAGTTGCAATGTATGATTAATAAACTAGGCATGTAAGGCAGGTACACTAATATCATATCAACTACTAACTAACAAGCTAAGTCAAGCAAATATATTCTCTAAAGTGTACGTGACATGGCAATTACCGATGAAGATGTGTGTGAGCCGGCAAGTAGGTGTACGTGGTACATACGCATCATCGGTAATGGTGATGGTGTCCTAACAGCATGATATCAATAATGGAATATGCAGCAAAATAAGTATGCGAGGCAGAGTGAACAGCAATAATATGCGGGAGCTGAATACTAGACACAACGATAACTAATCTGTAATCTGTAATAATCTAATATAAGTCCTTTAAATGGTGCCATTTGAAATAACACGAACCGCGGGGTTTTGAAAATAGGGCTACGGTGGTTTTTAAGAAAGGATACGTCTTTTGAAATATCCGTAGATCCCTTGACCTGTCTTGTAAAATACCCACGATCCGCTAGTTTTGAAATAGGTAGGAGTCTAATCTAATCTAACAACTACACTAAACTATACGGCTGAACTAACAAGCTGAACTACAGGTAAGGAAACCGCCTATCATCTGAGTCGATACATATACATACCTGTATATATACAGTCGGTGATCCCGCCTCAATAATATCATATCCATAACCAGACATCCCAAGTCAAGAGTGCGGATCAATCATCAAAATATAGCTCGTACGTAAATCCGTCGTACGGCATCCCCAAATCTGGGTACGGGTCAATATCACATTCATCATACTATTCATCTGATATCCTCTTTATCAAATATCATGATCGGGGTACTGATCTATGTCTAGTACAATATTGATACCATCTATGTATGGATGCATGTAAGAATCACTACGTCAAAAGACCCGCTAAAACATCATGTCGTATCTCAATACGAACCAAAACACATCACGGATCTTCTGGCCTCAAGCCCAATATCATCGACTCATCTCAAATCCCAATTACTATCCTCAAATCCAGTATATAAACACATAGTCCCATACCCATGTGTAAATATACACAACAATATATAATCCCATGTACGCACATATGAAAGAAGAATGTATGCAAATATGGGTGTGTGTGTATGTGTGGTGCAACCACTACCTAAGGTTTCGTAACCATGCACCAATCCAACACCAATATCCATCTAAAATCATCAATAATAAATCCTAACAACATATCATAAATTGTTGGTGTGTATACGCATCCGTATACATCACCACGGACTGCGGGGGTGCTATACGCCATCCACCCGACTTCTCCCCGTAGATATAAATCTACTCACCTGGTCCTCGCTAGCCGGTGCCTACGTTGCCACGCGCTTGTTTGTCGTCTCGAAGTCCACATGGGGGTAGCTACATATCATAACGCACCATATCTCATTAAAATCCGACTCATGACCAAAACGACGCACGAATCCCGCATAGGTCGAAACCTATGGTTGCTTTCACAAATCAACCCAAAAACCCTCGACGTCGGCGTACAAACGCCAAACAATCGAGAAAAACCCAAATACACTCATTTGCACAATCACGAACACTAATTTTAATATAAACTAGGTTGAAACTCACAAAAACGCCAATTTCACTCAAAAAGTCATTTTTCCGAAAATCTAGCAAGCACAATTCGCCGTTTTTGTACAAAACACGATGTTTAAATGAATGTAGCGGCCAATATATTTATTAAATATCTTAAATAAGTCATAAAAACCATTTCCATAATTTAAACTCATAAATTTGCATAATTTCCAAAATCCTAGTTTGCAAAATATCAAATTTAACACCCTTTAAAGCAAAATTCACAATTCATCAATTAAGCTTCGTTTTGCATGAACCAAAGTCTTTAAACCACTCATTATAATAGTTATAATGACATGAACACTTAATTATATTTTAATCTAAGCATTTGATAATTTTTCAAAAACTCTAGTTAGCAAAAACAAAACTTAATTTAGACATTTCCATGCAACAATATGAAATTTAACTACTAAATTACTTTCTACAAATTCTAAGATGGTAAGCTACCCATCACAACCATACACCAATTCACAATAACCTAACTTGCATTCAAACCCTTCTCTTGAATTTCAAAACGTGCAATTAAACTCACATATCCAAATAACACTTAAATAAATTAGCTTAAGAAATTAGTAACAATTTAAGCAACAAAAATATTTAGAAATATACCCAAAAGCATATGAAGATCCACAAGCATCCATGGCACTCCAAAATGCTCTCTTTTCACAAGGATCCATGCTTGAAATGCTAAGAAATAATGGGTAAGTGTTGGATTTGGAAAAAAGCTTTGAAATTGTATGGATTTTGAAGCTTTTTATGGATTTTTGAAGCAAAAATGGAGTGAGAACTTGGGGGAGGGGGGGCTGCTGCTCTATGGATCAGTTTTGGCCAGATTTGAGGGGGGGTGGGTGAGTGAGGAGAGAGAGTGAGGTGGGGAAAGTTGTTTCAAGTCAAAGTCAACTCAAAATATATCATTTTCTACTCTTTTCTTTTCTTTTCTTTTCTTTTCCTTTTCTTTCCTTTGCAAACCAAGTGGGGAAAAAGTGAGGGCTGCTGAATTTGGCTAAGGGGAGGAGTAAGTGGGGGTGTGTGGGTGTGGGCACGGGTGTGGGGTGATGAAAAATGATAAATACAATACCCCAAACATCCAACAACAACAACAACTGAGCCTTTTATCCCAAGCATAAGGGGTAGGCTACATGAACCAACATGAGAATCACGCCGGGTCCAACACATGAATCCTCTGTCTCCACTCACTTCTATCGAACAATATACTTTCATTGAGTCCTTTGGCAACCATATCATTTCGTATCACCTCCATCCATGTTTTCTTCGGTCTCCCTTTTGCCCTTTTGCCATTACCCATATCGAGAGTATCTATTCGTCGAACCGGTGCTTCCATAGGTCTGCGTCGCACATGACCAAACCATCTAAGCCGGTTTTCCCGCATCTTCTCCTCCACGGGTGCTACACCAACTTTTGCACGGATATCCTCATTTCGTACCTTGTCTTTTCTAGTGTTACCGCACATCCAACGAAGCATGCGCATCTCCGCTACGTGCATCTTCTGTGTATGATGCTTCTTAGGAGCCCAGCATTCTGTACCATATAATAAGGCAGGCCGAATAGCGCTCCGATAAAACTTCCCTTTCAATTTTAACGGAAAGTTACGATCACACAAAATCCCTGTTGCACTCCTCCATTTCAACCAACCAGCTTGGATCCTTTGATTAACATCACTATCGATCTCCCCATTCCTTTGGATGATGGAACCTAGATATCTAAACTGGTCGCTCGGTGATATCTCTTGCCCTTCCAATGTTATACCAATATGGTTTTGATTTCTCTGGCTACTAAATTTGCAGTGCATATATGCTGTCTTGGACCTGCTCAATCTGAATCCCCGAGATTCCAATGTTTGTCTCCATAATTCCAATTTGGCATTAACCCCTGCTTTCGTCTCATTTACTAGAACAATATCATCAGCGAATAGCATGCACCAAGGGACTTCATCTTGGATAGTTCTAGTAAGCTCATCCATCACGATGGTAAACAGGAAAGGACTTAATGCAGATCCTTGATGTAAACCAATAGTAATCGGAAAATCACTTGTTAAGCCACCGCAAGTTCTGACATTTGTCACTACTCCGTCGTACATATCCTTGATTATGTCAATATACTTGACGGGGACCCCCTTTTTCATCATTGTCCCCCATAATACCTCTCTAGGTACCTTGTCGTACGCTTTTTCTAAATCAATAAATATCATATGCAAATCTCTTCTCCTCTCTCGAAAGCGCTCGACAAGTTGACGAAGCAAATGAATCGCCTCTGTCGTCGATCGTCCAGGCATGAACCCAAATTGGTTCTCTGTTATCTTAATATCCTTCCTTAGCCTGTGTTCAATCACCCTCTCCCAAAGTTTCATGGTGTGACACATTAGTTTTATTCCACGGTAGTTTGAGCAACTTTGAATGTCACCCTTATTCTTGTAGATAGGTACAAGGATACTTTTCCTCCATTCATTTGGCATCTTTTTTGTCTGCCAAATCTTATTAAACAGATCTGTCAGCCATTTAATGCCTATTTCGCCTAAGCATCTCCAAATCTCGATAGGAATCCCGTCAGGACCAACCGCTTTTCTTAAACCCATTCTGTTCAAAGCTTCTTTAACCTCAGTAAGTCTTATTTTACGCATGAAATCACGATTTATATCTTGAGATTGAATGACAAGTCCATCCAAATTCTTAGTAAAGCTCTCATTGAACAATTTGTCAAAATAATCTCTCCATCTTTCCTTGATATCCTCATCTCGAACTAAAACCTTCTGATTTTCATTTTTGACACACTTCACCGCACATAAGTCTCTGGTCTTCCTTTCCCGCATTCGAGCAATCCGGTTTATATCATTTGCAGCCTCTTTAGTGTCTAATTTCTCGTACACCTCCTTGTAGACCTTAGATTTAGCTTCCCGAACAGCTTTCTTAACTTCCTTTTTAGCCATTTTGTACTTCTCAAATCTCTCCACATCTCTACTTTTCTTCAAATCTTTATAAGAATCCCTTTTAATTTTAATAGCAGCCTTTACATCTGCATTCCACCATGATATGTCCTTAGATGGTGGAGCACCACCTCTCGACTCACCAAGTAGATCTCTAGCTACTTTCTTGATACAACTAGCCATTTTGTTCCATGTTTTGTCTGGATCATCTTCCGACTGCCAATCCGCTTCTTGTACTACACGATCTATAAAAGCCTTTTGATTACCTTCTTTCAATCGCCACCATTTAATTTTAGGCTCTACCTTACGTCTAATCTTCCTAGGTTCTCTTCTAAATCGAAAATCTAGAACTAAAAGTCTATGTTGGGTAGTTACACTCTCACCTGGCACTACCTTACAGTCGATACAACAACCTCTATCTATTCTTCTCGTCAGAAAAAAGTCTATTTGACTAGCATTTGATCCGCTCCTAAAAGTGATAAGGTGGGACTCTCTTTTCCTAAACCAGGTGTTTGCTAAGATCAAGTCATAAGATAAAGCGAAATCTAGAATCGAGTCACCTACTTCATTCCTTTGTCCGAAACCAAAACCTCCATGGATAGTATCAAACCCACTACGACTAGTACCTACATGTCCATTAAGATCACCACCAATAAATAACTTCTCTCCACTAGGTATACTTTGCACCACCTCGTCTAAATCCTCCCAGAATAGACGCTTACTAGCGTCATCAAGACCTATCTGTGGTGCATAAGCACTAATAACATTAAAGATCTCTCCACCTAGAATAAGCTTAACCAGTAAAATTCTATCACCTTTTCTCCTAATCTCAACTACATCCTCAAGCAACCGTCTATCTATGATTATACCTACCCCATTACGATTTTTATCTCTACCCGTATACCAAAGATTATAACCCCAAGGCTCTATGACTCTACTCTTTTCACCTACCCACTTAGTTTCTTGCAAACACATAATACCAACTCTCCTCCTAATCATCACCTCCACTAATTCTATTAATCTACCCGTAAGGGAACCTATGTTCCAGGAAGCTAGACGGATCCTATGAAACCCTTGCTTATTTGTCACTACACCCGGGGTCCGATGTAGCGCGCCGTCTCTGGACGACGACCCTTGCTTATTTGTCACTACACCCGGGGTCCGATGTAGCGCGCCGAATACCCCAAACATCCATTTACGCTAAAAAAAAGCCTTTTTTCTTCAATAATTTCTAAACCGTTTTGGCAAATGATTTCGTTCCAAAAACCACATGATAAATTTTTATTTAATGTTTTATGATGCACAAAATTTGTTTCAACTCATTCCAATTTGTAATTTTTCCTAATTAAATGTATTAGTGACGGCTTAAAATAATAATAAAATAATATTTTTTTTTCAGAAAATTTGAAATTTCACCAGCGGCTCAATAAACACCAAATAATAGCAATTACATAGCTAGAATATATATATTTAATTTTTATAACAAGATATTTGTATTTTGACTTTTTACAGAAAACCTCTTTATTTTACCGATTTTTCGAAATTTCACCGAAACGATTTTCAAAACGCTACAAAACCCTGAGCCGAATTTAGGTGTATGACAAATTTTGTTTTGACCAGAAAATTTTTTAACAGAAACTAGGGTTTTGTAAAAGTTTGGTTTTTTGGAATTTTCGGTTCCGAACTTCGTTACACTTCACTACCAAGCTAGTTTAAGTTTAGTTGGGCTCTGATACCACTGTAAGTCCACGTTACGACCCCCGGTTCTTACGGGGAGGCGAAAACGGTATAAAAAACAAATTTTTAGCGCATGGGGCAACATGGACTAAACAAAGTCGGGATCTTTTCTAAACTAAACTAGCAAACATGCAAAGGAGAGTTAACTACTCGGCAAAGTGGTTATACCTAACTTGAACTCCTTCTTCTTGAAACCTAGTAGAGGTTGATGGTTCTCTTCTCGTCGCCTTCTTCCGTCGAAGATGGATCCACCTGAGAGTTCAACCTTCGGGCTCTTCCTCGAACTTGGAGTGAACTAGGATCTCCGGCTTGCTAAACCTTGAACCCTAGAGAGAGTAGAGTGTATCTATGGGGTGTTTTCTTTTCAAGGAGAGGGATTCTCAACACATGAGAAGGATTCTCCTTGAGCTTGAGGAAGAAGAAGATGAAATGAGGAGAGAGAAGCCAAAATGATAGAATGGGCTCTTTTTTTTTGCAACCATAACATAAAGCAAAAGAATTATCAAATTAATAATAATAATGAAAATGAAAAGGTTGATGGAAGGTTTAGGAATGACCATTATCATTTCAAACATTAAATGAATTTGCTAGAATCAAAGAGCATCTTTCTTTTGTAATGATGATGGTCAAAAGTTCAACCATGGTCAACAAGTCAACCATGGTCAACAAGTCAACAAAAAAACCAACCATGACACAATTTCATTTTATTAATATTATTAATTGATATAACATAAATCCATTAGGGTTTGGAAAAAGACGACTGTCAACTGTGCATACGCACCCGTTCCGAAACCCTAATGAAAGTCCTCTTCCTCCTCCTCAAATAACTGTGCATACACACCTGCATTCTTGTTCCGAGGAGCATGAATACTGAGAGATAAAAGCAACTCCAAAACATATACCAGTATCTGACTCAAACCAGAGCCAGCCAGTAATATCCGTCCGGACTCCAAACGTGCACAAGTGCGCGGATGAGAACGAACCCTGTCGCAAAACCATGCGACCTCTACTCTGTTTTGCCCAGAGGCGAATACCCTCTGTGTGGGACTCTAAAGACTCGACACTACGCTGGCAGTGGGTTTAACCACAGACCGCAAGTGGCACTAGCTGTGCGTAACGGTCCCCAGGTAGATGCCGACAAGAAGGCTGACGAGGTGAAACCCCATTTGAACTCCTACTGAGTCTGAATGTGACAGTCTCCGTACAGTCCGGTCTGTTCGTCCAATACATCGCATGTCGGGCCTAGGGGGCGGTAAAACGTCAGTCCCCTAATAGCTGTACAAGTCGTGTCGGAGTGAAGCCCAAAACACCCTGAGATAACACTGGAAGCCTACCAGTATATCTCGCTTGCCCTGGCCAGGGACTACTCGTGTAATGGCTCTCCTAGACACAGCGCGATGTCAACCCCCAATACCGGGAGAGACGAATCCTGTCTAACCGTCACTGCCTCCAAGTGCTTCGGGACTGCACCCAACTACCACCTGTTTGCACGACTCCTTTGAGCCGTGGTAGGGTAGTGATCAAAGTGCAGTGGGAACACACTCGAGGCGAAGTGCCAGTGTCAAGTCAGCGGACTAAGCTGTACTCATGTCACCTGGGAACTGATAACTGACGATAGGTATAATACCAACCTGTCAGTTCCCGACGAGTCCTGTCCAGTGTACTCGTAACCCAACGAGCACCCGTATACTATCTCCAGTACGACGTACTGATGGCTGTGGGACAGACCATCTCCCACACTGGGATGAGAAGTGCATACGCTAGTCTACTCCGGAGTATCGATGCCCTGTCTCGATAGTCCTGCGACTAGGGACTTATATAAGGATGTGCTTATAAATTACCCAGCCCCCACTAGTGTGACTGCCATCACAACGCTGGTAATCAAGCAAAGATCCTAAGGGCTCCACTAATGCGTATAGGTGATATACTAAAATAAACACAAGTACACATTGAAGTAGAAACAAACCAAGTAGCATACTACTATATTGAGCAAGATTGTTTATACAAGGTGAATATCCCAAGCTTCCATTAAATAATATACAAACTAGTATGATACAGTAATGGCCTTTAGGGCATATACACTAACAGGGTGTGGGTTTGGCTATTCATCACGACCGTGGAATCCGTGTTTTATACTGGCTCGTATTGAAAACACGGATGTCCTAGTATATCCAATATTTCATATGATTCTTCTGCTGCGATATCTGTAATGTGATCATTTGATATTCTGTGATAGATACTATATATAGTATATATGATATATTATATAGACGTTACTTATGTTTTACACACGCGCTAGCCCTGCCCTGCTCTGCCGTTAGTTACCAAACCTAACAGTGCACGAGGGGACATCGGGGCTAATGCGGATGGCATAAGTGTACGTCGTATTTATCTGTGATGTTTAGGTGATTTAAATGATATGACTTCATTAATATGATTAATGAAAGAAAAAGAAACCTAAAGATGTTGTGGAATCGAATTTTCAAAAACAGGTAGCTACAGTTCTTGCTTTGCATCGCGGTGTTCCTTGTAAAACATCCTGCACCTTATTCGATAAGGAAAGGACCGAGATCCCTTCACCGGGAGTGACTCCTTTAGCAATAACTAGCAGATGCTACACCCCTCGGTTTGTCTTTTGGTAGCTTCTATAGTTTTTGCTTTGCACAGCGGTATATATGATATATCCTGCACCTTATTCGATGAGGAAAGGGCCGACGATCCCTTCACCGGGAGTGACCCCTTTAGCAAAACTAGAAAAGCCTAAAAAACACTCCATTTTAAAATCATTTGATTCTACAACGATATCAAGTTCATTACGCAATAGGTTTTCAGAAAAACCTGTCGTAGCCCTCCGTCATTTCAGATAAGTAGTAGTTAGTATTCGTGCTGCGTTTGTTGGCCTTTGACAAGGCGTAGTGTGCGGTAGCTAACCGGTGCTTATCTGCTTATGCAAATGATGCAGATTGGTAGGGTAGTCGTGCGACCTTGTTGGCCTTTGTCAAGGGTCGTGTGGGTGGGTTTAATTCAATCAGGAAATGACGGGTTGAACTTGAGTAGCATCCTATGGTTTGTTGGCCTTTGTCAAGGTCATAGGAGGTTAGGGGCAAAATTATCGGGAATTTCAAGTGTTGAAATTTGCAATGAGATTGCATACCTTCTATGAGATAGTTGAATCCCGATACCCGCTGAGAGTAATTGTTACTCCTGGGAGAGTTTTACACATTACAATTAGTCGATCAAGTAGGTGTCTAGAAAGGTGTCAACGGGGTTACGACTCTGGGAAAACGAGGTTTACATTAATTAGGTTCGTGCCAAAGCACGGGGGACCTCCCTCAAATACCGACACTAGCCTGGCTGAAAGATTGGCGAACTCGTAGTGTGTAATTAATCTCGGCTAGTCTTTCCTATTAGGGTTTGAAGGAAGATTTGATAAAAAATAGTGGGAGCCATCCTGATTAGATAAAATAAATAACCAATCTAATCTTGCAAGAGTGCACGCAGAGTGTTTTCTTCTCTCTCTCTCCAGGTAGCGACCATATCACGCCTGAATCAAGATAATAATACGGATATATTGACCGAACCCGCTTGTTATACTGAGCTGGGGAACGTTGGCCCCGCTCCAACTTATAATTGTTATAAGACAGAGCAGGAAATTGGGGAATACTAGATTTCCCGTGCCGCCCAAACGAAGAAATTGCATATGATGCATCTCCTTCGGGTGTGTTCATTACACAGAACTGTTTCTCAATATCCTCTACGTCTTGGGTATTTGATACCGGATCAGGATCCCAGATATGTAATCTGTTACATAGGGCTACAGAAAGGCAGAGAACTGAGAATGGGTGATATGTTTCATGAGACAGAAAACGGGGCAAGTGTTGCAGCCAAGTCTGTTGGTCACTGTCACCCTGTATTATCAGCACATTGATTCTGAACAAATGCTATTAGATACCGAACCTGATATACAAAATCATATCAGTCTCTTTATTAGTAAAGAAACGATAAAATTTTGTATTGTTGGATAATATTTTGAACATTTCCTATATCAAAAGATGATCGGTTCAGGCACGTTATCCAAAAGCATTGATGTTCTAAATCAATCTACAATTCTTAGTATACGGAACACACACAAGAGGAAGAGTTCAGAAATGAACGGATCCTTCTTGAGGTATTGTAGACTAGGTCATATCAATGCAACCCGACTAGCTAAGTTGCACAAAGATGCATATTTAAATCTGTTTGAATTTACATCTTGTGAAAACTTGCCGGTCATGTCATAAAGATAAGATGACCACAGCTCTGTTTATTGGAAGCAGAGAAAGAGTTAGTGAACTCTTGGGATGATACATGTTGATGAATGTAGGTCCCCTGTCTACACATGCCAAGACCGGTTCTTTGTACTTCATTACATTCTCTGATGATCTCTCAAGATTCAGACATATGTTCCTGTTGAAACACAAGTCCGAACCTTTTGAGATATTCCCAGAATATAAGTTGGAAGTAGAGAACCAAAATACGGGTATAAGTATTATGTCCTATGATGAGATCAGGGAGGAGAATACTTGTGCATGGAATTCCTGGACTATTCTAAAGGAGAATGAGATTCTCTCTCAGCATTACTCCTCCGAATACACCACAGCACAATGTTGTATCGGGGCGAAGCAATCACACCCTATTTGATATGGTGTGCTCTATTTTGAGTACTACTGAGTTACCTATTTCCTTTTGGGAGTTATTCACTTATGAAGTTGCATACTTATTGAATAGGGTTCTAATCAAATCAGTTGCCTACCGCTTCATACGTGATATAGAAAGGGAAGAGCCCATATCTTAAGTTAGTTAAGATTTGGGGTTGTCCGGCCTATGTCTAAAAGCAAAATCCGGACAAGATCGAGGCAAGATCAGTTCTGTAGAACTGGAAATGTTCCAGCTATACAAACTACAGTTGATGATTTGGTAGAACTAAAGGATTCGATAGTAACCAACGAACCTCAGCCTCTCCGCCGATCTAGCGGGGTTCCTCACCAACCTGAGAGATGCTTCGGTTTCTCGATGACTGTGGGAGCGAGGAATGCATCATAAGATGATGGCCCAACTAGTTTCGAGCTGGCCATCAAGAGTAGGACTCTGTAAGAATGGCTGGATGCTTAACGATCTGAGATGGAATCCTTATACACCAACAAAGTATGGACTTTAGTTGCTCAATCTGAAGGGTTAAATCCCCATCAGGAGCAAGTATATCTTGAGAAGATTACTTGGTGTAAATGGAAAAGTTGAGACTTTCAAAGCTAGACTTGTTAAAAGTTTGCATCATTGACCAGGTATGGATAATGATGAAACCTTTTCAAGTAGCTATGCTTAAGTCCATCCAGATCCTACTTGCCACGGCTACATACCATGACTACGATATCTGGCGGTTGGGTGCCATGACTGCTTTTCTAAGTGATGTCTTAGAAGAGTGCATCTATAAGTACACAGCCAGAGGGCCTTGTAGACAGTGGGAGCAGCGCAAACGCGAGAAAGATGTTTTATGTGATAAAGCAGGCATCGCGGAGTTGGAACGTCTCTTTTGATGTGTTAGTCAAAGAGTTTGACATCATCAAAATGGTAGATGAACCTTGTATATACAAAAAGGTAGTAAGGAGTATGGTAGTGATCCTCGTAAGAGTACGTGGATGACATACTCTTGATAGGGAAGGAGTTTCTATGCTATGCTCGGTCAATCTCTGCTTATCACAAGGATTCTCCAAATAGGATCAAAGTGATACCTCCTAAATCCTGAGTTTTCATCTATGAGATAGAGGTAATTAGATGCTAGGATTCTCACTAGTAGTAGTGAGATGGTATCAATCGATCCTGGGGAGAATCACTGGAAAGGTTCCAGGGTGATAAGGACGACTGAAAGTCAGTCACAGGCATTGTTTTTACCCTCAGAAAAGGGACGGTATGTTGGAAGAGTTCCAAGCTAGATACCGTGGCATACTTGACGATAAAGGCTGAAAACATCGCTACTTAAGATGCTACCAAAGAGGAAGTCTGGATGTATATTTGTTCATAAGATGAACTTAGTTCCTCCCATTGTGTGACAATAGAGTTGTGGCTTATGCCAAGGAACGCCCGTCCCATCAGTGATCCAGACATATTCTCAGGCAGTATCACCTGATCATGGAGATGGTTGGTCTCCAAGGAGATTGAGGTTAGGAGAGTAGACTCGGAGGACAACACGGCGGATCCACTCACAAAGGCCTTTTCCCAGAGAGAGACTTTTATGGGATGGTTGAGTATGAGATACTGCAATCACTGCTACAGATGGCCCTAGTGCAAGTGGGAGATTGTTAGTTATATGTAGGCCCTAGAGGCCATTACTGTACATAGGATGTATATTGTAGTGGATGCTGGGATATATATAGGGAGGACTTTCTTGCTCGACATGATAGTATGCTATTTGGTTACTCTTTACCTTAACGTGTATACTGATTGTCTCTCTGTTACATGTTGGTAAAGCCCTTAGGATGTGTACTTGACTACCTGGACTATGATGCGGATCATACTAGTGGGGACATGGTAGTCCATAAGTACATCCTTCAAGGTCCCTCGTCATGGGTGTATCGAGACGGGGCATCGATATACCAGAGTAGACTAGCGTATACCTTCTCGACCCATACAGATGGGCAATGGATGGTCGTTTGACATCAGAGATGATATACGGGTGCTCAGTAGAGACTGGATACACTGGATGGACTCGCCGAGAACTCCCAGATGGTATTATACCTTATGTCAGATGGCAGTTCTCTGGTGACACTGGTACAGGTTAGTCTGTAGACCTGAGATCGTCATAGAGTCTTGTGTGATTCCCACTGTCCTTTGATTTCCACCTTACCATGTCCAAGAGGGCGTGCATAACGGTGGTTTTTGGGTACAGTCCCGATTCACATGGAGGCAATGAGCGATAGGAGGGGATTCGTCTCTCCCGGTATAGGGAGTTGATGTTGCGCTTTGTTCGATTGGCTATAACTGGAAATCCCTGGCCTGGGTTGCTGAGATTTACTGGTAAGTGTTACCGGTAGTTTCTCGAACTGTTATAGACCTCATATCGACATGACTTATCGAGTTATTGGGGTCTGACATTTACCACCCCTAGACGAGATATGCGACATATCAGACGAACAGAACAGATTGTACGATAAGTGTTGCTGGTTGGATTCACAGGAGTGTGAGCGGGCTTGCTCGTTGATCTCCTGATCGCTCAATACCCGGATGGCCGTTACGTTTAGCAAACCTCTTGCGGCTTGTGGGTGCTTGATATGATCATCATCTGCTGCCGGCGTATTGACGAGTCTTTAGAGTCCTACACAGAGGTTTCCTGGCTCAAGCGAAACGAAATAGGAGCGCATATGAGATATGTGCGGGACCGAGAATAGCGTGTATGTGATACCGTATTCTATTCTCGCGATGAATGTATCGATTGGTTATATGCGATATAACCTAGTTATCGAATCAAGGATTGATTCGATAAGTCGATACATTGGATATTAGTCGGTCATATGCGATGTGACCGGATCGTTAAATCAAGTGTTGATTTAATGTATAATTATATATTTGATATATTACTTTACATTAACTAATATTGGTTCACTTAAGATGTTTTTCACTTGATTGTGCACATTGTATATGTGATATATTTTTGTGCATAAGTTTGTATCATGTTTGATGATACATGCAAACTTGGGTGTATGTTTGATTTAAACCATGGTTAGTTAATGGTTAGGGTTTCACTTTCTTTATTAACTTATTCATTTATTTATTTATTCATTTGAGAAAGAAATAAAATGGTGGCTAACTTTGGATTTTCTTTGAAGCTTCTTGAAGCTTTGAAAGACTTTGACCATTTTGTTTCTTTCCTTAACCCTAACCATTTACTTAACCCTAGTTTATTCTCTACATGTGTTTAGCTAACCCATGGTTGCAAGATGATAGATATCACTTCATTTTTCTTTTTGAAAAAGGATGATTATTTTTCTTCTTCTTCATCTTCTTCTTCAAATGAAGAAAAAGAAAACCATTCTTGAAAATTCTTAAGTGATGAAATCAAGTGAGAAATCCAAATCCAAAGTGAACCCACTTCCTATTTCTTCATCCTCTACCACTTTCCATGTAGTAGAGTGTGTTATCTTCACAAGTTTCATGACTTGGTGAAGTTGGAGCTTGATCTTGAGTTGCCTCGACGTAGATCATCTTCGGCATCAAAGTCGATGACTTAGCCCGATCATTTCTCCGATGAAATCAACACTAGAGTCCGAGATCCGATGATCGCAGCGAAGGGATATCGTCACGGAGCTATGGAGGTGGAGGACCGGATCTACAAAGATTGTATTTTCCGTTCACTCTTAGTTAAGTTGTTAACTAGTTATCGTTTTCGCCTTTGCTTCTAGTTAACGATCGCATTAGGGTTTCTCGGCACCAGAAATTTTTGAATTTGGCATGGTTGATGCCTTGTGGAACCTCATGAGTGTTCCTATGAACCCTACAACACCGATAGGCTAAACATGTGTAGTGTGATGATATGGTTGTGTTCTCATATAAAAACCCTTTCTTTCTTTTACCCTCACTCACTTTGGAAACTCAAGAGAGAGCTAGAGAGAGGAAGAAGAAGATGGCAACCTTGAGCTCATTTTTTTTTTGGATAAAAGATAATGAGAAAAGATAATGAGAGAAAGATAAATATCTCATCTCAAACCATGGTCAATAAATATCTAGATATTTTAGAATGAGAGAAAAATAACAAATGAAAATGAAACCATGGTTTAATCTGGGTCAAGTAAAGAATAGTCAACCATGATTAAATATCAATTTTCTTTTTCTCATTCTAATATATTAAATATATTTACTTTCCATGTAATTCTTATATTGCCATCTTTGTTGTATCATCAACCATGATACAAATGCATGTATGTATGTGTGTATGCACATCAACATGTACATATACATCCATGCATCCATCATAAAAAAAAGGTTTATTTAAATGAGATAAAAGTCAATATTAAATCAAAACTTGATTTAAAAAACCGGTCATATCTCATACGACCCGACCAATATAAAACGCCCGATTAAAACACGGCATCATATACACGTATATAATCGAGCTCCCGCACATATCTCATATGTACACCACATCGTTTCTCCTGAGCCAGGAAACTCCTGTGTGGGACTCTAAGACTCGTCAATACGCCGGCAGTAGGTGATGATCACATTAAACACCTACAAGCCGCAAGCGGTCAGCTAAACGTAACGGCCACCCGGGTATTGAGCGATCAGAAGAAGAACAAGCGAACCTGTCAAAACTCCCGTCAATCCAACTGGCAACACTTACCGTACAGTCCGGTCTCTTCGTCAGATATGCTGCATATTGAGTCTAGGGATGGTAACGTCGACCATAATAACTCAATAAGTCATGCCGGTATATGGTCTACAATAGATCGAGAAACTATTGATAACACTTTTCAGTAATATCTCAGCAGCCCTGGCCAGGTACTTCCTGTTATAGGCAATCGTGCTTAGCGCAACATTAACCCCCAATACCGGGAGAGACGAAACCCCTCCTATCGCTCATCGCCTCCATGTGCCTCGGGACTGTACCCAAAATCCACCTGTTTGTACGACTCAGTAGAGCCGTAGTAGGGTGGAGATCAAAGTAGTATAGGAGGACACACAAGACTCTATGGCGATCTCGGGTCTACAGACTAACCTGTACCAGTGTAACCTGGGAACTGCTATCCGACGTATGATATAATACCACATAGGAGTTCTCGGTGAGTCCTTTCAGTGTACCCAGTCTCACTGAGCACCCGTATACAATCTTTGGTGTCACCACACAAGATGGATATGGGATCATCCATCGCCCATCATATGGAACAAGAATGGTATACGCTAGTCTACTCTGGAATATCGATGCCCTGTCTCGATATACCTACGACTAGGAACATTTCAAGGATATGCTTATAAACTACAGGTGTCCCACTAGTATGATCCACATCATTATCCCAGTAGTCAAGCCAATATCCTAATGGCTTTATCAACATGTATCAAATGAGTAAAATCATGATCAAGTGAACATATGATAAAGAGCAATCAGATAGCATACTATCACGTCGAGCAAGACTGTCCTCTGAATACACACACACACACACACACACACATCAGTACATACACTATCATATAATGGCCTCTAGGGCATACATATATCCAACATATTGGTACTATTAACTGGCATTTGCTCAGTAATACAGATTACAGATATCCGTGACAAAATACTAGAAATACATCCGGAATCACATATATTACATTTGTGAGCTGACACTGCAAACCGGTCAAGAATCAATGATTTTTTGTAAATAAACTAGTGTACACACATTTTGGTCCAACACATGATAAGTTGTGCACTAGCTTTGATGGCTTTGACCTAGTAGGGGGGTACCCAATGCAAGAAACAAGTGGGCATGGAAGTGATGGGTAGTTAATACATAAAGTTGTGATGTGATCCAAAGTTTCAAGTTTCTCTCCAAACCCTGGGTGCAGACTAAGTCAAATTAGAGAAAACCAACAACACCAAAGTGATATTGGGGACAGCACAAGACCACACACGAAGAACGAGCCCTAGAGCTCGGATTTGGGACGAGCTCAATACCAATATGGCCGGCCCCCTGCTCCCAAATGCTTCCAGACTTCTGTGGGCCCTCCCTTGCTGCCACCTCATCATGTTTTTATTGTTTGTTTATTTTTCTTTTCTGCCTATAAAAGCAGGCAGTGGGCAAGGGGTCAAGGGTCTCACATTTTGCTAAGTTTTGTTCTATACTTTGTAACTCTTTTTGTTTCTTTAGTTTTTTTAAATAGCTTCCCCTTGAGTTCTTAACCTTCTCTTGATCTTGCAACCTCTTATTTGAGCTTGCAAGTTTAAGGATTGGTTATTGATCTCAAGTGTTGTATCTTCATGTTAGTTGTATGTATGCCCTAGAGGCCATTATTGTACATGAGATGTATATGATAGTGGATGCCGGGACATATATAGGGAGGACTATCTTGCTCGACATGATAATACGCTATCTGGTTGCTCTTTATCTTAACATATATACTTACTGTTTCTCTGTTACATGTTGATAAAGCCCTTAGGATGTGTACTCGACTTCCCGGATTGCGATGCAGATCATACTAATGGGGCCTGGATAGTCCATGAGTACATCCTTCAATGTTCCTAGTCGTGGAATATCGAGACGGGGAATCGATATTCCAGAGTAGACTAGCGTATATCTTCTCGACCCATGTGATGGGTGATGGATGTTCCTATATCCATTGGTGTTTGACATCAGAGATGGTACACGGGTGCTCAGTGGAGACTGGGTACACCGAACGGACTCGCCGAGAACTCCCAGATGGTATTATACCTCACGTCAGATGGCAGTTCTCTGGTGACACTGGTACAGCTTAGTCTGTTGACTCGAGATCGTCATAGAGTCTTGTGTGTCTCCCACTATGCTTTGATTTCCATCCTACCACGGCTCTACTGAGCCGTGCAAACATATGGTTTTTGGGTAAAGTCCCGAGTCATACGGAGGCAATGAGCGATAGGAGGGGATTCATCTCTACCGGTATTGGGGGTTGATGTTTCGCTATGCTCGACTGGACATAACTAGAAATCCCTGGCCAGGGTTGCTGTGATTTACTGGTAAGTGTTATCAGTAGTTTCACGACCGTTATGGACCTTACATCGGCATGACTTATCAGGCTACTGGGGTCTGACGTTTACCACTCCTAGGCGAGATATGCGACATATTAGACGAACAGACCGGACTGTACGGTAAGTCTTACTGATTGGATTTGTAGGAGTGTGAGCAGGCTTGCTCGTTGATCTTCTGATCACTCAAGACCCGGGTGGCCGTTACGTTTACCATACCGCTTGCGGCTTGTGGGTGACTGATATGATCACCACCTACTGTCGGTGTATTGACGAGTCTTTAGAGTCCTACACAGAAGAGTCCTGGCTCAAGCGAAACGAAATAGGAGCGCATATGAGATATGTATGGGACTGAGAATATACCAATATGTGATACTGTATTCTATCCTCGCGTTTTGTATCATCGGTCGGTTATATGCGATATAGCCGGGTTATCGAATCAAGTGTTGATTCGATATATTGATACATATGATATTAGTCGGTTATATGCTATAAGACCGGATCATTAAATCAAGTGTTTATTTAATGATTTAATGTATAATTATATATTTGATATATTACTTTATATTAACTAGTATTGGTTCACTTAAGATTGCTTTTCTCACTTGATGTGCACATAATGTATATGCGATATATGTTTGTGTACATGTTTGTATCATGATTGATGATACATGCAAACATGGGTGGGTGGGTGACATACACCATGCTAATTATAATTTAGGTTTTTATTTATCTTAATTATTCAAAATGGTGGTATCTTTTTTCATGACTTGAAGCTTCATGAAGCTTGAAGCATCTTTGACAAAGTCTACTTATTTTGTCTCAATTTAGATATTTATTAACCAAACCATTATAATTAAACATGGTTATTTCTCTACAATAGTTAGTGGATGATACTAACTTACCCATGGTTGCATAATTATGATCATTCTTTTCTAATTTTCATTCTTGCTTCTTCTTCTTCTTCATCCAAAAGAAAAACCTTGCTAGATTTTTCTAAGTGAAGAAACAAAGTGAGAAATCAAAATCTAAAGTGAACCCACTTCCTATTTCATCATCCTCTACTACTTGCCATTTAGTTTAGAGTGTTCTCTTCACAAAGTTTATGACCAAGTGAAGGGTTAGCTTGGGTTTGAGTCTTCTCGACGTATATCATCTTCGGCCTCAAAGACTACGAGCAAATCCGTTCATTTCTTCAAGGAAACCATCACTAGAGTCTAGGAGCTCGATGATCGCAGCGAAGGGACGTCAACACGGAGCTTTAGAAGTGAAGGACCAGATCTACAAAGGTTGTATTCTAGTTCACTTCTCTTTGTAATGTTAGATTACAAGTTTTTGTTACCCTAGTTTTCTAGTACGATTCGTAGTTTGATTGCTTAGCACCCCTTAAAATTCTTGTTGTGGCATGTGTGATGCTTGTAAATCCTAGGCTAGGTGCTAAGGAATTCCAACATGGTATCAGAGCGTAACTAGAAATCTAGACGATGTTAGATTAACACGGAAACGAAACAAATCCGTAAACATGCAATTTCTGGAACCCTGCACATTTTGCTCTCTGTTGATTTTCAAAAGTTCTGTAAAAATTGTGCAAACAAGTGCAGAGTCATGTATGTGAGACCTATAGTGCATAGAACAAAAACGAGGCCCATTTCTTGGTTTTCAACCGAGCACATTCACTCAAAAACCGGGGAGGCCGGCCCTGCAAGCTCCTTCGTGCATCCTTTTTTGTTTTGTGCTCTGGTGTGTGTATTTTGGGGTTTCAGGTATTGTTTGCTTGGTCCAAATTTTCATGTGATGTAAATTTTGCTATAGGACCAAAATGGAGTGTTTCGTTGTTGTATAATTTAACATTGTGATGGTAACCTAGGCTATGTTTGACAGTTCGAACGATCATCAAATATCATCCCATGTCCCCCATGAAATTTCCAAGTGTTGGAATTTTTCTAAGTTAATTATATTAAATGTTCATGCAAGTAACTCTTTGGATCCTCTAGAAGAACAAAACCTTAACTCGATTCTATGCCCTCGGAACCGCGACTTGAACCCTAGGGTTCGCCGTAGTTCCGCGGTGTCATAGGTGAGGCATTGGTTTTCTACGGCTGTATCATAGGTACTGTGGCACGTTTTGAGTACTTTAACTTCGCTCAAGTGTTGAGCTTATCGGGTGATGAGGTGTTAGTTGATTCGGTCGAAACGTTTAACATCGTCTAGTATATTGTGATACAATACTTGGAATCAACAACATTTGAATTTTATAAGTCTAGCAATTTAGTCTCATCTGATCGGTTGCCACGGGATTTTGATGCGATCAAAAGTCCGTCGCAATCACTTTATGTATTTGGATACTCGCCGGGTAACATTATTAGATAACCACACCCCATAACCTCGACCAAGTGACTATAGGAGAACTCCGTTGCCAAAAAGCATCCATCCAGGTGCTCGCGGCCGCGGTGTTCCGCCTAAGTGCACTTCGTCGTCGGCATCCGGGGGTGCGGACATCTACTAAAGTTTCCGACGAGCATTCGATCGGGATGTCAGGAATCTTGTTGAATTACCCGACTGATTATTGGAAAGCGTTTTCAATATCGAGACTAAAATGCGGGGTTTATAATTGTTAGGCATATGATGTCTAAGGAATTCATATTTTTAGGCATGAAATCCGCAATATGAGATATTACGGGTTTATGATGTCTAAGGCGGTTGCGGATTCCAACTGTTGTAGTTTTCACTTTCTTTTCTACGACCGTAAGTGTAATATGTGAAGTATCGCCGGTTTCGTTGCTATACGTCAACGAAAATTGGGATACGCATATTTATGTAACATTTCAAAATAATAAAATATTATTTTTTGGAATTTTTAGAATTTAATATTATTTTATTGAATATTTTAATATTTCGGGATAATTAAATAACGATAAATGGGAAAAATTTTGGAAAATTCTAAAATGGGGTATTTATTGGAATTATGCCATTTTTAAGTTTTTGTAATCATTTAATTGCTAATTTAGTGCTAATCGCGATTAAAAAATCGCTAATCGGGTTTTAGCATTTTTTGTGCAAAACATGCACATATCTCTTCTCTACACTTGTGCATTTCTACCATGGTTTTTCTTTTGGGTTTACTATTCAAGTGAGAAGGGATTTAGTGAAGAAACGAAAAGGTAAAGTATGATGATTAGGAGAGAGGTAGGTATGGGGTTTACTTTCTGACTTGTAGAACCATTCCCCATCATTTTTCCCCTTCTCATTATCTCTCCTCTCCCTCCCCTTGCTGCTGCTGCTGCCATCCCTCTCTCTCCCTCTTCACAAAAACCCTAGATCCACCATGAAATCCACCCTAAAACCCTATTCCCATTTCACAAAATATGTTCCCGAGCTCACTAGCTACACATTGGACCTAGAAGGAATGGATTTAGAGGACTTTGTGCAACTTAAGAATTTTCTTGAGTTGCCAAAGGAGGTAATTTCTGCACCCCTAGTTTAGTATTTCAATTCTTTTTGCATCCATTCTAGTTTCATGTCGATATGGTGTCGTTTGATGGACTTTTGAAACTTCAAGTTAGGGTTTAGGTTAGATCTGAAATCAAAGATGAAATTGAGGATTGTGGTGACCTTAGAACCCTAGTGGGATGTTACTTTAGAACCAAACATGAAGCTAAAACCCAGAATACGGATTTATGAGACGATATCGGGAAAAACAGTGAATCTGTGATCGTATTTAGGAATCTGCTATCACCCCGAGACCCATAAAATAAAATTGAGTTGACAGTGAGATGTGCAGGCACCCTAGAACCACCACACCAAACCCTAGCCCCTACCTCCTTCCCCAGGCCACAAATTTAATCCTTCTGGCCGCAATTTGCGACGAGAGCAGGAGGGATTTGGTTCGTTTTTGGTGCAGGGCCCTATTTTTAGTAGTCTTGACCGATGGCATGTGCAATTTTGTCTGATTCCATCTAGGGTAAAATCTGGGTTAGTTTTCATGGGTTGGCGCATGATTTATGACTTGTTTTAGCATGGATTTTGGTGGTTGTTGATTCGTTTCTGTCGGGTGGCGTTTGGACGTTAACAACAAGTGGCTATTGATCGTGTTTGCATGCGAGGCGATAGGTTTTTACCTATACGAGTAGCGTATGCTGTTTTGGTTTTCCGATGTGATTTTCCGATGTGATTTTCATGTGCTTTAGCGTTTATGATATACTTGTAGGTACCCTACGTGATGTTGAGGCGAAGAAGATGAAGATGGCGACATCGGTATCGGCACACGAGAAGCGAGGTGAGTAGATTTATATCTACGGGGAGAAGTCGGGTGGATGGCGTATATCACCCCCGCAGTCCGTGGTGATGTATACGAATACGTATACACACATATATTTATTATGTGTTGTTTAAGATTATTGATGATAAGGATGTATTGGTTTAGTATAGTGCGAAACCCCAGAGTAGTGATTGCACCCACACATACACATACACATATACTTGCATACATTCTTTCTTTTACCTGTGCGCATATGGAGGTGTGTATATCTGCACATGGGTATAGGACTATGTGTTCATATACGGGATTTGAGGATGATACATGGGATTGAGATGAGTCGATGAGGTTTGATTGAGGCTGTGAGATTCGGCGATATGACAGAGTTCGTATTTGAGATGCGACATGATGGTTTTAGCGGGCCTTTGGGTATGTGTTTTACCCCGCATTCTTATTTATATAGATGGTATCGATGGTACTAGACTTAAACTTGTACCCTAGATTATGTGATATGATGGTAGTGATACCTGATATGTGATGAGATAATATGATATTGACCCGTACCCAGCTATTGGGATGCCGTACGACGATTTACCGTACGAGCTTTATATTGATGTTAAATCCGCACTCATGACTCGAGGATGTTATATAATATACCGTATCATACGTGATACTATTGAGGCGAGATCACCGACTATTGTATATATTTATATATGTAACGACTCAGATGTAGGTGGTTTCATACCCCTCCTGTTTAGATTACTTAGTAGACATTAGACTAGACCCGAGTCATACCTATTTCAAAACTAACGAATCGTGGATATTTTAAAGATAGGCAAAAGAGATTCTACGGGTATTTTCAAACGAAGCATCTTTTCTTAAAACACCGTAGCCTTTATTTTATTAAAAAAACTCGATTTGTCTTATTTCAAATGGCAAGGCTGCATGATATATTTATTGAGGTAGATTCTTTATTGTTGCGTTGATTATTCGATTCCGCATACTCATGCTATTTGCATTGCATTGCTTGTGTTTATTGATATATTACAGTCATGCTGCTAGGACACCAGCACCATTATCGATGATGCGTATGTTCCACGTACACATGTTTGCCGGCTCACACACTTCATCATCGATAATTTCCATATCACTACACTGTAGTACTGTTGCATTCAGGATATGATTCTTGCATGACAGACTGATGTGCTTACATTTCTTTTACATGTCACATACATCATGCTTTCTGATTATACGCATTGAGAGTTGTTGTTTCCATGATATTTCTGGGCTTTTGGCTTACTATAGACTTCATATGGTTCAAGGGCCAGTCACGTGCTCTTTCGGGTCGTGACAATTTACTTACGTTGATGACATGTGATGTTATGTGTTGCTGGATATGTTATATTGGATCGTCGCGTTTTGAATAGCCGGGTTTTTTTTTATGTGAGATGAGTGTTTTTTCATTTTCATTCATGTAAAAACTTGTATGTAATATTCTTTTATTGGGGCACTTCCGGGTTGAGGAAGATGTCACCGTTGATGTATATTATTTACTTTTCCGCATTAGGATAGACCCAAGGAGGAGAGCACAAGTAACCGGGTTCTAGAGTCCAGTAGGAGACCATCTCAAGGAGTCGAGACCGGATCTCCTAACTCTAGAATTGGTAGGGTTGCTTGCCACTCTCTAGGGGTCTAGGGATATGGGTATGGCTATTCATCCTGACCGTGGAATCCGTGTTTTATATAGGCTCAATATAAAATACGGACATCCTAGTATATCCAATATTTCATATGTTGTTTTCTGGTGCGATATCTGTGATGTGATCATTTGATATGTGGAGATAGATACTGTATATAGTATATATGATATATTATATAAACGTTGCTTATGTTTTACACCCGCGCTAGCTCTGTCCCGCTTTGCCGTTAGTTATCTAACCTAACGGTGCATGACGGGTCATCGAGGAGAATGCAGATGGCATAAACGTACGTTGTATTTATCTGTGATGTTTAGGTGACTTAAATGATGGGACATTCATTAATGAGATTAATGAAAGAAAAATAAACCTAAAAGATGTTGTGGAATCGAATTTCAAAAATCAGGTAGCTCTAGTTGTTGCTTTGCATAGCGGTATTCCTTGAAGAATATCCAACAGCTCATTCGACGAGGAAAGAGCCGAGATCCCTTCACCGGGAGTGACCTCTATAACTAGCAGATGCTACAACCCTCGGTTTTGTCTTTTGATTGCTTTTCTAGTTCTTGCTTTTCATAGTGGTATTGTGAATATCCAGCACCTCATTCGACGAGGAAAGAGCCGAGATCCCTTCACCGGGAGTGACCTCTTTAGCGAAACTAGCAAAAGCCTCAAAAACACTCCATTTAAAATCATTTGATTCTACAACGAGATCAAGTTCAAAGAGTTAAAGATTTTCTTAAAAACCTGTTGGATGTATATGCCCTAGAGGCCAGTATTGTATATGTATACATATGGATACTAGGGATATGTATATACAGAAAAATCTTGCTCGGTTTTATAGTATATTATTCGACTTGTCTTTATCAGGATATGTGTATTTATTTCTGTTGTTCTTACGTCTAGTTTGCACATATTGATAAAGACTCGATACGGTAGTATACTATTGTGGTTTGTCTTTATCTTAACATAGCATATGTCATACCCGTTATTACATATTGCGGTTACATGTTGATAAAGCCCCTAGGATCATGCTTGACTACCTGCGTTGTGATGGCGATCATACTTGTGGGAGCAGGGTAGTCCATAAGCACATCCTTAAATGGTCCCTAGTCACGTGAGTATCGAGACCTGGCACTGATACTCCAGAGTAGACTAGTGTGTACGCTTCTAGACCCGTCGGGGGATGGTTGGTCCCGCAGCCATTGGTCTGATGCACCTAAGATCATATACAGGTGCTCACTAGGTATGTGTACACTGGACAGACTCACCGAGAACTTCCATGTGGTACTATACCTATCGTCAGATAGAAGTTCTCAGGTAACATGTGTACAGGTTAGTCTTTGGACACGAGATCGGCCTTTGTCTCGTGTGAGTTCCCACTGAACTTTGATCACTACCCTACCACGGCTCTACTGAGTCATGCAAACAGGTTTTGGTTAGGTTCAGTCCCGAGCCACATGGAGGCAGTGAGCGATTTTCGGGGATTCGTCTCTCCCGGTATAGGGAGTCGATATCGCACTGTGATTCGATTGGTCAGGACCATAAGACCTTGGCCAAGGCACTTGGGATTTACTGATAGGTTGATCAGTAGTTTTCCCGGATTGGTCCTGAGCCACATCGGCATGACTTATCAGGTTGTTAGGGTCTGACGTTCACCATCCCAAGACCCGGTATACGATACTCTTTGACGAAGAGACCGGACTGTGCGGATATTGTCACAGATAGGCTCAGTAGGAGATCCGGATGAGTTTGCTCATCGGCCTTCTTTTCGACAGGTACCTGGGTAACCGTTACGTACAGCTAGTGCCGCTGACGTGCTTGTGGTTAAACCCACTGCCAGAGTACTGTCGAGTCTTTAGAGTCCCACACAGAGGGTTTCCCTGATTCAGGCGAAATGATGTAGTAGCCGTATTGGATATGTGCAGGGTTCGATCGATTGATGTACTTGGTACTCGAATTTTCGATCGGACAGTTTGTAATACTAGCCGGCTCGGGTCTGAGCCGGATTATTAAATCAGGTATTGATTTAATAATTTACGTATATGTATTTCGATATATATATTCTAGTATTATGTTCTTCGTGTTATTCTATCTCTTTTGGGCGTTCGGATTTTTTATCTGATTACCGGTATATTTGTACAGTAGACTGAAATCCGTATTTACTACAGATTTCCTTCTAGAAGGTGGCCACCTCATTATGCATTTTCCATTTATTCAATAAATGGAAATGAGGTGTAAAGTGTAAGGAATGGGAGGAATGGGCATGACCATGCTTTAATAATCCACAAATGAATTTTCAATTCATTTGTGGTTACTATTGAAGCATGATTGTCATTTGTTTATTGAAAGAATTCATACACAAAACTAAGGGGTGTGATTTTCTCTTTGATGTTTTTCATTTTCTCTTAAGCTCTCATTCCTCTCCTTCCTCACTAGCTTCCTCCACCATCATCTTCTACCTCTTCACTACCTTCTCATGTGTTGAGAATCAAGTGAAGAGGCAAGAAAGAGATAGCTTTACACTTAGAAATCCAAACTACATCCTAGACTACTTGGTTTAGCAAACCAAGATCTCTAGTTGCTCCTTTAGTTACATAGTAAGGAGCTAGAGCCATGAATCATACTCCCCGGGTGGATCGTCTACGACAATTGGAGGCCGGAGAACAAGCTCGATCCCGGAGGACCGATGGAGCCGGAGTTGGAGTTCAAACATGTTCAAGGTGGATGCAAGGAGCTAAGGATGAAGAACGAAGACCGAAGGACTCGATTCTTTTGGTATACCATCTTTCATAGTAGTTAGGATCTCTTTGTTTGCTAGTTGGTTTTATGGCAAAGATCCGGATTTTGAGTTATCTTTATGCCCCTTTTAAAGCTCTAGAAAAATTTTGTTCCGCAAACCGCCTTGTTTGGAGGCTCCGGCGTGAATATAACCCAACATGGTATCAAAGCCACCCCATAAAACCTATACTAGCTAGTTCAAACGTGTTTAGAATAACGATCAACCGAAAATTCCAAAAACCGCATTTCATTTCATGATGTTTCTGTCGATTTTTAAAAGTGCTCGAAAAATCAATTTTATGGTCTCAGAAAATCATGCATGCTTTTTTAAGAACCCAAAAGAAAATTGGGCCCTTGAACCCATAATTACACCGCGGAACCGCCGCATAATGCCACACTTGGCCGCGGTTCCGCGGCAGTTTATGGGCCTCTGGGCCACAAATTTCTTCTAGGCCTCTTAATTGTTAGGATTGTGGTTTCTGGATAATTTTTTTTTGGGCCCAGATTTGTTACAGTGTTGGTTTAATACTTAGGGCCTACTTGGAAAGTTTAGTTGATCGTAATTTTAAAATACCTATTTTATTTTCAGTACATTTACTTTTATCTGCGACCGGGAATGTCACTCGATCGGGTAAAACTCGTCTGATTGCTATATGTTCCTTTAGACGGGTTTTGCGAACGTGAAATTCGGGTTGATGTTGTGTGCTTGTGCTGTGATTGTGGTTGGATTGTCGTGGTGGATAGCGTGGTACAATGTTAGAAATACAGTTTATAATTCATTTGTACATTTGTTCTTGCGGGGCGAGCGTCCGACATATGGACTTCTGTCTTTGCCATTTGTATATTATTTTGGGGCACGACCGGGCTGAGGTCGATGTCACCGGTTGTATATATTTTTAATTTTCTGTATTAGGATTACCCCACGGTGGGGTGCACGAATAGCCGGGTTCTAGAAGGCAACAAGCCAGCATCTCATGGCGCTGAGATGGAGGGGGCTTCATTCCAGAACTGGCAGGCTATTCGCCACACTCGTAGGGGGTACAGGTTTTCATTGCACTGGCTATCCACACGACCGGGAACGTCGGGTTTTATTTGCGGCTCAAATGAAACCCGGGGCTCCAAGACTATCCACCATTCTGTAATGTTATCTGTGATGTTGTTTATTATCATGCCTGGGACGAATGTTATATATACTTATATATATACTAGTAGATGTTGTATATGTTTTGCTCCCGCGCTAGTCCAGCTCCCGCTTTGTCGTTAGTTAAGTAACCTAACGGGTGATGATGGGGCCCCGTGGCGAATGCGGATGGGATATACGTACATTTTATTTTCATTCTTTTCTGGTGTGATATGTTAAAAATTGATTGGACCGCATTAATTTTAATTAATTCAAGATAATAAACCTAAAAGATGTTGTTGGAACCAAGCTTTAAAAACTGACATTACAGACGTTCTCTTTTGCTTTGCATAGTGGTATTCATTTTGGAATATCCAGTACCTCATTCGACGAGGCTAGGGCCGAGATCCCTTCACCGGGAGTGACCCCTTGAGTAAAAGTTTGCGTCAGGGTAATAACTTCACTATAGTCGATTATTTTTTCTTCGAATCGTAGTATTCAGTTTGGAATATCCCGCACCTCATTCGACGAGGAAAGAGCCGAGATCCCTTCACAGGGAGTGACCTCTTTAGAAAAGGTTTTCGCCACTATATATTTACAAAACTACTCTGGTTCCTTCAACGATATCAAGTTCATTACGTTAACGGGTTTTTCGCCAAAAACCCAGCTGTAGCCCTCCATCATTTCTTACAAGTGTTGCTTGGTATTCATGTTGCATATGTTGACTGTGTCAAGGCGTAGTGTATGGTAGCTAAGAAATACTTGTTTGTGGCACATGATGCGATTTGGTTAGGACAGTCGTATGACCATTTTGACTGTGTCAAGGGTCATGTGGGTGGGTCTAATGCAATCTTAGACAATGATGGGTTGAACTTGGCTAGCTACATATGATATGTTGACTGTGTCAAGGTTATAAGTCGTTAGGGGCAAAAACCACATCGGAAGTTTCAAATATACAGGAAACTTGCAGATTTAGCATACCTTCTGGAGTGTGGTGACTAGAGTGGATTCCATCTAGTGCATCACACAATGATAGATTGGATCCCGATCCCACTGATGAGTAGGATTACTCTCGGGAGATTGTCACACTTAACAATCATTGCTATAAACCAAGTAGGTGTCTAGAAAGGTGTTAGCGGGGTTACGCCTCCAGGGAAAAGATGTTATTTAATTAAGAAACTTCGCGAAAGCGTTGGAAAACCTCCCTCGAAATACCAACACCGGCCTGGCTGAAAGTTTAAGCAAGTATTGTGACATGCGATTAATCCCGACAAGTTCTTCTTTTAGGGTTTGAAGAAGAATTTGAGGAAACAGTGGGTGCCATCCTGGTTAGATAAATTAATAACTAATCTGATCTTGCAAGAGCGCACGCTGAGTGTTTTCCCTCTATCTCTCCAGGTAGCAACCATTTCACGCCCTAATCAAGATAATAAAATGTATCGCTTGACCGATCTGAATTCTTATTCGAAGGTGGGAAATGTCGGTTCAGCTCTAACTTACGACAACTGTCATAAGTATGAGCAAGGGAAAGAGGAAAGTTTGAATTCCTTGATAAACCCATCGAAGAATAAACATACTGTTGCATCTTCTTCAGGTGTTCTTGTTATTGAGAATTGTTTTTCGGTTAGTCCTACCTCCTGGGTACTCGATACCGGATCAGGATCTCATATCTGTAATTTATTGCAGGGACTGAGAAAAAATAGGATAGTTGGACCTGGTGATATGTCCCTCAGAGTAGGGAACGGAGCATAAGTTAATGCTGCAGCCGTCGGTGAGTATCACCTAGTATTGCTAAATGGCAATGCTATGATTTTGAACAATTGCTACTATGTACCTTCCATGCTTTGCAACATCATATCGGTTTCTTTACTTGATAAAGATGGATATAACTTTGTTCTTGATAGAAATATCATGAACATTTACCTTGATAAGGTACTGGTTGCAGAAGGTACACTGTGTAATGGTATCTATGTTCTAAATCAAAATACAGTGCTCAATGTACAAAACACACGCAAGAGGAAGAGTTCAGATACGAACGAATCCTACTTGTGGCATTGTAGACTTGGTCATATCGGAGAGAAAAGACTGAGTAAGTTGCATAAAGATGGACTTTTAGATACGTTTAAATTTTCATCTTATGAAACTTGTCAATCTTGTCTCAAAGGAAAGATGACCAAATCTCCGTTCACCGGGCATGGAGAAAGAGCAGCAGAGCTCTTAGGACTCATACACAGTGATGTATATGATCCGATGTCTATACATGCAAGGGTTGGGTTCTCATACTTCATCACATTCACTCACAATCTCTCTAGATTCGGATATGTGTACCTTATGAAACACAAATCTGAAGCTTTTGGGAAATTCAAAGAATTCAGAAATGAAGTAGAGAACCAGACTGGCAAAAGTATCAAGATCCTCCGATCTGATAGAGGAGGAGAGTACTTAAGCACGGAATTCCTGGATTACTTAATAGCGAATGGAATTCTCTCTCAACTTACTCCTCCGTATACAACACAGAACAACGGTGTATCGGAGCTGGGGAACCATACCCTATTGGATATGGTTCGCTCCATGATGAGTGGTGCTGAGTTGCATTTTTCATTCTGGGGATATGCACTTCAAACAGCAGCATATCTTTTGAATCAAGTTCCATCCAAATCCGTGCCTAAAACTCCGTACGAAATATGGAGTGGTAAGAGTTTGTATCTTAAACGTGTTAAGATTCGGAGTTTCCCTGATTATGTCAAAAAGCAGAACCCGGACAAACTCGAGGTACGGTCAGTTTTGTGTAAGTTTGTGGGATACCCAAAGGATTCTAATGGCTATCTATTCTACCACGCAGAGGAACAAAGGATTATTGTTTCTCGGAATGCCAAATTTTTAGAATGGCAGTTTCTTGGAAAAGAAACCAGTAGTTGCGCAGTAGAACTGGATGAAGTTCTAGAATCACAAACTATAACTGAAGATTTGGTGGAACCGCTAGATTCAGTCATATCCGACGAACCTCAGCCACTCCGCAGATCTAGTAGGATTTCTCATCCGTCCGAGAGATACTACGGTTTTCTCATAGATGGGGATCGAGAGGATTGCATCTTGGAAGAAGATGATCCTACAAGTTTCAGACAGGCCATTATCAGTAGGGACTCTGATAAGTGGCTGGATGGTATGCAATCTGAAATGGAGTCCATGTACACCAATAATGTGTGGACCCTGGAAGTTGCTCCACCTGGGGTAAAACCTGTTGGATGCAAATGGATCTACAAGAAGAAACTTGTTGTAGATGGGCAGGTGGAAACCTATAACGCTAGACTCATTGCAAAAGGTTTTCGTCAAAGACCAGTAGTGGACTATGACGAAACCTTTTCTCCAGTGGCTATGCTGAAATCCATTAGGATCTTGCTTGCCATTGCTGCCTTCCATGAATATGAGATCTGGCATATGGACGTAAAAACGGCTTTTCTAAACGAAAGTTTAGAAGAGTGCGTTTATATGGATCAGCCAGAAGGTTTTGTAGACAGTGGGAGCAGCGGGAAGGTGTGCAAGTTACTCAAATCCATTTATGGATTGAAGCAAGCATCGCGGAGCTGGAACATCTGTTTTGATGAGACAGTCAAGGACTTTGACTTCATCAAGAACGAAGATGAGCCTTGTATTTATAAGAAGATTGTAGGACGAACTGTCGTGTTCCTAGTCTTGTACGTGGACGACATTCATTTCATAGGAAATGACATTCCTATGCTACAATCGGTCAAACTATTCTTATCACAAAGGTTCTCCAGGAAAGACTTAGGAGATGCCTCGTACATTCTGGGGATCAAGATCTACAGAAATTGATCCAAGAGGCTACTGGGACTTTCACAGTCCAGGTACATAGAGACTGTACTAAAGAGATTTGGTATGGAAGATTCCAAGCGCGGTAATATACCCGCATTGCACGGAATCACCCTCTCCAAGGAGATGTCTCCCAAGACTGACGAGGAGAGGGTTCGCATGAGAACTATGCCCTATGCTTCGGCGGTAGGATCTATAATATATTCGATGCTATGTACAAGACCAGATGTAGCTTACGCGCTAAGCATGGTGAGCCGGTATTAGTCGGACCCAGGTGAGGACCACTGGACAGCAGTAAAGAACATTCTCAAGTACCTGAGAAGGACTAAGGAGATGTTCCTGATTTACGGTAATGGAGACCTCAGGGTCGAGTCCTTTACCGACTCAAGCTTCCAGAGTGACAAGGATGACAGCAAGTCTGTCTCGGGTTATGTGTTTACCCTCAATGGAGGGGCGGTATGTTGAAAGAGTTCCAAACAGGATACCGTCGCAGACTCGATGATGGAGGCTGAATACATTGCTGCAAGCGATGCTGCAAAAGAGGCGGTCTGGATGAAGAAGTTCATAGCTGAACTTCAGGTAGTTCCGTCCATTGTTGATCCAATACCAGTATATTGTGATAACAATGGGTCTATAGCTTTAGTGAAGGAACCACGGTCCCATCATAAATCCAGGCACATCTTAAGGTGGTATCACCTGATCAGGGAGATCGTAGATCGCCAGGAGATCGAGGTCCGGAGTGTGGATACGAAAGAGAACACGGCGGATCCATTTACAAAGGCCACCCCTCAAGTACAGTTCGAGCGACATTTTGGGATGTTGGGTATGCGGTACGCCAGCAACTGGCCTTAGAGCAGACGTTGGGTATTCGGTACGTCAATCACTGGCCTTTAGTGCAAGTGGGAGATTGTTGGATGTATATGCCCTAGAGGCCAGTATTGTATATGTATACATATGGATACTAGGGATATGTATGTACAGAACAATCATGCTCAGTTTTATAGTATATTATTCGACTTGTCTTTATGAGGATATGTGTATTTATTTCTGTTGTTGTTACGTCTAGTTTGCACATATTGATAAAGACTCGATACGGTAGTATACTATTATGGTTTGTCTTTATGTCAACATGGCATATGTCATACTCGTTATTACATATTGCGGTTACATGTTGATAAAGCCCCTAGGATCTTGCTTGACTACCTGCGTTGTGATGGCGATCATACATGTGGGAGCAGGGTAGTCCATAAGCACATCCTTAAATGGTCCCTAGTCGTGTGAGTATCGAGACTGAGCACTGATACTCCAGAGTAGACTAGTGTGTACGTTTCTAGCCCCGTCGGGGATGGTTGGTCCCGCAGCCATTGGTCTGATGAACCTAAGATCGTACACAGGTGCTCACTAGGTGTGAGTACACTGGACGGACTCGCCGAGAACTTCCATGTGGTACTATACCTATCATCAGATGGAAGTTCTCAGGTGACATGTGTACAAATTAGTCTTTGGACCCGAGATCGGCATTTGTCTCGTGTGAGTTCCCACTGAACTTTGGTCACTACACTACCACGGCTCTACTGAGTCGTGCAAACAGGTTTTGGTTGGGTTCAGTCCCGAGCCATATGGAGGCAGTGAGCGATTGTCAGGGATTCGTCTTTCCCGGTATAGGGAGTCGATATCGCACTGTGATTCGATTGGTCAGGACCATAAGACCTTGGCCAAGGATCTTGGGATTTACTGATAGGTTGATCAGTAGTTTTCCCGGATTGGTCCTAAGCCACATCGACACGACTTATCAGGTTATTAGGGTCTGACGTTCACCATCCCCTAGACCCAGTATGCGATACTCTTTGACGAAGAGACCGGACTGTGCGGATATTGTCACGGATAGGCTCAATAGGAGATCTGGATGAGTTTGCTCATCGTCCTTCTTTTCGACAGGTACCTGGGTAGCCGTTACGTACAGCTAGTGCCGCTAACGTACTTATGGTTAAACCCACTGCCAGAGTACTGTCGAGTCTTTAGAGTCCCACAAAGAGGGTTTCCCTGATTCAGGCGAAATGATGTAGTAGCCGTATTGGATACGTGCAGGGTTCGATCGATTGATGTACTTGGTACTCGGATTTTCGATCGGACAGTTTGTAATACTAGCCGGCTCGGGTCTGAGCCGGATTATTAAATCAGATAATGATTTAATAATTTACGTATATGTATTTCGATATATATATTCTAGTATTGCGTTCTTCGTGTTATTCAATCTCTTTTGGGCGTTCGGATTTTTTATCTGATTGCCGGTATATTTATACAGTAGAATGAAATCCGTATTTACTACAGATTTCCTTCTAGAAGGTGGCCACCTCATTATGCATTTTCCATTTATTCAATAAATGGAAATGAGGTGTAAAGTGTAAAGAATGGGAGGAATGGGCATAACCATGCTTTAGTAATCAACAAATGAATTTTCAATTCATTTATGGTTACTATTGAAGCATGGTTGTCATTTGTTTATTGAAAGAATTCATACACAAAACTAAGGGGTGTGATTTTCTCTTTGATGTTTTTCATTTTCTCTTAAGCTCTCATTCCTCTCCTTCCTCACTAGCTTCCTCTACCTTCATCTTCTTCATCTTCTTCCTCTTCACTACCTTCTCATGTGTTGAGAATTAAGTGAAGAGGCAAGAAAGAGATAGCTTTACACTTAGAAATCCAAACTACATCCTAGACTACTTGGTTTAGCAAACCAAGCTCTCTAGTTGCTCCTTTAGTTACATAATTAGGAGCTAGAGCTATGAATCATACTCCCCAGGTGGATCGTCTACGACAATTGGAGGCCGGAGAACAAGCTCGATCCCGGAGGACCGATGGAGCCGGAGTTGTAGTTCAAACATGTTCAAGGTGGATGCAAGAAGCTAAGGATGAAGAACGAAGACCGAAGGACTCGATTCTTTTGGTATACCATCTTTCATAGTAGTTAGCATCTCTCTGTTTGCTAGTTGGTTTTATGGTAAAGATCAGGATTTTGAGTTATCTGTGCGCCCCTTTTAAAGCTCTAGAAAATTTTTGTTCCGCAAACCCCCTCGTTTAGAGGCTCGGTCGTGAATATAACCCAACAAAACCATATGCAACCCTCCATCATTTTAGAAAGTAGTGTACTTATTATTCGTGCTGCGTTTGTTGACCATAGCCATGGCGCAGTGTACGGTATCTAAGTGATGTCTTCCTACACAGCATATGATGCGATTAGTTAGGACAGTCATGTGACTTTGTTGACCTTAGCCAAGGGTCTTGTGGGTGGGTCTAATTAATCACGAAATGACGGGTAGAACTTGACTAGTGCTTATGATTTGTTGACCATAGCCAAGGTTATAGGTGCTAGGGGTAAAAACCGTTATCGGGAGTTTCAAGTGTTGAAACTTGCAAGGAGATTGCATTACTTCTATATGATAGTTGGATCCTAATACCTACTGCGAGTAATTGTTACTCTTAGGAGAGTTTTGCACTTTACAATTAGCCGATCAAGTAGGTGTCTAGAAAGGTGTCAACGGGGTTACGCCCTTGGGAAAAAAAGATTTATTTTAATTAGGTCCGTTCGAAAGCACGGGAACCTCCCTCAAATTACCGGAACTGGCCTGGCTGAAAGATTGGCAAACTTGTAGGGTGTAATTAATCCCGGCTAGTCTTTCTTTTTAGGGTTTGAAGGAAGATTTGATAAAAACAGTGGGAGCCATCCTGATTAGATATAATATATAACCAATCTAATCTTGCAAGAGCGCACGCAGAGTGTTTTCTTCTCTCTCTCTCCAGGTAGCGACCATGTCACACCTTAATCAAGATAATAATATGGATGTATTGACCAAACCCGCTTGTTATACTAAACTGGGGAACGTTGGTCCCGCTCCAACTTATAATTGTTATAAGACCGAGCAGGAAATAGGGGAATACCATGATTCCCATGCCGCCCAAATGAAGAAAATGCATGATGATGCATCTCCTTTGGGTGTGTTCATTACAAAGAACTGTTTCTCAATATCCTCTACGTCCTGGGTATTTGATACCGGATCAGGATCCCAGATATGTAATCTGTTACATGGGCTACAGATAGGTAGAGAACTGAGAAAGGGTGATAAGTTTCAAGAGTTGGAAACGGTGCAATTTTTGCAGCCAAGGTGTTGGCATTTATTGAAGGGTCACGACAGCGCCCCGGCCGTCGAAACGCGACCAAAATGCGGAACAAAAATTTCTGAAACCGGCGCTACCTCTACCCGAATCCTGGATCGACCTTAATCCCAAAACTAGCAAACTAAGAAGAGGTTAGAATCGTTATACCGAGTTGATCCGTGTCCTTCGGTCTTCATTCCAAGCTCCTAGTGGTCCTTTGATGATGTTTGGTTTCCGGTCTTCCTCCATCTCCGATGATCCACCCGAGGGATGTAACTCCGGCTCTAGCTCCACGACATGATACATATGGAGCAACTAGGGTCTCTAGGATGCTACCCTAGAGAGCCTAGGATGTAGTGTGAATGTTTCTCAGTGTTAGCTATCTCAAAAACTTGAAGGTGGAAGGAAAAATGAAAGCTAGAGCAAGGTGAAGCTCATGGTGAAGGAGGAGCTCAAGAAGGAAAAACAATGAACAAAACCTTCATGCTTGCAAGAATGAGCTCAACCATGAAAGAGAAAAATAGCATGCTAGGTTTTGATAAAATCATTTTCCAATTTTTAAATTAATTCATTTGTGTGCACTATTGCAAGCATGGTTGTCACCATACCTTCAAATGCTAATATCCACCTCATTTATCCATTTAATAAAAATGGTCAAATCAAGAAATGAGGTGGCACCTTCTAGAATGTTATCCGGTAAAAAATACGGATTACATTCTACTGTAAATATATCTGCATTCGTACCGAAATACGAATACCCAAAGAGATAGAATAACACAAAGAATATAATACTAGAATATACGTACCGAAATACATATACGTAAATTATTAAATCAATACCTGATTTAATAATCCGGCTCAAAACCGAACCGGCTAGTATTATCAACTGTCCAATCGAAAACCCGAGTACAATGTACATCAATCGATCGGAACCCTGCACGTATCCAATACGGCTACTACATCTTTTCGCCAGAACCAGGGAAACCCTCTGTGTGGGACTCTAAAGACTCGTCAATACGCTGGCAGTGGGTTTAACCACAAGCACGTCAGCGGCACTAGCTGTACGTAACGGCTACCCAGGTATTGAACGAAAAGGAGGCCGACGAGCAAACTCATGCAGAACCCCTACTGAGCCTGACAGTGACAATATCCGTACAGTCCGGTCTGTTCGTCTAAGAATATTGCATATCGAGTCTAGAGAGGTGGATAAAGTCAGACCCCTAACAACGCGATATTTAGTGTCCGCTTGTAACCCATCACCACCTGAGAAACTATCGATCCTGGATCGATAATTCTCATTCACTATGGCCATGGATTTCTGGTGATGTCCACCCGTTCACAACGCGACATCAATCCCCAATTCCGGGAGAGATGAATCCCCGACGATCCGATCACTGCCTCCATGTGGCTCGGGACTGTACCCAACTAAAACCTGTTTGCATGACTCCTTTGAGCCGTGGTAAGGTAGTAATCAAAGCACAGTGGGAACTCACACGAGATAAATCACGATCTCAGGTCGACAGACTAACCTGTACACATGTCACCTGGGAACTGCTATCTGATAATAGATATAATACCAACTAGCAGGTTCCCGGCGAATCCGTCCAGTGTACACATAACCCAATGAGCACCTGTATACTATCTTAGGTGATCAAACTAATACCAAAGGCTTGTGAGACCTGGCAACCGCCCCTCGTCGGGGTCTCGATCAGTATACACTAGTCTATACTGGAGTATCGATGCCCGATCTCGATACTCCTACGGCTAGGGACATTTAAGGATGTGCTTATAGACCCCAGCTCCCACATATATGATCGCCATCATAATGCTGGCAGTCAAGAAAAAATCCAATGGGCTCTACCAATATAATGATAAAGACAAACCAGATAGCATACTATCATCTTCTGTAAGACTGCTTTATCGGTATAGGTTCTCACTCAATCATCATAATCACAAGTCCGCGGCTATGATAATTGCCTTGAGGGCACTATAGACAACAATCTCCCATTTGCACTTAAGTCCAATTATTGCGATGTTGCATACTCACAGCCCGTGTGATACCGAACATCCAACTTCTCTACTAATGAGCTTCGCAAAGCCCGTTTGCGAAAAATGATTGTGTTCGAGAAATAGCCTCAGTGAGTGGATCCGCTCCAATGTTTTTTTCTGTATCTCTCTTAATCTCAACATCGCGGAGAAAACTATCTCCCGAAATGATCAATACTTGTATTAGAATTTGTCTGGATATCTGATGGGACCAAGTTCACAAATGAACTCCAAATCCAGCAAACTACTTAGACTGTATCGTCCACCGAATTTAATCAGTATCCTGCGCCATACCTTTCATCAGTATTTGCTTAGACCACCCTTTCAACATACTGTCCCTCAAAAAGAGGTAAAGCTATAACTCTGACAGTCACTCTGTCATCCATGTCACCTTGGAAACCTGATATGATAACCGTCTCCTGAAGGATGCTTCCGTTACCATATCCACAGAATATCCATTCATGTTCATAAACTTCTTCTCAATGTTTCTCCAGGATTGGATTAATATATCTGCTTATTGCATCTAGTGCAAAAGCAATATTTGGTGTGGTACTTTTCATTTCATGATTAACTCAATTGCCTAAGCAAGTGATATGCTAATCATGCAGATCCTTTTTCGCTTTAGTCTATAAGACACCTTTAGAGAGGGTGACTCCATCACCTGCAGGTAGACCACCATGCCAGGAGTCGTCCATTTAATGTCAAAATACCCAGATTAGGATACTTCCCAAATCTAGATCTAAAACAATAGAACTAGTAACCAGAAAACCTGATATTATATCCATATCCTATGTGGAGAAAACAACTTTGTGACAACCACAGTATAACCGATCGTAGTAGAGGAATATCTCTTCCTATCAAGTTCATATCATCCCGAATCCTCAGACATCACACCCTACTACCATCTTAACAGATCCATCTCCTATTCTGATGAAGTCAAAACCTATTACTGTCACATCAAAAATAGATGATCTATTTCCGTTATACCTGCTTTAGTCTATAAATAGACACAAGCTACTTTCCTACTATGCTTCCGCTGCTCCCACTGACTACAACAACCCTCTGGCAGAGTCATATATACGTGCACTTCTAAAACTAGTTTAGAACGACGCTATACTCATCCTCCTGCCGGGTCTTATAGTCTAGAACAACAGCAATGGCAAGTCGGGGTAAACAAGAACATCCCTGTCACCGTCTTTGAGAAGACCGAAGTACCTCTCGGGTGACTGAGGTTACCCACCAAATCTGCGGAGTGGCTAATGGAACATCAAATCCAATTGAATCCTTAGATTCTATAAAATTTTCAGTAATCGTTTGTGGTTCTGGAATAACTTCCAATTCTACCATACTCCCACTTGTGTTTTCTGAAAAATCCATTTTATTAAAAAACTGTGGCGAGTCAAGAACAATATAAATATTAATCTTCCTGATGGTAGAAAGTTAACCCTCGTCAAAGCCCGGGATAACCCACAAACAGCCATTACTGAAACGTGCCTTGAGTTTATCCGGATTCTGGTTTCAAGCATCAGCCGGACAACTCCCTATACCTTAACATCGTTAAGATATAAATTAATTCTATATATCTGATATAGAAACAAAACCACTAATTTAATTGGAACCAGATTCAAAATCATGCAGCTGTCTCCGGTGCATATCAACAAGATGGAAAGAGGACAATCAGCATTACTCATCTAGGAGTGCATCCATATATGAGTAACCTGAAAGAGAAGCTAGTTCTCAAAACCATTACTATTAACTGAATACCAAACAAAAGTATCTACATCTTCTACTTCCTCTAAGAATCCTGATACTTACAATAAATGGTTCTCTACTTTATTCTTATACCTATAACTTCTGAATATCTGGACCTTGCATTTCAACGAAATACATGTCCAGAACTGGAGAAGTCATAAGTAAACAGAATATAGTACGAGTACCAACCCTATTGTCCTAACGGACACTGGACAACATACAATACTTTGTATAAGTCCCGTGAGTCCAATAACTCAAACTCTGTACGTCATAGGTTGAATAGTTGTACCATGGTTAAGAAGAATTACACCGCTGCTGAATGCACCTTACCTAATCACCAACTGATATAGGTAAATGTCATAGACACAATATCAAAAAAATTATATCTCACTTTATAAAATAAATGTACAGATATATCAGTTTGAAATTGGTGCATAACAACGGATATTCAAAACCAAATATTTGCCATCCGGCAAAACCAAGATGATTTCCTCAAATATCACCAATTACAACGAATTCCGATATAATGAGGATCTAATCACCCAATTCCCAATATCTTACTCCCACTCACCATCCGTAATGACATACAGATGTGAGAAACTGATCTGGTAAATACATACCCTGGAGTTAGATTCCAATTGGAAAAACAGATTTCAATTAACATTGCACAGTGAAACCGAAACATAAAAATGTTTCAAAAGGGTTAACTGGTATTCCTAGTAACGCCTCTTCCATTATCCTGAATCATGACAGTAACCATATACTTACCTGCCCTCACTGCAATCCCTTTATTATGTCTTTACTTATTACCTTCTGTACACCTCCTTTACGCTAATTGGTTTTCTTTATTCCCTACCTTTCGGCACCAGCCTAAGATTTGGAAGAAGACTATCCAATAAGCGTAATAGGTGTACTCTCCTAATCCTAGGAGCCCTCGCAACCTGAGAGAAGGTAATGGGAAAAGACATCTGAATAATCCTTTTCTTTTTCTCCTGAACCAGAATCCATCCTCGAAAAAGTTCCTTCGAGTTCGTATGTAACTATACGATGGATTTATCTAATGGAAGTGGATGTTCGTAGTGATACGAGGTGTTCTGAAGAAATGTAAAGTGAATGTAGGAGTGGCAGGGGTATACACGGTCTTTGTCGTGAATGATGGTGGTCGCAATTTCCTTTGACATTATTCTAATCCCTTTATATGTCTTTACTTATTACCTTCTGTACACCACAGTTAAGCTTGTTGGTTTTCTTCCTTCACTATCATTTGGCACCTGCCTATGGTTTGGAGGAAGACTATCCAACAAGCTCAATGGGCTCTATCAACATAATGATAAAGACAAAGCAGATAGTATGCTATCATCTTGAGTAAGACTGCTTTATCGGTATAGGTCCTCACTCAATCATCATAATCACAAGTCCGCGACTATGATAATTGCATTGAGGGCACTATAGCCAATATTTATCACCCTGTATTACTAAATACATTGATTCTGAACGAATGTTATTGGATACCGAACCTGATCAGTGAAAATATTGCATTTTTAACACATCAATTTCCCTACTATTTGCAATCATCTAAAGGTGTTCGGTATAAATATAGCACATATTAGCAAATTGTCTGTAAAATACCAAATAACATGTGTTATACATTATAACCTGTATTTTGAGAGAAATTGAGTGTTTATTATTGCACGCATGATCTTTGTATATCCTAACACTTGTCTCGAGAATGTGTGCAGGAAATTCCAGGTAAAAGAGCCGAAACTGTTAAAAGTGCTGATAAAAATACGCCAAGTCCAAGACTTGTGATCTGGCAGTGAACAAGAAAGTATAAAATGATTCCAGATATAAAATAAGGCCCTATGGATCAATATCAAGCACCACAGGAATTTTCAGACACCAAGCCTTTTAAAGGGCCGCGGATCCGCGGCCACGTAGAGACGTTATCGACAGGATATTAATTCAGGCCTCTCCTTTCATTGGCCAAACCTCTTCAAGACATTTCAATCTCCAGAGATCTCCAGAAGCTTCTTCCTAATAGCCAAGCTTCTTGTGCAAGCCTTATACCTACCAAGATTCTCTTGTAAGCTACATAGGTAACTCATTCTAGAAGGTTCTACTCAACTACCAAGCTTGCAAGAGAATCTAAACCTAGTTTAGCTTCTAAAGGAAGCTAAACATAATCAAGCTACAAGGGAAGCTAAAGGAGAAGGCTATATAAAGGGACCCAAGGCTTTAATGAAAAGTTTGTTGAAAATTGAGCCAAAATTCCACAAGTTGAGTGACACAACTTGTGCATCCAAACCCTAGCCCAAATACAATTCAAAATCCAAATCAAGATCACCGAGTACAAAATCAAGCAAGAAGCCATCAAGCCATTTTGAAGCAATGCCGATCTTCATCCGAGCAAGTGATCCAAGAAGATCCGCGACTCACGAAGACGATGCGAAGCTAGTTCGACGATCGAGTTCTCTCCTCAATTCTTGTAGTCTTTAAGTGAATTGTAACGAAACGTTGAATAATAAAAGGTGAAAATTCTTGATCTTGCTTTTCTTTACAATCTTGCGTTGTGGAATTTCTTGATCTTTGATTCAATTATTTTCATAATGTGTGAGTGAAATCTCCGCTTGTAGAGAGAATTGATAGATCGAATGATGATCAAATTTAAATACTAATTTTTAAGTCTTATGAGATTTGTGAACTCTAGGAAAAAGAATCATCAATGATCTAATTTGGATCGAGATCGCATTCTTGCGAATTTCGTGCATATTAGGGATCAAATGATTGATGATTTTCTTTGCTAGAGGGTAGATCCGAATGATCATGATTGAAAAGATAAGGGATAGATGGAGAAACCCTAGTTTCTTCAATAGATCCCTAATCTTCATCATAATCATCAATCTATGGTACAAATTATCAATAGATAAGATTGGGAATTATTAGATTCATCATTAGCTATTAACTCAATCGAATCCTACAAGCTACTCTTCATTATCCTGATAAATCAAAACAATTTGGGAACAATTCTTGATTCTTGATTTTAGATCTTTACTTTCTTTAAGTTTCTTGAAAATAAAAACTCATAAATCTTGAATCAATTTTATTGCAATTTTCTTTTATCCTTTAATTTTCGACTCAACTAAAACAAATACGATCAAATCTCACTTTCCCTGCGGATGATCCGCACAAGCTAACGAACCTACAATTGACACCGCTATTGATTGCGGTTTACAAATTTCTTTGGTAGTGATCTTTACACTTTTCTACCTACACACCGAGAATCATTCAATCAGAACCTGATATACAACATCATATCAGTCTCTTTATTTATTAAAGAAGGATATAATTTTGTATTGTTGGATAATGTTTTGAACATTTCCTATATCAAGAGTTGATCGGTTCAGGCACGTTATCTAAAAGCATATACATTCTAAATCATACCACAGTTCTTAACGTATAGAACACACACAAGAGGAAGAATTCAGCAATGAACGAATCCTTCTTGAGGCATTGTAGACTAGGTCATATCAATGCGACCCGACTAGCTAAGTTACATTTAGATGCATATTTAAATCAGTTTGAATTTACATCTTGTGAAACTTGCCAGTCATGTCACAAAGATAAGATGACTATAGCTCCGTTTACTGGAAACAGAGAAAGAGTTAGTGAACTCTTAGGACTGATACATAATGATGTATGTGATCCCCTGTCTACATATACCACGACTGGTTCTTTGTACTTCATTATATTCACTGATGATCTCTCAGGATTCAAACATGTGTTCCTGTTGAAACACAAGCCTGAAGCTTTTGAGAAATTCAATGAATACAAATCAGAAGTAGAGAACCAAAACGGGTATAAGTGTTATATCCTTTGATGAGATCGGGGAGGAGAACAATTAGGCATGGAGATCCTGGACTATTCTAAAGGAGAATGAGATTCTCTCTCAGCATTACTCCTCCGTATACACCACAGCATGTCGGTGTATCGGGGCGGCGCAATCGCACCCTATGAGATATAGCGCGCTCTATGATGAGTACTACTGAGTTACCTATTTCCTTTTGAGGGTTATGCGCTTGGAGTAACTACATACCTATTCAATTGGGTTCCAATCAAATCATTGCCTACCACTCTATATGTGAAATGGTATGGGAAGAGCCCATCTCTTAAGCAAGTTAAGATTTGGGGTTGTCCGGTTTATGTCTAAAAGCAAAATACGGACAAGATCGAGGCAAGGTTAGTTCTGTAGAACTGGAAGGAGTTCCAGCTATACTGTAAGTGCACGGCGGCGCCCCGGCCGTCAATCCGACGCCGGAATGCGGAAGCGGTGATAAACTTTAATTTTGCGGACTTAGCAAACCGGCACCACCGCGCACTAAACATCCGGATCGTAACCATTAACAAGTCTAAGCTACTAACAAGATAGGGATGAGAAGTATACCGACAGATCCGAGTCCTCCGGTCTTCTCGTCGTCGTCCCGATCTCCTGCGGAATGTCCCGTCTCCTCCTCGTCGCCGGAAGTGCACCACATCGCCTACATCGTTTACGGGCTCCCACCTCAATGCCGAGGCAACTCGGGCACGAAGCCGGCTACTCGACGTGCCCAAGAATTGCTGTAGAATGTATAGTAGAACTTGTGTCTCATTTGGGGTTCATGGAGGTGCCAATTTAGTGGAGGGATGATACATGAATTATGTGGAGGAACTTGGGGATTTTTCTATCAACTAGCGAGCAAAAATCCCCACTACAAAAATGGGCAACCCCTCCTCCATGCTTGGCCGGCCATAACTAGAGGAGGAGAGAATGGAGTGAGAGGGAGAGTAAATCAAATGGGAGCCATTCTCATCTAATACCAAAGAGAGAGAGAGGAAAGCTATCATGCAAAAGAAATGATAGAAAGGAAAATCCAACACTCAAAGCAACAATCATCACACCAAAAGTCATGCCATCATCAACAACCATGATGACTTTAAAGGTCAAGCCATCATGAGGAAGTCAAGAAGTCAAGGTCAAGGGATGGGGCTATAATCATGATGCAACAAAAATGCAAAGACCCCCTCCACAACCACTTATTTGCAACAATGCAAATAAGCCCTCCTCCACCAATCTTCGGCCAATGAACGGAACAATGGAAATTGGCCGAAACGGAAAGCAAACTGGCAACTCCAGAAAACTGGTCCCGTAATAAATTACAGGAAAACCCCAATACTGTGCATACACACCCGCATCTGTATTCCGACCGAAATACAAATGCAATGAGACAAAATCTACACTGTACTATACTAGGATCCGGCTTATACCAAAACCGGGTAGTAATATCTGTTCGATCCTGATCCGTGCAATACCGCACGTATCTGATCGAACCCTGCCATATAACCATACGGCCTATAGTACAAACTGTCAGATCCTAATCCGTGCAATACCGCACGTATCAGATCGGACCTTGCCATATCTCCATACGGCCTCTACAACCTTTCGCCCGAAAGCTGAGTAACTGAATGTGGGGGACTCTAAAGACTCGTTAACACCTTGGTTGTGGATTTAACCACTAGCACGTCAGAGGCATAAGCCAATACGTAACGGGCTACCAGGTACTGACTAAAAGGGACGTCGATGAGCGAACTCATCCTGACGCCCTACTGAGCCTGTCAGTGACAATATCCGTGCAGTCCGGTCCGTTCGTCTATGAGCATCGCATGGCGGGCCTAGGGGGTTGGTAAAAGTCAGACCCCCAAAAGCGGTACAAGTCGTGTCGGAGTGTAGCCCAGAACACCCTGAGATACTACTGGAATACCTACCAGTAAATCTCCTTGCCTCGGCCGAGGGCTTCGTGTAATGGCTCTCCTAGACACAGCACGACCTCACCCCCAATACCGGGATAGAAGAACCCCTGAAGATACGCTCACTGCCTCCATGTGGCTCGGGACTGTACCCAACTAAAACCTGTTTGCACGACTCCTTTGAGCCGTGGTAGGGTAGTAATCAAAGTACAGTGGGAACTCACACAAGACAAATGACGATCCCCAGGTCGATGAACTAACCTGCACACATGTCACCAGGGAACTGCTATCTGACGTCTGGTATATGACCAACTAACATGTTCCCGGCGAGTCCTGTCCGGTGTACTCATAACCCAATGAGCACCTATATACATCTTAGGTGATCCAACTGACACCAGTGGCTTGTGAGACCGGCCACCGCCCCTCGTCGGGGTCTCGACTGTATACACTAGTCTACTATGGAGTATCGATGCCCTGTCTCGAAACTCCCACGACTAGGGACCATTTAAGGATATGTTTATAGACTCCCAGCTCCCACTTATATGATCGCCCTCATACTGCTGGTGGTCAAGCAAGAATCCTAGGGGCTCTATCAACGTGTAATAGCGACGTGTCAGGTCACCTAAAACAGTACACGATGATAAAGGTAAACCAGATAGCATACTATCATCTCGAGTAAGACTGTCCTACCGGGATAGGTCCTCCATCAATCATTGCAATCACGTACCTATGATCCAATAATTGACTCTGAGGGCATTATCTCCAACAATCTCCCACTTGCACTCAAAGCTAATTATTGCGATGTCGCATACTCACAGCTCGTGTGATACCGAACACCCAACTCCTCTACTAGTCAATCTCACAAAGCTCGTTTGCGAAACTATTGCGTTCGAGGAATAGCCTCAGTGAGTGGATCAGCCTTGATGTCTCTTTCTATGTCTCTCTATATCTCAAGTTCGCGGAGAAACCCATCTCCCGAAATGAGCAATACCTGTCTTAGAATGTGTCTGGATGTCTGATGGGACATAGCTCATAAATGAACTCCAAATCCAAACTTCTTAGACTGTATCGTCAACTGAACTTAATCAGTATCCTGCGCCATGCCTCCCTCAGTATTGCCTTGGACCACCTGTCCAAAATACTGCCCCTCGTCAGAGGGAAAACTATAACTCTGACAACCACCTTATCGTCCATGTCACCTTGGAAGCCTGGAATGATAACTGTCTCACGAATGAGGCTGTCGTTATCATACCCCTAGAACATTCACTTATGTTCTAAAACTGCTTCCGACTGTTTCTCCAGGATTGGATTAATGTCAACTTATTGCATCTAGTGCAAGAACAACATCTGGTGTGGTACTTGACATCTCATGATTGACTCAATTGCCTGAGCAAGTGATCTGCCAATCATGCACGTCCCTCTCCCCTTTAGTCTGTAAGACACCTTTAGAGATGGTGACTCCATTACCTGCAGGTACACTACCGTGCCAGGAGTCGTCCATTCTAAATACTCTTAGAATGCTGTCAAGTACCCTGATTGGGAAACCACCCAAATCTAGATCTAAAACCATAGATCTAGTAACCAGTATGTCTGATATAAAATCCATTTCCTTTGTGGAGAAACCACTGTGTGACGACCAAAGTATAACCGATTGTAGTATAGGAGTTTCCTTTCCTACTCTGTGTATGTCATCCAAATACCATGACATCACACCCTACTACCTTCTCAACAGATCCATCCCCTATTCTGATGAAGTCAAACCTATGACTGTCACGTCAGAAATAGATGATCTATCTCCGCTACATCTGCTTTAGTCTATAAATAGACATAAGCTACCTGTCCACCAATGCTTCCGCTGCTCCCACTGACCACGACAACCCTCTGGCAGAGCCATACAGACGTACACTTCTAAAGCAAGTTTAGAACGACGCTATACTCATCCTCCTGCCGGGTCTCACAGTCTGGAACAACAGCAATGGCAAGTGTGGGTAAACAAGAATTTCCCTGTCACCTTCCTTGAGGCTACCGTAGTACCTCTCGGGTGCCTGAAGTTACCCACCTTATCTGCGGAGTGGCCAATGGAATGTCAATCCAGATTGAATCTTTAGGTTCCTTATCAAAACTTTTGTAATCGTTTGTGGTTCTGGAATCACTTCCAGTTCTACCATACTCCCACTACTGTTTTCTGAAAAAATCCATTTTTAATAAAACTGTGGCGAGTCTAGAACAATATCGCTATTGTTCATCCAGATGGTAGAAAGTCAACCCACAAACAGCCATCACAGAAACGTGCCTTGAGTTATCCAGAGTCTGGTTTTAACCATAAGCTGGACAACTCCCCGTACCTTAACAACGTCAAGATACGAACTGTTCTATATCCCATATAGGACCAGAGGCACTGATTTAACTGAACCAGATCCAAATCATGCAACTGTCTCCAGTGCATGTTAACTAAATGGAAGGAGGCCGATCAGCGTTACTCAACTTAAGAATGCTTCCAATTATGAGTAACCTGAAAGAGAAGCAAGTTCTCTTAGTCACTACTACCAACCGAATACCATACACAAGTATCTACATCTTCGATCTCTTTGAAGAATCCCGATACTTGCTACACCTGGTTCTCCACTCTATTCAAATACCCATAACTTCTCAAAATTCGGACCCTGTGTTTCCGCGAAACACCTGTCTAAAAACTAGAGAAGTCATAAGTAAACCGAATATAGTACGAGGACCAACCCCTCTGTCCTGATGGACCCTGGACAACATACAATACTCTGTATAAGTCCCTTGAGTCTGATAACTCATTCACTGTGTGTCGTAGGTTGAAAACTGTACTTATGGTTAAGAAGAATTACACCGCTGTTTAATGCTCCTTACCTAACCATCCACTGATATAGGTAAATGTCGTAGACATAATTTCAGAAAGGTATATCTCACTCTATGAAAATAGACATACAGATATATCAATTTGAAATTGGTGCATAAAAGCGGATATTCAAAACCAAATATTTGCCGACCGGCAAACAACCCAGGTGATTTCCTCAAATATCACCGATTACAACGAATCCCGATATAATGAGGATGATCACCCAATTCCCAATAACCTACTCCCACTCATCATCTGTAAAACCATACAGATGTGAGAATCATACCTGGTAAATACATACCCTGGAGCAAGTGTCTAATCGGGAAATCAGTTTTCCTTTAATAGTACACAGTGAATCTGAAACATTGAAATGTCTCGATGGGGTATCCTGGTATTCCTAGTAATGCCTCTTCCATTATCCAGATTCACAACTGTAACCGTGTAATTCTTTTCCACCTTTCCAAATCCCTTCATTTGTCTTTAGTCTTTACCTTCTGCACACCCCTTTAGGCCAAATGGTTTTCTTCCTTCCCTACCGTTCGGCACCAGCCTATGGTTTGGAAGAAGACTATCCAATAAGCATAATGGGTGTACTGTCCCAATCCTAGGAACACTCGCTATGAGAGAGGGTGAAGATAAAAGACAACCGAATAAATCTTATTCCTATTTCTCCTGAACCAGAATCCATCCCCGAACTGGAACGAGTTCCTTTCGAGTTCGTATATAACCATACGATGGAGTGTCCAATAAACTGTGGATCTTCGTAGTGATACGGAGTGTCCTGGAGAAATACAAAGGTGATTTTAGGATTGGCGAAGAAATACCTGGTTTGGTCATGAATATCTGTTGCAATTTACTTTGCCCTCTTACTAATCCCTTGCTTTGTCTTAACTTAATACCTTCTGCACACCATCGTTATGCTAATTGGTTTTCTTCATTCCCTACAGGTCGGCACCAGCCTAAGGTTCGGAAGAAGACAATCCAATTTGCGTAATAGGTGTACTACCCCTAAACCAAGGAGTACTCGTAACCTGAGAGAGGGTAAAAGAAAAAGACAACTGAATAATCCTATCCGTTTTCTCCAGAACCTGAAACCATCCTCGAATAAATTCTTTCGAGTTCGTATCTAACCATACGATGGTTTTTTCCAATGGAAGTGGACGTTCGTAGCAATACGGGGTGTCCTAGAGAAAAGGGTAAAAGTAGGAGTGGCAATGAGGTTTGCAACTCTGACAATCCAAAATCCAGTGTTTAAGAAGGTTCGGTCAACTTGGTCTCTGAGTCAAAGTCTTAGGGTCGGGTCAATGGTCGCAGCCAAAGAGAGAGAGAAAAGAAACACTCAGCGTGCACTCTAAGCTAGATCAGAATGGTTACCAATTTATCTAATCTGGAATCCTCCCACTGTACCGTCAAATTCTCCTCCAAACCTGAAAGAAGAATTAGTCGGGATCACCCGAGGAGTATACCAACTCATCAGTGGGAACCGGGATCCAACTCTCATCGCATGACAACGTGACGGAATCCGCTCACGGTATCACACTCCAGAAGGTATGCGCATATCTGGCAAGTTTCAGTTCTTTTGAAACTCCCGATGTGATTTCTGTCCCATGCTCTTATGACCTTGACTTTGGCCAACATATCATAAGTCACATGTCAAGTTCTACCCGTCATTCTCCAGGTTAATTTGAATCCACCCGTACATACCCTTGACTTTGGCCAAAATGGCAGCACGACTGTCCCAAACCAACGCATCTATCTATGCTGCATATGAATACCCAATAGCTACCAATCACTGTGCCTTGACTTTGGCCAACATACACTGCTTGAATACTATTGACCACCCATATGAAACGACGGAGGGCTACGAATGGTTTCTGGCGAAAACCTTTAACGTAAAGAACTTGATATCGCCGAAGGAACTAATAGCTTTTTTAAAGTATAGTGACGAAAACCGTTGCTAAAGAGGTCACTCCCGGTGAAGGGATCTCGGCTCTTTCCCCGTAGAATGGGGTGCAGGATATTCCAACTGAATACCGCGATGCAAAGCAAAAGTAATCGGCTATAGTGAAGTTAATGCCCTGACGCAAACTTTTTGTCCAAGGGGTCACTCCCGGTGAAGGGATCTCGGCCCTTGCCTCGTCGACTGAGGAGCAGGATATTCCAACTGAATATCTCGATGCAAAACAAAAGTGAACGTCCTTGCAATAACAGCCTTTTGAAAAGTGTTCCAACAACATCAGATTAGGTTTGTTTTTAAACTTGCATTGATCCGAATCAATGCAGTCCCATCAATTGATCACACCAAAAAGAACGAAAATATACTGATGTACGTATATGCCATCCGCATTCGCCACTCGGTCCCGTCATTACCCGTTAGGTTAGCTAACTAACGACAGAGCGGGGACTGGACTAGCGCGGATGTAAAACATATACAACATCTACTAATATATATACCAATATATTATATTTCGCTCAAGGCGTGAAAAGAAATGCAACATCACAGAAAATGTACAGCATCACAGAAACAATACAGATATCTGGGATCCCCGGGTTTCACAGAGCCACTGCTGAAACCCGACGTTCCCCTGGTCGTGTGGATAGCCTGCGCAATGAAATCCTAGACCCCTACGGGCGCGGCAAGTCACCCGCCAAAACCTGAAGCGAGGCAGCCCCCTTCAGCACCGTGAATGGACCACCCAGCACTTCACGGAATCCGGCAACTTGGGCACCCCTCCTGGGTCAACCTGTACCCCCTACGAGTGCGGCGAATAGCCCGCCAATCCTAGAGTGAAGCCCCCTCTGTCTCAATGCCATGAGATGCGGGCTTGTTGCCCTCTAGAACCCGGTTATCCGTGCACCCCTCCGCGGGGTAATCCTAGTACAGAAAGTAAAATATACATACACCGGGTACATCGACCGGAACCAGGTCGTGCCCCAAAAGAATAATACAAACAGGCAGTGACGGCAGTCCACATGTCGGACGCTCGCCCCGCAATATCAAATGTACATAATACAACAGCACTGTACTAGATCCCGGTTCATTTCTTGAATTATTACGTTTCATTTCTTGAATTCAAAATTCGTACAAACTCTTATACGTGTGTTGTGAATTGATTGCAAGGTGATCTGGAGCATTCTGAGCTGTGGAAAAATTATTTGGGATATACCAGAGAGCTGGAGATAGGAACAGGAAGCAGCTGAAGGAAATTGGTACAGTAAACCCACTGTTGGACCGCGGAAGCGCGGCCTGAGCCCTGTATTCGCGGCGGAAGCGCCGCAGTGTAGGGGGTTCTCTGGAAAATTTTTTCTTCAGGTGATTTCTCTCTCTCTCCTCTCTCCCTTTTTAGCTCCAACTAATCCTTTCTGCAGGATTCTTTGCAAACAATAGCTGCGCCGCAAAAGCAAATTAAAATTGTGCGTGATTTTGTTTTCTTGGTTGTTTAGCATATTAAATACGGAATTTAAGGGGCACGGCCAAATCCAAATTAGGTGGGGATTTCATTACCCTTCCTAGGCCCCGAAAACCACCAAACTTGCATCCACATTTACCCCCATTAACTAAAAGAAATCTAGAGATGACTCTAAGGACTGTCGCGCTCATTTAGGACAAGAGAGGGCCGTGGGTAATTCATTGCTTATCCGCGTTTTTCTGTGGTGCCTAAGGCGAGTGTGTCTAAGGCTAGTGGTTATTAATTAGGTCCACTGTAGTGGTGGTTCCTTCCCACTTACCTGGCACTTATCCGGCCACAGGGGACAAAGAGGCAGTGGAGGATTGATCCCGCGACTTGTCTTTTGGCAGTTAGGAGCGGTCTAGAGCCGGACCTAGGTGACCATTAGATTCTAGGGTTTGTGTGCTGCATTTGGTTGTCGCATCATTTTTTCAAAATCCGTCCCTTTTCAAAAGCAAACACCGCATTCATTTTACCCCTAATTATAAGCTAACGCTGCCACTTGTACTAACCCTTTTTAGTACAAGATAGGCTGGACACGGGATTCTAGTGCCCGTTTAGTCCGCGTACCTTTTATCGACTCCGAAGTCGATAATTCTTCATTTACCTTTTCTTTACCTACTACCACACCCACACCGATGGATCCGAATCCATCAAACTTCTTTAACCCCAATCTGCCACCGTCCGTTGGTGCGCAGAATCCTCCACACATTTCTCTTCAGGAAAGATGCTATCCACTTAGAGGTCCTCTTTCGACCTGCTTATCCACACCACCAGCGAACGGGGATAACTTTGAAATAAAGCCCCAGTATATCAACCTTCTACCTAAGTATCACGGACTCGAGACCGAGGACGCTTACGTTTTCATTACCAAATTTGAAAACGTATGCGCTATGATGGGTACGTCTCAACTTTCTGTGGATGCGATGCGTCTACGACTTCTTCCTTTTACCTTGTGCGATATAGCCGAGAAGTGGCTATATAACACCACCGCACACTCCATCACAAATTGGGAAGAATTCGTCGCTGCATTCCTAAAGAAATTTTACCCAGTCCAACGAACGGCTCGAATTCGTAGTGAATTGAACCAATTTGCCCAGCTCCCTACCGAACCATTTTCAAAGTACTTTGAACGTTTCAAGGATTTAATGGTTCAATGTCCTCATCACGGCATCCCGAGATGGGAGTTGTGCCGAATCATCTATGAGGGCAGTAACCCTAGCACGAAACAAAGCCTTGAAAATATGTGTCAGGGTACATTTATGACTAAAGACGATGGGGAAGCCTGGCGATACTTAGAAGAATTCGCTGAAAAATCACTGATTTGGGAGAGTGGAACCCAACCACTGAATAGGGGTGGCGTACACCAAGTAGATGTGTCCATAGGTGTTCAAGCAGAAATGGCAGCAATGCAAAAGAAGCTCGACGCTATGGAACACAAATTTGCAACAGCCTCCCTAAACCCGGTATCACTCCCCAAAACTATTTGTGGGTGCTGTTCTGATCCGTCACACTTAACGGAAGAATGTCCTTTAAACTCGGCGTTTCAAGGTCAAGAGCATTCTAATGCCGCATTTCAACGACCTCGAAACGATCCATATTCTTCCACGTACAATCAGGGTTGGAGGAACCACCCGAATTTTGCTTGGAACCAAAATCAATCTCAAAACACGGTTCCAAACACAAATAACTTTCAAAGGGCTCTTCCTCCACCACAACAGCAACCCCTTCAACTCACTCAGCACCCCTACCAGTCACAAAATTTCCAAAACCAGGGCAACACTCATGCACAGTCTAATCCTATGCAGTCCTGTTCTGACGATTTCTCTCAATTTACTCAAACCATGAAATCACTTTTATCAAATTTCATGGAGGTTTCGACTGAGGTTAGATCTTCCGTCAATGAGATAAAGAAAAACTCAGCGTCACAAGCTGAGAGTATCAGATCGATGGAAGCTGAAATCGCACGCCTCAAAGCTGAAATGAGTGCAAGAGAAAAAGGGAAACTTCCCTCTCAACCCCTGCAGAATCCTGGGCATTACAATGTAAATGCCATTACCACGTTGAGATCGGGAAGAGTGCTGAATAATAATGTCGGGGAAGATATTGATAATACTGAAAATCATGTCAAAACCCCGGCTGAGACCTTTCCACATATACACACTTCTCCTTCTGATCCTTCTTCTTCTACCAAACCACCTTCGCACGAGCCTATTCTCCAGTTCCCTTTAGGCTCAACACCTTCACCCAACCCTTATAGTTCTCCACAGACGGTCCCCACACCTCTTTTGGGATCTCGTCTACCCCCCTTTCCTTCTCCTATGATGGACCCCGCGCTTATTGCAAAAGCACCTTACCCGAACCGGCTAAGGGCTAACAGAACGAGTCCTCATATGGAGAAAATTTTAGAAATGTTCAAACAAGTTAACATCAATATCCCTCTCCTAAATGCAATTCAACAAGTCCCCGCTTATGCAAAAATTCTAAAGGACTTGTGCACTAGGAAGAGGAAGACTCAAGTGCCGAAGAAGATCTTTATGGCTAATAACATCAGCACTGCTTTTATTCCCCAGCTACCAAAGAAACGAAAGGACCCAGGATGTCCTACAATATCGATTTCGATTGGGGGTAAAAACATAAATCGTGCTCTTTTAGACCTTGGCGCGAGTGTTAACCTGTTACCTTATTCTGTCTATGAGCAACTAGGAATTGGAGAGCTGAAACCTGCTCATTGTACTCTCCAGATGGCGGACCGATCTATCACCAAACCAAGGGGTGAATTAGAGGATGTGTTAATAAAGGTCAGGGAATTTGTTTTCCCTGTAGACTTCATTGTGCTCGACACACATCCTGTAGCAAACCCCCGGGGCCAAATTCCGGTGATTTTAGGTCGTCCTTTCCTTGCCACTTCCAACGCTGTTATAAATTGTAGAAATGGTTCAATGAATTTATCATTTGGAAATATGACCATTGAACTAAATATCTACAGAGTTGGGAGTCAGCCATCAGAACCTAGTGCTCATATTTTAGATGTGTGTTCTGTCCATGAGATCGCTCCCGATAGTTGTGGAGCCGAGGAACTTTGCTTTACTGATCTTGATGACATTAGCACATCTCTGCTTGATCTTACACTTGATCTTAGTGAGGACACTTCACTTACACTTGAGTCCTGCACTTCTGACTTTTCTCCACCCGAGTCTGTATCTTTCACAGGCTCTGAGCTTCTTTGTAAATCCAAAAATCATTCTATGATCCTTCCTTCGATCATTTCTCCGCCTGAATTAGATCTCAAGGTTTTACCCTCTCACCTTAAATATGCATATCTTGGTGAGAAGGAAACTTTACCTGTTATAATTTCCGCTTCCCTTGCATCAGAGCAAGAGAATGCACTTCTATCGGTATTAAGATCTAATAAAGAGGCGTTTGGTTGGAGTATGGCGGACATCAAAGGGATCAGTCCCTTGATTGTTGAACATCATATACATGTGATGGATGATGCCAGACCGACCCGAGAACCACAGAGACGGTTAAATCCCGTCATGAAGGAAGCTGTCATGAAAGAGATCGTCAAATGCTTAGATAGTGGTATTATATACCCGATCTCTGATAGCCAGTGGGTAAGTCCTATACACGTCGTTCCTAAGAAATCCGGCATCACTGTGATCACAAATGAAGCGAATGAGTTGATTCAGACACGCACCCAAACTGGGTGGCGTGTATGCATCGATTATAGAAAACTCAACGCTGCTACGAGGAAAGATCATTTTCCTCTACCATTTATTGATCAAATGCTGGAACGCTTAGCGGGACGACAATTCTATTGTTTCATGGACGGTTACTCAGGCTATAATCAGGTCCCCATTGCCAAAAAGGATCAAGATAAAACCACTTTTACTTGTCCTTTTGGTACCTTTGCTTACAGTCGCATGCCCTTCGGGCTATGCAATGCTCCCGCTACCTTTCAGCGGTGTATGATGGGGATATTCTCTGATATGGTAGAGAATTTCCTGGAGATCTTTATGGACGACTTTTCGATTTTTGGAGACTCTTTTTCTGAATGCCTAGCGAATCTGGACGCTGTTCTTACTCGATGCAAAGAGAAGAACTTGACTTTGAACTGGGAAAAATGCCACTTTATGGTCCAAGAAGGAATAGTCCTTGGACATGTCATTTCACAGAAGGGCATTGAGGTTGACAGAGCTAAAGTAGATGTCATTCAAAACCTCCCTCATCCCAAAAGCGTCAAAGATATTCGCTCTTTCCTTGGCCATGCTGGATTTTATAGGAGATTCATAAAGGACTTTAGCAAAATTGCTAGACCTTTAACACTACTCCTGGCCAAGGATACTACCTTCCACTTTGACTCGGATTGCGAGACAGCTTTCGACTCACTTAAACACTCACTCACTTCAGCCCCCGTTTTATCATCACCAAACTGGGACTACCCTTTTGAGCTGATGTGTGACGCATCTGATTTTGCAGTAGGTGCTGTCCTTGGACAACACATTGAAAAGATGCCACATGTGATTTACTATGCTAGTAAGACCCTGAATGATGCGCAAATCAATTATACAACCACAGAGAAAGAACTATTAGCGGTTGTATTTGCATTAGAGAAATTCAGGCCTTACTTAATCGGCTCACCTATTGTTGTATATACTGACCATTCCGCTTTAAAACATTTGTTGGCGAAGAAAGATGCCAAAGGTCGACTAATACGTTGGATCCTTCTTTTACAAGAATTCGATCTTGTTATCAAAGATAAGAAAGGATGTGAAAACGTAGTAGCTGACCACCTTTCACGCATCGTTTCTTCCCCTGTGACCCTGCCGATCAATGACTCGTTCCCTGACGAACAACTCTTGAGCGTATCCTCTGAACCATGGTTCAGGGATATTGTGAACTTTCATGCCACGGGATTGATACCGAGCGATTGGTCAAAACAGGACAAATATCGTTTTCTTTCCCAAGTAAAACACTATTACTGGGACGAGCCTTATTTGTTTAAATATTGTCCTGATCAGATCATTCGCCGGTGCGTCCCGAATGAAGAGTTCAAGAGTATTCTTTCATTTTGTCATGATCAGGCCTGTGGGGGTCATTTTGGTCCAAGAAAAACAGCGGAAAAGGTTTTGCAATCTGGATTTTATTGGCCGACCTTATTCAAGGACGCATTTGAACATTGCAAAACCTGCACACAATGTCAGTATACGGGTAGAATATCCCAGAGGAATGAAATGCCTCAGCAACCCATTCTGGTTGTTGAAATGTTTGATGTTTGGGGCATAGATTTTATGGGTCCTTTTCCCAACTCCTTTGGGAATCTGTACATATTGCTGGCGGTTGATTATGTTTCCAAGTGGGTAGAAGCCATTCCAAGTCGCACTAATGACAGGAAAGTTGTCATTAAGTTCTTGAAAGAGAATATTTTCTCACGATTTGGACACCCACGCGCTATTATTAGCGATAATGGGACACACTTCTGCAACAGATCTTTCGAGACTCTGATGCGGAAATATTCAATCAACCACCGTCTTTCTACACCCTATCACCCCCAAACAAGCGGGCAGGCTGAGATCTCAAACAGACAAATCAAACTTATCCTGGAGAAAACTGTTGCCAAAAATAGAAAAGATTGGTCAACCAAATTGACGGATGCTCTTTGGGCATTCAGGACTGCATATAAGACCGACCTAGGAATGTCTCCATATAGGATAGTTTTTGGTAAAGCATGTCATCTACCTGTTGAGATAGAACATAAAGCATTGTGGGCTATAAAGGAAATTAATTTTGATTTAAACCTTGCTTGCAACTTTCGGAAGCTGCAACTAAACGAGCTAAGCGAACTCCGCGATGAAGCTTATGATAATGCTGTAATCACAAAGAATAGGACTAAGGTGTTTCACGATAAAAACATTTTGAGGAAAACATTTTTACCTGGTCAACAAGTCCTTCTTTATGATTCACGATTACACCTTCATGCGGGTAAGCTCCGATCTCGTTGGAAGGGACCTTTTGTTGTGCGGTCTGTATACCCGCACGGGGCAGTAGATATTGAAAATGTTAAAAACGGCACTGTTTTCAAAGTAAATGGACATAGATTAAAGCCGTATTTTTCCACTGACCCCACGGAGGAGCTCTTGTTCTTACAAGAGCCAGTTTATTTTGATTAAAATTCCTCCGTCTCACTTTCATGTCCAGTATATCATTGTATCATATTTTGAATGAAGGTGAGTAAATAAAACAAGTTTGGGGGAAGTTCTTCACTTATATATTTCGCCCCCACTAATAATTCCTCCCAGATTTACAGATTTTTGTAGGTATGACTGTCGGCAACAGTGAGGACACTGTTGAAAACAAGTTTGGGGGAGGTTTGTGCTTATTTTTGCATCATTTGCATATCATCTGCATAAGCACAAAACATTTCTTTTAAAAACCCATAAAAATTTAAAAAATTTTCAAATATAAAAATAATGTTAATATTTACACTTTCTGTATATAAATAAGATAATGAAAGTTTAGACAGTGAACAATTACATCCATGAGATTGGAAAAATTTTAGAAAACTAAGAAAATTAGAAGTTTTCTTATACGAACTAGTAATAAGTAGTTATGAGCCGTTGTCCCAAGGGTTAGTAAGATGAAGGACGTCACTAATCTGAGGATAAAAATAAGTCTGAAAAATAGTTTCTATTCTGGAAGCCAAACATTTTGAACGTTGCTACCCTGCTATTCGCACTTACACACGTCTTGAAGCCTGGGATAGTAGAGGATACCTTGAAATGCTCTTGTCTTAAAGCCAAAAGTATGAAAAAAAAGAAAAAAAAGTGTTTTAAAGTGGTGAGAAAAATGGACACTGGTTTTGTTATCACCAAGGGCAAGAAAAATATATAGCAAAAGGGTGCTTCTTCACCTAGTGCCCCAAGGTCAACTGGTCTGGGAGTCACTGCTATGCCTGAGGTGGTGCAAGATTAGGAAAATACACCAAGTTAGCGAGCACATCAGTAATCGGTCGGTTAGTACCTCAAGAAGTATTAACGGTCGCATGAAAGTGTGTAAGCAATCTCGTTTGCCAAGAAGTACTGAGGTCGATGGGCAAGAGTATGATAGCTTGAATTGAATTCTCCGGGTGTAGGGATGTCTTTACACACACGCAGGGTTATATGATCGATGTTTGGAATAAAGATAGGAATGAAGAATAAGACGATGTTTTATTGAGGGAGGACGTGATTTCTGACATCTTTTCATGACCATTAAGATAGGGCTCATGACAACCGAAAAGCTAGCTTAGTTGGAAACCCTAATTTTCAAAGTCTTTCTTTTACAATTCTTGTCTTTAAATGTAATATTCATGATCTTGCTTTTATTTTTGGATTTTGTGGGTGCAATCCGCTGAAAACCCTCAGGAGACAACACTCCTCCTACTAGGGACACCTAGAGGTTTAAAGGCTTGTTGCACGTGCTCAGTGCAATCGTGTTGCCTACGAAAGTGTGCTAGTTAGTTTTTCTCTTTCTTTGTTTTCTCCTTCTCTTTTTAATAAAACATTCTCTCGAGACGATCGAAATTAAGTTTGGGGGTATTTGATCAGTCGAAAATATTGCATATTTTAACCGGCAATTTCCTTGTCATCTGCATACATATAGGAGAGTACGGTATTCATAATTCACATATTAGCTAATCGGTCGCAAAAATATCAAATTACATGTATTCGACCTTTAAACCGGAAATTCTAGGGAAATTAACTGCATTGCATTACATAGCATATTTTCTATATCTTGCAACCCCTATTTTGAAGTCTATGCAGGAAAAGAGATACTTGCTCGATCAATTCATTGCTCGACCATTACAATTGCTCGTAAACTCATTGAAAGCAAATCTGGTATCAACATAGAAGGGCTACTGCAATTCTTAACATCAAAGAATAATCTATACAGCAGTACAAAGCAACTGCAGAAAGCACAGTTCCCGAGGCCACCATTGCGCGGCGGAAGCGCGGCTCAAAGCCACCTCACGCGGCGGTTGCGCGGCAGGACCAGTGACTTAGCTCCTAAACTAGCCTAAAACTTCTAGAACTTTCCCAAACCCTTGCTTAAACCCTAAGCTAAAGCCAACAAACTTGTCAACAAACTTTGGGAGGGAAAGTCTAATTCAAACCTAAACCTAGGTCTATAAATAAGACCCTAGGCTCACTCATTTCTTATCTTGGAAAAATTGGAAAATCTTGATTCAATCTTGGAGAGTGATAGATTCAACCCATTTTTAGTTTAGCCATTCTCTTTCTCCATCTTCTTCTTCCTCAAGATTAGTGAGAAATCTTGTAGGAAACCCTAACCCTAATTCCACTCCAAATCCAACATCTTGAGTACCAAATCAAGCGAGAAATCTTCAACCTTTTGGGAGCCGAGCCGATCTTCAATCGGGCAAGTGATCCAAGCCGATCCGCGATCCACGGAGACGAGCGAAGCCAAGTCGACGATCAAGTTCCTCCTCTTGTAGTTCTTGAGTGATTGTAACGGAATTGTTGATATAAATAAAAGGTGAAATTCGTTAATCTTGCTTTCTTTTAAAATTCCGCATCATGTTATCTTTACTGTTCTTGAATATTGTCTATGTGGTGATGCGCGAGTAAAACTCCGCTCGTTAAGGAGTCGAGAAGATCTTTAGTATGATGATGTAGCAAATTTGTAATCAATTCTTGAATCCTACGAGATTGTAAACCCTAGCTATTTCAAGAATCGACAACCCAATTCGATTCGATGCTTTCTTGATCAACATCGCTCGAGATTGGGGTGATCCGATCGATTCTTGAAATTACTAGAGGCTAGAATATAAATGGTATCCTCGAAAGAGTAAGGGTTAAGAGATGAAACTTTAATTTCATCAAGAAAACCCTAATTCTCGTCGATAACCATTGACCTAGCATCAATTCTTCGAAGGACAAGAATATGAAATATTGTAGACTACATCACATATAAAGATCCTATCAATTCCTACGAGCCTCTTTATCAGTTTGGATTGTCGTTTGGAAAATTCCATTGAAACCGATTCTTGTTGTTTATAGTTCTTGATTCTTTAGAAAAGATTAGTGACACACGAATACAAATCAATCAATTGAATCGTGTTTTCTCTTATTGTTGCTTAACATTTCATTTCAAACAAATAAAAGTAAAAACGAATCTCGAGATCCCTGAGGACGATCCGCACTCATTCATTAACTTCAACTGACACCGTTGTTTGATTGCGGTCAAATATTTTTGGTTGTGATTTCTTTACTAGTTGATTCGATAAACACATCCACGAAAATCAAAAGATCACCCCACGACCGATCCGCAACAACACAACATAAACATAGAACATCAACGTGAAAGTCACGTTCGCAAATCCGTCTAACCGGGCTATAGCAGTTAGACCGGATTTACCGATCGAGTGACATTCACGGTCGCAGATATAATGTAAATACTGTGAAAAATGTGTTTAAAATTTTCCGATTGACCAAAAATTAACAAGTGGGCCCCCAATCAAAACTGTAGCACTCACAGAAAACCTGGGCCCAATTTTAATATTCCAAAACCCCTAAAATAAGCCCACAAGCCCACTGAAAGAAATTGGTGAAGTGAAGCCTCATTCCTGCGGCGGAAGCGCGGCCAATGAGGGGCTATGGCCGCCCTTCCGCGGTCGTAAGGTATGATCACTTTACCAAATTTTTTGCAGTAGTCTTAGAACTCCCTGCACATCATTCTGAGACAACCTGAAAAATTTTTCGAGACCAAAATATTTCAACAGAAACTGATGTGAACAAAAATGCAAGTTTTGGAATTTTGGTCGATCGGAAATGCAAAACACATCAAACGAAGCTAGACGAAGTTAATGGCGAGGCTCTGATACCACTGTAAGTGCACGGCGGCGCCCCGGCCGTCAATCCGACGCCGGAATGCGGAAGCGGTGATAAACTTTAATTTTGCGGACTTAGCAAACCGGCACCACCGCGCACTAAACATCCGGATCGTAACCATTAACAAGTCTAAGCTACTAACAAGATAGGGATGAGAAGTATACCGACAGATCCGAGTCCTCCGGTCTTCTCGTCGTCGTCCCGATCTCCTGCGGAATGTCCCGTCTCCTCCTCGTCGCCGGAAGTGCACCACATCGCCTACATCGTTTACGGGCTCCCACCTCAATGCCGAGGCAACTCGGGCACGAAGCCGGCTACTCGACGTGCCCAAGAATTGCTGTAAAATGTATAGTAGAACTTGTGTCTCATTTGGGGTTCATGGAGGTGCCAATTTAGTGGAGGGATGATACAAGAATTATGTGGAGGAACTTGGGGATTTTTCTATCAACTAGAGAGCAAAAATCCCCACTACAAAAATGGGCAACCCCTCCTCCATGCTTGGCCGGCCATAACTAGAGGAGGAGAGAATGGAGTGAGAGGGAGAGTAAATCAAATGGGAGCCATTCTCATCTAATACCAAAGAGAGAGAGAGGAAAGCTATCATGCAAAAGAAATGATAGAAAGGAAAATCCAACACTCAAAGCAACAATCATCACACCAAAAGTCATGCCATCATCAACAACCATGATGACTTTAAAGGTCAAGCCATCATGAGGAAGTCAAGAAGTCAAGGTCAAGGGATGGGGCTATAATCATGATGCAACAAAAATGCAAAGACCCCCTCCACAACCACTTATTTGCAACAATGCAAATAAGCCCTCCTCCACCAATCTTCGGCCAATGAACGGAACAATGGAAATTGGCCGAAACGGAAAGCAAACTGGCAACTCCAGAAAACTGGTCCCGTAATAAATTACAGGAAAACCCCAATACTGTGCATACACACCCGCATCTGTATTCCGACCGAAATACAAATGCAATGAGACAAAATCTACACTGTACTATACTAGGATCCGGCTTATACCAAAACCGGGTAGTAATATCTGTTCGATCCTGATCCGTGCAATACCGCACGTATCTGATCGAACCCTGCCATATAACCATACGGCCTATAGTACAAACTGTCAGATCCTGATCCGTGCAATACCGCACGTATCAGATCGGACCTTGCCATATCTCCATACGGCCTCTACAACCTTTCGCCCGAAAGCTGAGTAACTGAATGTGGGGGACTCTAAAGACTCGTCAACACCTTGGTTGTGGATTTAACCACTAGCACGTCAGAGGTATAAGCCAATACGTAACGGGCTACCAGCTACTGACTAAAAGGGACGTCGATGAGCGAACTCATCCTGACGCCCTACTGAGCCTGTCAGTGACAATATCCGTGCAGTCCGGTCCGTTCGTCTATGAGCATCGCATGGCGGGCCTAGGGAGTTGGTAAAAGTCAGACCCCCAAAAGCGGTACAAGTCGTGTCGGAGTGTAGCCCAGAACACCCTGAGATACTACTGGAATACCTACCAGTAAATCTCCTTGCCTCGGCCGAGGGCTTCGTGTAATGGCTCTCCTAGACACAGCACGACCTCACCCCCAATACCGGGAGAGACGAACCCCTGAAGATACGCTCACTGCCTTCATGTGGCTCGGGACTGTACCCAACTAAAACCTGTTTGCACGACTCCTTTGAGCCGTGGTAGGGTAGTAATCAAAGTACAGTGGGAACTCACACAAGACAAATGACGATCCCCAGGTCGATGAACTAACCTGCACACATGTCACCAGGGAACTGCCATCTGACGTCTGGTATATGACCAACTAGCATGTTCCCGGCGAGTCCTGTCCGGTGTACTCATAACCCAATGAGCACCTGTATACATCTTAGGTGATCCAACTGACACCAGTGGCTTGTGAGACCGGCCACCGCCCCTCGTCGGGGTCTCGACTGTATACACTAGTCTACTATGGAGTATCGATGCCCTGTCTCGAAACTCCCACGACTAGGGACCATTTAAGGATATGTTTATAGACTCCCAGCTCCCACTTATATGATCGCCCTCATACTGCTGGTGGTCAAGCAAGAATCCTAGGGGCTCTATCAACGTGTAATAGCGACGTGTCAGGTCACCTAAAACAGTAAACGATGATAAAGGTAAACCAGATAGCATACTATCATCTCGAGTAAGACTGTCCTACCGGGATAGGTCCTCCATCAATCATTGCAATCACGTACCTGTGATCCAATAATTGACTCTGAGGGCATTATCTCCAACATATACAAACTACAGCTGATGATTTGGTAGAACCAAAGGATTCAATAGTTCCCGACGAACCTCATCCTCTCCGCCGATCTGGTAGGGTTCCTCATCCGCCTGAGAGATACTTCGGTTTCTCAATGACAGTGGGAGCGAGGATTGCATCATGGAGATGATGACCCAACTAGCTTCGAGCAGTCCATCTAGAGTGAGGACTCTATAAGAATGGCTGGATACTTAGCGATCTAAGATGGAATCCATGTACACCAACAAAGTATGGACTTTGGTTGCTATATCTGAAGGGTTAAATCCCCATCACGAGCAAGTATATCTTGAGAATATTACATGGTGTAGATGGAAAAGTTGAGACTTTCAAAGCTAGACTTGTTGCAAAGGGTTCTCGTCATTGACCAGGTGTGGTTAATAATGAAAACTTTTCTCTAGTGGCTATGCTTAAGTCTATCTGGATCCTACTTTCCATTGCTACATACCATGTCTACGATATCTGGTGGTTGGGTGTCATGACTATTTTTCTAAATACTGATTTAGAAGAGTGCGTCTTTAAGTACACATCCAGATGGCTTCGTAAACAGTGGGAGCAGCGGAAACATGTGCTAGTTGCTTTACAGGTTAAAGCAGGCATCGCGGAGTTGGAACATCTGTTTTGATGTGGTAGTCAAATGCTTTGACTACATCAAAATGGTAGATGAACCTTGTATATACAAAAGGGTAGTAGAGAGTATGGTGGTATTCTTCGTATTGTACATAAATGACATACTCTTGATAGGAAAGGAGTTTCCTATGCTACGCACTGTCAATCTCTTCTTATCACAAGGATTCTCCATATAGGATCAAGGTGATACCTCCTAAATCCTGGGTTTTGGATCTATGGGGATAGATCTAAATAGATGTTAGGATTCTCACTAGGTGTAGTGAGATGGTATCAATCGATCCTGGGGAGAATCACTGGATAGCTTCCAGGGTGGTAAGGACGACTGAATGTCGGTCACAGGCATTGTCTTTACCCTCAGCGGAGGGACGGTATGTTGGAAGGGTTTCAAGCCAGATAACGTGAAAAACTAAACGATAAAGGTTGGATTCATCGCTACCAAAGATGCTACCAAAGAGGAAGTCTGGGTGTATATTTGTCCATTAGATGAACAAGGTTCCTACCATTGTGTGACAATGGAGCTGTGGCTTTAACCTAGAAACCCCCGTCCCGTTAGTGACCCAGACATATTCTAAGGCAGTATCACCTGATCATGGAGATAGGTGATCTCCAGGGAGATCGAGATTAGGAGAGTAGACTCAGAGGACAACACGGTGGATCCACTCACAAGGGCATTTTCCCAAAGAGAGACTTTTATGGGATGGTTGAGTATGAGATACTACAACCACTTCTATTTGATGGTCTTAGTGCAAGTGGAAGATTGTTAGTTGTATGTATGCCCTAGAGGCCATTTTTATAAATGAGATGTATATAATAGTGGATGCTGGGACATATATAGGGAGGACTATCTTACTCGACATAATAGTACGCTATCTGTTTGCTCTTTATATTAACATGTAAACTTATTGTCCCTCTGTTACATGTTGATAAAGCCCTTAGGATGTGTACTCGACTTCCATGATTACGATGCAGATCATACTAGTGGGGCCTGGATAGTCCATGAGTACATCCTTCAATGTTCCTAGTCATGGGAATATCGAGACGGGGCATCGATATTCCAGAGTAGACTAGCGTATATCTTCTCGACCCATGTGATGGGCAATGGATGTTCCCATATCCATTAGTGTTTGACATCGTATACGGATGCTTAGTGGAGACTGGGTACACTGAAGGGACTCGCCGAGAACTTCCAGATGGTATTATACCTCATGTCAGATGGCAGTTCTCTGGTGATACTGGTACAACTTAGTCTGTTGACCCGAGATCGTCATAGAGTCTTGTGTGTCTCCCACTGTGCTTTGATTTCCACCCTACCACGCTTCTACTGAGTCATGCAAACAGGTGGTTTTTGGGTACAGTCCTGAGTCACATGGAGGCAATGAGCGATAGGAGGGGATTCGTCTCTCCCGGTATTGGGGGTTGATGTTGTGCTATGCTAGACTGGCCAAAACTGGAAATCACTGGCCAGGGTTGCTGTGATTTACTGGTAAGTGTTATCAGTAGTTTCACGACCGTTATGGACCTTACATCGGCATGAGTTATCAAGCTACTGGGGTATGACGTTTACCACCCCTAGGCGAGATATACGACATATTATACGAACAGGCCGGACTGTGCGGTAAGTGTTACTGATTGGATTCACAGGAGTGTAAGCAGGCTTGCTCGTTGATCTTCTTATCGCTCAATACCCGGGTGGCCATTACGTTTAGCAGACCGCTTGCGGCTTGTGGGTCACTGATATGATCACCACCTACTGCCGGCGTATTGACGAGTCTTTAGAGTCCTACACAGAGGTGTCCTGGCTCAAGCGAAACGAAATAGGAGCGCATATGAGATATGTGCGGGACCGAGAATAATACCAGTATGTGATACTGTATTCTATCCTCGCGTTTTGTATCATCGGATATGTGCGATATAGCCGGGTTATCGAATCAAGTGTTGATTCGATATATTGATACATATGATATTAGTCGGTTATATGTGATATGACCGGATCATTAAATCAAGTGTTGATTTAAGGATTTAATGTATAATTATATATTTGATATATTATTTTACATTAACTAGTATTGGTTCATTTAAGATTGCTTTTCTCACTTGATGTGCACATAATGTATATGTGATATATGTTTGTGTACATGTTTGTATCATGATTGATGATACATGCAAACATGAGTGGGTGTGTAACATACACCATGCTAATTATAATTTAGGTTTTTATTTATCTTAATTATTCAAAATGGTGGTATCTTTTGTCATGACTTGAAGCTTCATGAAGCTTGAAGCATCCTTGACTAAGTCCACTTATTTTGTCTCAATTAAGATATTTATTAACCAAACCATTATAATTAACCATGGTTATGTATCTACAATAGTTAGTGAATGATACTAACTCACCCATGGTTGCATAATTATGATTATTCTTTTCTCATTTTCATTCTTGCTTCTTCTTCTTCTTCATCCAAAATAAAAACCTTGCTAGATTTTTCTAAGTGAAGAAACAACTTGAGAAATCAAAATCTAAAGTGAACCCACTTTCTATTTCATCATCCTCTACTACTTGTCATTTAGTTTAGTGTGTTGTCTTCACAAAGTTTATGACCAAGTGAAGGGTTAGCTTGGGTTTGAGTCTCCTCGACGTAGATCATCTTCGGCCTCGAAAACTATGAGCAAATCTGTTCATTTCTCCAAGGAAACCATCACTAGAGTCCAGGATCTCGATGATCACAGCGAAAGGACGTCAACACGGAGCTTTAGAAGTGAAGTACCGGATCTACAAAGGTTGTATTCTAGTTCACTTCTCTTTGTAATATTAGATTACAAGTTTTTGTTACCCAAGTTTTCTAGTACGAATCGTAGTTTTATTGCTTAGCACCCCTTAAAATTCTTGTTGTGGCATGTTGTAACGTTTCAAAATAATAAAATATTATTTTTGGGAATTTTTATAATTTAATATTATTTTAATGAATATTTTAATATTCCGGTATAATTAAATACAAATAAATGGGGAAAAATTATGGAAAATTCTAAAATAGGGTATTTTATGGAATTATGCCATTTTTAAGTTTTTATGATTTGTTATGTGCTAGTTTAGTGCTAATCGCGATTAAAAATCGATAATCGGATTTTTTAGCAAATTTTGTGCAAAACATGCACATATCTTTTTCCACACTTGTGTTACATTTTTCTTGCCATGGTTGTTCATTTGGGTTCACTATTTGAGTGAGAAGGAAATTGAGGGAAAAGAAAATGGAAAAGTAATGTAATATGAGGGTTGGTGTGAGAGAGAGAGAGAGGTATGGGTTATTTTGACCAAAGACTTAGCCATTCTCTTCATTCTTTCCCTCATTTCTCTCCCTCTTTCTCCATTGTTGTTGCTGCTCTTGCTACTCATTTTTCCTCCATCTCCAAGCCACAAAAACACCTCTAGAACATCACCAAAACCCTACCCCCATTTCATTAAAGGTGTGCACAAGCTCAAGATCTACACTTTGGACCAAGGAAGCAAGGATTTTGGCCACTAGGGGCAACTCAAGAATTTTCTTGAGTTGCCAAATGAGGTATTTACTGAACCATTAGATTATTTTTAGCATTACTTATACCTCATGTTTAGTTTAGAACCGATATTATGTGTTTTGGTGGACTTAAGGAAAACCTAGTTAGGGTTTAGGATGGATCTGAAATCAAAAGTGGAATTGAGGCTTGTGATGATCTTAGAACTCCTGGGGTGATGTTATTTTGGACCCAAACCTGAACTAGAAACTAGAATACGGATTTATGGAATCAATATCGGGGAAAACTGTAAATCTGGGAGTGTATTTTGTAATCTGCTATCACCCGAGACATCCTAAAATAAAATTGGTTGGACAGTGAGATGTGCAGGCACTCTAGAACCACCACACAAAATCCCAGCCCCCAACTCCTTTTTCAGGTCGTAGATTTATCCTGTTTGGCCGCAAATTGCGGCTAGACCCCACCATTTTGCCTCGTTCTGGTTCTGTAGCTCCTACATGTATAGATTAGACCCTTGGCATATGTAGATTTGTCTAATTTGACCTAGGGTGAAATCTGGAGCCTAATTCCTTAGTTGCTGTTTTGGATCCGTGTTTCCGTATTCCGTATTTCTAATTCTGAATTTGCGTATGGTGTTTTACCTTGACTACTTGGCGTTTATACGACGATATCGATGGTTGTTGATGGTTTTGGAAGGCGTTGTCCATAGGTTCTAACCAATAAAATATAGTGTATCGTTTTGGGGTTTCGTATGCTGTTTTAGTTTTGAATTGGTTTTGATACGCAATTGTGATACGTTAATGTGTAGGTACCCCATGAAGACTTCAGGATGACAAGCAAACGCGTGACGACGTCGACAGATAAAGACGCAAGGTGAGTAGATTTATATCTACGGGGAGAAGTCGGGTGGATGGCGTGTAGCACCCCCGCAGTCCGTGGTGATGTATACGAATACGTATACACACGTATATTTATTATGTGTTGATAAGATTATTGATGGTAATAATGGATTATTGATGATAAGGATGTATTGGTTTAGTATAGTGGGAAACCCTAGAGTAGGGGTTGCACACCCATACATACACGTACGCATATACTTGCATACATTCCTTCTTTTATCTGTGCGCATTTGGCGGTGTGTATATCTACACATAGGTATTGGACTATGTGTTCATATACGGGATTTGAGGATGATACGTGGGATTGAGATGAGTCGATGAGGTTTAATTGAGGCCGTGAGATTCGACGATATGACCGAGTTCGTATTTGAGATGCGACATGATGGTTTTAGCGGGCCTTTGGGCATGTGTTTTACCCCGCATTCATATTTATATAGATGGTATCGATGGTACTAGACTTAGAGTTGTACCCTAGATTATGTGATATGATAGTAGTGATACCTGATATGTGATGAGATAATGTGATATTGACCCGTACCCAGCTATTGGGATGCCGTACGACGATTTACCGTACGAGCTTTATATTGATGTTAGATCCGCACTCATGACTCGAGGATGTTGTTAGTGTATATGCCCTTGAGGCCATTACTGTATCATACTAGTTTGTATATTACTTGATGGAAGCTTGGGATATTCACAGTTGTATATACAATCTTGCTCGAAATGGTAGTATGCTACTTGGTTTGTCTCTACTTCAATATGTGCATGTGTTTCTTTTAGCATATCGCAGATATACATATTAGTATAGCCCTTAGGATCTTTGCTTGATTACCAGCGTTGTGATGGCGCTCGCACTCGTGGGAGCTGGGTAATCTATAAGCACATCCTTATACAGGTCCCTGGTCATTGGACTATCGAGACAGGGCATCAATACTCTGGAGTAGACTAGCGTATGCGCTTCTCATCCCAGTGTGGTAGACGGTCTGTCCCACAGCCGTCAGTACGTCGTACTTGAGATAGTATACGGGTGCTCGTTAGGTTACGAGTACACTGGACAGGACTCGTCGGGGACTGTTGGTTGGTATTATACCTATCGTCAGTTATCAGTTCCCAGGTGACATGAGTACAGCTTAGTCCGTTGACTTTACACTGTCACTTCGCCTCGAGTGTGTTCCCACTGCACTTTGATTACTACCCTACCACGGCTCAAAGGAGTCATGCAAACAGGTAGTTTTTGGGTGCAGTCCCGAAGCACTTGGAGGCAGTGACGGTTAGACAGGATTCGTCTCTCCCGGTATTGGGGGTTGACATCGCGCTGTGTCCCGAAGAGCCATTACACGAGTAGTCCCTGGCCAGGGCAAGCGAGATATACTGGTAGGTTTCTAGTGTTATCTCAGGGTGTTCTGGGCTTCACTCCGACACGACTTGTACCGCTATTAGGGGACTGACGTTCACCGCCCCCCTAGGCCCGCCATGCGATGTATCAGACGAACAGACCGGACTGTACGGAGACTGTCACATACAGGCTCAGTAGGAGTTCAGATGGGGTTCACCTCGTCAGTCTTCTTATCGACATCTACCTGGGGACCGTTACGTACAGCTAGTGCCGCTTGCGGTCTGTGGTTAAACCCACTGCCAGCGTAGTGTCGAGTCTTTAGAGTCCCACACAGAGAGCTATTCTCCTTTGGGCAAAATGAGTAGAGGTCGCATGGTTTTGCGATAGGGTTCGTTCGCATCCGCGTACTTGTGCACGTTTGCTGTCCGGACAGTTTATACTAGCGGGCTTTGGTTTAAGCCGGATCCTAGTATATGATTTGGGATTGGTTTTTCTCATTGTATTCGTGTTCCTCGGATCACGAATGCGGGTGCGTATGCACAGTTGTTTGAGGCAGAGGGAGAGGACCTTGATTAGGGTTAATGGCTATTGTCATTTTATTAACCCTAATGCTTATGTGTGTATTATAGTTAATTGATAATTAGTTTAATAATTGTGCATGGTTATGGTTGTTGACACTTTGACCTCCATGACTTGTTGACCTAGGTTGACACTTTGACCATCATCATTTCTTTTGGAAGATGCTTTTTGATCCTTGCAAATTGAAATGATAATGGTCATGTCTTGATTAGCCATGACAATTATCTAGCTAATTATTCAATTAAAATAATAGACACATATTAGTGAGAATGGTTCACATAATTCTCATTTTCTATCATTTTCATTTCTCTCTCTTGTTCTTCCTCTCCCTCAAGCTCTCCCCTCTCATGTGTTGAGAAACACTTGAGCTTGAGAAAAACCCTCCCTTGATCATCTCTACTCTCATCTAAGGTTGAAGGACTAGCACTTCTTGAACCCTAGTTACTTCTGGCTTGGAGTTGAAGCCAAAGGTTGAGGCTTTCGGGTGGATCTTTCTTTGATGGGAGAAGACGACAAGGTGACCTCCTCCCACTACTCAAAGGAGCAAGGAAAGAAGGACATAAAGACCAAAGGTTTAACCTTTCTAGCACTTTGCTAGTTTCTAGTTAGCTTTAGCAAGTTTTTGTTTAGCAAAGATCCTTTAAAGTCTAGTCCATGTTGCCTAAGCTCATAAAAATCCGATTTTTATTCCGTTTTCCGTCTCCCCGCAAGTACCGGGGTGGGCAACGTGGACTTACAGTGGTATCAGAGCCTAACTAATCATAAACTAGCTAGGTAGTGAAGTGTAACGAAGTTCGAAACCGAAAAATCCAAAAACCGAGTTTTCAAAAACCCTAGTTTCTGTGAAATTTTTTTCTGGTCAAAACAAAATTTGTTATACTCCAAAAATCGTCTCAGGGTTTTTTAAAGATAACCACCAAACCCGGTCCAGTGACTCGACCAAGGAGCCGCGGTTCCGCGGCAATAGAAAGCTATTGCCGCGCAACCGCGGCCAAGTTGGCTCTTCACTCGGTCGAGTTTGGTGCAGTGTATCTCTGGCTTGGTTTTAGGATTTTTAAGATATGTTATATGTGCCCAGATTTTCCAGAATAGAAATTTATTTTTGGGGGCCTATAAATCCGTATTTTTTTCCGAACTTCACTACACTTTGACTATGAATGTTATATCTGTGATGTTTGTATGTATTGAACGTCGGCTAGTCGCTATATGTCGATTAGTCGGGGTTATACATATCTGTGATCTGTGATTGATGATTGGTATGTGTATATGAATGGGTTGGATTGTCGCGGGTGAATAGCCGGGGTGGATGTGAGATGAGTGTTTCTTTTTCTTTCATTCGTTGTAATATGTAAATTGATGTAATATTATTATTTGTATGGCCGTACAACCGGGTCGGGGTTGTAGCCGTCATTGTATAATTCTTTTTACTGTTTTTGCTCCTAGGATAGACCCATGGAGGGGGTGCACAAACTACCGGGTATCTCGAAGTGCCGAGTGGCCTACTCACGGTGTTGAGGGAGGTTGCTTCGCTTCGGGTACTTGGCGGGTAGTTTGCCGCACCCGTAGGGGTCTTGGGTGGGGTATTGGCTATTCACCGCGACCGTGTAATCCGCTTTTCTTTGCAGGCTCGAACGGATTGCGGATTCCTAGTATATCCAATGTATTCATCTGTGATCTGTAATGTCTATCATTGCTATATATTTATATATGATAACTATTTAGGCGTTGCTTATGTTTTACAGCCGCGCTAGCCCAGCCCCCGCTCTGTCATTAGTTAAGTAACCTAACGGGTGATGACGGGGCCCCGTGGCGAATGCGAATGGCATAAGCGTACGTCATATTTTGGTTGTTTTCTGCAATGGTAGGATTAAATGATGGGACGCATTAAAAGAACTAATGCAAGAAAATAAACCAAGTAAAAGTCGATTGGAACACTTTGAAAACCACTCGGTTCTATTCAAAACTAAACTTTTAAACGCGGAGCTTGAACCACTCCTTTTAAAAGCTATCTCGTTACATCGATTTTATCAAGTTCACTACGTTCACGGTTTCGCCAAAACCATCCGTAGCCCTCCATCGTTTCGTATGGATAGTCGATAGTATTCAAGTTGTGTTTGTTGGCCAAAGTCAAGGCACAGTGTTTGGTAGCTATTGGGTATTCATATGTAGCATAGATAGATGCGTTGATTTGGGACAGTCGTACTACCTTGTTGGCCAAAGTCAAGGGTATGTGCGGGTGGGTTCAAATTAACCTGGATAATGACGGGTAGAACTTGACATGTGACTTATGATTTGTTGGCCAAAGTCAAGGTCATAAGAGCATGGGGCAAAATTCCTCATCGGGAGTTTCATAAGTACTGAAACTTGCTAGCGCAGCATACCATTTGGAGTGTGATAATTCTGGTAGGATTCCTTCGGTTTTATCACGCAATGATATTTGGATCCCGATCCTACTGTGAGTATATGCTACTCCTCGGGAAAACTCTCACTTAACGATCAATGCTATAAACTTAGTAGGTGTCTAGAAAGGTGTTAGCGGGGCTACGCCTACAGGGAAAAGAGGTTACTTAATTAAGGAACTTCGCGAAAGCGATGGAAAACCTCCCTCGAAGTACCGACACTGGCCTGGCTGAACGGTTAAGCAAGTATTGTACGGTGAGAAAGATCCCGACTAATTCTTCCTTTGTGGTTTGAGGAGGGATTCGAGAGACAGTGGGAGCCATCCTGTTTAGATAAATTAAAAACCAATCTAAACTTGCAAGAGCATCATGCTAAGTGTTTTCTTCTCTCTCTCTTAATTGCAGCGACCCAGTGACCGCACCTAGGTTACATCTAGATAATCAAATGACTGAATCTGACTGTTATGACTGGCAAAGGTCTGTCCAGATGTCCATTGCCCAGGACAAGCCGGGACACCTCTTGACTGATCCAACCCCTGCCGTCTCAGGTCCAGTTTCCCCTGTCATGGATATTGATATTCTTAGGACATCGGAAGAAGACTGTGCGAAAGCCAAGTGCTCCGTGTTAGCCCCAGTTGATGGTATATACCAGAGGCAGCACGAGATGATGGACTCAGCTTCTATCTTCCTCCATAACAAAGTTTTATATGGAGAGCAATCTCGTATCGCAAGATATGAGACCTCGAACGAATTGCTTCCAGCGAGGTTGGCTATCGGGTCATCTGTAGGGGGCAACGTCCTTACAGAGACCAGCTCTTTTGAGCTCTCGGACCTGAAGACCATGTTGAAGAACGGGTCAGATGCTGACTCAGTTCAACAGTCTCTACCTACTACCCTAAAGGAAACTAGGGAAGTAGAAAGAAAGAGAAGGGCAGAAGTTTCGGGAATGGATGCGGTAAAAGAGGGATGTTCCTATTGTTGATGGAATGAACATGGACAGAAGGATTGCAGGGCTTGCAAAGCCAGTAGCCAGAATTCGAAGCATGTTGTGGCTTCGGCTTCGGATGTGTTTGTGATTGAGAACTGTATGTCAGTTAACCCTACTTCCTGGGTATTGAATACCGGATCAGGATCTCATATCTGTAATTCGTTACAGGCTTTGAGAAACCGTAGGGTTATCAGGAAAGGTGATATGACTCTCAGGGTTGCTAACGGAATGAGCATGTATGCTGAATCCATAGGGGAATATCATCTAGGACTGACAACTGGGCAGATATTGATTCTGCGTGACTGTTTTTATGTGCCAGGTGCGACTTGTAACATCATATCTGTATCCTTACTTTCTAAAGAAGGATATGATTTTACTTTTGTAAGCGATGTAGTAAACATCCACCTAAATCAAGTACTGATTGGGTCAGGTACATTGAAATACGGTATATACGTTTTGAATCAAGCTCAGGTCTTCAGTGTCCAGAACACACTTAAAAGAAAGTCTCCGGAATTAAATCAGGCTTTCTTATGGCATTGTAGACTAGGTCACATTAATGAGACACGGTTGACAAAGTTACATAAAGAAGGATACTTGGATCCGTTCGAGTACCAGTCTTATGCCACTTGTGAATCATGTCTCATAGGAAAGATGACAAAGACTCTGTTCACTGGACACGGAGAAAGAGCGAGCGAGCTCTTGGGACTCATAAACAGTGATGTGTGTGGTCCAATGTCTACACATGCGCGAAGTGGTTATTCATACTTCATTACTTTCACAGACGATTTCTCTAGGTATGGATATGTCTTCTTGATGAAGCACAAATCCGAGGCCTTTGAGAAATTTCAGGAATACAAGAATGAAGTTGAAAAACAAACATGCAAAAGTATCAAGACACTGAGATCTGATCGAGGTGGTGAATACTTGAGTGCCGAGTTTCTGGGCTTCTTAAAAGAGAATGGAATTCTCTGTCAGCTTACTCCTCCATACACACCACAACACAACGGTGTATCGGAAAGGAGGAATCGAACCCTATTGGATATGGTTCGTTCCATGATGAGTAAGGCTGAGTTGCCGCGATCCTTCTGGGGTTATGCACTAGAATCAGCCGCATACCTATTGAACCGAGTTCCAACTAAGACTGTGCCTACTACACCATATCAGATGTGGTGTGGGAAGATACCGTATCTTAATCACATTAAGACATGGGGATGTCCAGCTTTTGTAAAAAAGCAGCATGCGGACAAGCTCGAGGTACGTTCAGTACTGTGTAAGTTTGTGGGATACCCAAAGAGCTCCAAGGGGTATCTTTTCTATTACGCAGAGGAACAAAAGGTTTTTGTTTCTCGTCATGCCCGCTTCTTGGAAACTGAGTTTTTGGAAACCCAGATAAGTGGGAGCGCAATAGAACTAGAAGAAATTCCAGAAACACAAGCTATTACTGAAAGCTTAGTAGAACCAGAAGTTTCAAGAGAACAGGACATCCCAGCGCCACTCCGCATGAGTAGTAGGCAGTCTCATCCGCCCGAGAGATACTACGGTTTTCTCATTGACGGGGATAGAGAGGATTGCACTATGGATTATGGTGAGCCTACTAGCTTCCAGCAAGCCATTCAGAGCGGTGACTCGGTAAAATAGTTGGATGCAATGCGGGCCGAGATGGTGTCTATGTACACCAACAAAGTTTGGACTTTGCTCCAGAAGGGGTAAAACCCGTAGGCTGCAAATGGATCTTCAGAAAGAAGATTGGTGTAGATGGGCAGGTTGAGACCTATAAAGCTAGACTTTTTGCGAAGGGTTTTCGTCAAAGACCTGGTTTGGACTATGACGAGACCTTTTCTCCAGTGGCTATGTTGAATTCCATTCGGATCCTTCTTGCCATTGCTGCCTTCCACGATTATGAAATCTGGCAGATGGACGTAAAGACGACTTTCCTAAATGGAAATTTCGAAGAGTGCGTCTATATGGATCAGCCGGAGGGATTCAATCAGAGTGGGAGCAGCGGTAGAGTGTGCAAGTTGTGTTGGAGATAGTGCCCTCAGAGTCAATTATTGGATCACAGGCACGTGATTGCAATGATTGAGGGGAGGACCTGTCCCAGTAGGACAATCTTACTCGAGATGATAGTATGCTATCTGGTTTACCTTTATCATCGTGTACTGCTTTAGGTGACCTTACGAGTCGCTATTGCACGTTGATAAAGCCCCTAGGATTCTTGCTTGACTACCAGCAGTATGAGGGCGATCATATAAGTGGGAGCTGGGGTCTATAAGCACATCCTAAAATGGTCCCTAGTCGTAGGAGTTTCGAGACAGGGCATCGATACTCCATTAGTAGACTAGTGTATACAGTCGAGACCCCGACGAGGGGCGGTGGCCGGTCTCACAAGCCACTGGTGTCAGTTGGTTCACCTAAGATGTATACAGGTGCTCATTGGGTTATGAGTACACCGGACAGGACTCGCCGGGAACCTGCTAGTTGGGATTATACCAGACGTCAGATAGCAGTTCCCTGGTGACATGTGTACAGGTTAGTTCATCGACCTGAGATCGTCATTTGTCTCGTGTGAGTTCCCACTGTACTTTGATTACTACCCTACCACGGCTCAAAGGAGTCGTGCAAACAGGTTTTAGTTGGGTACAGTCCCGAGCCACATGGAGGCAGTGAGCGGATCTTCAGGGGTTCGTCTCTCCCGGTTTGGGGGTGAGGTCGTGCTGTGTCTAGGAGAGCCAGAACATGAAAAGTCCTTGGCCAAGGCAGGAGATTTGCTGGTAGGTATTCCAGTAGTATCTCAGGGTGTTCTGGGCTACACTCCGACACGACTTGTACCGCTTTTGGGGGTCTGACTTTTACCAACCCCCTAGGCCCGCCATGCGATGCTCATAGACGAACGGACCGGACTGTACGGATATTGTCACTGACAGGCTCAGTTGGGTGTCGGGGTGAGCTTCCTCATCGACGTCCCATTTGGTCAATAGCTGGTGGCCCGTCACGTATTGGCTTATACCTCTGACGTGCTAGCGGTTAAATCCACAGCCATAGTATTGACGAGTCTTTAGAGTCCACCACAGTTACAGCTACTCAAGTTTCGGGCGAAACGCTGTAGAGGCCGTATGGAGATATGGCAGGGTTCGATCAGATACGTGCGGTATTGCACGGATCGTGATCGGACGGTTTTTACTAGCCGGCTTTGGCTTAAGCCGGATTCTAGTATTATATAGTGTAGTTTTGTCTCTTTGCATTTGTGTTCAGCGGGAATACAAATGCGGGCATGTATTTGCAGTTGCGGGGTTTTCCTGTAATTTATTACGGGATCGGTTTTCTGGGGTTGCCAGTTTGCATTCCGTTCCGGCCGGTTTTCTCTTTTTCCTTCACGGCCGGACTTTTCGTTGGAGGGGGTTAATTGCAAGTTTGCAATTAACTTAGTTGTGAGGGGCTTTCTTGCATATGTTGCTTTTTGATGAGACTAGCCTCATCATGATATTCTTTTATGGTCATTTCCTTGCATTTATTGGATGGGTATTGATTTGGATATGGATTAGAATTTGGTGTGACCTTCTTCTAATTGTTTATTCCTTTTTTCCCCACTTGGTAATTTCCTTCATGCTCTTTTTTAGTGGGGCCGGCCACTAGAGTGAGGGAGAGAGAGATGATTGTGTTTTTGGGTGTGCAGGGGACTTGTTGATTTGGGTGTGTTATTTATGTGTGTTTTATTCCTTCATGGAATTTCGTGGGTCCCCCTCCCATTGTGTGTGTGTGCTGTGAAGGGAAATTTCCATATACATGGTTTTAATTAGTGCAATTCTTGATACATGATTTCCAGTGAGCACAAAGTTTTGGCCGAGCCCTTGATATAGGATGCTCCATTCTTCATCCAAAAATTAATCCATGAAAATTCTTGTGCTAAAATTCCTCCCACCATGGCAACCTCATAACCCCAAGAGACAAGTTTACTACACTATTCTATAGCAAGTCTTGGACGCGTCGGCTAGCCAACTTCGCGCCCGAGTTGCCTCGGTCAAGAGGCGGGAGCCCGTAAAAGATTCCGGCTACGTGGTGCCCTTTTCCGACGAGCGAGGAGGTGACGGAGATTCCGCAGCAGATCGGAGTGGAGACGAAGACCGAAGGACACGGATCGCTTGGTATACTTCTCTACCCGTATTTTATTTTGCTAGCTAGCTAGGTTAATGGCCCGATACGGGTGAAAAGTCCGCGGTGGTGCCGTTTTGCAAAGTCCGCAATGTTTTTGTTTTCCGTGTTTCCGGCGTCGGATCGACGGCCGGGGCGCCCCCGCGGGCTTACAATGGTATCAGAGCCACGCCGTTAACCTACCTAGCTTGCTCTAGCGCGTTTAGAACCCGATCGAACAAAATCCCCAAAAACCGTATTTTTGTGCATATGTGTTCTCTGTTGAAATTTTTTGAGCTCTTAAAATTTTTCAGGTTGTTGCAGAGGCATGTACAAGCAATTCTAAGAATTCTGGGAAAATACGATCCACTGATTCCTCACTTCGACCGCGGAAGCGCGGCTAAAACCCTAGTTTGGCCGCGGTTCCGCGGCGGATAGGAGGAATCGTGGCACTATATTTTTCCAGTAAGCTTATAAGTTAGAAATAGGGCTTTTTGGATATTTTATTTGGGCCCAGGTTTTCTGTAAGTGCTACAGTTCTTTTTGGGGGCCCACTTTGATAAATTTGTTCGATCGGATATTTTAAACATGCCAGTTCACAGTTTTTACATTATATCTGCGATCGTGAATGTCACTTGATCGGTAAATCCTGTCTAACTGCTATAGTCCTGTTAGACGGATTTGCGAACGTGACATTCACGTTGATGTTCTGTGATTGTACTGTGTGGTTGCGGATCGGTCGGTGCGGATAGCCTGGTTGCAGTGGTAGTACAGTTCTGTTTTTATGTACATTTGTTATTGCGGGGCGAGCGTCCGACATGTGGACTGCCGTCACTGCCTGTTTGTATTATTATTTTGGGGCAAGACCAGGTTGCGGTCGATGTACCCGTTGTATGTATATTTTACTTTCTGTACTAGGATTACCCCGCGGAGGGGTGCACGGGTAGCCGGGTTCTGGAGGGCAACGAGCCCGCATCTCATGGCTTTGAGACGGAGGGGGCTTCACTCTAGGATTGGCGGGCTATTCGCCGCACTCGTAGGGGGTACAGGTTGACCCAGGAGGGGTGCCCAAGTTACCGGATTCCGTGAAGTGCTGGGTGGTCCATTCACGTCGCTGAAGGGGGCTGCCTCGCTTCAGGTTTTGGCGGGTAACTTGCCGCGCCCGTAGGGGTCTAGGATTTCATTGCACAGGCTATCCACACGACCAGGGGAACGTCGGGTTTCAGCAGCGGCTCTGTGAAACCCGGGGATCCCAGATATCTGTATTGATCTGTGTTGCTATACATTTCTATGCTGTTGTATTTTTATCACGCCTTGAGCGAAAGTTATATATTATATATATATTAGTAGATGTTGTATATGTTTTACATCCGCGCTAGTCCAGTCCCCGCTCTGTCGTTAGTTAGCTAACCTAACGGGTGATGACGGGACCCAGCGGCGAATGCGGATGGTATATACGTACGTCAGTATATTTTCGTTCTTTGTGGTGTGATCAATTGATGGGACTGCGTTGATTCGGATCAATGCAAGATAAACAAACCTATTCTGATGTTGTTGGAACACTTTTTCAAAAGCTGTTATTGCAAGGACGTTCACTTTTGTTTTGCACAGTGGTATTCAGTTGGAATATCCTGCTCCTCAGTCGACGAGGCAAGGGCCGAGATCCCTTCACCGGGAGTGACCCCTTGGACAAAAGTTTGCGTCAAGGCAATAACTTCACTATAGCCGATTACTTTTGCTTTGCATCGTGGTATTCAGTTGGAATATCCTGCACCCCATTCTACGGGGAAAGAGCCGAGATCCCTTCACCGGGAGTGACCTCTTTAGTAAAGGTTTTCGTCACTATATTTTCTAAAAAGCTATCCGTTCCTTCAACGAGATCAAGTTCATTACGTTAAAGGTTTTCGCCAGAAACCATTCGTAGCCCTCCGTCGTTTCATATGGGTAGTCAATAGTATTCAAGCTGTGTTTGTTGGCCTTAGTCAAGGCACAGTGTTTGGTAGCTATTGGATATTCATATGCTGCATAGATAGATGTGTTGGTTTGGGACAGTCGTATAGCCTTGTTGGCCCTAGTCAAGGGCTTGTACGGGTGGGTTCAAATCAACCTGGACAATGACGGGTAGAACTTGACATGTGACTTATGATTTGTTGGCCTTAGTCAAGGTCATAAGAGCATGGGGCAAAAATCCACATCGGGAGTTTCAAAAGTACTGAAACTTGCCAGATATGCGCATACCTTCTGGAGTGTGATAGCGTGAGCGGATTCCGTCACGTTATCATGCGATGATAGTTGGATCCCGATTCCCACTGATGAGTTGGTTTACTCCTCGGGTTATCCCGGCTAATTCTTCTTTCAGGTTTGGGGAAGAATTTGACGTTACAGTGGGAGGTTTCTAGATTAGATAAAGTGATAACCATTTTGATCTAGGTTAGAGTGCACGCTGAGTGTTTCTTTTCTCTCTCTTTGGTAGCGACCATTGACCCGACCCTAGACTATGACTCAGTGACCAAGTTGACCGAACCTTCTTGACACTGGCTTTTGGATTGTCAGAGTTGCAGACCTCGTTGCCACTCCTATTTTTACCCTTTTCTCCGGGACACCCCGTATTGCTACGAACGTCCACTTCCATTGGACAAAACCATCGTATGGTTATATACGAACTCGAAGGACTTCGAGGATGGTTTCCGGTTCTGGAGAAAACGAATATGACTATTCAGTTGTCTTTTCTTTTCACCTTCTCTCAGGTTGCGAGTACTCCTTGGTTTAGGAGTAGTACACCTATTACGCTTATTGGATAGTCTTCTTCCAAACCATAGGCTGGTGCCGACCGGTAGGGAATGAAGAAAATCAGTTAGCCTAAACGGTGTACAGAAGGTATTAAGTTCAGACAAAGCAAGGGATTAGTAAGAGGGCAAAGTAAAGTGCGACTGCTATTCACGACCAAACCAAGTATTTCTTCGCCAATCCTAAATCACCTTTGTATTTCTCCTGGACACTCCGTATCACTACGAAGATCCCAGTTTATAGGATAATCCATCGTATGGTTATATACGAACTCGAAAGGAACTTGTTCCAGTTCGGGGATGGATCCTGGTTCAGGAGAAATAGGAATAAAGTACATTCAGGTGTCTTTTATCTTCACCTTCTCTTGCGTTGCGAGTGCTCCTAGGATTAGGACAGTACACCCTTTATGCTTTTTGGATAGTCTTCTTCCAAACCATAGGCTGGTGCCGAACGGTAGGGAAACAAGAAAACCATTTGGCCTAAAGGGGTGTACAGAAGGTAATGACTAAAGACAGATAAAGGGATTTGGAGAAGTGGCAAAGAATTATACGGTTATAGTTGTGAATCTGGATAATAGAAGAGGCATTACTAGGAATACCAGGTTACCCCATCGAAACATTTCAATGTTTCAGTTTCACTGTGTACTGTTAAAAGAAAACTGATTTCCTGATTAGATACTTACTCCAGGGTATGTATTTACCAGATATGATTCTCACATCTGTATGGTTTTACAGATGATGAGTGGGAGTAAGTTATTGGGAATTAGGTGACCATCCTCATTATATCGGGATTCGTTTGAATTGGTGATATTTGAGGAAGCCACCTGGGTTGCTTGCCGGTCGGCAAATATTTGGTTTTGAATATCCGTTGTTGTGCACCAATTTCAAATTGATATATCTGTACGTCTATTTTTATAGAGTGAGACATACCTTTTTGAAATTATGTCTATGACATTTACCTATACCAGTGGATGGTTAGGTAAGGAGCATTGAACAAACGGTGTGATTCTTCTCAACCAAAAGTACAGTTTTCAACCTACGACACACAGTGAATGAGTCATTCGACTCAGGGGACTTATACAGAGTATTGTATATTGTCCAGTGTCCATGAGGACAGAGGGGTTGGTCCTCGTACTGTATTCTGTTTACTTATGACTTCTCTAGTTCTTAGACAGGTGTTTCGTAGAAACACAGGGTCGAAGTTTTGAGAAGTCATAGGTATAAGAATAAAGTAGAGAACCATGTGTTGCAAGTATCGGGATTCTTCAAAGTGATCGAAGATGTAGATACTTGTACATGGTATTCAATTGATAGTAATGATTAAGAGAACTAACTTCTCTTTCAGGTTACTCATAATTGGAAGTACTCCTAAGTTGAGTAACGCTGATCGGCCTCTCTTCCATTTAGTTGACATGCACTGGAGACAGCTGCATGATTTGAATCTGGTTCAATTAAATCAGTGCCTCTGTTTCTTGGATATAGAACAGTTCATATCTTGACATTGTTAAGATACGGGGAGTTGTCCGGCTTATGCTTAAAACCAGACTCTGGACAACTCAAGGCACGTTTCAGTAATGGCTGTTTGTGGGTTAACCCGGGCTATGACGAGGGTTGACTTTCTACCATCTGGAAGATCAATAGTGATATTGTTCTTGACTCGCCACAGTTTTATCAAAAATGGATTTTTTTCAGAAAAACAGTAGTGGGAGTATGGTAGAACTGGAAGTGATTCCAGAACCGCAAACGATTACTGAAGATTTGATAAGAACCTAAAGATTCAATCTGGTTTGACATTCCATTGGCCACTCCGCAGATATGGTGGGTAATCTCAGGCGCTCGAGAGGTACTTCGGTATGCTCAAGGACGGTGGCAGGGAGGTTCTTGTTTACCCAGACTTGCCATTGCTGTTGTTCCAGACTGTGAGACCCGGCAGGAGGATGAGTATAGTGTCGTTCTAAACTGGCTTTAGAAGTGCACGTCTATATGACTCTGCCAGAGGGTTGTCGTAGTCAGTGGGAGCAGCGGAAGCATTGGTGGACATCATGCTTATATCTATTTATAGACTAGAGCAGATATAGCGGAGATAGATCATCTATTTCTGATGTGACAGTCATAGGTTTGACTTCATCAGAATAGGGGATGGATCTGTTAAGAAGGTAGTAGGGTGTGATGTCCTGGTATTTGGATGACATACACAGAGTAGGAAGTGATATTCCTATACTACGATCGGTTATACTTTGGTCGTCATAACGGAAGCAGTTTTAGAACATAAGGTGATGTTCTAGGGAATTGATAACGGCAGCCTCCTTTAGGAGACGGTTATCATTCCAAGCTTCCAAGGTGACCTGGATGGCAGAGTGACTGTCAGAGTTATAGTTTTCCCTCTGACGAGGGGCAGTATTTTGGACAGGTGGCCCAGGTGGAAACTGAGGGAAGACATGGCGCAGGATACTGATTAAGTTCAGTTGACGATACAGTCTAAGAAGTTTGGATTTGGAGTTCATTTATGAGCTAGGTCCCATCAGACATCCAGACATTCTAAGACAGGTATTGCTCATTTCGGGAGATGGCTTTCTCCGCGAACTTGAGATATAGAGAGACATACAAAGAAACATCAAAGCGGATCCACTCACTGAGGCTATTCCTCGAACGCAATAGTTTCGCAAACGAGCTTTGTGAGACTGACTAGTAGAGGAGTTGGGTGTTCGGTATCACACGGGCTGTGAGTATGCGACATCGCAATAATTAGCCTTGAGTGCAAGTGGGAGATTGTTGGAGATAGTGCCCTCAGAGTCAATTATTGGATCACATGCACGTGATTGCAATGATTGAGGGGAGGACCTGTCCCAGTAGGACAATCTTACTCGAGATGATAGTATGCTATCTGGTTTACCTTTATCATCGTGTACTACTTTAGGTGACCTTACGAGTCGCTATTGCACGTTGATAAAGCCCCTAGGATTCTTGCTTGACTACCAGCAGTATGAGGGCGATCATATAAGTGGGAGCTGGGGTCTATAAGCACATCCTAAAATGGTCCTTAGTCGTAGGAGTTTCGAGACAGGGCATCGATACTCCATTAGTAGACTAGTGTATACAGTCGAGACCCCGACGAGGGGCGGTGGCCGGTCTCACAAGCCACTGGTGTCAGTTGGTTCACCTAAGATGTATACAGGTGCTCATTGGGTTATGAGTACACCGGACAGGACTCGCCGGGAACCTGCTAGTTGGGATTATACCAGACGTCAGATAGCAGTTCCCTGGTGACATGTGTACAGGTTAGTTCATCGACCTGAGATCGTCATTTGTCTCGTGTGAGTTCCCACTGTACTTTGATTACTACCCTACCACGGCTCAAAGGAGTCGTGCAAACAGGTTTTAGTTGGGTACAGTCCCGAGCCACATGGAGGCAGTGAGCGGATCTTCAGGGGTTCGTCTCTCCCGGTTTGGGGGTGAGGTCGTGCTGTGTCTAGGAGAGCCAGAACATGAAAAGTCCTTGGCCAAGGCAGGAGATTTGCTGGTAGGTATTCCAGTAGTATCTCAGGGTGTTCTGGGCTACACTCCGACACGACTTGTACCGCTTTTGGGGGTCTGACTTTTACCAACCCCCTAGGCCCGCCATGCGATGCTCATAGACGAACGGACCGGACTGTACGGATATTGTCACTGACAGGCTCAGTTGGGTGTCGGGGTGAGCTTCCTCATCGACGTCCCATTTGGTCAATAGCTGGTGGCCCGTCACGTATTGGCTTATACCTCTGACGTGCTAGTGGTTAAATCCATAGCCATAGTATTGACGAGTCTTTAGAGTCCACCACAGTTACAGCTACTCAAGTTTCGGGCGAAACGCTGTAGAGGCCGTATGGAGATATGGCAGGGTTCGATCAGATACGTGCGGTATTGCACAGATCGTGATCGGACGGTTTTTACTAGCCGGCTTTGGCTTAAGCCGGATTCTAGTATTACATAGTGTAGTTTTGTCTCTTTGCATTTGTGTTCATCGGGAATACAAATGCGGGCATGTATTTGCAGTTGCGGGGTTTTCCTGTAATTTATTACGGGATCGGTTTTCTGGGGTTGCCAGTTTGCATTCCGTTCCGGCCGGTTTTCTCTTTTTCCTTCACGGCCGGACTTTTCGTTGGAGGGGGTTAATTGCAAGTTTGCAATTAACTTAGTTGTGAGGGGCTTTCTTGCATATGTTGCTTTTTGATGAGACTAGCCTCATCATGATATTCTTTTATGGTCATTTCCTTGCATTTATTGGATGGGTATTGATTTGGATATGGATTTGGATTTGGATATGGATTAGGATTTGGATGGGTATTTATTTGGTGTGACCTTCTTCTAATTGTTTATTCCTTTTTTCCCCACTTGGTAATTTCCTTCATGCTCTTTTTTAGTGGGGCCGGCCACTAGAGTGAGGGAGAGAGAGATGATTGTGTTTTTGGGTGTGTAGGGGACTTGTTGATTTGGGTGTGTTATTTATGTGTGTTTTATTCCTTCATGGAATTTCGTGGGTCCCCCTCCCATTGTGTGTGTGTGCTGTGAAGGGAAATTTCCATATACATGGTTTAAATTAGTGCAATTCTTGATACATGATTTCCAGTGAGCAAAAAGTTTTGGCCGAGCCCTTGATATAGGATGCTCCATTCTTCATCCAAAAATTAATCCATGAAAATTCTTGTGCTAAAATTCCTCCCACCATGGCAACCTCATAACCCCAAGAGACAAGTTTACTATACTATTCTATAGCAAGTCTTGGACGCGTCGGCTAGCCAACTTCGCGCCCGAGTTGCCTCGGTCAAGAGGCGGGAGCCCGTAAAAGATTCCGGCTACGTGGTGCCCTTTTCCGACGAGCGAGGAGGTGACGGAGATTCCGCAGCAGATCGGAGTGGAGACGAAGACCGAAGGACACGGATCGCTTGGTATACTTCTCTACCCGTATTTTATTTTGCTAGCTAGCTAGGTTAATGGCCCGATCCGGGTGAAAAGTCCGCGGTGGTGCCGTTTTGCAAAGTCCGCAATGTTTTTGTTTTCCGTGTTTCCGGCGTCGGATCGACGGCCGGGGCGCCCCCGCGGGCTTACAAGTTGCTCATGTCCATTTATGAACTTAAGCAGGCATCGTGGAGTTGGAACATCTGCTTTGATGATACTGTCAAAGAATTCGACTTTATCAAAAATCCAGATGAACCATGCATTTACAGTAAGATTGTAGGGAAAACTGTGGTTTTCCTCGTCTAGTACGTGGATAACATTCTCCTAATAGGAAATGATATTCCTATGCTACAGTCAGTCAAAGGATTCTTGTCGCAGAGGTTCTCCATGAAGGACCTGGGCTATGCCAACTACATTCTGGGGATCCAGATCTATCGTGATAGATCTAAGAGGATGTTGGGACTTTCACAGTCAAGGTACATCGACACCATATTAAAAAGATTCAGTATGGAAGATTCCAAGCGCGGTAATTTACCGGCTTGTCACGGGATCACCCTCTCCAAAGATATGTCTCCCAAGACTGATTTGGAAAGGGATCGCATGTCTATTATACCCTACGCTTCTGCGGTAGGCCCTATAATGTATGCGATGTTGTGTACCAGACCAGATGTAGCATACGCATTGAGCGTTGTAAGCCGGTATCAGTCGAACCCAGGGGAGAAACACTGGATAGCGGTAAAGAACATTCTCAAGTACCTGAGAAGGACTAAGGAGATGTTCTTGGTGTATGGCGGAAAAGACCTCCAGCTCGAGGCCTTTGCTGACTCCAGCTTCCAGAGTGACAAGGATGACTCCAAGTCCATGTCGGGTTATGTCTTTACCCTCAATGGAGGGGCGGTTTGCCGGAAGAGTTCAAGCAGGAGACCGTTGCAGACTCAACTATAGAAGCGGAGTACATAGCTGCTTGCGATGCCGCAAAGGAAGCTGTCTGGATGAAGAAGTTCCTCACGGAGCTTCAGGTGGTTCCTACCATTGTTGATCCAATACCGCTGTATTGCGACAACAACGGAGCTATAACTTTAGCGAAGGAACTCAGGTCCCATCAGAAGTCCAGGCACATTTTGAGGCGGTACCACCTGATCAGGGAGATCATAGATCGCCAGGAGATCGAGGTGAAGAGAGTAAATACGGAGAACAACACTGCAGATCCACTCATGAAGGCCCTACCCCAGACTCAGTTCGAGCGGCTGATCGAGATGATAGGTCTTCGATACGCCAGTACATGGCCTTAGTGCAAGTGCGAGATTGTTAGTGTATATGCCCTAGAGGCCATTACTGTATCATACTAGTTTGTATATTACTTGATGGAAGCTTGGGATATTCACAGTTGTATATACAATCTTGCTCGAAATGGTAGTATGAGGTGTCACGATGTTTAGTCAAGAATCAAGAAACTGATAAACAAAACAAGAATCGGTGTTTCGATGATATTTCCAACCAAAATGTCAAGAATCTAAATGAGGCTCGTAGGAATCGATCGGATCTATAGACGTGATGTAATTTCAAGATTTCGTGTTTTTATCCTTCGAAGGATTGATACTAGATCGATGATGATCGACGAGAGTTAGGGCTTTCTTGATGAAACTAGGGTTTCATCGTTTAACCCTTGTTCTTTCGTAGGTATCATTCACATTCTAGCCTCTAGCAATTTCAAGAAACGAACATAACTCCACAATCTCGAGCGATATTGTTCATATCAGATTTTTGCATTTTCATACCGCCCAATTTTTATCACATTGCATATCGGTAGGTACTCTTGAGCCGTGTTTGCTAGTCAATTGCAGGATACAGGTTCTCGGCTCTGAACGGTGAAATTCATGAAAAAAACACGACAAAACCCGGGTTCTTGCCATTCACAGATAAAACACGGATCTCCGCTCTTTATCCGTCTGTTTCCACACACCAGTTAAAGAGAAAAAATGGCAAATCAATGTCATTTTCATGCACAAGGCTCAATGGAAACACAAGATCCAAGAATTCTACGCGGAGCTCGAGACAATCATGGCAAAAGATCCACATCAAATCATCTTTTTGATCAACAAAAATTCTGGAAGAAATATGGAAAGATTATCAGAAAAGACATATGCCAAACTACAGACAAAAAAGGACCAGGAAAGCACAGAAAACCGGAGGGTCTAACTCTCCTATATGGCCGCGGAACCGCGGCCAATAGGGGGTCTAGGCCGCGGTTCCGCGGCCGTTTAGGCTTGTCAGAAGAAAAGTTTTTAGGGGCTCTTCGGTCTTTTCATTTGTGTTCTGATGGTTGCCCTATATTTTCAGTTTCCTGCATATAAATAGTCCAGAACTTGTGAAGCCAAGGGGGTGCATAATCTTGTATTTTTCTAGGTTTTAGAATACTTGTTCTTCTTCCTCTTCTCATCTCTTCTCCATTGAAAAACTTGTAGTGAGCTTTTGTGAGTGAAGAATGATGAATAAAGAAGTCCATTTTATTATTATACTTGTCTTGCTCTTATGTTAATTGTTGTAATTTTCATTTGTTAACTTAGTTGTTGTTATTTCTTGATTGTTTCCTTCTTCTCTTTTTCCTTTATCCTTAAAACAACCATGATGCTTACGCTTGATCCTTGCCGAGGTGAGGTCGCAAATAGCTAGTTGTTAACTTCTAATCTCCTTCTTTCTATCTTCCTCCTTTGCTTTGTTTTCTTTTCATTATGATGTGTGAGTAGTTTTCATACTTGTTAGGGTAGGATAAGGGAAGTTTGAGAGAAGGAAATCTCTCTCACTCTTTCCTTGCCCAACATCTTAAATCGACTCCCGTTAATTGAACCACAATCCGCTCCTTACGGCACCCTATCCTACATGATAGCGGTGATTCCGTAGTGAGACCGGTTGTGGTTGAATTAACCGGAGGTTATGGTTAAGAGCCAAGAACGAACGGACAAGCACCAAAAGGAAGAACTTAAGCGTTGGAAAGCCTAGCTTATACTCGCAAGTTCCTTCCTAGTCGTGCTAATCCCCGTTGTTGCCGATTACCGTAACACCGATATTAAGAATGGCAACGAAAGAAGTGAGCGACTCCTAACTCAAACTAACCTAATCCTAACCCTAACAAGCTCTCTTTACATATCATTTTAACACTTAGTTAATCACAAACAAATCTGGACTTGTGGACTTAACTCGTTAAAGCACATAGAAAAAGATTCCCATCTCCCTGCGGACGACCCGTACTCAACCGGCTAGCTAAAAGCGAAACCGTCTTGATTGCGGTAATTAACTAAAACTTGAATACGCAGAATCTCTAACAATCAAATGGCGCCGTTGCCGGGGAGACGGTAGTTTATTTCTTTGTGTAATTTCGGGTTAACTTGTGAATATAAAAACAACCGAAAAACAAAACAAAAAAATATACTTTGTAAAAAAATCGTCTTGTTATTTTTGATTAGTTTTTGTGCAAGTGTGCAGGATAATACGGAGTTTGAGTTCAGTGCCAAAGACGTGGGAAGATAGACCCACATTTCGCGGCTACACCGCGACGGATCAAAACGAAGCAAACGGTTTTCTGTCAAAATCTGGAGCAAGTACAGTAAGCAAATAAAAATTCAGAAAATCCAAACAAGCAGAGGACACCAACAGGAGCTCACACCAGAAAAATGGATCCCCAACTCCACCACTAAGCCGCGGAACCGCGGCATTAGCGTGCTTAGGCCGCGGAACCGCGGCGGTTTGGTGGAGTCAGCCGCCCAAATTTCCCTGTAAGTCTCTCTAACTCCTCCCCACTCCTCTGGACTCCAATAAATTGTGTTTTCTGCAGCATTCTTTGTGCAAATTCTCTTCCCCCTTCCAATAAACTATTCTTGTGCAGGATTCTTTGCGTCGCGCTAAAAATAAAAATTGTTTGCAGTTGATTTGTTATCGCTTTGCATTAATTAATACAGACTTAAGGGGCTTGAAACCAATTCAGATTGGGTAGGGATTTCATCACCCTTCCCAGGACCCCAAAAATCACAAAAAGCATATGCATTGACCATTGTTAAATTTAAAAAATACTAGACTCAGCCCTAAGGACTTCGCGCTCAATAGGACAGAGAACTAGTTACAGGCATCGGCCGTTTATCCTATCTGACTTTTGCGGTGCCTAGGCAAGTGTGACGAAGGCAAGTGGTTATTTAATTAAGGAACTTTGCGAAAGCGTTGGACAACCTCCCACTTACCTGGAACTTATCTGGCCGCATTAGACGGAGAAGAGACGGTTTGAGGTCCTATTTCTAGCCCTCTGGAACAGTTAGGAGCAGGTCTAGTAGACCTAGGTGACCCTAGATCTAGGTGAGATTGTGCATATCTTATTTGTGATTGCTTAAAGCCGTAAGTCCGTACATATCTCTGTAAAGCTCTTTCTAAAAAAAACAAAAACAAAAAATCAAAAAATCAAAAACTTTTATAAAAACTTGCCCTTTGTCGCCAAATCCATTTTTTACCTACCACCCATCACCTTTCTCCATTGAAATTTTCTTACCCTCACCTTCTCCGCTTTGACTATACTAAAACTCGTTTAGTGTATGTCCGCTTGGACTCGGGACACTAGCGCCCGCCTAGTCCGTGTTACGTTAGTCGCTACCGACTACGCGATCGACTCAGACATCGATACTCCGTCCACTCCTCTTTCACCCCTTCCTTTACCGGCCAACTCCGACGTTGACCGGAATTCTGTTCATACATCTTCACCTTCACCTTCACCAACCTCTTCTTCCGCGATGTCAGGATTTAATCCGAACATCTCTTTGACTACCCTTGGATTGGCTCCACCTCCTACGGAGACCAATAACCCACCACCATCACCTGTTGTAGCGCAGCAGCGAATCGCGCTCCAGAATCGTTTCTATCCCACCCGTTCTGCACTTCCCACCTGCCTTTCTCTTCCACCGGCCAATGGGGATAATTTTGAAATTAAGCCCCACTTCATCAACATGCTTCCACGATTTCATGGGCTTGAATCTGAAGATTCCTATATCTTCATCAATAAATTTCAAAACGTTTGTGCCATGATGAAAACTACCCAACTGTCGGACGATGCTATACGTCTACGGGTCATTCCGTTCACTTTATGCGATCTTGCTGAAAAATGGCTGTATAACACCGCTTCCCACTCCATAACCAGTTGGGACGAGTTTGTAAAAGCGTTTCTAAAGAAATTTTATCCGAATCATAAAACCGCAAGGATTCGAAATGAAATCAACCAATTCTCTCAGCTTCCTTCTGAACCCTTCTGGAAGTGCTTTGACCGGTACAAAGACCTTCTTGTTCAGTGTCCTCACCACGGTATAGAGAAATGGTAACTTTGTCAAACCTTATACGAGGGCCTGAACCCAGCAACGAAGCAGTTGTTGGAAACCATCTGTCAGGGCCACTTCCTATCGAAATTTGACGAGGAAGCGTGGCAGTTCTTTGACGACCTTGCGGAGCAAACGCTACAACCAGACCGACTTCTTCTTCTTCTACCTCCACTTCTACCGGTCAGTCTAGGGTAGGAATTCACCAACTTGATGTCTCTATTGCGATGAAAGATGAAATGGCTGCAATAACGAGAAAGCTTGAAGCCATAGAGAGCAAATTTTCTTCTCCTGCTCCTGCCCCTGTTCTTCCCCTTCGTACCATTTGCGCTTATTGTTCCGATCCTTCTCACTTAACCGAAGAGTGTCCTTACAATCCGCCCTCGCATGGACAGGATCAAGTTAATGCTGCATTCCAGCAAAGACCGAGGAATGATCCATACTCTTCCACCTACAATCCCGGTTGGAGGAACCACCCTAATTTCGCCTAGAATCAGAATCAGAATCAATTCCAAGGCAACAATTTCCAAAGGGCCCCTCCGCCGCAACAACAAGCGCAACAAAAAACTCAGTTTCAACAGCCCTTCCAACCCCAACCTTTCCAAAATCAGACGAACAACTTTGCACCCAACAATTCTTTTCCACCAAACAACTTTGTTCTGTCAAACAACGATAAGGTTTCCTCGCTCGAACGAAGTCTGGAGGCGTTCGTTAAACAATCGACTCAGTCCACCGCCAACATCCAGTCTTCCATTCAGTCCTTAGTGCAACACACTGCCGCTCACGGGCAAAGCATCAAGACCATTGAGGCCTATATTTCACAGCTGAATGCGGCCTTAAGCTAGCGAGAAAAGGGGAAGCTCCCATCCAGGCCACTCCCGAATCCCGGTCACCCACATAATGTACATGTTGCTCTTGAACAACAGAATCATAATGTGAGTACCGTGACCACATTGAGATCGGGAAGGATGCGGCAGAACAACATCGGCACACGGATCAACGATGACACCCCGGCCACTTCTTCTTCTTCTCCTGCTTCTTCGTCTTCTGAGCCTATTCTCCGTTCTTCACAAGGCACTCCTTCCTCTTCTTCTGCTCTGAATGGACCCACTTCTCACTCCACGAAAACACCTGTTCTGGGATCCATTCCAACTCCACAATCTCATCCACAAGCATTAGACTCAACCAATTTTAAAAATGTTCCATTTCCAAATCGGTTGTGGTCTAATAAACAAAATCCTCAGATGGAGAAGATCCTGGAGTTATTTAAGCAGGTTAACATTAACATTCCTCTTTTAGATGCTGTCCAACAAGTCCCGTCCTACGCGAAAATCTTAAAGGACTTGTGCACGAAAAAGAGGAAGTCTCAGGTACCCAAGAAAGTTTTCTTGGCTAGTGCTGTGAGTGATGCCCTTACCCAATTTTTACCACAAAAACGGAAGGACCCTGGCTGTCCTACGATTTCTATTACTATTGGGGATAAGAACATCAACCGCGCACTATTAGATCTTGGTGCCAGTGTTAACCTGCTTCCGTACTCAGTATACGAGCAATTAGTCGTCGGAGAGCTGAAACCCACACACTGCACTCTCCAAATGGCCGACCGATCGATCACCCATCCTAGGGGTGAGCTAGAGGATGTGTTAATAAAAGTCGGGACTTCATATTCCCCGTTGACTTCATTGTATTAGACACACAGCCTGTAGCTAACCCCCGGAATCAAATTCCGGTGATACTCGGTCGCCCATTCCTTACAACCTCAAATGCTGTGATCAATTGTCACAATGGTTCGATGAACCTCTCTTTTGGAAACATGACGATTGAACTCAACATTTTTAGGTCGGGGAATCAGCCCGCCGAACCTAATGCTCATATACTGGACGTCTGCTCGATCCAGGAGATCACCCCAGAAGAATGTGAATTCGAGGAGTTTCTGTTTGATCACGATAATCTTGACGCCACTAGTGCGTTCCTCCTCGAACCTGCTGCTGTTTCTGCGCCCGACAACGACTACGAGTGTTTCACGTTCTCGAACGATCTTAGCCGCGCACAACCCGAGTTTGAATCTTTCGAATTTCCGGATGAGTTACCTGAACCATCCAACTCGGTCGCTTACACTCGTTTTGAACCTTTGCTGGAGTCCTTTGAGTTCGAGACCTCTGCACCAATCTTGCCTTCAATCGTTTCACCTCCATCGCTCAAACTCAAGCCTTTGCCATCTCACCTTAAGTATGCTTACTTAGGTGACAACGAGACCCTCCCTGTCATCATTTCGGCTTCTCTAGCTCCAGAGCAAGAGAAAGCCCTTCTCGCGGTCTTGCACAGCAATAGGCAAGCTTTTGGCTGGTCCATGGAGGACAACAAGGGGATTAGTCCCCTGATTGTTGAGCATCACATTCATCTGATGGATGATGCCAAACCAGCCCGGGATCCACAAAGACGTCTCAATCCAGTCATGAAAGAGGCTGTGAAGAAGGAGATCGTAAAATGTCTAGATAGTGGTATCATTTACCCTATCTCTGATAGCCAGTGGGTTAGCCCCATTCATGTTGTCCCCAAGAAGTCGGGCATCACGGTCATAACCAACGAGGCGAACGAGTTAATCCCTACTCGCACCCAAACTGGGTGGCGAGTATGCATTGATTACAGAAAACTCAACGCCGCAACGCGGAAAGACCACTTTCCGCTACCTTTCATTGACCAAATGCTTGAACGATTGGCCGGACACGAGTACTACTGCTTTCTTGATGGCTACTCCGGCTATAATCAAATTCCCATCGCCGAAAAAGACCAGGACAAGACCACATTCACTTGTCCTTTCGGCACGTTTGCATATCGTCGCATGCCCTTTGGGTTATGCAATGCGCCCGCTACCTTCCAGCGGTGTAAGATGAGAATCTTCTCAGACATGGTGGAAAAATTTCTGGAGATCTTCATGGAAGATTTCTCCATCTTCGGCGATTCCTTCAACGAGTGTTTGCTGCATCTTGACACTATCCTTACCCAATGTAAGGATAAGAATCTCACTTTGAATTGGGAGAAGTGCCACTTCATGGTGCGCGAAGGTATTTTCTTAGGACATATCATCTCGCAAAATGGCATAGAGGTTGACAAAGCGAAAATTGAGGTCATTTCCAATCTCCTTCCTCCCCGATGCGTCAGAGATATCCGAGCCTTCCTTGGCCATGCCGGTTTCTATAGACGGTTCATCAAGGACTTTAGCAAGATTGCTAGGCCCTTGACTCTTTTGCTGGCCAAGGACACGCCATTCGACTTCAACTCGAGCTGTGTGACTGCATTCGAGTCATTGAAAAGCTCACTCACTTCTGCTCCCGTTCTTTCTTCGCCTGACTGGACGCACCCTTTGAGATTATGTGTGATGCATCTGACTTTGCCATTGGTGCTGTCCTTGGACAACACATCAACAAGATGCCGCACGTAATCTATTATGCGAGACGAACCCTGAACGACGCCCAACTCAATTATACAACAACTGAGAAGGAATTCTTGGCTGTTGTATTTGCTTTAGAAAAGTTCAGGCCCTACCTCATCGGCTCTCCAGTCATTGTCTATACAGACCATTCTGCTCTGCGCCATCTTTTTGCGAAGAAAGATGCAAAATCTCGGCTAATACGTTGGATCCTCTTTCTTCAAGAGTTTGACCTTGTCATTAAGGACAAACGAGGATGTGAAAACGTAGTTGCCGACCATCTCTCACGACTTCCTTCTTCGCCTTCGCTTCCAATTCTGATCAATGACGTTTTCCCAGATGAACAGCTCTTGACAGTATCTTGTGAACCCTGGTTCGCAGATATTGTGAACTATTTGGCCACAGGATTACTACCGACTGAATGGTCAAGTCAGGACAAACTTCGCTTCTTATCCCAAGTAAAACACTTTTACTGGGACGAACCCTATTTGTTCAAGTACTGTCCTGACCAGATTATTCATCGGTGTGTCCCTGATGAGGAATTCAAGAGTTTGCTGTCATTTTGCCACGATCAAGCGTGTGGCGGGCATTTTGGCCCCAGAAAGACAGCTGAGAAGATCTTGCAATGTGGTTTCTACTGGCCACAACTCTTCAAAGACGCTCATGACTATTGCAAGACTTGCTCCCGGTGCCAACACTTGGGCCGGATATCCCAGAGGAACGAGATGCAGCTCCAACCAATCTTGGTTGTGGAGATTTTCGATGTTTGGGGGATAGATTTCATGGGGCCGTTTCCCAGCTCTTTTGGGAACCTGTACATCCTTCTCGCTGTTGATTACGTCTCTAAATGGGTCGAGATTGTGCCCAGCCGGACTAACGACAACAAGGTTGTCGTTAGGTTCCTTAAAGAAAACATTTTCTCCCGGTTTGGGCACCCCCGAGCGATCATTAGCGACAATGGAAGTCATTTCTGCAATAAGACTTTCGAGGCCTTGATGCGGAAATATTCCATTAATCATAAGCTATCCACGCCCTACCACCCCCAAACCTGCGGGCAGGCCGAATTTTCAAATCGGCAAATCAAGCAGATACTGGAGAAGACGTTTTCCAAGAACCGTAAGGCTTGGTCGCTGAAACTCACTGATGCCCTTTGGGCATTTCGAACCGCTTATAAGACCGACCTTGGCATGTCTCCCTATCGGCTTGTGTACGGAAAAGCCTGCCACCTACCTGTCGAAATAGAGCATCGCGCATTTTGGGCGATAAAGGAGCTGAATCTGTCTCTCAAAGATGCGGGAAGCCATCGGAAGCTGCAGTTGAATGAATTGAGCGAGCTTAGGGATGAGGCTTACGATAACGCGGTTGTCGTTAAGAATCGAACGAAGGTGTTTCACGATAAACACCTTTTGCGCAAAACATTCATACCTGGTCAGCAGGTACTGCTTTACGACACCCGATTTCACTTCTATCCAGGAAAGCTCAGATCTCGCTGGAAAGGGCCGTATTTTGTGCGGAATGAGTATCCGCATGGTGCTGTGGATTTGGAAAATCCAAAGGACGGTTCATTTTTCAATGTGAACGGACACCGACTTAAACCGTACCTTAGCGCCGAACCAACAGAAGAGCTCCTGTTCTTACAGGTGCCGGTTTACCCTACATGATCTTCCTCTGCCTACCCCCAAACTTCGGTTGTCCAGCCAAGAACAGTGGACACTGTTCCAAATAAGTTTGGGGGTATGTATATACCATTTTGTACATTTTTGTGGATATTCTTTTTTTTCTTAAAACCAAAAACCAAAAAAAAGAAAAAAGAAAAATATATATAAAAAAATATAAAAATAAAAATTTTGTGTATCGCTAACCGACAATTTTGACCCTTCAAATGATCTCTTCATGCAATGACAGAGAGGACACTGTCCAGTTTAAGTTTGGGGGTACGCTCGGTACGCATTTCTAACCTTCGCATTCATATGTATATTTTGCATCTGCATATTAAAATCCATAAAATCCATAAAAATCTAAAAAAAATTCTAAAAATATAAAAACTTTTCTGTCAAGTTAGCTAGTGGGAGGACTATGATTCAACATTTCGACAGTATTGTTTGATAAAATAAAAATAACTAAATCTTATGTTTATATTTTGAAAACCTGAAAGATAACTCTCCTTTGAAGTTAACTATAGCTAATATAAGTCTTTACATCACACTACACGTGTCGTGAGTTTTGGAAATTAGATGACAAGTCTTTTATGTCGAAAAACTATTAAATGGATAAATGATTTTCTAAGAATCAAATATGTTTGTTCGGAAATAAGTAATATCAAGAATAGTTTATGAAGTAAGTGAATATGAAGGAATGTTATTGATGACTTAATTGGAACTAAGTCTGAAAAATAACCCATCTGAAACTTGATTGGAATGATTACACACCGAACCCACTAAACACGTCTTTTATCCAAAAAAATAATTGAACTGCCGGTTATGTCTCCGTTCGTATTGAATCATCATGATTTTCACGCCAAACTGTCTTTTGTTTTCGAACCTAGGTAACTTGAGTAATTAAGTCCACTGGGGTGTTTCTACACCTAATGCCCTAAAGCCAACTGGTTTGGGTGCATTGGCCCAAAGCTCGCTAAGAAGCCTAAAAAAGTCCAGATTAAAACAAAGTCAAGCAATTGTTCTCTCCGAGTTAAAATTCCTAACGGTTCTTTGTGTGAGAATAATCTTGATAAAAGACAGGCTTTTATAAAAAATTTAGCGAAGATATGAAGGTTTTATTCTATGATAAAGACTATTGCACGTTCACAGAGGTGTGTATGAAATGAAAACAAGAAAAATGTGGAGTGAAAAATAAGACCTAGTTTCCTGTTAAGGAAGATAGAAATTCTACAGTTGAAACTTTACTGGAAAACGAAACTTGAAAAATGCTTAACTCTTTATAAAACTTATGTGATCCTTTCAAAATTTTTATCTAGGATTTATTGTGTGACATGATGACGTAAATCGATCCTTCTGGAAACTTAACGACACTATTTGCACTGTACGTAAAGACATATAAAATCTGTAGTTAAATAAAAAGCGAGATGTGAAAAATAAAGGTTCGATAGTCTAGACTTAGGATAATAGAATTGTTATTTTCTGAAACAAAACTTTAAGGTTTGAATCTTAGTTATTTTACAAAACTAGCTTGACCGAATTTTGTGGGTAGTATCCGCTGAAAACCCTTAGGAGACAACACTCCTCCGACTAGGGACACCTAGAGGTTTAACGGCTTGTTGCACATGCTCAGTGCAATCGCGTTCCCTGCGAAAGTGGGGTTAGGAAATTTTTTGTGAATAAATTGGCTTTGCTCGGGCGAGCAAATGATAAGTTTGGGGGTATTTGTTCATATCAGATTTTTGCATTTTCATACCGCCCAATTTTTATCACATTGCATATCGGTAGGTACTCTTGAACCGTGTTTTCTAGTCAATTGCAGGATACAGGTTCTCGGCTCTGAACAGTGAAATTCATGAAAAAAACACGACAAAACCCGGGTTCCTGCCATTTACAGATAAAACACGGATCTCCGCTCTTTATCCGTCTGTTTCCACACACCAGTTAAGGAGACAAAATGGCAAATCAATGTCATTTTCATGCACAAGGCTCAATGGAAACACACGATCCAAGAAATCTACGCGGAGCTCGAGACAATCATGGCAAAAGATCCACATCAAATCATCTTTTTGATCAACAAAAATTCTGGAAGAAATATGGAAAGATTATCAGAAAAGACATATGCCAAACTACAGACAAAAAAGGACCAGGAAAGCACAGAAAACCGGAGGGTCTAACTCTCCTATATGGCCGCGGAACCGCGGCCAATAGGGGGTCTAGGCCGCGGTTCCGCGGCCGTTTAGGCTTGTCAGAAGAAAAGTTTTTAGGGGCTCTTTGGTCTTTTCATTTGTGTTCTGATGGTTCCCTATATTTTCAGTTTCCTGCCTATAAATAGTCCAGAACTTGTGAAGCCAAGGGGGTGCATAATCTTGTATTTTTCTAGGTTTTAGAATACTTGTTCTTCTTCCTCTTATCATCTCTTCTCCATTGAAAAACTTGTAGTGAGCTTTTGTGAGTGAAGAATGATGAATAAAGAAGTCCATTTTATTATTATACTTGTCTTGCTCTTATGTTAATTGTTGTAATTTTCATTTGTTAACTTAGTTGTTGTTATTTATTGATTGTTTCCTTCTTCTCTTTTTCCTTTATCCTTAAAACAACCATGATGCTTACGCTTGATCCTTGCCGAGGTGAGGTCGCAAATAGCTAGTTGTTAACTTCTAATCTCCTTCTTTCTATCTTCCTCCTTTGTTTTGTTTTCTTTTCATTATGATGTGTGAGTAGTTTTCATACTTGTTAGGGTAGGATAAGGGAAGCTTGAGAGAAGGAAATCTCTCTCACTCTTTCCTTGCCCAACATCTTAAATCGACTCCCGTTAATTGAACCACAATCCGCTCCTTACGGCACCCTATCCTACATGATAGCGGTGATTCCGTAGTGAGACCGATTGTGGTTGAATTAACCGGAGGTTATGGCTAAGAGCCAAGAACGGACGGACAAGCACCAAAAGGAAGAACTTAAGCGTTGGAAAGCCTAGCTTATACTCGCAAGTTCCTTCCTAGTCGTGCTAATCCCCGTTGTTGCCGATTACCGTAACACCGATATTAAGAATGGAAACGAAAGAAGTGAGCGACTCCTAACTCAAACTAACCTAATCCTAACCCTAACAAGCTCTCTTTACATATCATTTTAAAACTTAGTTAATCACAAACAAATCTGGACTTGTGGACTTAACTCGTTAAAGCACATAGAAAAAGATTCCCATCTCCCTGCGGACGACCCGTACTCAACCGGCTAGCTAAAAGCGAAACCGTCTTGATTGCGGTAATTAACTAAAACTTGAACATGCAGAATCTCTAACAATCAGATATCAATCAAGAAAGCATCACAACGAATTGGGTCGTCGATTCTTGAACTTGCTAGGGTTTACAAAACTCGTAGTATTCAAGAATCGATTTAAGATATATTACATCATCATTCTATTGATCGTCTCGACTCCTCGACGAGCGGAGTATTACTCAAACATCATCACACAGATAGTATTCAAGAATTGAAAAGATATCATGATGCGAGAATTTAAAGAAAACAAGGTAAAAGAATATCACTTTTTATTTATATCAACAATTTGATTACAGTCGCTCAAGAACTACAAGTGGAAGAACTAAATTGTTGAATTGGCGTCGCTCGGCTCCTTGAGTCGCGGATCGGCTTGGACCACTTGCTCTGTTGAAGATCGGCTCGTCTCCTAAAAGGTTGTAAGGCTTCTTGCTTGAATGGGTACTCGGAATCTTGGCTTTTGATTGGAATTTTGGGTTAGGGTTTCACACAAGTCCTCTCACTAGACTTGTGGAAGAAGAAGACTAAGAAAGAGATAGAATGGCTCTCAAATGAACTAATGGATTGATTTTTCCAAGCTCATGAATTCCCCCCTTTACAAGTGAGCCTAGAGTCTTATTTATAGAGCACCCAAACCCTAAGCCTTCTTGAGTTCCCTCCAAAAGTTTGTTGAAAGACTTCTAGAAAGAATTTGTTAGGCTTAGCTTAGGGTTTAAGCTAGGGTTTAGGGAGATGTTTCTAGAATGATAGGCTAGTTTAGTGTTGATCCCAAATCTTGCTAAGCTGGCAGAAGTATCTGGAGTCTTCTGGAATTTGTTGTGCCTTTTTGAGGTGTAGGAATACAGGTGAGAGTTGTGGCCCAAAATTTAAGTGGTGACGTCGACAAGCCGCCGCGGAACCGCGGTGCAAGCCAGCTCCGGCCACGGTTCCGCGGCCATGTTGGCTCATTGGGGCTTCAAACTTCCTGTGTTGATTTTTGATGTCTTCAAGTACATTCTCTGATATGTTGAATTCCTGAATCCCCTTTACATTAATACCAGATTCTAAATCTTTGAGTTGGCGTCATGTTTGATTGGTACCATGTACATTTTGGCCTTTCTTCTGGATTTTCCTGCACAGATCTCAAAACAAGTGTTGCGCAAATGTAGGGATGATGCGATGCCATGAAATGTGGTCAATTTCCTTTATAGTGGCGGTTTTAGAGTCTAATACATGCAATCTGATAGTTTGCGACAATTTTGCTAATATGTAAAATATGAATGCCGAACACTTCTATATGGATGCAAATGATGAGGAAATTGCCGGCTAAAATATGTAATATTTTCGACTAATCAAATTCCCTCAAACTCAATTTCGATCGTCTCGAGCGAACTGTTTTATTAAAAAGTGAAGGAGAAAATAAAGAAAGAGAAAAACTAACTAGCACACTTTCGTAGGCAACACGATTGCACTGAGCACGTGCAACAAGCCTTTAAACCTCTAGGTGTCCCTAGTAGGAGGAGTGTTGTCTCCTGAGGGTTTTCAGCGGATTACACCCATAAAATCCAATAATAAAAGAAAGATCATGAATATTATATTTAAAGACAAGAATTGTAAAAGAAAAGCCTTGAAAATTAGGGTTTTCAACTAAGTTAGCTTTTCGGTTGTCATGAGCCCTATCTTAATGGTCATGAAAAGATGTCAGAAATCACGTCCTCCATCAATAAAACATCGTCTTATTTTTCATCTCTATCTTTATTCCAAACATCGATCATATCACCCTGCGTGTGTGTAAAGACATCCCTACACCCGGAGAATTCAATTCAAGCTATCATACTCTTCCCATCAGCCTTAGTACTTTTTAATTAATGAATATTTAGATGAGATTGCTCACACACTTTCATGCGACCGTTAATACTTCTTGAGGTACTAACCGACCGATTACTCCAGTGCTTGCTTATTTGGTGTATTTTCCTCGTCTTGCACCACCTCAGGCATAGCAGTGACTCCCAGACCAGTTGGTCTTAAGGCACTGGGTGAAGAAGCACCCTCGCTATATATTTTTTTATTGCCCTTGGTGATAACAAAACCAGTGTCCATTTTTCTCACCACTTTATATTTTTATTCACTTTTTTTTTATTTCCTTCATACATCGGCTTTAAGACAAGAGCATTTCAAGGTATTCTCTACTATCCCAGGCTTTAAGACGTGTGTAAGTGCGAATAGCAGGGTAGCAACGTTCAAAATGTTTGGCTTCCAGAATAGAAACTATTTTTCAGACTTATTTTTATCCTCAGATTAGTGACGTCCTTCATCTTACTAATTCTTGGGACAACGGCTCATAACTACTTATTACTAGTTCGTATAAGAAAACTTCTAATTTTCTTAGTTTTCTTAAATTTTTCTAATCTCATGGATGTAACTTTTCACTTATCTAAACTTTCATTATCTTATTTATGTACAAAAAGTGTAAATATTAAAATTATTTTTATACTTGAAAATTTTTTAAATTTTTATCGGTTTTGAAAATTTTTCAATTTTATAGATTTTTTTTTAAAAGAAATGTTTTGTGCTTATGAAAATGATATGCAAATGATGCAGAAATAAGCACAAACCTCCCCCAAACTTGTTTTCAACAGTGTCCTCACTATTGCCGACAGCTATATCTACAAAACCTGTAAGTTTGGGAGGAATTATTATTGGGGGCAAAATATATAAGTGAAGAACTTCCCCCAAACTTATTCTTTTTACTCACCTTTATTCAAAAAAATGATGCAGTGATATATTGGATATGAAGGTGAGACGGAGGAATTTTAATCCAAATAAACTGGCTCTTGTAAGAACAAGAGCTCCTCTGTGGGGTTAGTGGAAAAATACGGCTTTAGTCTATATCCATTCACTTTGAAAAAGGTGCCGTTTTTAACATTTTCTACTTCTACTGCCCCGTGCGGGTATACAGACCGCACAACAAATGGTCCCTTCCATCGAGATCGGAGCTTACCCGCATGAAGGTGTAATCGTGAATCATAAAGAAGGACTTGTTGACCAGGTGAAAATATTTTCCTCAAAATATTTTTATCGTGAAAAACCTTAGTCCTATTCTTTGTGATTACAGCATTATCATAAGCTTCATCGCGGAGTTCGCTTAGCTCATTTATTTGCCGCTTTCGAAAGTTGCAAGCAAGGTTTAGATCAAAATTTATTTCTTTTAAAGCCCGCAATGCATTATGCTCTATCTCGACGGGTAAATGACATGCTTTCCCAAACACTATCCTATATGGAGACATTCCTAGGTCGGTCTTAAATGCAATTCTGAATGCCCAAAGAGCATACGTCAGTTTGGTCGACCAGTCTTTTCTATTTTTAGAAACAGTTTTCTCCAGGATAAGTTTGATTTGTCTGTTTGAGATTTCAGCCTGCCCGCTTGTTTGGGGATGATAGGGTGTAGAAAGTCGGTGGTTGATTGAGTATTTTCGCATCAGAGTCTCAAAAGACCTGTTGCAGAAATGTGTCCCATTATCGCTAATGATAGCGCGTGGGTGTCCAAATCGCGAGAAGATATTCTCTTTCAAGAACTTAATGACAACTTTCTTGTCATTAGTGCGACATGGAATGGCTTCTACCCACTTTGAGACATAATCAACCGCCAGCAGTATGTACAAATTCCCAAAGGAGTTGGGAAAGGGACCCATAAAATCAATGCCCCAAACATCAAATATTTCAACAACCAAAATGGGTTGCTGAGGCATTTCATTTCTCTGGGAGATTCTACCCGTATACTGACATTGTGTACAGGTTTTGCAATACTCAAATGCGTCCTTGAATAAGGTCGGCCAATAAAATCCACATTGCAAAACCTTCTCCGCTGTCTTTCTAGGACCAAAGTGACCCCCACAGGCCTGATCATGACAAAATGAAAGAACACTCTTGAACTCTTCATTCGGGACACACCGGCGAATGATCTGATCAGGACAATATTTAAACAAATAGGGCTCGTCCCAGTAAAAGTGTTTTACTTGGGATAGAAAACGGTATTTGTCCTGTTTTGACCAATCGCTCGGTATTAGTCCCGTGGCATGATAGTTCACAATATCCCTGAACCATGGTTCAGCGGATATGCTCAAGAGTTGTTCGTCAGGGAATGAATCATTGATCGGCAGGGTCACAGGAGAAGAAATGATGCGTGAAAGAAGGTCAGCTACTACGTTTTCACGTCCTTTCTTATCTTTGATAACAAGATCAAATTCTTGTAACAGAAGGATCCAACGTATTAGTCGACCTTTTGCATCTTTCTTCGCCAGAAGATGTTTTAAAGCGGAATGGTCAGTATATACAACTATAGGTGAGCCAATTAAGTAAGGTCTAAATTTTTCTAATGCAAATACAACCGCTAAGAGTTCCTTTTCGGTGGTTGTATAATTGATTTGAGCATCATTCAGGGTCTTACTAGCATAGTATATCACGTGTGGCATCTTTTCGATGTGCTGTCCTAAGACTGCACCTACTGCAAAGTCAGATGCATCACACATCAACTCAAAGGGGTAGTCCCAGTTTGGCGATGATAACACGGGGGCTGAAGTGGGTGAGTGTTTAAGTGAGTCGAAAGCTGTCTCGCATTCCGAGTCAAAATGGAAGGTTGTATCCTTGGCCAGGAGAAGAGTTAAAGGTCTAGCAATTTTGCTAAAGTCCTTAATGAATCTCCTATAAAAGCCCGCATGGCCAAGGAAAGATCGAATATCTTTGACGCTTTTGGGATGAGGGAGGTTTTGAATGACATCTATCTTAGATCTGTCAACCTCAATGCCTTTCTATGAAATGACCTGTCCAAGAACAATTCCTTTTTGGACCATAAAATGGCATTTTTCCCAGTTCAAAGTCAAGTTCTTCTCTTTGCAACGAGTAAGAGCAGCGTCAAGATTCGCAAGGCAATCATAAAAAGAGTCTCCAAAAATCGAGAAGTTGTCCATATAGATCTCCAGAAAATTCTCTACCATATCAGAGAATATCCCCATCATACACCGCTGAAAGGTAGCGGGAGCATTGCATAACTCAAAGGGCATGCGACTGTAAGCAAAGGTACCAAAAGGACAAGTAAAAGTGGTTTTATCTTGATCCTTTTTGGCGATGGGGACTTGATTGTAGCCTGAGTAACCGTCCATAAAACAATAATACTCTCGTCCTGCTAAGCGTTCCAGCATTTGATCAATGAATGGTAGAGGAAAGTGGTCCTTCCTCGTGGCAGCATTGAGTTTTCTATAATCGATACATACACGCCACCCAGTTTGGGCGCATGTCTGAATCAACTCATTCGCCTCATTGGTTATAACAGTGATGCCGGATTTCTTAGGAACGACATGTATAGGACTCACCCACTGGCTATCGGAGATGGGGTATATAATACCATTATCTAAGCATTTGACGATCTCTTTCGTGACCGCTTCCTTCATGACGGGATTCAACCGTCTCTGTGGTTCTCGGGTCGGTCTGGCATCATCCATCACATGTATATGATGTTCAACTATCAAGAGACAAATCCCTTTGATGTCCGCCATACTCCAACCAAACGCCTCTTTGTTAGATCTCAATACCGCTAAAAGTGCATTCTCTTGCTCTGATGCTAGAGAAGCGGATATGATAACCGGTAAAGTTTCGTTCTCACCTAAATATGCATATTTAAGGTGAGAAGGTAAAATTTTGTGATCTAATTCAGGCGGAGAAATGATAGAAGGAGGGATTATTGAGTGATTTTTGGATTTACAAAGAAGCTCAGAGCCTGCGAAAGATACAGACTCGGGTGGAGAAAAGTCAGAAGTGCAGGACTCAAGTGTAGGTAAGGTGTCCTCACTAAGATCATGTGTGAAATCAAACAGAGATGTGGTAATGTCATCGAGATCAGTAAAGCAAAGTTCCTCATCTCCACAACTATCTGGAGCAATCTCATGGACAGAGCACACATCTAAAATATGAGTAGAGGGTTCTGATGGCCGACTTCCAACTTTGTAGATATTTAGTTCAATGGTCATATTTCCAAATGATAAGTTCATTGAACCATTTCTATAGTTTATAACAGCGTTGGAAGTGGCAAGGAAAGGACGACCGAGAATCACCGGAATTTGGCCCCGGGGGTTTGCTACAGGATGTGTGTCGAGTACAATGAAGTCTACAGGGAAAACAAATTCCCCGACCTTTATCAACACATCCTCTAATTCACCCCTTGGTTTGGTGATAGATCGGTCTGCCATCTGGAGAGTGCAGTGAGCAGGTTTCAGCTCTCCAATCCCTAATTGCTCATAGACAGAATAAGGGAGCAGGTTAACACTTGCGCCAAGGTCTAAAAGAGCACGATTTATGTTTTTACCCCCAATCGAAATCGATATTGCAGGATATCCTGGGTCCTTTCGTTTCTTATGAAGCTGGGGTATAAAAGCAGTGCTAATATTATTAGACATGAAGACCTTCTTCGGCACTTGAGTCTTCCTCTTCCTAGTGCATAAGTCCTTAAGAATTTTCGCATAAGCGGGGACTTGTTGAATCGCATCTAGGAGAGGGATATTGATGTTAACATGTTTGAACATTTCCAAAATTTTCTCCATATGAGGAGTCGTTCTATTAGCCCTTAACCGGTTTGGGTAAGGAGCTTTTGCAATAAGCGCAGGGTCCATCACAGGAGAAGAAAGAGGGGGTAGACGTGGTCCCAAAAGAGGTATGGGGACCGTCTGTGGAGAACTATAAGGATTGGGAGAAGGTGTCGAGCCTAATGGAAAATGGAGAATAGGCTCGCGAGAAGATGGTGAGGTAGAAGAAGAAGGGTCGGAAGGAGAAGTGTGTGTGTGTGGAAAGGTCTCAGCCGGGGTGTTGATATGATTTTCAGTATCATCAATACCTTCCCCGACATGATTGTTCAGCACTCTTCCCGATCTCAACGTTGTGATGGCATTTACATTGTAATGCCTAGGATTCTGTAGGGGTTGAGAGGGAAGTTTCCCTTTTTCTCTCGCACTCATTTTGGCTTTGAGGTGTGCGATTTCAGCTTCCATCGATCTGATACTCTCAGCTTGGGACGCTGAGTTTTTCTTTATCTCACTGACGGAAGATCTAACCTCAGTCGAAACCTCTATGAAATTTGATAAAAGTGATTTCATGGTTTGAATGAATTGAGAGAACTCGTCAGAACAGGACTGCATAGGATTAGACTGTGCAGGAGTGTTGCCCTGGTTTTGGAAATTTTGTGACTGATAGGGGTGCTGAGTGAGTTGAAGGGGTTGCTGTTGTGGTGGAGGAAGAGCCCTTTGAAATTGATTCGTGTTTGGAACCGTGTTTTGAGATTGGTTTTGGTTCCAAGCAAAATTCGGGTGATTCCTCCAACCCTGATTGTACGTGGAAGAATATGGATCGTTTCGAGGTCTTTGAAATGCAGCATTAGAATGCTCGTGACCTTGAAACGCAGAGTTTAATGGACATTATTCTGTTAAATGAGACGGATCAGAACAACACCCACAAACAGTTTTGGGGAGTGACACTGGGTTTAGGGAGGCTGCTGCAAATTTGTGTTCCATAGCGTCGAGCTTCTTTTGCATTGCTGCCATTTCAGCTCGAACACCTATGGACACATCTATTTGGTGTACGCCACCCCTATTCAATGGTTGGGTTCCACTCTCCCACTGTAGTGATTTTTCAGCGAACTCTTCTAAATACTTCTAAGCTTCCCCATCATCATTGGTCATAAAAGTACCTTGACACATGTTTTCAAGGCTCTGTTTAGTGTTTGGATTAATGCCCTCATAAATGATTCGGTAAAGGTCCCATCTCGGGATGCCGTGATGAGGACACTGAACCAATATATCCTTGAAACGTTCAAAGCATTTTGAAAATGGTTCAGCAGGGAGCTGGGCAAATTGATTCAGTTCTCTACGGATTCGAGCTGTCTTTTGTATTGGGTAAAATTTCTTAAGGAATGCCGCTACGAATTCTTCCCAATTCGTAATAGAGTGTGCGGTAGTGTTATATAGCCACTTCTCGGCTATATCGCACAAAGTAAATGGAAGAAGTCGTAGACGCATAGCATCCACTGAAAGTTGTGACGTACCCATCATTGCGCATACGTTTTCAAATTTGGTAATGAAAACATAAGCGTCCTCAGTCTCGAGTCCGTGGAATTTGGGTAAAAGATTGATATACTGGGCCTTAATCTCAAAGTTATCCCCATTGGCTGGTGGTGTGGATAAGCAGGTCGAAAGAGGACCTCGGAGTGGATAGCACCTCTCCTGGAGAGAGATGCAGGGTGGATTCTGCGCACCAACGGACGGTGGCAGATTAGGGTTAAAGAAGTTTGATGGATTCGGATCCATCGGTGTGGGTGTGGTAATGGGTAAAGAAAAAGAAAATGGAGAAATATCGACTTCGGAGTCGATAAAGGGTACGCGGACTAAACGGGCACTAGAATCCCGTGTCCAGCCTATCTTGTACTAAAAAGGGTCAGTACAAGTGGCAGCGTTGACTTATAATTAGGGGTATGAATGAATGCGGTATTTGCTTTGAAAATGGGACGGATTTTTGAAAAAATGATGCGACAAAACAAATGCAGCACACAAACCCTAGAATCTAGTGGACACCTAGGTCCGGCTCTAGACCGCTCCTAACTGCCAAAAGACAAGTCGCAGGATAGTGTTAGTTATATGTATGCCCTAGAGGCCATTACTGTACATACGATGTATATTGTAGTGGATTCAAGGACATATATAGGGAGGACTTTCTTGCTCGACATGATAGTATGCTATCTGGTTGTACTTTATCTTAACATGTACTCTGATTGTCTCTATATTACATGTTGATAAAGCCCTTAGGATATGTACTCGACTACTGGGACTATGATGAGATCATACTAGTGGGGCCACGGTAGTCGACGAGTACATCCTATAACTGTTCCTAGTCGAGGGTGTATCGAGACAGGGCATCGATGCACCAGAGTAGACTAGCGTATACGCATCTTGACCCATATGATGGGAGATGGATGATCCCATATCCATCGGTGTTTGACATCAAGGATGGTGTACGGGTGCTCAGTGGAGACTGGGTACACTGGACGGACTCGCCGAGAACTCCCAGATGGTATTATACCATACGTCAGATGGCAGTTCTCCGGTGACACTGGTACAGAGTAGTCTGTTGACCCGAGATCGTCATAGAGTCTTGTGTGATTCCCACTGTGCTTTGATTTCCATCATACCACGTCCAAGAGGGCGTGCAAAAAGGTGGCTTTTGGGTACAGTCCCGAATCACATGGAGGCAATGAGCGATAGGAGGGGATTCGTCTCTCCCGGTATAGGGAGTTGATGTTATGCTTTGTTCGATTGGCTATAACCGGAAATCCCTGGCCAGGGTTGCTGAGATTTACTGGTAAGTGTTATCAGTAGTTTCTCGAACTGTTATAGACCTCATATCGACACGACTTATCGAGCTACTGGGGTCTGACGTTTTACCACCCCTAGGCGAGATATGCAACATATCAGACGACGAGACCGGACTGTACGGGAGTGTTATTGTTTGGATTCACAGGAGAATGTACAGGCTTGCTTGTTGATCTTCTGAGCGCTCAATACCTGGGTAGCTGTTACGTTTAGCTGACCGCTTGCAGCTTGTGGGTGTTTGATATGATCATCACCTACTGCCGGCGTATTGACGATTCTTTAGAGTCCTACACAGAGGTTTCTTGACTCAGGCAAAACGGAGTAGGAGCACATATGTGATATGTGCGGGACCGAGGATAATGCGATATGAGATACCGTATTGTATTATCGCGATATTTGATATCAGCCGGGTCATCGGATCAAGTGTTGATTCGATAAATCGGTACGGATAAATATTAGTCGGTTATATGCGATATAGCCGGATTGTCGGATCAAGTGTTGATTCGATAATTTAATGTATAATAATATATATGATATATTAAATTACATTAACTAATATTAGCTCACTAAAAGATTCTTTTTCTCACTCGGGTAATACATTGATATATATGCGATATATGTTAATTGTATTATTTTATTTGGTTACAATAAATATTATATATGTGATATATAATATTGTAACATGATATGATAACTAATGCAACATGTTTTGTAAAGATTAATCAAGATTAGGGTTTGATTTAGGTTAATGACTTCTAGTAGATTCTAGAAGGTTTTCTATTTTGTTTTGTGAAAGATATTTGTAAGTGACTCATTCTTAACTCAACCCAAACCCTAATCCTTGGTCAATTCACTACAATGGTTAAGTCAACCATGGTTGCATTATTCTTCATATTAATCCTTTCATTATTCATCACAAAAGGAAATGGATCACTATTCTTCTTCTTCCTTCAATTCTTTCATGGAAAAAAGCTTTCTTGATTTTTCCAAGTGATGAATAATTATGAGAAAAAGATAAATAAAGAGAGAAAAAATCCTACTTCATCATCCTCATCTTCCCTTGCCATTTAGATGAGGGTGTTCACATCATTTCATGAGTGTTAGCTTGTGTTAAAGAAACTTCAAGGTAGATCATCTTAGTATCGAAGATCGGAAGCAAAGGTTGCGTCTTTCTCTTCGTGGAACCTCTCGAGAGTCCGGATCCCGATGATTGCAGCGAAGGGACCACAACACGGAGCATATGAAGTGAAGGACCGGATCTACAAAGGTTGTAATCCCTCTCACTTAGTGTTAAAATGTTTAGCATGCTTGTTTTCGCCTAATCTCTAGTTTAAAGTTCCGTATTCGGGTTGTTCGGCACGGCTAATTTTTTAATCGGGCATGGTTGATGCCTCATAGACCCTTGAGCGCGTGCCTAGCAACCCTACAGTGGTATCAGAGCCAAGCTAGAGCTTTAGGCGAAGTCTAGACGAAGTTTAAAGTCCGATCGAACCCGAAACCCCGACTCCAAAACGCTCTCTGGAAATTTTCTGAAAATTTGGATTTTTGTCAATTAAAAATTTCTAAAAAATTCAGCACGGTTTTATTAGAATTACTGTGAAATTCGAGGGGCTAATTCGTCAAAAGTGCGGCGGAACCGCGGCAGAAGCCTGGCTTCTGCGGCGGTTCCGCGGCCATTTGATGACGTCACCCCTCCTATTTTGCACAGTAATTCCTACTACACAGTGCTGAGTTCTTTGGGAATTTTTAATTTTTATTCTACAGTTGAGTTTTCTGGGGTTGTTTTGGGGATTCGATGTTTCGATCGAAGTATTAGATTTTGTCTATGTGGCTTTCCGGATAAATTTTAGAGACTGTTAAAAAGTTCGAACGGATATCAATAACTCACTTTTTCCCCTGTCAGAAAATTTTTCAAAAGTTGGATTTTTTCTCTTGTTTAAGAATGTTCTAAGTCATGCAAGTAACGCGGTGGACCCTCTAGAAGACAACAAACCTTAACTCGATTATCTGACCGTCTTGAACTGCCCTTTGAAACTTAGGGTTTGGGGCAGTACGGTGTGCCACATGTGAGGCGTTGGCTTGACCCTTCTACGGCTGGACCATTGGTAATGTGGCTTGTGATGGACGTTTTTAAACTGATTTCCAGTGTTGAGATATATTGGGGAAATCTTGGGTGCTTGATGATTCGATCAGAAAGTTTAACTTTTTCTATTTATCTGGAATGTGATACAATATTTGGAATCCACAGGTAGTTATGAGTTAACTGATTTGAATATTATAAACATAGCAGTTTAGTCTCAGTTGATCGGTTGCTACGGAATTTTTGATGTGATCAAAAGTCCGTCGCAATCACGTAGCGTACGCGGATACTCGCCGGGTAAACTTAATAGACAGCTACACCTCATAGCCCCGACCAAGTGACTGTAGGAGAACCCCGTCGCCGAAAGCATCCGTTCGGGTGCTCGCGGCAGCGGTGTTCCGCCTTGGTGCACTTCGTCGACGGCATCTTGGGGTGCGGCCGTTTACTAAAGTTTGCGACGAGCATTCGATCAGGACGTCGGGAATCTTGTTGAATTGCCCGACTTGATATTGAAAAGAGTTTTCGATAAATGAGACTAAAATGCGGGGTTTATAATTGTTAGGCATGCGATGTCTAAGGAATTCATTTGGTTAGGCATGCGATGTCTAAGGAGGTTGCGGATTTCAACTGTTGTAGTTTTACACTTTCTTTTCTGTGACCGTAAGCGTAGTATGTGGTGTATCGCCGGCTTCGTTGCTATACATCAACGACAATCGGGATACGCATACTTGCTTACGTTGATGATATGAGATATTATGTGTTGCTGTGATATGTTGTATTGGATCGTCGCGTTTGAATAGCCGGGGGTTTTATGTGAGATGAGAGTTTTTTCTTTTTCATTCATGTAAAATTCATTAGTATGTAATATTCTTTTATTGGGGCACTTCCAGGTTGTGGAAGATGTCACCGTTGTATATTATTTACTTTTCCGCATTAGGTAGACCCAAGGAGGGGAGCACAAGTAACCGGGTTCTGGGGTCCAGTGGGAGACCATCTCGAAGAATCGAGACCGGGTCTCCTAACCCTAGAATTGGCAGAGTTACTTGCCGCTCTTGTAGGGGTCTAGGGATGTGGGTTTGGCTATTCATCACGACCGTGGAATCCGTGTTTTATACAGGCTCGTATTGAAAACACGGACGTCCTAGTATATCCAATATTTCATATTTGTTCTTCTGCTGCAATGTTCTGTGATGAGATCATATTACTGCCTGTGACGAATGTTTATATTATATATATGAGATATATGTTATATTGCAGATTTCGTTTCAAAAGAGATGCTTGTGAAGCATAATAAAATGGGACTTCATTAATGAGATTAATGAAACTAAAAGAAACCTAAGATGTTGTAGAAACTTGTTTATAAAAATAGGTAGCTACAGTTCTTGCTTTGCATAGCGGTGTTCCTTGTAGAACATCCAGCACCTTATTCGATAAGGAAAGGACCGAGATCCCTTCACCGGGAGTGACTCCTTTAGCAATAACTGGCAGATACTACAAACTCGGTTTGTCTTTTGATTGCTTCTATAGTTCTTGCTTTGCATAGTGGTATTTGTGAAATATCCTGCACCTTATTCGATGAGGAAAGGGCCGACGATCCCTTCACCGGGAGTGACCCCTTTAGAAAAACTAGAAAAGCCTCAAAAAACACTCCATTTAAAATCACTCGATTCTACAACGATATCAAGTTCATTACGCTCAGGGTTTTCTGAAAAACCTGCGTAGCCCTCCGTCATTTCAGATAGATATTATTTAGTATTCGTGCTATGTTTGTTGACTTAGTTAAGGCATAGTGTACGGTAGCTAAGTAATGTTTATCTGCTAAAACATGAGATGTGATTGGATTAGGGTATTCGTACGGCTTTGTTGACTCAGTTAAGGGTCGTACGGGTGGGTTTAATTCAATCGGGAAATGTACGGGTTGAACTTGACTTGCGATTTATGGTTTGTTGACTGAGTTAAGGTCATAGATCACTAGGGGCAAAATATTATTGGGAATTTCAAGTGTTGAAATTTGCAATGAGATTGCATACCTTCTATAAGATAGTTGGATCCCGATACCCGCTGCGAGTAAGAGTTACTCCTGGGAGAGTTTTACACGTTACAATTAGCCGATCAAGTAGGTGTCTAGAAAGGTGTTAACGGGGTTACGCCTCTGGGAAAATGAGGTTTACTTTAATTAGGTTCGTGCGAAAGTACGGGGGACCTCCCTCAAAGTACCGACACTGGCCTGGCTGAAAGATTGGCGAACTTGTAGCGTGTAATTAATCCCGACTAGTCTTTCCTTTTAGGGTTTGAAGGAAGATTTGATTAAAACAGTGGGAGACATCCTGATTAGATATATTAGATAACCAATCTAATCTTGCAAGAGCATACGCTGAGTGTTTTCTTCTCTCTCTCTCCATGTAGCGACCATATCACGCCTTAATCAAGATAATAAAACGGAAATATTGACCGAACCCGCTTGTTATACTGAGCTGGGGAACGTTAGTCCCGCTCCAACTTATAATTGTTATAAGACAGAGCAGGAAATTGGGGATTACCAGAATTCCCGTGCCGCCCAAACGAAGAAAGTGCATGTTGATGCATCATCTTCGGGTGTGTTCATTACACAGAACTGTTTCTCAGTATCCTTTACGTCCTGGGTATGTGATACCGGATCAGGATCCCGCATATGTAATTTGTTACATAGGCTACAGATAGGTAGAGAACTGAGAACGGGTGATTAGTTTCATGAGACAGAAAACGGTGCAAGTGTTGCAGCCAAGTCTGTTGGTCACTATCACCCTATATTACCAGAATACATTGATTCTGAACAAATGTTATTAGATACCGAACCTGATGTACAACATCATATCAGTCTCTTTATTAGTAAAGAAAGGATGTAATTTTGTATTGTTGGATAATGTTTTGAACATTTCCTATATCAAGAGTTGATCGGTTCAGGCACGTTATCTAAAAGCATTGATATTCTAAATCAAACCACAGTTCTTAGTATACGGAACACACACAAGAGGAAGAGTTCAGAAATGAATGAATCCTTCTTGAGGCATTGTAGACTAGGTTATATCAATGCGACCCGACTGGCTGAAGTTACATTTAGATGCATATTTAAATTAGTTTGAATTTACATCTTGTGAAACTTGCCGGTCATGTCACAAAGATAAGATGACCATAGCTCTGTTTATTGGAAACAGAGAAAGAGTTAGTGAACTCTTGGGATTGATACATGCTGATGTATGAAAGTCTCCTATCTACACATGCCAAGACTGGTTCTTTGTACTTCATTACATTCTCTGATGATCTCTCAAGATTCAGACATATGTTCCTGCTGAAACACAAGTCCGAACCTTTTGAGATATTCACAGAATATAAGTTATAAGTAGACAACCAAAATACGGGTATAAGTATTATGTCCTTTGATGAGATCAAGGAGGAGAATACTTGAGCACGGAATTCCTGGACTATTCTAAAGGAGAATGAGATTCTCTCTCAGCATTACTCCTTCGTATACACCATAGCACGATGGTATATCGGGGCGGAGCAATAGCACCCTATGTGATATGGTGTGCTCTATGATGAGTACTACTGAGTTTCCTATTTCCTTTAGGGAGTTATGCACTTGTGAAGTTGCATACCTATTGAATAGGGTTCAAATCAAATCAGAAGCCTACCACTTCATATGTGATATGGAAAGGGAAGAGCCCATATCTTAAGCTTGTTAAGATTTGGGGTTGTTCGGACTATGTCTAAAAGCAAAATCCGGACAAGCTCGAGGCAAGGTCTGTTATGTAGAACTGGAAAGGTTCCAGCTATACAAAATACAGCTGATGATTTGGTAGAACCAAAGGATTCAATAGTTTCCAACGAACCTCAGCCTCTCCGCCGATCTAGTAGGGTTCCTCACCTACCTGAGAGATACTTCGGTTTCTCTATGACAGTGGGAGCGAGGATTGCATCATGAGATGATGACCCAACTAGTTTCGAGCTGGCCATCAGGAGTGGGACTCTGTAAGAATGGCTGGGTGCTTATCGATCTGAGATGGAATCCTTATACACCAACAAAGTATGGAATTTGGTTGCTTTATCTGAAGGGTTAAATCCCCATCAGGAGCAAGTATATCTTGAGAAGATTACTTGGTGTACATGGAAAAGTTGAGACTTTCAAAGCTAGACTTGTTAAAGGTTTGCATCATAGACCAGGTATGGATTATGTTGAAACATTTTCTAAGGATCTATGCTTAAGTCCATCCAGATCCTACTTGCCACGGCTACATACCATGACTACGATATCTGGTGGTTGGGTGTCATGACTGCTTTTCTAAATGATGTTTTAGAAAAGAGCGTCTATAAGTACACAGCCAGAAAGCTTCGTAGATAGTGGGAGCAGCGGAAACGTGTGCAGTTGTTTTATGTGATAAAGCAGGCATCGCGGAGTTGGAACATCTGTTTTGATGTGGTAGTCAAAGAGTTTGACTTCATCAAAATGGTAGATGAACCTTGTATATACGAAAAGGTAGTAGAGAGTATGGTGGTGATCCTCGTAGAGTACGTGGATGACATACTCTTGATAGGGAAGGAGTTTCCTATGCTACGCTCGGTCAATCTCCGCTTATCACAAGGATTCTCCATATAGGATCAAAGTGATACCTCCTAAATCCTGGGTTTTGGATCTATGAGATAGATCTAATTGGATGTTAGGATACTCACTAGTTGTAGTGAGATGGTATCAATCGATCCTGGGGAGAATCACTGGAAGGGTTCCAGGGTGATAAGGACGACTGAATGTCAGTCGCAGGCATTGTCTTTACCCTCAGTAGAGGGACGATATGTTGGAAGAGTTCCAAGCTAGATACCGTGACATACTAGACGATTAAAGGCAAAATACATCGTTACCAAGGATACTACCAAAGAGGCAGTCTGGAAAAATATAAGTTCATAAGATGAACTTCGTTCCTACCATTGTGTGACAATGGAGTTATGGCTTTTGCCAAGGAACCACCGTCCCATCAGAAATCCAGATATAATTCTTAGGCAGTATCACCTGATCATGGAGATGGTTGATCTCTAGGGAGATCGAGGTTAGGAGAGTAGACACAGAGGACAACAGCGCGAATCCACTCACAAAGGCCTTTTTCCCAGTAGAGACTTTTATGGGATGGTTGAGTATGAGATACTTCAACCACAGCTAATTGTTGGGTATGCGATACCATAACAGATGGCCCTAGTGCAAGTGGGAGATTGTTAGTTATATGTATGCCCTAGAGGCCATTACTGTACATACGAAGTATATTGTAGTGGATGCTAGGACATATATAGGGAGGACTTTCTTGCTCGACATGATAGCATGCTATCTGGTTGTACTTTATCTTAACATGTACTCTGATTGTCTCTATATTACATGTTGATAAAGCCCTTAGGATATGTACTCGACTACTGGGACTATGATAAGATCATACTAGTGGGGCCACGGTAGTCGACGAGTACATCCTATAACTGTTCCTAGTCGAGGGTGTATCGAGACAGGGCATCGATGCACCAGAGTAGACTAGCGTATACGCATCTTGACCCATATGATGGGCGATGGATGATCCCATATCCATCGGTGTTTGACATCAAGGATGGTGTACGGGTGCTCAGTGGAGACTGGGTACACTGGACGGACTCGCCGAGAACTCCCAGATGGTATTATACCATACGTCAGATGGCAGTTCTCCGGTGACACTGGTACAGAGTAGTCTGTTGACCCGAGATCGTCATAGAGTCTTGTGTGATTCCCACTGTGCTTTGATTTCCATCATACCACGTCCAAGAGGGCGTGCAAAAAGGTGTCTTTTGGGTACAGTCCCGAATCACATGGAGGCAATAACCGATAGGAGGGGATTCGTCTCTCCCGGTATAGGGAGTTGATGTTGTGCTGTGTTCGATTGGCTATAACCGGAAATCCCTGGCCAGGGTTGCTGAGATTTACTGGTAAGTGTTATCAGTAGTTTCTCGAACTGTTATAGACCTCATATCGACACGACTTATCGAGCTACTGGGGTCTGACGTTTTACCACCCCTAGGCGAGATATGCAACATATCAGACGACGAGACTGGACTGTACGGGAGTGTTACTGTTTGGATTCACAGGAGAATGTACAGGCTTGCATGTTGATCTTATGAGCGCTCAATACCTGGGTAGCTGTTACGTTTAGCTGACCGCTTGTAGCTTGTGGGTGTTTAATATGATCATCACCTACTGCCGGCGTATTGATGATTCTTTAGAGTCGTACACAGAGGTTTCTTGACTCAGGCAAAACGGAGTAGGAGCACATATGTGATATGTGCGGGACCGAGGATAATGCGATATGAGATACCGTATTGTATTCTCGCGATATTTGATATCAGCCGGGTCATCGGATCAAGTGTTGATTCGATGAATCGGTACGGATAAATATTAGTCGGTTATATGCGATATAGCCGGATTGTCGGATCAAGTATTGATTCGATAATTTAATGTATAATAATATATATGATATATTAAATTACATTAACTAATATTAGCTCACTAAAATATTCTTTTTCTCACTCGGGTAATGCATTGATATATATATGCGATATATGTTAATTGTATTATTTTATTTGGTTACAATAAATATTATATATGTGATATATAATATTGTAACATGATATGATAACTAATGCAACATGTTTTTTAAAGATTAATCAAGATTAGGGTTTGATTTGGGTTAATGACTTCTAGTAGATTCTAGAAGGTTTTCTATTTTGTTTTGTGAAAGATATTTGTAAGTGACTCATTCTTAACTCAACCCAAACCCTAACCCTTGGTCAATTCTCTACAATGGTTAAGTCAACCATGGTTGCATTATTCTTCATATTAATCCTTTCATTATTCATCACAAAAGGAAATGGATCACTATTCTTCTTCTTCCTTCAATTCTTTCATGGAAAAAAGCTTTCTTGATTTTTCCAAGTGATGAATAATTATGAGAAAAAGATAAATAAAGAGAGCAAAAATCCTACTTCATCATCCTCATCTTCCCTTGCCATTTAGATGAGGGTGTTCACATCATTTCATGAGTGTTAGCTTGTGTTAAAGAAACTTCAAGGTAGATCATCTTAGTATCGAAGATCGGAAGCAAAGGTTGCGTCTTTCTCTTCGTGGAACCTCTCGAGAGTCCGGATCCCGATGATCGTAGCGAAGGGACCACAACACGGAGCATATGAAGTGAAGGACCGGATCTACAAAGGTTGTAATCCCTCTCACTTAGTGTTAAAATGTTTAGCATGCTTGTTTTCGCCTAATCTCTAGTTTAAAGTTCCGTATTCGGGTTGTTCGGCACGGCTAATTTTTTAATCGGGCATGGTTGATGCCTCGTAGACCCTTGAGCGCGTGCCTAGCAACCCTACAGATAGAATCCTCCACTGCCTCTTTGTCCCTCTGTGGCCGGATAAGTGCCAGGTAAGTGGGAAGGTACTCCACTACGTAAGTAGTGGGCCTAATTAAAAACCACTAGCCTTAGACACACTCGCCTTAGGCACCACAAGAAAACGCGGATAAGCAATGAATTACCCACGGCCTTCTCTTGTCCTAATTGAGCGCGACAGTCCTTAGAGTCTTTTCTAGATTTCTTTTAGTTAATATGGGTCAATGCGGATGCAAGTTTTGTGGTTTTCGGGGCCTAGGAAGGGTAATGAAATCCCCACCTAATTTGGATTTGGCCGTGCCCCTTAATATCCGTATTTTGAATGCAAACAACCAAGAAATCAAAAAGCACGCACAAATTTACTTTTGCAATTTGCGAGCTGCGATTATTTGCAAAGAAACCTGCAGAAAATTGTCAGTTGGAGCTTAAAAGAGGAGAGAGGAGAAGGTAAGAAGTTACCTGAAGCAATTTGGCACAGAGATCCCTTCAGGCTGCCGCGTTTCCGCCGTGATTGGGCACTCCCGCCGCGCTTCCGCGGTTGAACAATGGGATCAATGCACAAAACTTCACCAGGGAGCTTCTATAGACTCCCTCTGCTCTCTGGTATATCCCAAAAAGATTTCCAAATTTCCAGCAAGCTCCAGATCTCCTTGCAATGAAACACAACAAATTGTTTAGGGTTTGCATGAATTTTTGATCTCAAAAATCATAATGAAATAAATATTTCAATTCAAACTTTGATATAAAACGAATTAGCGCGCGATCCACGGCAACGGCGCCATTTGATTTTTCATGAATTTCTCGATTGGATGTAAAAGCAAGTATCGAATCAATTGTCTCCCGATAACGGTTTCATTTGATTGATAACAGTATCTTGTATCGGTATTTAGAAAATTGTATAAAGAAATCACAACCAAAGAATTAGATTTGACCGCAATCAATAACGGTGTCGTGTAGATTTCGTTAGCAAGTGCGGATCGTCCACAGGGATTGTGCGATTCGTTTCTATGTTTAATTTGTTTGAATCGAAATGTTAATCGAAAAGAAAAAGAAAACGTGATTCAAGAATTTATCGATTGATTCAGGTGTCACGATGTTTAGTCAAGAATCAAGAAACTGATAAACAAAACAAGAATCGGTGTTTCTATGATATTTCCAACCAAAATGTCAAGAATCTAAATGAGGCTCGTAGGAATCGATAGGATCTATAGACGTGATGTAATTTCAAGATTCCGTGTTCTTGTCCTTCGAAGGATTGATACTAGATCGATGATGATCGACGAGAGTTAGGGATTTCTTGATGAAACTAGGGTTTCATCGTTTAACCCTTGTTCTTTCGTAGGTATCATTCACATTCTAGCCTCTAGCAATTTCAAGAAACGAACGTAACTCCCCAATCTCGAGCGATATCAATCAAGAAAGCATCGCAACGAATTAGGTCATCGATTCTTCAACTTGCTAGGGTTTACAAAACTCGTAGTATTCAAGAATCGATTTAAGATATATTACATCATCATTCTATTGATCGTCTTGACTCCTCGACGAGCGGAGTATTACTCAAACATCATCACACAGATAGTATTCAAGAATTGAAAAGATATCATGATGCGAGAATTTAAAGAAAACAAGATAAAAGAATATCACCTTTTATTTATATCAACAATTTGATTACAGTCGCTCAAGAACTACAAGAGGAAGAACTAAATTGTTGAATTGGCGTCGCTCGGCTCCTTGAGTCGCGGATCGGCTTGGACCACTTGCTCTGTTGAAGATCGGCTCGGCTCCTAAAAGGTTGTTGTTAGTGTATATGCCCTAGAGGCCATTACTGTATCATACTAGTTTGCATATTACTTAATGGAAGCTTGGGATATTCACCTTGTATATACAATCTTGCTCAAAATAGTAGTATGCTACTTGGTTTGTTTCTACTTCAATGTGTACATGTGTTTATTTTTGTATATCGCCTATACACATTAGTGGAGCCCTTAGGATCTTTGCTTGATTACCAGCGATGTGATGGCCGTCACACTAGTGGGCCTGGGTAATCCATAAGTACATCCTTATGCAGGTCCCTGGTCGCAGGACTATCGAGACAGGGCATCGATACTCCGGAGTAGACCAGCGCATGCGCTTCTCATCCCAGTGTGGGAGACAGTCTGTCCCACAGCCGTCAGTACGTCGTACTTGAGATAGTATGCGGGTGCTCGTTAGGTTACGGGTACACTGGACAGGACTCGTCGGGAACTGACTAGTTGGTATTATGCCTATCGTCAGTTATCAGTTCCCAGGTGACATGAGTACAGCTTAGTCCGCTGACTTGACACTGTCACTTCGCCTCGAGTGTGTTCCCATTGTACTTTGATCACTACCCTACCACGGCTCAAAGGAGTCGTGCAAACAGGTAGTGGTTGGGTGCAGTCCCGAAGCACTTGGAGGCAGTGACGGTTAGACATGATTCGTCTCTCCCGGTATTGGGGGTTGACATCGCGCTGTGTCTAGGAGAGCCATTACACGAGTAGTCCCTGGCCAGGGCAAACGAGATATACTGGTAGGCTTCCTGTGTTATCTCAGGGTGTTTTGGGCTTCGCTCCGGCATGACTTGTACCGCTATTGGGGAACTGACGTTTACCGCCCCCTAGGCCCGCCATGCGTTGTATCAGACGAACAGACTGGACTGTATGGAGAATGTCACACTCAGGCTCAGTAGGAGTTCAGATGGGTTTCGCCTCGTCGGTTTTCTTGTCGGCATTACCTAGGGACCGTTACGCACAGCTAGTGCCGCTTGCGGTCTGTGGTTAAACCCACTGCCAGCGTAGTGTCGAGTCTTTAGAGTCCCACACAGAAAGCTTTTCGCCTTTAGGCAAAAGTGTAGAGGTCGCATGGTATTGCGACAGGTTGCATGGTTTTGCGACAGGGTTCGGTCACATCCGTGCACTTGTGCACGTACAGTGTCCGGACAGTTTGCACTAGCGGGCTTTGGTTTAAGCCAGATCCTAGTGTACGTATTGGGATTGGATTTATCCAGTATGCATTCGTGTTCCCCGGAACGCGGATGCGGGTGTGTATGCACAGTTGACAGGGAGACAGAGGCAGCGGTTTCTCATTAGGGTTGTTGACAGTTGACCGTTGACTATTTGACTTTTTGCTCAACCCTAATGAGAATATGATATGTGATTAACTATTATATTAATTAAGTCTTATGGTGACATGGTTGTTGACTTTTGTTGACTTTGTTGACCGGTTGACTAGGCTTGACTAGTTGACCATCATGATAACCATAGCCATCATTTCATGGCAAAGGCTTTTGCTTGCTTGCTCATTTGTGCAAAATGAGTGCATGAAATGATATGATTATGGTTGCTTCAACCATCACATAACACTTGATTTGGTATAATGAGTTATGATGACTTTGGATTATGAGAGGGTGGAAGACAAAAGAGTTGCTCATTTTTCTTTCTTGCTCATTCTCTCTCTTTGTTTTGAGCTCTCTTGTTTTGCTCTCACCCTCTTGCTCTTGCTCCCTCTCTTGACTCTATGGTTCTCTTGTCTCATGAGTTGAGAATCAAGAACCATAGATAAAATCCCATACAAACTCTTCTCTACTCACTCTTGTTCACAAGGTTTAGCAAACCGAGTGAACTAGTTTCTTCAAAGAACGAAGAAGGAGCCAAAGGTTGGAGCTTTCAGGTGGATCTATCTTCGGAGTACGGAGACGACGGGAAGAAGCCAATCCGGACCACCATCGGAGCTTGAAGACGAAGGAGTTCAAGACAAGCAAGGTATAACTCCCTAACCGAGTAGCCAGAAACTCATAGTTAGGTTGTTAAATAGATGTTTAACCAAGATCCGGGTTATAGGTCCATGTTACCACCTCCATAAAAATCATTTTTTACCAAATTACGCATTCCCGAAAGTACCGGGAGAGGTAGCATGGACTTACAGTGGTATCAGAGCCTAGTTAAACTCTATCTAACATGTTAGCAAGTAACTAGAAGATCGATCAAAGAAAAGTCCCGAAAACGAACCCCGAAATTCGAAGTTTCTGTCGATTTTTATACTGTGCAAAATGTGATTATTTTCATCTCTAAATTCGGCTCAGGCTTTTCTGTGAATAACCACCAAAAATGGTCCAACGATCGAGTCAAAGCGCCGCGGATCCGCGGCCGAGTTGACTCGGTCGAGGTCCAATTTTGGTGCAGTGTTATTCTGGGGGTATCTTGGGATTTTTGGTATATGTGTTTTCTGCCCAGATTTTCCAGAACGAAAATTTTATTTTTGGGGTCCCGAAAATCCATATTTTTGATCGAACTTCTAAAAGACTTAATCTAACGGGTTTTTCTGTAATGTGATATTTGTATTGAACGTCTATTAATCGCTATATGTCGATTAGTGGGGGTTATACAAATCTGTGATCTGTAATGTTGCTGGAAAGTGTATATGAATATGTTGGATTGTCGTGGGTGAATAGCCGGGGGTTGTGAGACGAGAGTTTTCTTTTCTTTCAATTCATGTAAATTTGTAAATTGATGTAATAATTATTTGTATGGCCGCACAACCGGGTTAGGGTTGTAGCCGTCATTGTATAATTTCTTTTTACTGTTTTTGCTCCTAGGATAGACCCATGGAGGGGGTGCACAAACTACCGGGTATGCCGAAGTGTCGAGTGGCCTACTCATGGAGATGAGGAAGGTTGCTACGCTTCGGGTACTTGGCGGGTAGTTTGCCGCACCCGTAGGGGTCTTGGGTGGGGTATTGGCTATTCACCGCGACCGTGTAATCTGTTTTTCGTTACAGGCTCGTACGAATTACAGATTCCTAGTATATCCAATGTATTCATCTGCGATCTGAAATGTTTATCATTGCAGTATATCTATATATGATATTATTTAGGCGTTGCTTATGTTTTACAGACGCGCTAGCCCAGCCCCCGCTCTGTCGTTAGTTAAGTAACCTAACGGGTAATGACGGGGCCCAGTGGCGAATGCGAATGGCATAAGCGTACGTCATATTTTGGTTGTTTTCTGCAATGGTAGGATTAAATGATGGGACGCATTAAAAGAACTAATGCAAGAATATCACGCATTAAAAGAACTAATGCAAGATAATAAACCAAGTTAAAGTCGTTGGAACACTTTCGAAAAACCACTCGGTTCTTTTCAAAAACAACTTTTAAATGCGGAGCTTGAGCCACTCCTTTTAAAAGCTATCTCGTTCCATCGACTATATCAAGTTCACTACGTTCACGGTTTCGCCAAAACCATTCGTAGCCCTCCGTCGTTTCGTATGAATATTCAATAGTATTCAAGCTGTGTTTGTTGACCTTCGTCAAGGCATAGTGATTGGTAGCTGTTGGGTATTCATATGTAGCATAGATAGATGCGTTGGTTTGAGACATTCGCATTACCTTGTTGACCTTCGTCAAGGGTATATACGGGTGGATTCAAATTAACCTGGAAAATGATAGGAAGAACTTGACATGTGACTTATGATTTGTTGACCTTCGTCAAGGTCATAAAAGCATGGGGCAAAAATCCACATCGGGAGTTTTATAAGTACTGAAACTTGCTAGATTTGCATACCATTTGGAGTGTGATGATTCTGGTAGGATTCCTTCAGTTTCGTCACGCAATGATATTTGGATCCCGATCCTACTGTGAGTATATGCTACTCCTCGGGAAATTTCTCACTAAACGATCAATGTTATAAACTTAGTAGGTGCCTAGAAAGGTGTTAGCGGGGCTACGCCCCCAGGGAAAAGAGGTTCTTTAATTAAGGAACTTCGCGAAAGCGTTGGAAAACCTCCCTCGAAGTACCGACACTGGCCTGGCTGAACGGTTAAGCAAGTATTGTGCGGTGGGATTGATCCCGACTAATTCTTCCTTTATGGTTTGAGGAGGGATTCGAGAAACAGTGGGAGCCATCCTGTTTAGACAAACTAAAAACCACTCTAAACTTGCAAGAGCATCATGCTGAGTGTTTCTTCTTCTCTCTCCTAATTGCAGCGACCAATCGACATGACTGGACTTAAGTTACTTCTAGATAAAAATATACTGACAGGGCCAAACTACAAAGATTGGCTCAGGAATGTCAAAATGGCAATCACTTACGACAAGCTGGGGTATCTTCTTACCACCAAAGCTCCCCCTGTCCCTGGTCCCACTTCCAGCGTCGCGGATAAGGAAATCCGCAAGACTTGGGAGATTGATAGCGCGAAGGCCAAGTGCCTCGTACTTGCCTCGATGGACAACGAACATCAGAGGAGGCATGAGAATATTTACCTTGAATCCATATTTCTCCATACAAAAGAACTGTATGGAGAGCAATCTCGTATCGCAAGATACGAAGCGTCGAAAAAGTTATTTTCGGCAAAGATGGCCGTCGGATCATCAGTAGCCGAGCACGTGCTAAAGATGATCGGCTACATTGAGGAGCTCGCGGACCTAGGGGCCACATTGGAGAGTGAACTCTATACGGACATAGTTCTCCAGTCCCTTCCTTCCACTTACGCCCAGTTTATACTGAACTTCAACTTACAAGAAAAGGAGGTTGAACTTTTAGAGCTCCTCAACATACTGAGGAGCGCAGAGGGCACCCTACAGAAAGGTAGGGAAACATCCACTTTGTTTGTAGGAGGATCATCTTCTTCTAGGTCCAAGACGAAAGCCAAGGGAAAGAAGAAGAAAGCCCCCGCCAAACCAAGGGGCGGTGTTAGAAAGGTGGATACGAAGGGAAAAGCTAAAGCAACAAAGAAAGCGGGGAAGCTTGTGGATTAGTAAGAATGCTTCTATTGTCATAAGAAAGGACACTGGAAGAATGATTGCAGGGCCTGGAAGGCCAGAACACAGGAATTGAAGCAGGTTGCAGCTTCAGCTTCAGGTGTGTATGTTATTGATAATTGTCTTTCAATAAACTCTACTTCCTGGGTATTGGATACCGGATCAGGATCTCACATCTGTAATTCTTTGCAGGCGTTGAGAAACCGTAGGGTTTTGAAGGCAGGTGACATGACCCTCAGAGTTGCGAACAGAGCTAGCATGGATGCTAAAGCCGTGGGGGACTATCACCTGGGAATGTCAGATGGACATGTTTTGGTTTTGCGTAATTGCTTTTTTGTACCCAACGCAACTTGTAATATCATTTCTGTATCTTTAGTTTCTAAAGAAGGTTATGAATTTGCGTTTGTAATTAATGTTGTAAACATTCACCTTAATCAAGTTCTGATTGGGTCAGGTACATTGAGTAATGGTATATACGTATTGAACCAACCACAGATTTTCAATGTCCAGAATACACACAAAAGAAAGTCTCCGGAAATAAATCAGACTTTCTTGTGGCATTGTAGACTGGGTCACATCAATGATAGAAGGTTGACTAAGTTACATACAGAAGGATATTTCAATCCGTTCGAATATCAATCGTATGCCACTTGTCAATCCTGTCTCAAAGGAAAGATGACAAAGACTCCGTTTATTGGACATGGAGTAAGAGCGAGGGAGCTCTTAGGACTCGTACACAGTGACGTGTGCGGTCCAATGTCTACACATGCTCGAAGTGGATATTCTTACTTCATTACTTTTACGGATGACTTCTCAAGGTACGGTTATGTCTTCTTAATGAAACATAAGTCCGAAGCCTTTGGAAAATTCCAGGAGTATAAGAATGAAGTAGAAAAACAAACCGGCAAAAGTATCAAGATTCTAAGATCGGATCGAGGTGGAGAATACTTAAGTGCCGAATTCCTGAATTACTTAAAAGAGAATGGTATTCTCTCTCAGCTTACTCCTCCATACACTCCACAACATAATGGTGTATCGGAGAGACGGAACCGAACCCTATTGGATATGGTTCTGTCCATGATGAGTAACGCTGAGTTACCGCGATCATTCTGGGGATATGCACTAGAAGCAGCTGCGTATCTCTTGAATAAGGCTCCCACCAAGACTGTGCCTACCACCCCATATCAGATGTGGACTGGGAAGAAACCCTGTCTTAAGTATCTTAAGGTATGGGGATGTCCAGCTTTTGAAAAAAAGCAGCATGCGGACAAGCTTGAGGCGCGTTCAGTACAGTGTAAGTTTGTGGGATACCCAAGGAACTCCAGGGGGTATCTTTTCTATTCTGCTGAGGAACAAAAGGTTTTTGTTTCTCAGCATGCCCGCTTCTTGGAAACTGAGATTTTGGAAACCCAGATAAGTGGGAGCACAATAGAACTGGAAGAAGTTCCAGAACCACAGACTGTTACTGAAAGCTTAGTGGAACCAGAGGGTTCAACAGAACAGGACATTCCTGCGCCGCTCCGCAGGAGTAGTAGGCAGACTCATCCGCCCGAGAGATACTACGATTTTCTCATAGACGGGGATAGAGAGGATTGCATGATAAATTATGATGAGCCAACCAGCTTCCAGCAGGCCGTTCAGAGCGTTGACTCAGTGAAATGGCTGGATGCAATACGGACCGAAATGGAGTCCATGTACACCAACAAGGTATGGACGTTGGACATTGCTCCAGACGGGGCAAAACCCGTAGGATGCAAGTGGATCTTCAAAAGGAAGATTGGTGTAGATGGACAGGTTGAGACCTATAAAGCTAGGCTGGTAGCAAAGGGTTTTCGTCAAAGACCTGGCTTGGACTATAACGAAACCTTTTCTCCAGTAGCCATGCTGAAATCCATTCGGATCCTTCTTGCCATTGCTGCCTTCCACGATTATGAGATCTGGCAAATGGACGTACAAACCGCTTTTCTAAATGGAAATTTAGAGGAGTGTGTCTATATGGACCAACCAGAGGGTTTCATTCAGAGTGGGAGCAGCGGAAAGGTGTGCAAGTTGCTTAAGTCCATCTATGGACTAAAGCAGGCATCGCGGAGTTGGAACATCTGCTTTGATGAGACAGTCAAAGAATTTGGCTTTATCAAAAATCCAGATGAACCATGCATCTATAGTAGATTTGTAGCGAGAACTGTAGTATTCCTCGTTTTATACGTGGATGACATTCTCTTAATAGGAAATGACATTCCTATGCTATAATCTATCAAGGGGTTCTTGTCACACAGGTTCTCTATGAAAGACCTAGGTGATGCCTCATACATCCTGGGGATCCGGATCCATCGTGATAGATCCAAGAGGATATTAGGACTTTCACAGTCCAGGTACATCGACACCGTACTGAAAAGATTCAGTATGGAAGATTCCAAGCGCGGTAACCTACCGGCTTGTCACGGGATCACCCTATCTAAAGAGATGTCTCCCAAGACTGATTTGGAGAGGGATCGCATGTCTATTATACCCTACGCTTCTGCGGTAGGCTCTATAATGTATGCGATGTTGTGTACCAGACCGGATGTAGCTTATGCACTGAGTGTGGTAAGCCGGTATCAGTCAAACCCTGGGGAGAAACACTGGATAGCGGTAAATAACATTCTCAAGTACCTGAGAAGGACTAAGGAGATGTTCTTGGTGTATGGCGGAAAAGACCTCCAGATCGAGGCCTTTGCTGACTCCAGCTTCCAGAGTGACAAGGATGATTCCAAGTCCATGTCGGGTTTTGTCTTTACCCTCAATGGAGGGGCGGTGTGTTGGAAGAGTTCCAAACAGGAAACCGTTGCAGACTCGACGATGGAAGCGGAATACATCGCTGCATCTGATGCCGCAAAAGAAGCTGTCTGGATGAGGAAGTTCTTAAAAGAACTTTAGGTGGTTCCGTCCATTGTTGATCTAATACCTCTGTATTGCGACAACAACGGGGCTATAGCTTTAGCGAAGGAACCCAGGTCCCATCAGAGATCCCGACTCATCTTGAGGCGGTATCACCTGATCAGGGAGATCGTAGATCGCCAGGAGATCGAGGTTCGGAGAGTCGCTTCGGAAGATAACACTGCAGATCCATTCACCAAGGCCCTGCCCCAGACTCAGTTCGAGCGGCCGATCGAGATGATAGGTCTTCGATACGCCAGTACATGGCCTTAGTGCAAGTGGGAGATTGTTAGTGTATATGCCCTAGAGGCCATTACTGTATCATACTAGTTTGTATATTACTTAATGGAAGCTTGGGATATTCACCTTGTATATACAATCTTGCTCAAAATAGTAGTATTCTACTTGGTTTGTTTCTACTTCAATGTGTACATGTGTTTATTTTTGTATATCGCCTATACACATTAGTGGAGCCCTTAGGATCTTTGCTTGATTACCAGCGATGTGATGGCCGTCACACTAGTGGGGCTGGGTAATCCATAAGCACATCCTTATGCAGGTCCCTGGTCGCAGGACTATCGAGACAGGGCATCGATACTCCGGAGTAGACCAGCGCATGCGCTTCTCATCCCAGTGTGGGAGACGGTCTGTCCCACAGCCGTCAGTACGTCGTACTTGAGATAGTATGCGGGTGCTCGTTAGGTTACGGGTACACTGGACAGGACTCGTCGGGAACTGACTAGTTGGTATTATGCCTATCGTCAGTTATCAGTTCCCAGGTGACATGAGTACAGCTTAGTCCGCTGACTTGACACTGTCACTTCGCCTCGAGTGTGTTCCCACTGTACTTTGATCACTACCCTACCACGGCTCAAAGGAGTCGTGCAAACAGGTAGTGGTTGGGTGCAGTCCCGAAGCACTTGGAGGCAGTGACGGTTAGACAGGATTCGTCTCTCCCGGTATTGGGGGTTGACATCGCGCTGTGTCTAGGAGAGCCATTACACGAGTAGTCCCTGGCCAGGGCAAACGAGATATACTGGTAGGCTTCCAGTGTTATCTCAGGGTGTTTTGGGCTTTGCTCCGGCACGACTTGTACCGCTATTGGGGGACTGACGTTTACCGCCCCCTAGGCCCGCCATGCGATGTATCAGACGAACAGACTGGACTGTACGGAGAATGTCACACTCAGGCTCAGTAGGAGTTCAGATGGGTTTCGCCTCGTCGGTCTTCTTGTCGGCATTACCTGGGGACCGTTACGCACAGCTAGTGCCGCTTGCGGTCTGTGGTTAAACCCACTGCCAGCGTAGTGTCGAGTCTTTAGAGTCCCACACAGAAAGCTTTTCGCCTTTAGGCAAAAGAGTAGAGGTCGAATGGTATTGCGACAGGTTGCATGGTTTTGCGACAGGGTTCGGTCACATCCGTGCACTTGTGCACGTACAGTGTCCGGACAGTTTGCACTAGCGGGCTTTGGTTTAAGCCAGATCCTAGTGTACGTATTGGGATTGGATTTATCCAGTATGCATTCGTGTTTCTCGGAACGCGGATGCGGGTGTGTATGCACAATTGACAGGGAGACAAAGGCAGCGGATTCTCATTAGGGTTGTTGACAGTTGACCGTTGACTATTTGACTTTTTGCTCAACCCTAATGAGAATATGATATGTGATTGACTATTATATTAATTAAGTATTATGGTGACATGGTTGTTGAATTTTGTTGACTTTGTTGACCGGTTGACTAGGCTTGACTAGTTGACCATCATGATAACCATAGCCATCATTTCATGGCAAAGACTTTTGCTTGCTTGCTCATTTGTGCAAAATGAGTGTATGAAATGATATGGTTATGGTTGCTTCAACCATCACATAACACTTGATTTGGTATAATGAGTTATGATGACTTTGGATTATGAGAGGGTGGAAGACAAAAGAGTTGCTCATTTTTCTTTCTTGCTCATTCTCTCTCTTTGTTTTGAGCTCTCTTGTTTTGCTCTCACCCTCTTGCTCTTGCTCCCTCTCTTGACTCTATGGTTCTCTAGTCTCATGAGTTGAGAATCAAGAACCATAGATAAAATCTCATACAAACTCTTCTCTACTCACTCTAGTTCACAAGGTTTAGCAAACCGAGTGAACTAGTTTCTTCAAAGAACGAAGAAGGAGCCAAAGGTTGGAGCTTTCAGGTGGATCTATTTTCGGCGTACGGAGACAACTGGAAGAAGCCAATCCGGACCACCATCGGAGCTTGAAGACGAAGGAGTTCAAGACAAGCAAGGTATAACCCCCTAACCGAGTAGCTAGAAACTCATAATTAGGTTGTTAGATAGATGTTTAACCAAGATCCGGGTTATAGGTCCATGTTACCACCTCCATAAAAATCGTTTTTTACCAAATTCCGCATTCCCGAAAGTACCGGGAGAGGTAGCATGGACTTACAGTTGTAAGGATTCTTGCTTGAATGGGTACTCGGGATCTTGGCTTTTGATTGGAATTTAGGGTTAGGGTTTCACACAAGTCCTCTCACTAGACTTGTGGAAGATGAAGATGAAGAAAGAGATAGAATGGCTCTCAAATGAACTAATGGATTGATTTTTCCAAGCTCATGAATTCCCCCCTTTACAAGTGAGCCTAGGATCTTATTTATAGAGCACCCAAACCCTAAGCCTTCTTGAGTTCCCTCCAAAAGTTTGTTGAAAGACTTCTAGAAAGAGTTTGTTAGGCTTAGCTTAGGGTTTAAGCTAGGGTTTAGGAAGAAGTTTCTAGAATGATAGGCTAGTTTAGTGTTGATCTCAAAGCTTGCTGATCTGGCAGAAATATCTGGAGTCTTCTGGAATTTGTTGTACCTTTTTGAGGTGTAGGAATACAGGTGAGAGTTGTGGCCCAAAATTTAAGTGGTGACGTCGACAAGCCGCCGCGGAACCGCAGCGCAAGACAGCTCCGGCCGCGGTTCCGTGGCCATGTTGGCTCATTGGGGCTTCAAACTTCCTGTGTTGATTTTTGATGTCTTCAAGTACATTCTCTGATATGTTGAATTCCTGAATCCCCTTTACATTAATACCAGATTCCAAATCTTTGAGTTGGCGTCATCTTTGATAGGTACCATGTACATTTTGGCCTTTCTTCTGGATTTTCCTGCACAGATCTCAAAACAAGTGTTGCGCAAATGTAGGGATGATGCGATGCCATGAAATGTGGTCAATTTCCTTTATAGTGTCGGTTTTAGAGTATAATACATGCAATCTGATATTTTGCAACAGTTTTGCTAATATGTAAAATATGAATGCCGAACACTTCTATATGGATGCAAATGATGAGGAAATTGCCGGCTAAAATATGCAATATTTTCGACTAATCAGGTGACGAGTGGACGGGATCCACGTACATGCAGATTTGATTACATTGATCATACCTCATATTTATGATATGCTACTAACTGAGGCACTGGCACGAGCACTTGGCACTACACTCATGTATAGAGATTACATTGCCAGTTTAGCATGCTGCAGACTTATTCATATTGAGTTTTATTTATATCTGATCGTATTGACCTAGGATGGGTCCTACATTCGATCTCTGCTTGTAGATATTTACTATTCACGAGTTGGCAACCCACCCTCGTTGTGCCACAGTTCTTGCAGGTTTTTGCTGTACAGATTCTATAGCGGCTTTTCTGGCACACTGCTTCCATACGGGTGACTTGCTTTGGTAGGTGGGTTCTTTTGTATCAGAACCGCCATTGTATATGTACTATTCGTTGTATCTAGAAATTCCATCAACCAAAACTTGTATATTGTTTCAGACTTAGAAACCAGTGATGTATTATTTCGACCTTAGAGTCGCGCTTGTAGTATTATGGTTTTCTGGCTGTTTTGAGTTTCTTTTTTGGGTTTCGATCCTCGCCCTTTGGCGTTGTATATTATTATTGCTTGCGTGGTTGTGACCGTCGATTGACGAAGAGCTAGCTCCGGCTTGGGGATGCCTTTTATCATTTCATATATATTATTCTTGTTATACCCCGTTCGGGGCCAGTTTTTACAAAGGAAACTCTGTCGAAATTTTCAGGAAAGATTACACATTTTAAAAATGCATATTCGGCTTGTTATTTAAAAACTTTTATTTTCAACACATGTTTTCTTTACTTCTTAAAACCAGTTTTCCTTATTTACTCCTTAAAATGGTTTTAGATTTCTGGGCTTTTGGCTTACTTGGATCAGATGGGGTCCTATAGACTTCATATGGTTCAAGGGCCAGTCACGTGCTCTTTCGGGTCATGACAAAGTTGGTATCAAAGCGCTAGGTTGACCTTGGTTCGAGTATAAGTTTGACTATGTGGAGCCTAGGGCGTTTATCTATATACGGAACTAAGGCTTGACCTTACGAAACTTAAACTTAGTCGAGGGGGTATTATACCCGAACTTTCGTCGCATAGGATGACCTTTGGTTGATGGAGTAGGTAGCTTGAGTAGAGTGACGTACCGTATGTATGTTCCACGGCATATTTACGACACGCCACTCCGCTTAAGAAACTTTAGGAAGTAATTTTCCTTGCACAGTATTATATTCCTTCCTATGATCTATTCTTATCGATATTGGTTGTGGGTTTGCTGCCATGATTGCACGGGCAGAGTGAGCTACGGCTCGAGTTGCGTCAGCATGAGCTCGTCGTGGACGAGGACTGACCAGGGCATGATTCCAGAGACATACGATTGTATATAGAGGCATCGTCTTATTGTGTTTTCGCGCCATGAGCGTTGGACTGGTCGCTTTTACGAGATTTCTCGGGCGTACCGATCGGTACCAAAGGATTGAGCCACTGATAGAGGCCAGCCACGATGTGATGACCATTGATATATCGCTTATTCACGATGATTGAGGCACTGTTCAGCGTACCGACGAATGAACCAATTGTTGCTGCAAATGACGAGATATCGCCCTAGATGTTGGAGCTACTGCAGCTTGAGCATATACTTAGAGATATGATGGTGAGTCGCTAGCCACCGAGGATGAATGACTAGGACATGTGGTTCGTTCGCTTACCCCAATGCGAGGTCATCAGGTAGATTGATGCCAGCTAGAGACGACTTCACGCAGATTCGTTGACAGTCGATTGAGACGATCGAATGTCAGGAACCCATTTTCCAAGTTTAAAGTATTCGGAAAGACATGAAAACGATTCTATGGACCCTCTAGAAGAATGAAACCCTAACTCGATATAATGACCGTGTGAAAGCCTTTGAACCTTAGGGTTTGCGGAAGTTCCGCGGCGCCATTGGTGAGGCTTGGGTTTGCCCTTCTACGGCTGGACCACCGATGTTGTGGAATGTACTCGATACTATTAAACTGTACCCAAGGTGTTGAGCTCTTGGGGGACTATGAGGTTCTGATGAGTCGATCGGATGGTTTGACATCTTTCGGATATTGTGATGGGACACTGTTTGGGAGGCTCCAGATACGAGTGTAGCCATTGAAGCGTAGTCCATGCAGCCATGATGAGACGAGTCTGAGTCAGTCGATAGCAGAGAAAAGTGGAGTTAGAGATGTGATACGCACGCTTAGGACGTGTTCGGCTAGATATCTTCTACTGAGTGATGGAGAAACCGAGTTTGTGATTTTGAGTCCGTGTGAGAGACTTCGGATGGACCGTAGCCAAGAACATTGCAGTGCGCAGATAGAGACGTGACGTCGAAGTGGACGACGATACAGACAAGCGAGAAAAGATTATGCCAGAGTACCAGCCTCCGTACAGTTTGGCTTAGGCGACATAAGAAGAGACCTTGAGCAGGATTCCTTCCAGTACACTGCTGCAATAAGATTTGCACCAGGAGCAGATGTGTGATGTGCATTCAGAGGACCAGAGGTCGGCGTCAGAGATGTAATGCCTTACGAGTAGTCGTGAGGATTGACTGAGAGATGACCAAAGAAGTGCCAGAACGGAATCGTTTCCGTTAGCACACCTGACGGGCCGATGAGCCGATGGATTGCGAGATTGGTAATCCACAGGGAAGATAAGGAACCCGAGGCAAAGGACGCCAGCCTCGAGCATGAGGCAAGTAGATATCTTGCGCCTCTAGCATTGGATGTACCAGCACCTTCTCGACTTCGAAGGAGGATATACCAACGATGGTACTTTTTTTATGATTTGTGATTTTGTGATTCGATTATCACGTATCCGTCCCTTTGGATTTCGGTATTTTGGACGATCTATTCAAATGATTTAGTCTTGATGACTGAGTTCCATGATATTTGATTTTGTGCACCATGGTTTCACTTACTGGGTATTCATATTTTGTGCAGAGTTATTACGCTTGAAGTATTGATTGTGATTTCCTGCCTATTTTATGCCGGTGATTTGATTTACGCTTCCAGCATCGTTTTCAGGCACTTTTAGTGTTTTAATCTGTTTTGTGCATGCTGATGCACACGGTTGTGAGATTTTCCATCGTGGTACACCTAATTTTGATTGAGCGCATTGTATACGTCGATTTTGACCCTGATATTGATGATTGATTCTTGCACTCCGTGCTTTTGATTGGACTTACGCATGTTCGGCGTTGCTATTAGATTTCGTGATTTCATGCATGTTGAGTGCGCAGGGTTTAAATATATTTCGTGCATGATGGATGCACCGATTTGGATTTTTGCGCGTGTTGGGCGCATATTTTGAGATACGATTTTGGTGCACACCAGATGCACTAAATCGGGATTCTTTGTGCATGTCAGATGCACCTAATTTTGCTGTCAGGAACACACGTTGCCTATGACAGATGCTTCGTGCACACCCGTTGCACTTAGATGTTGTTTCTGTGCACATGTATGGCACGTATATGGATTTTGATTTCGTGCGCACCAGACGCATATGGTATTCCTATATACATTTTGAGATTGATTTTGTGGAGCAGTACGTTTTATGATATTTGCTATGTGTTTTCGGACTGAGCAGGACTAGTCAGAGGACAGTACCTGGATATATTTGGCATGCATTTACTTCAGCTGTTTACATGTATAGATTCGATATTTACATGTATAGTTCTGATTTATATCATACTTGGTTTTGTATTAGATTTGACATATGTGTCTTTATCATGACTCCGATGATTGCGGGATGCTTGACGGAGTTTTGATTTTGAGTTATCTACTCATTACTCATGCGCATGCATTGCACTATGATGCGTTTTGTGTATTGATGATTTTAGAGCCCCGACGATTTGGACTTTGTATCGAAATGTTTTAGAACTTTGGGGTTTAAATTTAAATTCGGGGACCGAATTTCTGTAAGGGGGGTAGATTGTAACGTTTCAAAATAATAAAATATTATTTTTGGGAATTTTTATAATTTAATATTATTTTAATGAATATTTTAATATTCCGATATAATTAAATACAAATAATTGGGGAAAAATTATGGAAAATTCTAAAATAGGGTATTTTATGGAATTATGCCATTTTTAAGTTTTTATGATTAGTTATGTGCTAATTTAGTGCTAATCGCGATTAAAAATCGCTAATCGGATTTTTTAGCAAATTTTGTGCAAAACATGCACATATCTTTTTCTACACTTGTGTTACATTTTTCTTGCCATGGTTGTTCATTTGGGTTCACTATTTGAGTGAGAAGGAAATTGAAGGAAAAGAAAATGGAAAAGTAATATAATATGAGGGTTGGTGAGAGAGAGAGAGGTATGGGTTATTTTGACCAAAGACTTAGCCATTCTCTTCATTCTTTCCCTCATTTCTCTCCCTCTTTCTCCATTGCTGCTGCTGCTCTTGCTACTCATTTTCCCTCCATCTCCAAGCCATAAAAACACCTCTAGAACATCACCAAAACCCTACCCCCATTTCATTAAAGGTGTGCACAGGCACAAGATCTACACATTGGACCAAGGAAGTAAGGATTTTGGCCACTAGGGGCAACTCAAGAATTTTCTTGAGTTTCCCAATGAGATATTTACTGAACCATTAGATTAGTTTTAGCATTACTTATACCCCATGTTTAGTTTAGAACAGATATTATGTGTTTTGGTGGACTTAAGGAAAACCTAGTTAAGGTTTAGGGTGGATCTGAAATCAAAAGTGAAATTGAGGCTTGTGATGACCTTAGAAATCCTGGGGTGATGTTATTTTGGACCCAAACCTGAACTAGAAACCAGAATACGGATTTATGGAATCAATATCGGGGAAAACTGTAAATCTTGGAGTGTATTTTGCAATCTGCTATCACCCGAGACATCCTAAAATAAAATTGGTTGGACAGTGATATGTGCAGGCACCCTAGAACCACCACACAAAACCCCAGCCCCCAACTCCTTTTTCAGGCCACAGATTTATCCTGTTTGGACACAAATTGCTGCCTGGACCCCACCATTTTTCCTCGTTCTAGTTCTATAGCTCCTACATTTATAGATTAGACCCCTGGCATATATAGATTTGTTTAATTTGACCTAGGGTGAAATCTGGAGCCTAATTCCTTAGTTGTTGTTTTGGATTCGTGTTTCAGTATTCCGTATTTCTAATTCTGAATTTGCGTATGGTGTTTTACCTCGACTACTTGGCGTTTATACGACAATATCGAGGGTTGTTGATGGTTTTGGAAGGCGTTGTCCATAGGTTCTAACTTATAGAACATAGTGTATCGTTTTAGGGTTTCGTATGCCGTTTTAGTTTTGAATTGGTTTTGATACGCAATTGCGATACGTTAATGTGTAGGTACCCCATGAAGACTTCGGGATGACAAGAAAACGCGTGAAGACGTCGACGGATAAAGACGCAAGGTGAGTAGATTTATATGTACGGGGAGAAGTCGGGTGAATGGCGTATAGCACCCCCGCAGTCCATGGTGATGTATACGAATACATATACACACGTATATTTATTATGTGTTGTTAAGATTATTGATGGTAATAATGGAATTATTGATGATAAGGATGTATTGGTTTAGTATAGTGCGAAACCCTAGAGTAGGGGTTGCACACCCAGACATACACGTACGCATATACTTGCATACATTCCTTCTTTTATCTGTGCGCATTTGGAGGTATGTATATATACACATGGGTATGGGACTATGTGTTCATATACGGGATTTGAGGATGATACGAGGGATTGAGATGAGTCGATGAGGTTTGATTGAGGCCGTGAGATTCGGCGATATGACAGAGTTCGTATTTGAGATGCGACATGATGGTTTTAGCGGGCCTTTGGGCATGTGTTTTACCCCGCATTCATATTTATATAGATGGTATCGATGGTACTGGACTTAGAGTTGTACCCTAGATTATGTGATATGATGGTAGTGATACCTGATATGTGATGAGATAATGTGATATTGACCCGTACCCAGCTATTGGGATGCCGTACGACGATTTACCGTACGAGATTTATATTGATGTTAGATCCACACTCATGACTCGAGGATGTTATATGATATATCGTATCGTACGTGATACTATTGAGGAGAGATCACCGACTATTGTATATATATATATATATATATATATATATGTATATCGACTCAGATTTAGGTGGTTTCCATACCCCTCCCGATTGACTTGACAGTTGGGTCCGTAGTTCGCATAGTAGGCGTTAGACTAGACCCGAGTCATACCTATTTCAAAACTAACGAATCGGGGATATTTTAAAGATAGACAAAAGGGATTCTACGGATATTTTCAAACGATGCATCTTTTCTTAAAATACGTAGCCCTTATTTTACCATAAACCCCGATTTGTCTTATTTAAAAAGGCAAGGCTACATGGTATATTTATTGAGGTAGATTCTTTACTGTTGCGTTGATTATTCGATTCCGCATATTCATCTATTTGCATTGCATCGCTTGTATTGTTGATATATTTCAGTCATGCTGCTAGGACACCAGCACCATTATCGATGATGCGTATGTTCCACGTACACTTGTTTTCCGGCTCACACACTTCCTCATCGATAATTGCCTTGTCACTACACTATAGTACTGTTGCATTCAGTATATGATTCATGCATGACATAATGATACGCCCACATTTCTTTTACATGTCGCATACATCATGCTTTCTGATTATACGCATTGAGAGTTGATGTTTCCATGATATTTCTTGATTTGGGAACCGTGGGTATTTCAAAAGAGAATATGTAATTGCTTTAAAAACCCGGCTACCCTTGATATGATATTTTAGTGCGTCGACCATATATTTTGTCGGTGCCGAGAGCGACATGTGAAACCCGATTCGAGGAGTGGACGAGGCCGATCGCGAGTACATGGTGGGCCTGGTATGGTTCCCCTCGGCAAGATGATCGAAGGACTTTACCGATTGAGCCTAGAGGTGGGCGAGTACCTACCGGTGATTGGTTGGACCTGGCGGTCATCCGGAGGATACCGACCAGAGTCGATAGATGGATATGGGCGTACTGCTGGGGCCGAGGGCCGATTCCGCAGTCGGAGCCCGATATATGACGATTTACGTGCCGATGCTGGGCACAGTTTTCATGATGTTTTCGAGTGATGATACTGGACACTCCGGTTCCATGATTTTGACGTGTCGCGAGGGACACAGGTGGTTTATATCCTCATATTTCCATGCATATGCTGATGATATTTACATGCATGATGGTTATTGTCATTGGGTAACGAGTGGATGGGATCCACAAACATGCAGATTTGATTACATTGATCATACCTCATATTTATGATATGCTACTACCTGAGGCACTGGCACGAGCACTTGGCACTACACTCATGTATAGAGATTACATTGCCAGTTTAGCATGCTGCAGACTTATTCATATTGAGGTTTATTTATATTTGATCGTAATCACCTAGGATGGGTCATACAATCGATCTCTGCTTGTAGATATTTACTATTCACGAGTTGGCAACTCACCCCCGTTGTGCCATAGTTCTTGCAGGTTTTTGCCGTACAGATTCCATAGCAGCTTTTCTGGCACACTGCTTCCATACGGGTGACGTGCTTTGGTAGGTGGGTTCTTTTGTATCAGAACCGCCATTGTACATGTACTATTCGTTGTATCTAGAAATTCCATCAACCAAAACTTGTATATTGTTTCAAACTTTGAAACCAGTGATGTATTATTTCGACCTTAGAGTCGCGCTTGTAGTATTATGGTTTTCTGGCTGTTTTGAGTTTCTTTTTTGGGTTTCGATCCTTGCCCTTTGGCGTTGTATATTATTATTGCTTGCGTGGTTGTGACCGTCGATTGACGAAGAGCTAGCTCCCGCTTGGGGATGCCTTTTATCATTTCATATATATTATTCTTGTTGCACCCCGTTCGGGGCCAGTTTTACAAAGGAAACTCTGCCGAAATTTTCAGGAAAGATTACACATTTTAAAAATGCATATTCGGCTTGTTATTTAAAAACTTTGATTTTCAAGACATGTTTTCTTTACTTCTTAAAACCAGTTTTCCTTATTTACTCCTTAAAATGGTTTTAGATTTCTGGGTTTTTGGCTTACTTGGATCAGATGGGGTCCTATAGACTTCATATGGTTCAAGGGCCAATCACGTGCTCTTTCGGGTCGTGACACATGTGTGATGCTTGCAAACCCTAGGCTAGGCGCTAAGGAATCCCAACACTTCAAAGAAGTTAAATAAAGCTCTTTTTTGTGCTATCATTTTGCCTTGGGTTTTTAGCTCTCTCTTGATCTTGCAACCTCTTAATTGAGCTTGCAAGTTTAAGTTTGGGTTATTAAACCCATGGTTTGTAACTTGTTCCATGGTTCCTTTTCTTACTTGCTCTTTTCTTTCCATGCTTTCCTTACTTGCAATTTAATTACATGCTTTTTGAAGTCTTACTTTACTTACCTTGTAATTTATACCATGCCCTTTACTTACTTGTAATGCTTTTTTCTTTCCTTTCTTTTCTCTTTTCTTCTGCTCTTTTTGTTGTTGTTTTGTAATGGTTGTAAATATGTGTTGTTAGTAAAAGAATACGATATTGTAAGTTAAGGATTTTGTTTCCCACTCCTTTTCCCGTTATTTTCCATTGAACTCTACCAAAACCTTACGCAAGCGCTCCGTTAGGCACCCTACCCTACCAAGGTATCGGTGATCCCTAACCACGACCGGTTCTGTTCGGTTTTGCTGGAGGCGAAAGCAAGCGACAAGAACGGACGGACAAGAGTCAATAATCCGGATTACACGAATACCTTGCTTAAGTACCCTAATCCACGTTCTTGCCGATTGCTCTAGCTTCAATTGGTCAAGACTCGACTCAAAGGTTTGAGTATGAAATCACTAGCTTACACTATTGTATCTTTTCCTAACAACTTTATACTTTGCACATAACACTTAGGATAAATACGAACAATCCTACTTGCGCATTAACTCGTAAGAACAAGAATGTAAAACGCTCCGTCTCTCTGCGGACGACCCATGCTCATTGCGGCTAGCTGCAAAGCGACACCGTCCTGATCGCGGTTAAACTTTAGAACTTCAAAACACGACACGCCAAAAGCGTGTGATCAAATGGCGTCGTTTCCGGGGAGACGGTAACGTTTTAATTCTTGTTATTTCGGGTTAATCATTGTACATCTCATTTATACAACTAACCATATTTTAAAAACAAACTAAAAATTTCAAAAAAAAAAAAACAAAACCAAAAAAATAACAATTCTAACATTTTGTTCTCTAGATTTTTGACCTGGAACCATTTTGGAACTTAACAGAAACAACAAATAATACTAGTGAGATATTACTTGAATATTGTGTTCGCAAAAGAAGTTTGGAGCCTAATCTTCAAAGATCAACCGGCGACAATACCTTCATATCCGAGCTCGCCGGCCATAACTCCTCCTTCTGCCTCCATTTTTTCCTCTATGCTCCAGTATTCTGTTTTTGTCCCATTTTTATTGTTTGTTTTTTATAATTTTTAGTGTGCAGGTATTTGGGCATGCGTATCGCTTTTCCGTACCAATATCCGTTTTTCCGACATTTCATATTTTTGCGGATTTGCTAACTGCGATCGTGGTGAGCAAAGTGTACATTCAAGATTAAGGTGATTGAGGAATACATGGCCAAAGATCCAAGTAGTTTGACCCGCGCAAGCGAACTTTCCAAGCTAGCCGGATTCACTTCAACAAGGGTTTCTTAACCCGAAAATCTATCGATACGTACTTTACTAACACCTTCTTCTCAAATCCGACACATCCACTATAATATCTTTGCAGGATTCTTTGCAAGTTCGCTTTCAAACGCCAAAATTGACTAACCCGTATTTGTAGCAATGTCGTGCTTAATATAAAAAACGATTATTTGATTCTTTGATTTTTTATTGAATTGCTCATTGCATACATTAATACGGACTTAAGGTGTAATATTTCAGAAAAATAAAATATTATTTTTGGGAATTTTTATAATTAAATAATAATATATTGAATATTTTAATAAGGCGATATAATTAAATACCGATAAATTGAGAAAAAATTGGAAAATTATAGAAATTACTAAAAAGAAGGTGCTTTATGTGATTTATGCAAATTATGAAAATTTACGATTTATTATAACCTATTGTAATGGTCATCGCGATTAAATATCGCTAATCGTGCATTAAACGTGTTTTGTGCACACGACATGCATATGTCATTTTTAACCCTTGTTACATTTTTATCATAGCTTTTTCTCATTTTTCATGCATGGTTGTGTTTAAATGAGAAGAGAGAAGAAAAGAAAAGAATAAAGAAAAGAAAAGGGAAAATGTTAAAGAAATGGGGTATGGGCATGAGAAAGAATGTGAGGGGTCTCCTTTGACTTAGCCATTCTCTTTCCCTCTTCCTTCACTTCATCTTTCCTCTCTCCTTTTCCCCATGGCTGTTGCACCCCTTCCCTCTCCTCTTCAAACCCTCAATTCATCACCAAAAACTACTCAAAAGTCCATCTCCATTTCACAAAAAGCATGCACAAGCTCACAAGCTACACTTTGGACCAAGAAAGTTTGCATTTGGTGCTCTAAGGGATTCATGAGTGTCAAATGAAGTAATTCTTTCATATTAAGTGTAGTATTTCATTTTCTTTAGCCTCTATTCAAGTTTAAATTCAATTTCATGTAGTTTTGTACACTTTGGAAATTCCTAGAGAGGGTTAGGGTTTAAGTTGAGTTGTATGGTGGACTTGAGTGTATTTAGTGACCATAAACTCCCCCATGGTGTTACAAACCCAGAACATACACAAGATAAAACCTGAAACCCAAATTTCTGGAAAAGTGAAATTGTTCACGTTGGTTTTGTGAGTGTTTAGGGTGTTCAGGGGAATCTGGGATGACCTGGGATAACTACGAGATAAGCAAACAATACTAGTAGCCTAGATTGACCACCGCGAGACCACCCTGCCAAAACGAGACCCAATCTCCCCTGAAGAACCGAGGAGGCCGAATTTTGGGCATGTGTGGTCGGCCATGGGATGGGGGTTAGGCCCAGGTTGCTTCAGTAGGTCATATGCTTCTTATACATCACCCCAATATTGTTTGTGCACATTGTTTTCACCTTAATCAAAATCTGGGACTAGTTTCATGAGTTTTTGTTCTATTTCGGGGTTTTGTTTTGCGTATTCTGAATTCTGGATTTTAGGAATTTGGTTGTAACTCGATGGTTTGACGTATGTACATCGACATCGAGGGTTGGTTTGGCTATTCTTGCATGCGAGACTATAGGTTTTGACCTATGAACGATACGCGTGCCGATTTGGTTTTCGTGTGCTATTTCCATTTATGATGTCTTATGGTATACATGTAGGTACCCTCGAGTGGGTTCGGAGCAACAAGGAGGGGCGTGGCGACATCGACATCGGCAAGCAAGAGCAGGTGAGTAGATTATATCTATGCGGGAAGTCGGGTGGATGGCGTATAGCACCCCCGCATTTCGTAGTATAGCGTATGGTGTATATATATTATATGGATATAGTCATATGTTTATTAGGAGATTATGATTATCTAGATAGACTTTGGGATTCATGGATAACTTTAGTGTAATTGGGTGATAACGTCATTAGTTAGTTTAGTCGCAGACCTTAGAATAAGGTTTACACCCACACACACACATGTTTACATCGTTTTAGTTGTGCGTTTATGGGGATATGTATACACACACACACAGGTATGGGACTCTGTATATATATATATACATGGATGATGAGGATTGTTTATGGTACTTGGAGATGAGTCGATGAGATTGGGCATCATGCCATGAGATCGGTGATATAATTGATTCGTATTATGAGATACGACATGAGATTTTTGCAGGGCTTTAGGCGTGTGTTTTTCGTACATGCATATGTATGCAGATGGTATCAGTTTGTACTAGACTTAGATTAGTACCTCCAGTTCATGAGATATGATGATAATGGATACCAGATGAGTGATGAGATGAATGTGATATTCGACCCGTACCCAGATTTGGGATGCCGAACGATGGATTTACCGTACGAGCTATATATTGATGATAGATCAGCACTCTTGACTCGAGGATGTCCTATTGTATATTGTATCATATGTGATAATATTGAGGCGGGATCACCGACTATTATATTTATATATATATCGACTCAAACTTAGATGGTTTTCCCTTACCCTTAAGGTTAGACTGTTCGCTTAGTCATGTAGTTTACTTGTAGATGTTAGACTAGACTCGAGTCATACATATTTCCAAAACTAACGAATCGTGAGTATTTTAAAGACAGGCCAAGGGATTCTACGGATATTTCAAAGGACATACCTCTTTTCGTAAAAACACCGTAGCCCCTATTTTTCCAAAACACCACGATTTGTGTGATTTAAAATGTTAAACTGTATGACTCGTATAACGAATGTAGATTCCTTATTGTTGCATTTACTTTCCATTCTATATATTCATGTGGTTATTAGCACATTTCATGCCTATATACTTGTGATTATTGTTATATTAAAACCCATTATTTCAGGACACCAGCACCATTATCGATGATGCATATGTTCTACGTATACCTGCTTGCCGGCACACACACTTCATCATTGATAATTGCCATGTCATTGCACAGTAGGATTGCTGCATCAGGATATGACTCCTTGCATGATATACTTGCGCACATACATATCGTACACCATACTTGCGCACATACATATCATACACCATACTTGCGCACATACATATCGTACACCATACTTGAGCACATACATATCGTACACCATACTTGAGCACATACATATTGTACACCATACTTGCGCACATACATATTGTACACCATACTTGCGCATATACATATTGTATACCATATTGGTGCACATGCATATTGTACACTCATACTTCCGTATATACCTACTTGTACATCAATATTGGCGCACAGGCATATTGTACACTGATACTTGCGTATATACCTACCGGTACATCCATATTGGCGCACATGCATATTGTACACTCATACTTGCGTATATACCTACTTGTACATCCATATTGGCGTACAGGCATATTGTACACTCATACTTGCGTATATACCTACTTGTACATCCATATTGGCGCACAAGCATATTATACACTCATACTTGCGTATATACCTACTTGTACATCCATATTGGCGTACAGGCATATTGTACACTCATACTTGCATGCAGACATATTGTACACTCATACATCTGTACACACATATTGTACACCCATACTTGCATACATACGTATTTGCACATACATAGATGATTCTGGCTTGATTTTGGAGATTTGGGAACCGCCAGATATATTTTAAAACTGGATTCATTTTAAAGGAGCGGCTTCCCCTCGATATGTGCATATTACTGTTCCATGTTGCATGATATACGGATATGCTTACATTTATGTTATATGTCGCATACATCATGCTTTATGATTATACGCATTGAGATATGTTGTTTTCATGAGATTTCTGGTTTGGGAACCGTGGTTATTTCAAAAGAGAGTATGCCTTGTTTTAAAAACCCTGTTACCCTTGATATGATATTTCAGTGCGTCCACCATGTGTTTTCTTGGTTCTGAGAGTGGCATATGAAACCCGATTCGAGGAGCGGTAGGCATCGTCTGCGGCTACATGGTAGACCCGGTGAGGTACCTTGGGGCAATAAGACTCGTATATGTTGGACGGTGAGCCTGGCTGGGGAGCACTACCTACCGGTGATAGTATTTGGACTCGGCGGTTATCCGGAGGACACCGACCGGAGTAGTGAGATGGATATGAGGGCCGACAAGATTATATGGCGCCTGAGGGCCGATCCGAGGATGCGGCGCCTGAGATATATGAGAATTTACGTGTCGATGCTCGGCACGGTTTTCATGAAGTTTTGAGTATCAATGCTAGATACTCAGGTTCCACGATTTTGATGTGTCGCGAGGGACACACGTTGATTTATATTCTCATAATTTCTTGCATATGCTTTTATGAATTTTACATGCATGATATTGTTGTGTCATTGGTTGACACATGGACGAGATCCACATACATACAGGCATTGATTTCATAGTTAGATGATATCCACATACTTATAGACTTCATGACATAGTTAACACTGATTTCATGATGATTATATTGATCACACCTCATATTTATGATATGTTGCTACCTGAGGCACTGAGACAAGCACTTGGTATTACACTTATATGTAGATGTTTACCCTTGCCACCTTATCATTCTTCAGACTTTATCATATTGAGGATATATATTACTGATCGTATTGACCTAGGATTGAGTCATACATACGATTTCTGCTCTGTGATGTTTTCAACTCACGATTTGGCAACTCACCCCCGTTGTGCAACAGTTTCTTGCAGGTTTTGCCGTACAGGTTCGTTACGGCTTTGCTGGCATACTGTCCTTTTTTGGGTGATTGCTTCGTAGGTGGGTTCACTTGTATCGTGACCACCATTGTACTCAATTTATTTCAGTTGTATCTAGAAACTCCATCAACCATACTTGTATTTTGTTTCAGACTTAGAAAACCAATTGTATATTCTTTCGACCTTAGAGTCGCGCGTTGTATTATTATGGTTTTCTTGATGTTTGAGTTTCTTTTTAAGTTTTGATCATCTCCCTTCGGCGTTGTATATTATATTGCTTGCGTGGTTGTGACCGTCCATTGACGAAGAGCTAGCTCGCGCTTGGGGATGCCTTTTATCATTGTGCATATATTATTCATGTTGTACCCCGTTTGGGGCCAGTATTTACAAAGGAAACTCTGCCGAAATTTTCAGAAAAGACTTGAGATTTTTAAACTTCATATTCGGCTTATGTTATTTTAAAAATCCCTTGTTTTAAAACATGTTTTATTCACTTCTTTCTTTTAATGGTTCAGATTTCTGGGATTTCTTGGCTTACATGAATTAGATGGAGTCCTATAGACTTCATATGATTCAAGTGCCTGTCGCGTGCCATTTCGGGTCTTGACAAAGTTGGGATCAGAGCGCTAGGTTAACCTTGGTTTGAGTCTAAGTTTGACTATGCGCAGCCCAGAGTGTTTGTATATATGCGGAACTTAGGCTTGACCTTACAGAACTTAGACTTAGTCGAGTGGGTATTATACCCAAACTTTCATTGTGTAGGTTGACGGAGTAGGTGACTTAAGGAGAGTGACGTACCGTGTGTATGTTCCACGGCATACTTACGATATGCTACTCCACTTAAGGAGCCTTAGGATGTACATTTCCTTGCACAGTATTATATTCATTCCTATGATCTATCCTCATCGATATTGGTTTATGGTTTTGCTGCTACAATGATACGGGCAGAGAGAGCTACGGCTAGAGTTGCGTCAGCATGAGCTCGTCGCGAATGAGGAATGACCAGGGCATGATTCTAGGGACATGCGATTTGCTTAGAGGTGTCGTTTTATTGTGTTTTCGCGCCAGGAGCGTTTGATGGATCGCTTTTACGAGATTACTCAGATGTGCAGATCAGCACCAGAGGATTGGGCCACTGCTAGAGGCCAGCCGGAATGTGATGACCATTAATGTATCGCTTATTCTTGATGATTGAGACACTGTTCAGCGTGCAGACGAATAAGCCAGTTGTTGCTGCGAACGACGAGATATCACCCCAGATGTTGGAGCTATTGCGGTACGAGTTGTACTTAGAGATATGATAGAAGGTCGCTAGTCACCCGAGGATGAATGACTAGGACATGTGGTTCATTCGCTTACCCCGATGCGAGGTCATCAGATTGATTAATTCCAGCTAGAGACGACTTCACGCAGGTATATTGAGATTCGATAGAGACGATCGAATGTCAGAAGCCCATATTCCAAGTTTAAAGTATTCAGAGACAAATGCAAGTAATGCTATGGACCCTCTAGAAGAATGAAACCTTAACTCGACATAATGACCATGAGAACCCTTTGAAACCTTAGGGTTTGCGGCAGTTCAGCGGTGCCATTAGTGATGCTTGGGTTTGCCCTTCTACGGTTGGTCCATAGGTACTATGGCATGTACTGTGAAAGGTTAGCCTAGCACCTCATGAAGGGTTTGGAAGCATCACATGAACCAAAGAATGCATTTTAGGGTGCTAAGCTAACAAGCATCGGATCGTTCCTAGAAAAATTAGGGTTTCAAAAAAATTCACATCAACATATGAAAAGAAAAGCTAGGGTTTAGAGAGTACAACCTTTGTAGCTCCCTACGCTAGACTCCTCGGCTACTTAGGGTTTGAAAAAGCTCCGCTTGAACTCCTCGAGGTCACCGATGATCCACCCGGAGTCCGCTTTGTCCAAGCTTGCAACTTTATCCGATCATGTGAATGAAATGAAGCTTAACTCTCTAAACAAGTTGGCTAAACTTGTGTAGAATGATGTTGTGGTTCTTATTCTCACTTCAAAATCCAATCTTGTTATGTAATTTGCTCACTACAAAAGTCTAGAGAGCAAGTGAAGAAGGAGGAAGAAGATGATGGCTATTTTTGGAAGAAGATAAGAATAACTCTTAAAAGAAAAATAGAAATATATCAATATATATTTCTTATCTTTCATCTCAAACCATGGTTGAATCATTATTGAACTTGAGTTAAAACCCAAAAGGAAAAGTAATCCATGGTTAAATGGTGGGTGACCATGGTTAGGTCAAGAAGAGTGTAGAAAGCTTCCATGAATTATGCTTTCCTTTATCCATTTTGTTTTAACTAAAAATCAAATAATAATCCAAATAAAAACCCATGGTGTGAGTCTTATATTGTCGCCATTTCCTTGTATAATCAACCATGATAGAATGATGTATGTATGCATGTGTGCATGCACATCCATATGTGCATGAAACTAGAAAGGAAGAAAAACATACATGCATGCATACATCCATCCATCACAAGAAAGGATTTCTAGTGAGAAACTAATGGTTAAATGATAAATCAACACTTGATTTATCAATCCGGTCATATCACATATGACCCGAACCAAAAGCAAGCCGCCCGATCAATATACGGTATCCTATTCGCGTATTTTAATCGGGTCCATGCGCATATCGCATACGCGCACCACAACGTTTCGCCTGGACTAGGAAACTCCATTGTGGGACTCTAAGACTCGTCAATACGCCGGCAGTGGCTGATGATCATATCAAGCACCCCTAAGCCGCAAGCGGTCAGCTAAACGTAACGGCCACCCAGGTATTGAGCGATCAGAAGAGAACAAGCGAACCTGCTACAACTCCCGTCGAGCCAACCGGCAACACTTCCCGTACAGTCCGGTCTCCTCGTCTGATATGTCGCATATCAAGTCTAGGGGTGGTAAACGTCAGACCCCAATAACCGATAAGTCGTGCCGATGTGAGGCTCATAATGGGTCGAGAAACTATTGGTAACACTTACCAGCAAATCTCTGATCAGCCCTAGCCAGGGACTTCCCTATTACGGCCAATCGAGCACAGCGCAACATCAACCCCCAATACCGGGAGAGACGAAACCCCTCCTATCGCTCATTGCCTCCATGTGACTCGGGACTGTACCCAAAAACCACAGTTTTGCATGCCCTCATATACGTGGTAAGGTGGAGATCAAAGCACAATGGGAATCACACAAGACTCTATGACTATCTCGGGTCTACAGACTAACCTGCACAAGTGTCACCTGAGAACTGCCATCTGACGTGAGGTATAATACCATCTGGGAGTTCTCGGTGAGTCCGTCCAGTGTACCCAGTCTCTACTGAGCACCCGTATACCATCTCTGATGTCAAACACCAATGGATATGGGATCATCCATTGCCCCTCTCATGGGTCGAGAAGCGTATACGCTAGTCTACACTAGTATATCGATGCCCCGTCTCGATACACCTACGACTAGGGACCTTGAAAGATGTACTTATGGACTACCATGTCCCCACTAGTATGATCTGCATCATAGTCTAGGTAGTCAAGTACACATCCTAAGGGCTTTACCAACATGTAACTATAAGACAATTTAAAGAGACGGGTATACATGTTAAGATAAAGAGCAACCAGATAGCATACTATCATATCGAGCAAGAAAGTCATCTCTATATATGTCCAAGCATCCAATATAATATACATCATCTGTACAATACTGGCCTCTAGGGCATACATACAACTAACAATCTCCCACTTGCACTAGGGCCAGCTGCTGTAGTATCGCATACCGAGCATCCCGAAGAGTCTCTTAAACTGTATCTGGGGAATGGCCTTCATGAGTGGATCCGCCGTGTTGTTCTTCGTGTCAACCCTCCTGACCTCGATCTCCCGGCGATCAACTATCTCCCGGATCAGGTGATACCGCCTCAGAATATGCCTGGATCGCTGATGGAACCCGGGTTCCTTGGCCAAAGCCACCGCTCCATTGTTATCGCAATACAAAGGTATTGGATGCTCAATGGATGGAACCACTCCAAGTTCAGTAATGAACTTCTTGATCCAGACAGCCTCTTTGGCAGCATCGTTGGCAGCGATGTATTCAGCCTCCATCGTCGAGTCTGCCACGGTTTCCTACTTGGAACTCTTCCAGCTAACCGCCCCTCCGTAAAAGGTAAAGACAAATCCCGACTGCGACTTAGAGTCGTCCTTATCACTCTGGAAGCTCGAATCGGTAAAGGACTCCACTTGGAGTTCTCCGTTACCATACACCAAGAGCATCTCTTTAGTCCTTCGTAAGTACTTTAGAATGCTCTTCACAGCTGTCCAGTGACTCTCTCCAGGATCAGCTTGATACCTGCTCACTACACTTAGTGAATATGCTACATCGGGTCTGGTACATAGCATCGCGTACATGATAGAACCTACAGCCGAAGCATAGGGTATCCCTTGCATGCGAGCTCTCTCCAAATCAGTCTTAGGAAACATCTCTTTGGAGAGAGTGACTCCAGAGATCGTGGGTAAGTTCCCACGCTTGGATTCTTCCATACTAAACCTCTTTAGTATGGTGTCAATGTACCTGGATTGGGACAATCCCAATATCCGTTTGGATCTATCTCTATAGATCCTGATTCCCAATATGCAGGAGGCATCACCAAGATCTTTCATTGAGAATCTTTGTGATAAGAAGAGCTTGACCGACTGCAGCATAGGAATGTCATTTCCTATCAAGAGTATGTCGTCCACGTACAATACGAGGAAGACAACCTTACTCTCTGCCACCTTCTTGTAGATACAAGGTTCATCTGGATTTTTGACGAAATCAAACTCTTTGATAACGACGTCAAAACAGATGTTCCAACTCCGCGATGCTTGCTTTAATCCATAAATGGATTTAAGCAGCTTGCACACCTTCCCGCTGCTCCCACTGTCTACGAAGCCCTCTGGCTGAGTCATGTACACGCACTCTTCTAAATCACCATTTAGAAAGGCGGTCTTAACATCCATTTGCCAGATTTCGTAGTCATGATATGCAGCGATGGCAAGCATGATCCGGATGGATTTAAGCATTGCCACTGGAGAAAAGGTTTCGTCATAGTCCACACCTGGTCTTTGACGAAAACCCTTTGCAATAAGTCTAGCTTTGAAAGTCTCCACTTTCCCATCTACACCAAGTTTTTTCTTGAAGATCCACTTGCTCCCAATGGGTTTTACCCCATCAGGAGAAACTTCCAAAGTCCATACTTTGTTGGTGTACATGGATTCCATCTCGGATCGCATAGCATCCAGCCATTTCACTGAGTCCCTACTCGTGATGGCCTGCTCGAAGCTAGTTGGGTCATCATCCTCCATGATGCAATCCTCGCACCCACCATCCATGAGAAAACCGCAGTATCTCTCAGGTTGGCGAGGAACCCTACTAGATCGGCGGAGTGGCTGGGGTTCATTGGGAACTACGGAATCCTCTGGTTCCACCAGATCTTCTGTTGTAGCTTTTGTAGCTGGAACCTCTTCCAGTTCTACCTCATGACCACTACTCTCTTTTTCAAGAAATTCCTTTTCTAAAAAGGTGGCATGCCGAAAAACAAACACTCTTTGTTCCTCAGGGTGGTAGAAGATATACCCTTGTGAATTCTTGGGATATCCTATAAATTTGCATAGAACAGACCGTGCATCGAGTTTGTCCGGATTTTGTCGTTTGACATAGGCTGGGCAACCCCATATCTTAACATAGTTAAGACATGGTCTCTTCCCTTTTGATTGAAATGATTTAGCGTGCTTGCGCTTTCTAAAAGATAGATCAAAAATATTTGTAACCGCAATCAAGAACGGCGTCGCTTTGCAGCTAGCCGGTGAGTACGGGTCGGTCCACAGGGATGTTGTGAATTTCCTAATCGCGCTAACGAGTTAATTCCGAAGGGTGTTCGGATTGATTATTAAATCTACAAATTGAAGTTGTATGATACTAGGATTAGAAACTTGCTAGGATTAGGTTTAGGGAAAATTTGGTAAACAAAGATCTACATCTCTTTCCATTACCTTTAATTAAAGATATCATATTAGTGTTATGGTAAATTTTAACAAAGGGGATTAGGATGATTGGGAAGATTGATTCTTCCTCTAGATCCTTGTCCTTCCTTTCTTAATCTTTACCCTAACCTCCATGGAAAACCTTAAAATCCGGGCCTTTAGACTACGGAATCACCGTTACCGCGAGGGATAGAGTGCCGTAGGGAGCGGAATAAGAAGGTATGCATGGAGTTCTAATTTTCATAAAAGATTGGCAAAGAAAAGAGATGAGAGATCTTCATCTCTCAAATCCTTCCCTATTCCTAACCCTAACAAGGGAGGAAACTACTCGCTCATTGAAGGGATGAAGAAATGCATGATTTTATTAAAGAGAAGAAACATCTATTGCAAGTTAATAAAATTCTTAAACTAAATTAAACTAAGACAAGAAAATAATTTACCTACAAAAAATGATGCTCTCCAAAAGAATGCTGAAATTTATTAATGAAGGGAGGCATAAGAAATTACAATGAGTAGAGTTCCTATTTATAGAGAATAGGAAACCCTAGGTTACAATTGATTTGCATGTCTACATTTACCAAAATATCCTTAGGAAGACCTAGTCAAAGTAGACTTCAAGCTTTGGTAAAATTTTATGTCTCTTTAAAAGAAAGTATTGGGCCTTGGATCTTTGACTTCCTTATTATTTGGTTCTTTATTAAAATAGCTTCTATGTTTCTTCCAGATCTCCATTGAATAATTGCGGTGGGCTTTTAACCGTTCGCTTTGTAATCTTGGACCTTGTATTTCCTTGTACTCTGTGAATTTTATGTTTGATGTAGGCTTGATCAAGAGTCTTCTATTTGTTGGTCAAAGTCCACTTTTACATCGTCTTTTCATCATTTTCACTGTTTTCTGTCCAAGAACCTGTAACCTGTAATATGTAGTAGACATGCGTCAAAGGCACCTGTTTATTTATAAAATGAATAAGAATGGGGAATATAATAATGCAATATTATGGTGTGAACAAATACCCCCAAACTTATCTTTTGCTCGTCCTCGAGAAAACTTATTTTTATTCGCAAAAAAAACCTAACCGCACTTTCGCAGGGAAACGCGATTGCACTGAGCTCGTGCAACAAGCCGTTAATCCTCTAGGTGTCCCTAGTAGGAGGAGTGTTGTCTCCTGAGGGTTTTCAGCGGATTACACCCACAAAATCCTATCAACTTGGTTTTTCAACTTTTGTTCTCTAATTAGGTTATCTAACAAGGAATTCTATTATCGTCGACCCGCAGATTATCCACCCGTATTCTTCACACTTCCTCATTATTTAACTTAAGATTATATATATCCTGTAGAATTACCTAGCTTTTGGCATTTCTTAAGCTTTCCTTCTAGGGTTACATCTCCACTTAGGAATTTTATCAACTCTACTAAAGATACAAGTTCTATTCTTCATTCCTTTCTCTTATCTAAACTCTAATCACATATCCCCACGTGTGTGTAAATATCACCCCTACACTTGGAAATTCAAATCAAGCAATCGTACTCCCGTCCATTGTCCAAAGCACTTGTGAATTTTCACTTTCACATCCTTCATGCGACTGTTAATACTTCTTGAGGTACCAACAACCGATTACAAAATGCGTTAGCGTTTTAAAGCGTACTTCCTAGTTTTGCAACACCCAGGGCTTTTAGCAGTGGCTCCCAAACCAGTTGGTCTAAGGCACTAGGTGATGAAGCACCCTCGCTAAATATTTTTCTATTTTTACAGCCTTAAGTAATCACAAAAACCAGTGTCCATTTTTCTTCTTCATCCACTTTTTTTTCTTTTTCATTGTGCTAAGGACTTTAGACAAGAGTATTTCAAGGTCTCTTCTACTAATCCAAGTTTCAAGGTGCGTGTTTGTGCAATTTTGTAGGGTATACATTTTCAGAATCTAGATTTAAGCTAGGACCTATTTTTCAAACTTATACTCTAATAAAAGTTTTAATACTTTTCCTTCGTCTCGACTTAGCCCAAGAAGTGAACCCAAAATTTGCCTATTTCTAAATAAACAACAAGGCATATACTTTCTACCGTTAAACTCTAAGGAAGGTTATTTTTAGGGTTTTTAATTTGCTAAGTCTAAGATTTAGTTTTTCCTAGCCAGTTAACCTATTTATCAAACTCAAGTCAATTAACCAGAATTGAATACATTAATTTTTATAATTTTTGAAAATTTTCAATTTTTATGGGTTTTTCTGTATTCTAATTTTTTTTTTTTCAAATTTTTCAAATTTTTTTGATTTTTATAAAGATGCAATGCAGAAATTAAATATGCAAAAAGGGAAAAATATATACAATATGCTATGCAAAAGATAACTATATACACTACCCTCTCACCCAAACTTGAGCAAAGCAGTGCCCTCACTGCCCGGCCCCACGTCGCGCTCGTGAACGTGAACGTGATCTTTCCCCTCTAGCCAAAAGTGTTTGGATCCCCCTCTCAATTTCCGTCAACCGACGGTCGTGATCTCGTGCGGTCGCGCGAAACTCATCCCTCAAAGAATCAATCCCTCTTACTGCCCCTCCGCATCAATCGCGCATGCTCTTGGGGAGTTAGCTCTTCCCCGCTCGAAGTCGAGCTCGAGCTCGAGCTCGGGGTGTGTGCAGGTACATTTTCTTCCGGTTCTGTCCGTGTCCAAATATCCGTTAGTCTAGAGTAGGACGACGAGACGCCCTCTAAAAGTGGTCGGACCGGGGCACCGTCTATCAAATATGAGTCAAATTCCTCGGCTGGGAGGAAATAACGGTAGAGTTGGGTAACTAGCATGGGGCATGGGTATACAGGACCTCGTTTCCCTGAACCTATAGAGTGGAGCAAAACCGTACACATGTCGAACCTAGGATTTTTCGTCATTAGAGTGTGGACGACATGTAACGAAGGGGTGAAAAAGGTCGTGTTGTGAGAACTTCCAAAAATATTGTTTTGTGCCCACCGGCACACAGTTAAAACGTTTGCGAAAAGGGTCAGTGCTTGGATACCCTTACGCGGCTCTCGTGCACAGTTATTACCCATTAAAGGCATATAGTCTTCAAAGCGCAGTGGGTGGTCATGTGCAGGGAAACATGGTATGAGTGTAATCTCGTGTATCATGTCCCTATCGATGCGAATTTCTTGAGTTCCCCAATTCAATTTAATGTATCCGAAGTTGTCTAGACTATTTTCCTCCATTGATTCATAAAATAGAGTAACGAGTTCAGGTAGGGCAAATGCAGATCCGTGATTGTAGAGGAGAAAATTCCAGCCCCTTTGTGCGATTTCGTGTGGGAAATAGCTACCGTAAATCTCATGTGCAAACACAGGGGAAAAGTCCCTTTCAAATTGGAATTTATGTGCCATATAGATGTTTGCAGGAAAATATATGTAATAACAGAGAGAAAAGACACAGATTTACCTCCCCTGAAAATTTCAAGGGGTGAAGCTTCGAGACTGCGGCGGATCAGCGGCGGAAGGCGGCGTATGCGGCGGTTGCGCGGCGGGTTGGCGGCGGCATGGCGAAAATCTTCTGGAACAGGTCGGTGGCGGCGCTAGGGTTTTAAGGAGAGGAAATAATTTAGGGTAAAATGACAGGGGGGTCAGGTTCCTTTAAAAAACACCCTCTAAAGCGAAGGGTTTATTTGTAAATTCAGCTAATAATCTGCAAATTTGCAATTAGGTCCAAATTTTTTTTTTTATTTTTATTTATTTTTTTTATGATATTTTGGAAATATATATTTACAAATTATATACACACCCCCAAACTTATTTGAAATACTGTTTTGGAAAAAAAAATGAAATTTGGGGGTGAAAGTGGAGGAAAATTACTCAGTGTAGATCGGCTCCTGTAAAAGCAGGAGCTCCTCCGAATGGTCCGCTGAGAAGAACGGTTTCAAAAGATGTCCATTTACTTTGAATAAAGTACCGTCTTCTGGATTCTCAACATCAACTGCACCGTGCGGATAAACGGTGCGGACTACAAAAGGTCCTCTCCATCGGGACCTGAGCTTGCCCGGATGAAAATGTAACCGAGTATCATATAATAAAACCTGTTGACCTGGTTTAAAAGTTTTTCGCAAAAGGTTTTTATCATGAAATACCTTAACTCGGTTCTTAGCAATCACGGCATTGTCATATGCCTCATCCCGCAGCTCCTCCAATTCATTTAATTGCAGCTTTCGATTGCTGCCCGCATCTCCTAAAGATAAATTCAGCTCTTTAATGGCCCAAAATACCTTATGCTCAATTTCTACTGGGAGGTGGCACGCCTTCCCGTAGACGAGCCGGTATAGGGACATGCCAAGATGTAACATTTTCAAAAAGGTAAAATATTAATTTTGGGAATTTTTATAATTTAATATTATTTTATTGATTATTTTAATATTAAATTTATAATTAAATGCAAATAAATAGGAAAAATGTTAGAAAAATCATGGAAAATTCTAAAATAGGGTAAATTAGAGGATTTTGACATTTTTAAAGTTTTTGTGATTAGTTTGACACTAATTTAGTGCTAATCGTGATTAAAAATCGCTAATCGGATTTCTTTGGCTTTTTGTACAAAACTTGCACATATCACTTTTCCTACACTTGTACATTTTCTACCAAGTTACTTTGGGTTTACTATTGGTGTGAGAAGGTTTTGGAATTAAAGAAAAAGGAAAAGAAAAGAAAATAAAGAAATGAAAGTGATAAAGAATGAGGGTAGGTGAGAGAGAGGGGTATGGGACCATTGACTTGAACCCTTAGCCATTTCCCCCCCCCCCTCATTTCTCTCCCTCTCCCTTTGCTCCTGCTGCTGCTTCTTCCTCCCCCCTTCCTCCACCTTCAATCCCTCAAATCATCTCAAAAACAACCCCAAAACCACATGTCCATTTCATTAAAAATGTGCACAATCCCTAGATCTACACATGGAGCTAAAGAAGCATGGAGTTTGGCCACTAGGGGCAACTCAAGAAAATTCTTGAGTTGCCAAATGAGGTATTTTTCTGAACCATTAGCTTAGTTATAGCATTCCCTTTACCCCATGTTTAGTTTTGAATCGATAATGTGCGATATTATGGACTTGAGGATAACCAAGTTAGGGTTTGAGGAAACTTGTGTTGTATTGGGAAATTAAGCTCAGTTAAGGTTATACCAACACCTTAGTGTATGAATTGGAACCCAAAACCTGAAGCTAAAACCAGAATACGGATTTTAGAAACCGATATCGGGGAAATTGTGAAATCTGTGAAGGTTAACTTGAATCTGCTATCATACGAGACACCTGAAAATAAAATTGAGTGGACAGTGACATGTGCAGGCACCATTGAACCAACACCCCAAACCCTAGCTCCCCACTCCACTTCGAGGCCGCCGGTTTTCCCTTTCTGGCCGCAATTTGCGGCCAGAACAATGAGGAATTTCCTCGTTTTGCGTGCATGGCCCTATTTCCTCAATTCTTGGCCCTGGGTACTTCTAGTTTTGACAGATTCTATCTAGGGTAAAATCTGGGACATATATCCTAAGTTGCTATTTTGGATTCGTGTTTCCGTATTCCGTATTTTTGATTCTGAATTGGTGGATTGTGTTTTGCCTCGACTATTTGGCGTTTATACGACGATATAGAGGATTTATTGATGGTTTTGAAGGCGTGCCATAGGTTCTCACCTATAGGCCCCTTATCGTATCGTTTTGGATTTCATGCGCCGTTTTAGCTTGGATGTGGTTTTAATGCGCATATACGATACTTTGATATGTAGGTACCCATGAAGACTTCGGGACGACAAGCAAATGCGTGGTGACGTCCGCAAATGATGATGCAATGTGAGTAGATTATATCTACAGGGGGAAGTCGGGTGGATGGCGTATAGCACCCCCGCAGTCCGTAGTTGTTGTTATATATGATAGTTAGGTGTACTATGGATAGTGTAGGGTTAGAGGTGACTAGTGTAGTTCATAGTCGCGAACCCTAGAATAGAATTACACCTACACACTCACCCTTGCATATTACCTATACCTATACGATGTAAATGATGATATTGAATGACTTTGGGGATAAGTCGATGATATTGGGCTTTGTGCCGTGAGATCGGTAATGTGATATGATTCGTATTTGGGATACGACATGTGATTCTTGCGGGCTTGGGATGTGTGTTTACCCCCGCATGCATACTTATTGATGGTATCGATTTGTACTAGACATAGAGTAGTACCCCAGATTATATGATCTGATGATAGTGATACCTGTTATGTGATGAGATAGTGAGATGTTGACCCGTACCCAGCTATTGGGATGCCGTACGATGATTTACCGTACGAGCCGATATTGATGATAGATCCACACTCATAACTCGAGGATGTCCTACGATATGTTCTTGAGGCGGGATCACCGACTATATATCTATATTTATCGACTCAGATTTAGGTGGTTTCCATACCCCTCCTGATTGACAAGATACTTAGATCTGTAGTTTTCATAGCTGATTTTCACTGTGGTGTTGATGCTTTGATTTCCGCATTTTCATGCTATTCGCATCGCTTGCATATGTTTATATGCGCATACTATTATTCCATGCTGCAGGATATATTGTTACTTGCATTTCACTGATATTGTCACATGCATATTGCTTTCTGATTTACGCATTGAGATGAGTTGTTTCTATGATATTTCTGGTATTGAGAGAGGGCTGACCCGGACTGACGGGTGCCCGATACATTGAGAGATGGCTGACCCGGACTGACGGATGCCCGATATATTGTGATAGGGCTGGCCCGGACTGACGGATGCCCGATGTATTATGATAGGGCTGACCCGGACTGACGGATGCCCGATGTATTGTGATAGGGCTGACCCGGACTGACGGATGCCGGATATATTGAGAGAGGGCTGACCCGGACTGACGGATGCCCGATGTATTGTGAGAGGGCTGACCCGGACTGACGGATGCCCGATATATTGTGAGAGGGCTGACCCGGACTGACGGATGTCCGATATATTGAGAGAGGGCTGACCCGGACTGACGGATGCCCGATATATTGAGAGAGTGGGCTGACCCGGACTGACGGTCGCCCGGTATGTGAGGATTTACGTGCCGATGCTAGGCATAGGTTTTCATGATGTTTTCGAGTGTCGATGCTAGACACTCAGGTTCCATGCTGTTGGTTATATCCTCCCATTTTCCATGCATATGCTTTATGACATTTACATGCATGATGCTTATTGTCATTGGGTGACGGGTGGACGGGTTCCACATATATACAGACATGGATATTATACAGACTGGATTTACACTGATCATACTTCATTTGTATATATAACAGGGTATGAAGGCGCTGTTATATATACCCTTACACCAATATTAGTGGTATGGGACGCTAATATATATGTATTGATATCATTGATGCTTCGTCATATTTACTTCATGCAGACATACCTTATACTGATGACATGTTATTACCTGAGTACCTGGCACTACATACATGATTAGATGTACCTGGCCACCTTATCATACTTTAGATGTACTCTTGTGGTTATATTACTGATTGTTGACCTAGGTTTATGTCTTGCATTCGGTTTCTGCTTGTAGATATTTCTATTCACGAGTTGGCAACTCACCCCCGTTGTGCCACAGTTCTTGCAGGTTCTGTCGTACAGGTTCCATTGCGGCATTTCTGGCACACTACTTTCTTGCGGGTGATTTGCTTTTGGTAGGTGGATTCTTCCGCATCAAGAACCACCATTGTATTTACTTTATTCATTGTATCTAGAATTTCCATCAACCAAAAACTTGTATATTGTTTCAGACTTAGACATTGTGTTGTATTATTCGACCTTAGAGTCGCGCTTAGTAGTATTGCGGTTTTCTTGTTGCTTTTGGGTTCTTTTGGTTTGACCCTCGCCTTTCGGCGTTGTATATTCTTATTGCTTGTGTGGTTGTGGCCGTCATTTGACGAAGAGCTAGTTCCCGCTTGGGGATGCCTTTATCATTGCTTATATTGTTATCTTTGTTGTACCCCATTCGGGGCCAGTTTTACAAAAGAAACTCTGCCGAAATTTTTAGAAAAGACGGTACTGTTTTAAAATGCATATTCGGCTTAGTTATTTAAAAACCTTGATTTCAAATATGTAGTTCTTCACTTCTTTATACCAGTTTCTTTACTTATTCTTAAAAAATGGTTTTAGATTTCTGGGCTTTTGGCTTACTTGGATCAGATGGAGTCCTATAGACTTCATATGGTTCAAGGGCCAGTCACGTACTCTTTCGGGTCATGACAAAGTTGGTATCAGAGCGCTAGGTTGACCTTGGTTCGAGTCTAAGTTTGACTATGTGGAGCCTAGGGCGTTTATATATATACGGAACTTAGGCTTGACCTTACGGAACTTAGACTTGGTCGAGGGGGTATTAGACCCGAACTTTCGTCGAGTAGGATGACCCTTGGTTGATGGAATAGGTGACTAAAGTAGAGTGACGTACCGTTGGTATGTTCCGCGGCATACTTACGACACGCCACTCCGCTTAAGGAACCTTAGGATGTACATATTTTCGAGATCAGTGATTCTCTTCATATCCATGATTATACATCCATTTGAGATCCTCGATTCTATTAGTTTCATGATCATACCCTTATTGATGCTGTTCCTTCTTATGATCATGTATTCCCTTTGGATCTGTTGTTCTCGTCCTTACCATTGATGTGCTCTCTTTGATACTCGATTGAGGATCCTGTCACCATGTTTGAGCGTAGTTTGGGCTGCTGCTAGGGTTACGGCCGGTGTGAGCTCGTCTGGTACGAGGGCCGACCATGGTGTTTTCTGGTGACATGGGAACGTCTCGAGTTAGTATTGGTGATTGTGACCTCTAGTGGAGGCGAGTGCTTGGTTTTGCACCGGATGATCGGGCCATTGTTAGAGCTGCCAGTTGAGAGAGGACTGTTGATGTACAGCATGCCTCAGAGATTATGATGTCGCCTACTGGGCAGACAGATGGACCAGCTGTTGCTGAGTTTGACAGGATGTCGCTTCCGAAGCTTACGAGCTGAGATTGCCGGAGCTTTCAGGCAGATATGAGACAGATGGTAGCTAGTCTACCCGAATTGAGAGACGAAGGTGATTCGTCCGAATTTTTTTTTGCGCCGGAGCGGGCCCAGTTGAGCTGAAGATTTCCAGTGTGGAGAGTCTTACTTAGATCTAGAGCAGACCGATTCAGAGATGACCGCCAATGTGTCGCCTTTCCTGGAGGATTGAGGCACTGTTCGGCGTACAGGCGAATGAGCCAGTTGCTGCTGCAAATGATGAGATATCGCTCAGATGGTTGGAGCTACTGCAGCGTGAGCATATACTTAGAGAGATAATAGCGAGTCGCTAGTCACCTGAGGATGAATGACTAGGACATGTGGTTCGTTCGTTTACCGATGCGAGGTCATCAGATAGATTGTTTCCAGCTAGAGACGATTTCACGCAGGTTCGTTGAGAGTCGATAAAGACGATCGAATGTCAGAAGCCCATTTTCCAAGTTTAAAGTATACGGAAAGACACGCAGGTGATTCTATGGACCCTCTAGAAGAATGAAACCCTAACTCGACTTAATGACCGTGTGAAAGCCTTTGAACCTTAGGGTTTGCGGCAGTTCCGCGGCACCATTAGTGAGGCTTGGGTTTGCCCTTCTACGGCTGGACCACCGACGTTGTGGCATGTACTCGATACTATTAAACTGTACCCATGATGTGATCTCTTCGGGGATTATGAGGTTCTGACGAGTCGATCGGATGATTCGACATCATTCGGACATTATGTGATGGGATGCGTTGCTTGGGATACTCCAGATACGAGGATAGCCGTTGGAGCACTGTCCATGCAGCCATGATGAGACGAGTCCGAATCAGTCGACATTGACGCAGAGCGAAGAAAAGAGTTCGCAAGATATTTCGACGAGATGACGTCCCACTCCGCTGACATCAGAGATGTGATACGCACCCAGAGGCGTGGTATATGGATATATCTTCCAGAAAGAAGCGCGATAAGTATGCAGCTGTTCCGGAATAAGCTTTAGCTTCAGCATTGGATGATGACTTCCGGGCAATTCGGCAGGATTGAGATTTGAGAAAGGAACCTCGACAGGACCCTTCGGGAAAACGATACGAGAAGACCTAGACCCGGGAGTGGTCGTATTGCGCACACCCAGCAGAACAGAGTTCGGCATTGTCGACGAGGTAGTTGACCAGGTTCGGATAAAGGAACTTACCCAGATGCATTGCGAATTGATCAAGGACGGACGAGTGATGAGTATTCCTCCGATGGTTGGGACGTGTTCCCGAGGACCTGATCGGCCTGACATCTTCTATAGAAGGATGAAGCTACAGAATACGCGATTTCGAGTCCATGTGAGAGACTTCAGATTGACCGTGGCCGAGAACAGTGTAGTGCATGGTAGCTTGGCGTGACGTCATAGCGAATGACGATAGAGCCAGGTGAAACCAGAGGTTCGAGCGAGACGCTGACGAGCTGTCATTACTTCCCGTCAAGACTAGAGACCTGATATGCTTACTGTAACATTTCAAAAAGATAAAATATTAATTTTGGGAATTTTTATAATTTAATATTATTTTATTGAATATTTTAATATTTTGGAATTATTAAATACAAATAAATGGGGAAAATTTTTGGAAAATTATGGAAAATTCTAAAATAGGGTAAATTAGAGAATTATGATATTTTAAAGTTTTTGTGATTAGTTTGACACTAATTTAGTGCTAATCGCGATTAAAAATCGCTAATCGGTTTTTAGCTTTTTTGTGCAACACATGCACATATCACTTTTTCACACTTGTGCATTTTCTTGCCATGGTTCACTTTGGGTTTACTATTCTTGGGAGAAGGATTTTGAGAGAATAAGAAAAGAAAAGGAAAAGAAATGGAAAAAGATTAAAGAAATTGGTAGTAGGTGAGAGAGAGAGGTATGGGCTTAATTGACTAAAGACTTAGCCATTTTTCTTCCCTTCATTTCCCTCCCTCTTCTCCTCTCTCCTGCTGCTGCTCCACCCTCACTTCCCTCCCCTCTTCAAGCTCCAAAACACATTCAAAACAACTAGAAAACCCCAATCTCATTTCACTAAAAATATGCACAAGCTCAAGATCTACACATTGGACCAAAGAAGCATGGATTTTGGCCACTAGGGGCAACTCAAGAAAATTCTTGAGTTGCCAAATGAGGTATTTACTGAATCATTAACTTGGTTTATACATTACTTATACCCCATGTTTAGTTTAGAACCGATATTGTTGATTTTTGTGGAGTTCAAGAAAACCTAGTTAGGGTTTGAGGGAAACTCGTGTTGTATGTGAAATTGAGCTCAGTTGAGGTTATATAAACACCCTAGTGTATGAATTGAGACCCTAACTGGAAGCCTAAAACCAGAATACGGATTTTAGAAACCGATATCGGAAAATTTGTCCAATCTGTAATGAGTATATTGAATCTGCTATCACCCGGGGCATCCTAAAATAAAATTGATTGGACAGTGGTATGTGCAGGCACCCAGGAAGCTACCACCAAGACCCCAGCCCCTAACTCTCTTACCCGGCCGCCAATTAATCCCAATTGGCCGCAATTTGCGGCCTGAGTCCCACCATTTTGGCTCGTATTGGTTCTGTAGCTCCTACATGTTTATGTTAGACCCTTGGTATATTTAGATTTGTATAAATTGACCTAGGGTGAAATCTGGGACATATTTCCTAAATTGCTGTTTTGGATTCGTGTTTCCGTATTCCGCATTTTTGATTCTGAAATTTTGTCTTGTGTTTTACCTCGACTATTTGGTGTTTATACGACGATATAGAGGATTTATTGATGGTTTTAAAGGCGTGCCATAGGTTCTAACCTATAGGCTTCTTATCGTATCGTTTTGGATTTCATGTGCCGTTTTAGCTTTGATTTGGTTTTAATGTGCATATACGAAACTTTGATGTGTAGGTACCCCATGAAGACTTCGGGACGACAAGCAAGCGCGTGGCGACGTCCACAAATGAAGACGCTAGGTGAGTAGATTATATCTACAGGGGGAAGTCGGGTGGATGGCGTATAGCACCCCCGCAGTCCGTAGTTGTTATATTATATATGATAGTTAGGTGCACTATGGATAGTATAGGGTTAGAAGTGATTAGTGTAGTTCATAGTCGCGAACCCTAGAATAGATTTATACCTACACGCACATCCTTACATATTCATTATACTTGCACTGTGTTTGATGATATTGGATGACATTGGAGATGAGTCGATGATGTTGGGCTTTGTGCCGTGAGATCAGCAATTTGATGTGATTCGTATTTGGGATATGATACGTGATCTCTAGTGGGCCTTGGGACGTGTGCTTGCACACGCAGTAGTTGATGGTATCAGTTGTACTAGACTTAGATCAGTACCCCAGCTTATGTGATACGATGATAGTGATACCTGAGATGTGATGAGATAGTGTGATATTAACCCGTACCCAGCGATTGGGATGCCGTACGACGATTTACCGTATGAGCTTTACATTGACGATAGATCCGCACTCATGACTTGGGGATGTCATATGATATACTGTATCGTACGCGATACTATTGAGGCGGAATCACCGACTATTATATCTATATATATATCGACTCAGATGTTAGGCGGTTTCCTTACCTGTAGCTCAGCTTGTTAGTTCAGCCGTATAGTTTAGTGTAGTTGTTAGATTAGATTAGACTCCTACCTATTTCAAAACTAGCGGGTCGTGGGTATTTTAAAAGACAGGTCAAGGGATCTACGGATATTTCAAAAGGCGTATCTTTTCATAAAAACACCGTAGCCCCTATTTTCAAAACCCCATGATTCGTGATATTTCAAAAGGCACCATTTGTAGGACTTATATTAGATTAATGCAGATTAGTTATAGTTGCGTCTAGTTTCAGCTCCCACTCTTTTTGTGGTTCGCTTTGCATCGCATTCTTATATTATGTTTCATACTCCATTATTGATATCATGCTGTTAGGACACCAGCACCATTACCGATGTTGCGTATGTACCACGTACACTTACTTGCCGGCTCACACACATCTTCATCGGTAATTGCATCACGTACACCTTAGAAAATACTATTGCTTGACATAGCCTATTAGCTAATAGTTTAGACATTGTAGTTATTACCTGCTACTTCATGCATACTGTTATTCATTGTTATGCCGCATTCATGGATTCTCATGCATATATTCACTATTTTACGTGTTACTGAGGTTTTGGATTTGGATTTCCGTGAGATTTTCTGGATTTGGAGGAAAACCGCAAAAACACAAATAAACATTTTCTCTCTTTTAAAATAAAAAGTGCGGTTTTCCCATGATGTATGAGTCGTCCACCATGAGTTTGCTGATGGATTTGGAAACCCGATTCGAGGAGACGGATGAACCGTTTCGGGTACATGGTGGACCCGGTGTGGTACCCCGGGGCAAGATGAATGTGGTGATGACGTTGAGCCTGGCAGGGGAGCACTACCGACCGGTGATTTTACCTGACACGTCGGATATCCGGAGGATACCGTCGTGGTCTTGAGATTGATGGTAGGGACCGGTCTGGACTGACGGCGCCCTAGATTTTGTGATTGAGACATTGAGATTTCGAGATATTGAGGTACAGAGACTGTGATACAGAGATATCGAGATATTTGGATTACGTTTTGTGCCGATGTTAGGTACTGTTTTATGCTGATTTCATTATGATACCTCATTTTAAAAATACAAAGGAAATCTCACTAAATTATGAAAACAGTTTCTTCATTTACATGTATTCTGTTCTCATGCATTCATACCTCATTCATATGTTATATTGCTACCTGAGGCACTGACACAGGCACATGAGATTACACTCGGGTTAGATATTTACCCTAGCCTTGTTATAGGCTACATGTTTTTATTGAGGATTTTGTACCGATCGTTTTGACCTAGGATTATGTCTTGCGTTCGGTTTCTGCTTGTAGTTATTCTCTATTCACGAGTTGGCAACTCACCCCCGTTATGCCACAGTTCTTGCAGGTTTTGTCGTGCAGGTTCCTTTGCGGCATTTCTGGCACATTGCTTCCTTGAGTGTGAATTGCTTTTGGTAGGTGGTTTCTTTTGCATCAAGAACCACCATTGTACTTATATTATTCTTTGTATCTAGAATTTCCATCAACCAAATTTGTATATTGTTTCAGACTCAGACTTTAGTGATGTATTATTTGACCTTAGAGTCGCGCTTAGTAGTATTGCGGTTTTCATGCTTACTGAGTTTCTTTTGGATTTGATCCTCGCCTTTCGGCGTTGTATATTATATTGCATGTTTGGTTGTGACCGTCAATTGACAAAGAGCTAGCTCCCGCTTGGGGATGCCTTTTATCATTGTATATGTGTTGTGCTTGTTGTACCCCGTTCGGGGCCAGTATTTACAAAAGAAACTCTGCCGAAATTTTTAGAAAAGACTTTACCTTTTAAAAATGCACATTCGGCTTAGTTATTTGAAAACCTTGACTTCAAACATGTTTTCCCTCACTTCTTTAAAAACCAGTTTTCTTTACTTACTCTTACAATGGTTTTAGATTTCTGGGCTTTTGGCTTACTTGGATCAGATGGGGTCCTATAGACTTCATATGGTTCAAGGGCCAGTCACGTGCTCTTTCGGGTCGTGACAAAGTTGGTATCAAAGCGCTAGGTTGACCTTGGTTCTAGTCTAAGTTTGACTATGTGGAGCCTGAACTTAGGCTTGACCTTACGGAACTTAGACTTAGTCGAGGGGGTATTAGACCCGAACTTTCGTCGTGTAGGATGACCCTTGGTTGATGGAATAGGTGACTAAAGTAGAGTGACGTACCGTTGGTATGTTCCGCGGCATACTTACGACATGCCACTCCTCTTAAGGAACCTTAGGATGTACATATTTTCGCGATCAGTGATTCTCTTTATATCCATGATTATACATCCATTTGAGATCCCCGATTCTATTAGTTTCATGATCATACCTCCATTGATGTTGTTCCTTTCTATGATCATGTATCCACTCTGGATCTGTTGTTCTCTTTCTTGCTATTGATCTGCTCTCTTCGATACTCGATTGAGGTTCCTGTCGCCATGTTTGAGCGCAGTTTAGGCTGCTGCTTGGGTTACGGTCAGGGCGAGCTCGTCTGGTACGAGGGCCGACCATTGTGTTTTCTGGTGACATGGGAACGTCTCGAGTTAGTATTGATGACTGTGACCTCAAGTGGAGGCGAGTGCTTGGTTTTGCACAGGATGATCGGGCCATTGTTAGAGCTGCCAGTTGAGAGAGGACTGTTGATGTACAGCATACCCCAGAGATTATGATGTCGCCTACCGTGCAGACAGAGGGACCAGCTGTTGCTGAGATTGACAGGATGTCGCTTTCGGGGCTTACGAGCTGAGATTGTCGGAGCTTCCAGGCAGATATGAGACAGATGATAGCTAGTCTACTCGATTTGAGAGACGAAGGTGATTCGTCCGATTTATGCACCGTAGCGGGCCCAGTTGAGTTGAAGATTTCCAGTGTGGAGAGTCTTACTCAGATCTAGAGCAGACCGATTCAGAGATGACCGCCAATGTGTCGCCTTTCCTGGAGGATTGAGGCGCTGTTCGGCGTACAGGTGAATGAGCCAGTTGTTGCTGCAAATGACGAGATATCGCCCAGATGGTTGGAGCTGCTGCTGCGTGAGCATATACTTAGAGAGATGATGGCGAGTCGCTAGTCACCTGAGGAAGAATGACTAGGACATTTGGTTCGTCCGTTTACCGATGCGAGGTCATCAGATAGATTGATTCCAGCTAGAGATGACTTCACGCAGATTCGTTGAGAGTCAATTGAGACGATCGAATGTCAGGAGCCCATTTTCCAAGTTTAAAGTATACGGAAAAACATGCAGGTGATTCTATGGACCCTCTAGAAGAATGAAACCCTAACTCGACTTAATGACCGTGTGAAAGCCTTTGAACCTTAGGGCTTGCGGCAGTTCCTCGGCGCCATTAGTGAGGCTTGGGTTTGCCCTTCTACGGCTGGACCACCGACGCTGAGGCATGTACTCGATACTATTAAACTGTACTCAAGATGTTGATCTCTTGGGGGATTATAAGGTTCTGACGAGTCGATCGAATGTTTCGACATCATTCGGATATCAGGTGATGGGATGCATTGCTTGGGAGACTCCAGATACGAGTATAGCCGTTGGAGCATAGTCCATGCAGCCGCGATGTGACGAGTCCGAATCAGTCGACATTGAAGCAGAGTGAAGAAAGAGTTCGCAAGAGATTTCGACGCGATGACGTCCCACTCCGCTGACATCAGAGATGTGATACGCACCCAGAGGCGTTGTATATGGATATATCTTCCAGAAAGAAGCGCGATAAGTATGCAGCCATTCCGGAATAAGAATTTGCTTCAGCAATGGATGATGACTTCCGGGCAATCCGGTAGGAAGGAGATTTGAGAGAGAGATCTCGATAGGACCTTTCTGGAAAACGATACGAGAAGACCTAGACCCAGGAGTGGTCATATTGAGCGCACCCAGCAGGCCAGAGTTGGCATTGTCGACGAGGTAGTTGATCGGATTCGGATAAAGGAACTTACCCAGATGCGTTGTGAATTGATCAAGGACGGACGAGTATTAAGTATTCATCCGATGGTTGGGACGTGTTCCCGAGGACCTGTTCGGCCTGACATCTTCTACAGAATGATGAAGCTACAGAGTACGCGATTTCGAGTCCGTGTGAGAGACTTCTGATTGATCGTGGCCGAGAACAGTGCAGTGCGTAGATATGCATGGCGTGACGTCATAGTGGACGACGATAGAGACAGGTGGAACCAGAGGTTCGGGGGAGATGCTGACGGGCTGTCATTACTTCCCGTCGAGACTAGAGACCTGATATGCTTACAGAGACGTTGGGATGCAACCAGATTCCGAGAAATGTTGTGCAGAGGACACAGATGTCCATTGAGCGAGAAGAGGTTATGCAAGAAAGCCAGCCTCCGTACAGATCGGCATAGGCATGATTGGAAGAGACCCTGAGCAGGATTCCTTCCAGGACATTGCTGCAATGTTGCTTGCACCCAGGATCAGATGTGTGATGTGCATTCAGAGAGCCAGAGGCCGACGCCAGTGATATGCTGCTTTATGAGTGGTCGTGAGGATTGACCGAGAGACGACCAGAGAAGTGACAGAACGGAATCGTCCCCGTTAGCACACCTGACAGGGCCGATGAGCTGATTGACTGCGAGATAGGTAATCCGCAGAGAAGATAAAGACCCAGAGTCAGAGGACACCAGACCGTGAGCAAGAGGCAAGTAAATATCCTGCGCTGCTAGCAGTGGATGCACCGACTCTTTCTCGACCTCGAAGGAGGAACTACCGACGACGATATTTATGATTTGTGATTTTGTGATTCAATTTTCACGTATCCGTCGTTTTGGATTTCGGTATTTTGGGCGTTCAGTTTGCATGATTTAGTTTTGATGACTGAGTTTCATGATATTTGTTTCATGCACCCACTGGATATTTATATTTTGCGCATAGTTATTACATTCGAGGTATTGATTGTGAATTCATGCACATCTTATACAGTGATTTGATTTACACTTCCAGCGGAGTTTTCATACACCTTTAGTGTTTTGATATACGATTTTGGTGCACGCCAGATGCACTAAATCGGGATTCTTCGTGCATGTCACATGCACCTGATTTTTTTTTACTGTCAGGCACACACGTTGCCTACGACAGATGTTTCGTGCACACCAGTTGCACCTAGATGTTGTTTTGTACACCTGTTTGACACATATATGGATTTTGATTCCTTGCGCACCAGACGCACAGGATATTCTTATATATGCATTTTGGGGATTGATTTCTAGTAGAGCAGTACATTTTTATGATATTCTCTATGTATTGATGTCTTCGGAGCCCCGACAAATTGGATTATTATTGAAATTGTTTTAGTATTGGGGGTTTAAATTTAAATTCGGGGACCGAATTTCTTTAAGGGGGGTAGATTGTAACATTTCAAAAAGATAAAATATTAATTTTGGGAATTTTTATAATTTAATATTATTTTATTGAATATTTTAATATTTTGGAATTATTAAATACAAATAAATGGGAAAATTTTTTGGAAAATTATGGAAAATTCTAAAATAGGGTAAATTAGAGAATTATGACATTTTAAAGTTTTTGTGATTATTTTGACACTAATTTAGTGCTAATCGCGATTAAAAATCGCTAATCGGTTTTTAGCTTTTTTGTGCAACACATGCACATATCACTTTTTCACACTTGTGCATTTTCTTGCCATGGTTCACTTTGGGTTTATTATTCTTGGGAGAAGGATTTTGAGAGAATAAGAAAAGAAAAGGAAAAGAAATGGAAAAAGATTAAAGAAATTGGTAGTAGGTGAGAGAGAGAGGTATGGGCTTAATTGACTAAAGACTTAGCCATTTTTCTTCCCTTCATTTCCCTCCCTCTTCTCCTTTCTCCTGCTGCTGCTCCTCCCTCACTTCCCTCCCCTCTTCAAGCTCCAAAAAACATTCAAAACAACTAGAAAACCCCAATCTCATTTCACTAAAAGGATGCACAAGCTCAAGATCTACACATTGGACCAAAGAAGCATGGATTTTGGCCACTAGGGGAACTCAAGAAAATTCTTGAGTTTCCAAATGAGGTATTTACTGAATCATTAACTTGGTTTATACATTACTTATACCCCATGTTTAGTTTAGAACCGATATTGTTGATTTTTGTGGAGTTCAAGAAAACCTAGTTAGGGTTTGAGGGAAACTCGTGTTGTATGTGAAATTGAGCTCAGTTGAGGTTATATAAACACCCTAGTGTATGAATTGAGACCCTAACTGGAAGCCTAAAACCAGAATACGGATTTTAGAAACCGATATCGGAAAATTTGTCCAATCTGTAATGAGTATATTGAATCTGCTATCACCCGGGGCATCCTAAAATAAAATTGATTGGACAGTGGTATGTGCAGGCACCCAGGAAGCTACCACCAAGACCCCAGCTCCTAACTCTCTTATCCGGCCGCCAATTAATCCTAATCGGCCGCAATTTGCGGCCTGAGTCCCACCATTTTGGCTCGTATTGGTTCTGTAGCTCCTACATGTTTATGTTAGACCCCTTGTATATTTAGATTTGTATAAATTGACCTAGGGTGAAATCTGGGACATATTTCCTAAATTGCTGTTTTGGATTCGTGTTTCCGTATTCCGCATTTTTGATTCTGAAATTTTGTCTTGTGTTTTACCTCGACTATTTGGCGTTTATACGACGATATAGAGGATTTATTGAAGGTTTTAAAGGCGTGCCATAGGTTCTAACCTATAGGCCTCTTATCGTATCGTTTTGGATTTCATGTGCCGTTTTTGCTTTGATTTGGTTTTAATGCGCATATACGATACTTTGATGTGTAGGTACCCCATGAAGACTTCGGGACGACAAGCAAGCGCGTGGCGACGTCCACAAATGAAGACGCTAGGTGAGTAGATTATATCTACAGGGGGAAGTCGGGTGGATGGCGTATACCACCCCCGCAGTCCGTAGTTGTTATATTATATATGATAGTTAGGTGCACTATGGATAGTATAGGGTTAGAAGTGATTAGTGTAGTTCATAGTCGCGAACCCTAGAATAGATTTACACCTACACGCACATCCTTGCATATTCATTATACTTGCACTGTGTTTGATGATATTGGATGACATTGGAGATGAGTCGATGATGTTGGGCTTTGTGCCGTGAGATCGGCAATTTGATGTGATTCGTATTTGGGATACGATACGTGATCTCTAGTGGGCCTTGGGACGTGTGCTTGCACACGCAGTAGTTGATGGTATCAGTTGTACTTGACTTAGATCAGTACCCCAGCTTATGTGATAAGATGATAGTGATACCTGAGATGTGATGAGATAGTGTGATATTAACCCGTACCCAGCGATTGGGATGCCGTACGACGATTTACCATATGAGCTTTACATTGACGATAGATCCGCACTCATTACTTGGGGATGTCATATGATATACTGTATCGTACGCGATACTATTGAGGCGGAATCACCGACTATTATATCTATATATATATCGACTCAGATGTTAAGCGGTTTCCTTACCTGTAGCTCAGCTTGTTAGTTCAGCCGTATAGTTTAGTGTAGTTGTTAGATTAGATTAGACTCCTACCTATTTCAAAACTAGCGGGTCGTGGGTATTTTAAAAGACAGGTCAAGGGATCTACGGATATTTCAAAAGGCGTATCTTTTCATAAAAACACCGTAGCCCCTATTTTCAAAATCCCATGATTCGTGATATTTCAAAAGGCACAATTTGTAGGACTTATATTAGATTAATGCAGATTAGTTATAGTTGCGTCTAGTTTCAGCTCCCACTCTTTTTGTGGTTCGCTTTGCATCGCATTCTTATATTATGTTTCATACTCCATTATTGATATCATGCTGTTAGGACACCAGCACCATTACTGATGTTGCGTATGTACCACGTACACTTACTTGCCGGCTCACACACATCTTCATCGGTAATTGCATCACGTACACCTTAGAAAATACTATTGCTTGACATAGCCTATTAGCTAATAGTTTAGACATTGTAGTTATTACCTGCTACTTCATGCATACTGTTATTCATTGTTATGCCGCATTCATGGATTCTCATGCATATATTCACTATTTTACGTGTTACTGAGGTTTTGGATTTGGATTTCCGTGAGATTTTCTGGATTTGGAGGAAAACCGCAAAAACACAAATAAACATTTTCTCTCATTTAAAATAAAAAGTGCGGTTTTCCCATGATGTATGAGTCGTCCACCATGAGTTTGCTGATGGATTTGGAAACCCGATTCGAGGAGACGGATGAACCGTTTCGGGTACATGGTGGACCCGGTGGGGTACCCCGGGGCAAGATGAATGTGGTGATGACGTTGAGCCTGGCAGGGGAGCACTACCGACCGGTGATTTTACCTGACGCGTCGGATATCCGGAGGATACCGTCGTGGTCTTGAGATTGATGGTAGGGGCCGGTCTGGACTGACGGCGCCCTAGATTTTGTGATTGAGACATTGAGATTTCGAGATATTGTGGTACAGAGACTGTGATACAGAGATATCGAGATATTTGGATTACGTTTTGTGCCGATGTTAGGCACTGTTTTATGCTGATTTCATTATGATACCTCATTTTAAAAATACAAAGGAAATCTCACTAAATTATGAAAACAGTTTCTTCATTTACATGTATTCTGTTCTCATGCATTCATACCTCATTCATATGATATATTGCTACCTGAGGCACTGACACAGGCACATGAGATTACACTCGGGTTAGATATTTACCCTAGCCTTGTTATACGCTACATGTTTTTATTGAGGATTTTGTACCGATCGTTTTGACCTAGGATTATGTCTTGCGTTCGGTTTCTGCTTGTAGTTATTCTCTATTCACGAGTTGGCAACTCACCCCCGTTATGCCACAGTTCTTGCAGGTTTTGTCGTGCAGGTTCCTTTGCGGCATTTCTGGCACATTGCTTCCTTGAGTGTGAATTGCTTTTGGTAGGTGGTTTCTTTTGCATCAAGAACCACCATTGTACTTATATTATTCTTTGTATCTAGAATTTCCATCAACCAAATTTGTATATTGTTTCAGACTCAGACTTTAGTGATGTATTATTTGACCTTAGAGTCGCGCTTAGTAGTATTGCGGTTTTCATGCTTACTGAGTTTCTTTTGGATTTGATCCTCGCCTTTCGGCGTTGTATATTATATTGCATGTTTGGTTGTGACCGTCAATTGACGAAGAGCTAGCTCCCATTTGGGGATGCCTTTTATCATTGTATATGTGTTGTGCTTGTTGTACCCCGTTCGGGGCCAGTATTTACAAAAGAAACTCTGCCGAAATTTTTAGAAAAGACTTTACCTTTTAAAAATGCACATTCGGCTTAGTTATTTAAAAACCTTGACTTCAAACATGTTTCCCTCACTTCTTTAAAAACCAGTTTTCTTTACTTACTCTTACAATGGTTTTAGATTTCTGGGCTTTTGGCTTACTTGGATCAGATGGGGTCCTATAGACTTCATATGGTTCAAGGGCCAGTCACGTGCTCTTTCGGGTCATGACACTTACAGAGACGTTGGGATGTGACCAGTTTCTGAGAAAATATTGTGCTGAGGAAACAGATGTCTTTTGAGCGAGAAGAGGTTATGCAAGAGTGCCAGCCTCCGTACAGATCGGCATAGGCATGATTGGAAGAGACCTTGAGCAGGATTCCTTCCAGGACATTGCTGCAATGATGTTTGCACCCAGGATCAGATGTGTGACGTGCATTCAGAGAGCCAGAGGCCGACGCCAGTGATATGCTGCCTTACGAGTGGTCGTGAGGATTGACCGAGAGATGACCAGAGAAGTGCCAGAACGGAAGTGTTCCCGTTAGCACACCCGACAGGGCCGATGAGCCGATTGACCGCGAGATAGGAAATCCGCAAAGAAGATAAGGACCCAGAGTCAGAGGATGCCAGACTGTGAGCAAGAGGCAAGTAGATATCCTGCGCTGCTAGCAGTGGATGCACCGACTCCTTCTCGACCTCGAAGGAGGAACTACCGATGACGGTATTTATGATTTGTGATTTTGTGATTCGATTATCACGTATCTGTCATTTTGGATTTCGGTATTTTGGGCGTTCTGTTTGCATGATTTAGTTTTGATGACTGATTTTCATGATATTGGTTTCATGCACCCACTGGATATTTATATATTTTGTGCAGAGTTATTACATTTGAGATATTGATTGAGATTTCATGCCTACCGTATGCAGTGATTTGATTTGCACTTCCAGCGTAGTTTTCATGCACCTTTAGTGTTTTGATATACGATTTTGGTGCGCGCCAGATGCACTAAATCGGGATTCTTCGTGCATGTCACATGCACCTGATTTTTCTGTCAGGCACACACGTTGCCTACGACAGATGTTTCGTGCACACCAGTTGCACCTAGATGTTGTTTTGTACACCTGTTTGACACATATATAGATTTTGATTCCTTACGCACCAGACGCATAGGATATTCTTATATATGCATTTTGGGGATTGATTTCTAGTAGAGCAGTACATTTTTATGATATTCTCTTTGTATTGATGTTTTCGGAGCCCCGACAAATTGGATTATTACTGAAATTGCTTTAGTATTGGGGGTTTAAATTTAAATTCGGGGACCGAATTTCTTTAAGGGGGGTAGATTGTAACATTTTCAAAAAGGTAAAATATTAATTTTGGGAATTTTTATAATTTAATATTATTTTATTGATTATTTTAATATTAAATTTATAATTAAATGCAAATAAATAGGAAAAATGTTAGAAAAATCATGGAAAATTCTAAAATAGGGTAAATTAGAGAATTTTGACATTTTTAAAGTTTTTGTGATTAGTTTGACACTAATTTAGTGCTAATCGCGATTAAAAATCGATAATCGGATTTTTTTGGCTTTTTGTGCAAAACTTGCACATATCACTTTTCCTACACTTGTACATTTTCTACCAAGTTACTTTGGGTTTACTATTGGTGTGAGAAGGATTTGCAATTAAAGAAAAAGGAAAAGAAAAGAAAATAAAGAAATGAAAGTGATAAAGAATGAGGGTAGGTGAGAGAGAGGGGTATGGGACCATTGACTTGAACCCTTAGCCATTTTCCCCCCCTCATTTCTCTCCCTCTCCCTTTGCTCCTGCTGCTGCTTCTTCCTCCCCCCTTTCCTCCACCTTCAATCCCTCAAATCATCTCAAAAACAACCCCAAAACCACATGTCCATTTCATTAAAAATGTGCACAATCCCTAGATCTACACATGGAGCTAAAGAAGCATGGAGTTTGGCCACTAGGGGCAACTCAAGAAAATTCTTGAGTTGCCAAATGAGGTATTTTTCTGAACCATTAGCTTAGTTATAGCATTCCCTTTACCCCATGTTTAGTTTTGAATCGATAATGTGCGATATTATGGACTTGAGGATAACCAAGTTAGGGTTTGAGGAAACTTGTGTTGTATTGGGAAATTAAGCTCAGTTAAGGTTATACCAACACCTTAGTGTATGAATTGGAACCCAAAACCTGAAGCTAAAACCAGAATACGGATTTTAGAAACCGATATCGGGGAAATTGTGAAATCTGTGAAGGTTAACTTGAATCTGCTATCATACGAGACACCTGAAAATAAAATTGAGTGGACAGTGACATGTGCAGGCACCATTGAACCAACACCCCAAACCCTAGCTCCCCACTCCACTTCGAGGCCGCCGGTTTTCCCTTTCTGGCCGCAATTTGCGGCCAAAGCAGTGAGGAATTTCCTCGTTTTGCGTGCATGGCCCTATTTCCTCAATTCTTGGCCCTGGGTACTTCTAGTTTTGACAGATTCTATCTAGGGTAAAATCTGGGACATATATCCTAAGTTGCTATTTTGGATTCGTGTTTCCGTATTCCGTATTTTTGATTCTGAATTGGTGGATTGTGTTTTGCCTCGACTATTTGGCGTTTATACGACGATATAGAGGATTTATTGATGGTTTTGAAGGCGTGCCATAGGTTCTCACCTATAGGCCCCTTATCGTATCGTTTTGGATTTCATGCGCCGTTTTAGCTTGGATGTGGTTTTAATGCGCATATACGATACTTTGATATGTAGGTACCCATGAAGACTTCGGGACGACAAGCAAATGCGTGGTGACGTCCGCAAATGATGATGTAATGTGAGTAGATTATATCTACAGGGGGAAGTCGGGTGGATGGCGTATAGCACCCCCGCAGTCCGTAGTTGTTGTTATATATGATAGTTAGGTGTACTATGGATAGTGTAGGGTTAGAGGTGACTAGTGTAGTTCATAGTCGCGAACCCTAGAATAGAATTACACCTACACGCGCACCCTTGCATATTACCTATACCTACACGGTGTTAATGATGATATTGAATGACTTTGGGGATAAGTCGATGATATTGGGCTTTGTGCCGCGAGATCGGTAATGTGATATGATTCGTATTTGGGATACGACATGTGATTCTTGCGGGCTTGGGATGTGTGTTTACCCCCGCATGCATACTTATTGATGGTATCGATTTGTACTAGACATAGACTAGTACCCCAGATTATATGATCAGATGATAGTGATACCTGTTATGTGATGAGATAGTGAGATGTTGACCCGTACCCAGCTATTGGGATGTCGTACGATGATTTACCGTACGAGCCGATATTGATGATAGATCCGCACTCATAACTCGAGGATGTCCTACGATATGTTCTTGAGGTGGGATCACCGACTATATATCTATATTTATCGACTCAGATTTAGGTGGTTTCCATACCCCTCCTGATTGACATGATACTTAGATCTGTAGTTTGCATAGCTGATTTTCACTGTGGTGTTGATGCTTTGATTTCCGCATTTTCATGCTATTCGCATCGCTTGCATATGTTTATATGCGCATACTATTATTCCATGCTGCAGGATATATTGTTACTTGCATTTCACTGATATTGTCACATGCATATTGCTTTCTGATTTACGCATTGAGATGAGTTGTTTCTATGATATTTCTGGTATTGAGAGAGGGCTGACCCGGACTGACGGGTGCCCGATACATTGAGAGAGGGCTGACCCGGACTGACGGATGCCCGATATATTGTGATAGGGCTGACCCGGACTGACGGATGCCCGATGTATTGTGATAGGGCTGACCCGGACTGACGGATGCCCGATGTATTGTGATAGGGCTGACCCGGACTGACGGATACCCGATATATTGAGAGAGGGCTGACCCGGACTGACGGATGCCCGATGTATTGTGAGAGGGCTGACCCGGACTGACGGATGCCCGATATATTGTGAGAGGGCTGACCCGGACTGACGGATGCCCGATATATTGAGAGAGGGCTGACCCGGACTGACGGATGCCCGATATATTGAGAGAGTGGGCTGACCCGGACTGACGGTCGCCCGGTATGTGAGGATTTACGTGCCGATGCTAGGCACAGGTTTTCATGATGTTTTCGAGTGTCGATGCTAGACACTCAGGTTCCATGCTGTTGGTTATATCCTCGCATTTTCCATGCATATGCTTTATGACATTTACATGCATGATGCTTATTGTCATTGGGTGACGGGTGGACGTGTTCCACATATATACAGACATGGATCTTATACAGACTGGATTTACACTGATCATACTTCATTTGTATATATAACAGGGTATGAAGGCGCTGTTATATATACCCTTACACCAATATTAGTGGTATGGGACGCTAATATATGTGTATTGATATCATTGATTCTTCGTCATATTTACTTCATGCAGACATACCTTATACTGATGACATGTTATTACCTGAGTACCTGGCACTACATACATGACTAGATGTACCTGGCCACTTTATCATACTTCAGATGTACTCTTGTGGTTATATTACTGATTGTTGACCTAGGTTTATGTCTTGCATTCGGTTTCTGCTTGTAGATATTTCTATTCACGAGTTGGCAACTCACCCCCGTTGTGCCACAGTTCTTGCAGGTTCTGCCGTACAGGTTCCATTGCGGCATTTCTGGCACACTACTTTCTTGCGGGTGATTTGCTTTTGGTAGGTGGATTCTTCCGTATCAAGAACCACCATTGTATTTACTTTATTCATTGTATCTAGAATTTCCATCAACCAAAAACTTGTATATTGTTTCAGACTTAGACATTGTGTTGTATTATTCGACCTTAGAGTCGCGCTTAGTAGTATTGCGGTTTTCTTGTTGCTTTTGGGTTCTTTTGGTTTGACCCTCGCCTTTCGGCATTGTATATTCTTATTGCTTGTGTGGTTGTGGCCGTCATTTGACGAAGAGCTAGCTCCCGCTTGGGGATGCCTTTATCATTGCTTATATTGTTATCCTTGTTGTACCCCATTCGGGGCCAGTTTTACAAAAGAAACTCTGCCGAAATTTTTAGAAAAGACGGTACTGTTTTAAAATGCATATTCGGCTTAGTTATTTAAAAACCTTGATTTCAAATATGTAGTTCTTCACTTCTTTAAACCAGTTTCTTTACTTATTCTTAAAAAATGGTTTTAGATTTCTGGGCTTTTGGCTTACTTGGATCAGATGGAGTCCTATAGACTTCATATGGTTCAAGGGCCAGTCACGTGCTCTTTCGGGTCGTGACACAAGATCTGTCTTATATGCAGTACGGAAAGCCCATAGTGAATCGATCAATTTTAGTTACCAATCTTTACGGTTTTTAGAAACCGTTTTCTCCAAGATTTGCTTAATTTGTCGATTCGAGATCTCGGCTTGCCCACATGTTTGGGGATGGTATGGCGTTGACAGCTTATGGGTGATAGAGTATTTGCGCATTAGGGACTCAAAAGTCCTATTGCAAAAGTGAGAACCATTATCACTTATTATCGCACGAGGGTGCCCAAATCGAGAAAAGATGTGTTCTTTTAGAAATCGAACGACAACCTTGTTATCATTCGTTCGACTAGGCACAGCCTCGACCCATTTTGAAACATAGTCAACAGCCAAAAGAATATACACATTTCCAAAAGAGTTAGGAAATGGTCCCATAAAATCTATACCCCAAACATCAAAAATGTCTACAACCAAAATCGGTTGGAGCGGCATTTCGTTTATCCGCGATATCCGGCCAAAGTGTTGGCACCGGGAGCAAGTTTTGCAGTATTCGAATGCATCTTTGAAGAGTCGTGGCCAATAGAAACCACACTGCAAAACTTTCTCGGCTGTCTTCTTTGGGCCAAAGTGCCCTCCACATGCTTGATCGTGGCAAAAAAACAGCACACTCTTAACCTCATTTTCAGGTACACACCGGCGAATGATTTGGTCGGAACAATAATTAAAAAGATAAGGTTCATCCCAGTAAAAATGCTTTACTTGGGACAAAAATCGTAGTTTGTCTTGTTTCGACCAATCGTTAGGTATCAAGCCGGTGGCTAAGTAGTTTACAATATCGGCGAACCATGGTTCGCAAGAAACGGTCAAGAGTTGCTCATCGGGGAAAGCATCAGTGATAGGCAGTTCAAGTGTAGGCGAAGAAGGAAGTCGTGAAAGGTGATCGGCCACTACGTTTTCACATCCCTTTTTGTCCCTTATAACAAGGTCAAATTCTTGCAGCAAAAGGATCCAACGTATTAGCCTAGACTTAGCATCCTTCTTCGCAAAAAGGTGGCGAAGAGCTGAGTGATCCGTGTACACTATAACTGGGGAGCCGATTAAATAAGGCCGAAATTTTTCAAGTGCAAACACAACCGCTAAAAACTCTTTTTCTGTTGTTGTGTAGTTTAATTGGGCCTCATTTAATGTTCGGCTAGCGTAGTAAATTACATGCGGCATCTTGTTAATGTGCTGTCCAAGAACAGCACCAATGGCAAAATCTGATGCGTCGCACATAATTTCAAAAGGGTGCGTCCAGTCTGGAGATGAAAGGATGGGCGCAGAAATGAGTGAGTGTTTCAAAGACTCGAACGCTTTCATGCAAGTTGAGTCGAAAACAAAAGTAGTGTCCTTGGCCAACAAGAGAGTCAAGGGTCTAGCAATCTTGCTAAAGTCCTTGATGAACCGTCTATAAAAACCGGCATGGCCAAGGAAAGCTCGGATATCTTTGACGCATTTAGGAGGAGGAAGATTAGAAATGACTTCGATTTTAGCTCTATCAACCTCTATACCGTTTTGCGAGATGACATGTCCTAAGACAATGCCTTCTCGTACCATAAAGTGGCATTTCTCCCAATTCAAAGTTAGGTTCTTCTCCCTACAGCGGGTGAGAACTGCGTCAAGATGTCGTAAACACTCATCGAAGGAGTCACCAAAAATGGAGAAATCATCCATAAAGATTTCCAAAAACTTCTCCACCATGTCCAAAAAGATCCCCATCATACACCGCTGAAATGTAGCGGGTGCATTGCATAACCCAAAGGGCATGCGACGATAAGCAAAAGTGCCAAAGGGACAAGTAAATGTAGTCTTGTCTTGATCCTCTTTGGCTATGGGGACTTGATTATAACCGGAATAGCCATCTAAAGAGCAGTAGAATTCGTGCCCCGCCAATCGTTCAAGCATTTGGTCAATGAACGGTAAAGGAAAGTGGTCCTTCCTTGTCGCGGTATTGAGTTTCCGGTAGTCGATGCAAACTCGCCACCCAGTTTGGGTGCGAGTGGGAATTAACTCATTTGCCTCATTGGTGATGACCGTGATGCCCGATTTCTTTGGCACGACATGAATGGGGATAACCCATTGGCTATCCGAGATAGGGTAAATGATACCGCTATCAAGACACTTAACAATCTCCTTCTTGACCGCCTCTTTCATGATGGGGTTGAGGCGTCTTTGTGGATCCCTTGCCGGCTTGGCATCATCTATCAAGTGTATATGATGTTCGACTATGAGGGGACTAATCCCCTTGATGTCCGCCATAGACCAGCCGAAAGCTTGCCGATTATTGTATAAGACCGTTAAAAGAGCCTTCTCTTGCTCAAGAGCTAGAGAGGCCGATATGATAACTGGTAAGGTCTCATTTTCACCTAGATAAGCATATTTTAGGTGCGACGGCAAAAGCTTTAGCTCGAGTTTAGGTGGTGAAACAATAGATGGTAACAATGGAGTAACTGTTTCAAACTCGAAGGATTCCATCAAAGGTTCAAATTGAGTGTACGCTACCGAGTCGGATGGTTCAACTAACTCATCCGAAAAAGCAAAAGACTCAAACTCGGGTGGAGAGTCTTCAAGATCATCAACAAAGGTGAAACACTCGTAATCTTTGTCCGTCGTGAAAGCTGTGTCGGATTCTAGAAGGAACGCACTAGTGGCGTCAATATTACTGTGATCAAACATGAAATTCTCGAACTCACAGTCCTCCTCCGCGATCTCATCGATCGAGCACACATCAAGTACGCTAGAATTAGGCTCGCAAGGCTGACTTCCTAACTTGAAAATGTTAGGTTCAACTGTCATCTTGCCAAAAGATAGATTCATTGAACCATTACGACAGTTGATTACCGCGTTAGAAGTCGCGAGGAATGGTCGACCAAGTATCACCGGAATTTGATTACGGGGGTTAGCGACAGGCTGTGTATCCATAACAATAAAGTCCACGGGGAAAATGAAATCCCCTACTCTAATTAACACATCCTCCAACTCTCCCCTAGGGTAGGTGATTGATCGGTAAGCCATTTGGAGAGTGCAATGAGTAGGCTTGAGCTCTCCAACGCCTAATTGTTCGTACACCGAATAGGGTAGCAAATTGACACTAGCATCAAGATCTAATAGTTCTCTATTGATGGTCTTGTTCCCAATTGTGATCGAAATAGTAGGACAACCGGGGTCCTTGTGCTTTGGGGGTAAAGAATTGACAAGAGCATCACTGACAGCACTAGCCACGAAAACTTTCTTTGGTACTTGTGACTTCCTCTTTTTTGTGCATAAGTCCTTTAAGATTTTTGCATATGAAGGAACTTGTTGGATTGCATCCAAAAGAGGAATATTTATGCTAACCTGTTTGAACAACTCTACAATCTTCTCCATCTGTGGAGTTGGTTTATTGGATCTCAACCGATTTGGAAAAGGAACATTTTGAAAAGTTGTTGAGTCCAATTTTTGCGGATCAGATTGTTGAGTTGGAACGGAACCCCGTGTAGATGTGTTCGTGTTGTGAGGAGAGGGTCCGTTCGAGCTAGAAGAAGTAGAGCCATGTGAAGGATGGAGAATAGGCTCTAACGAAGAAGAAGAGGAAGATGAAGGACCACCGGCAGAGGTGTCACGATGAATACCCACATTGTTTTGCAGCACTTTTCCGGATCTCAACGTGGTCACAGCATTCACATTATGATTCTGCTGTTCATGTGCAACATGTGCGTGACCGGGATTTAGGAGTGGTTGAGACGGAAGTTTTCCTTTCTCTCGCTCTTTCAATGCTGCGTTGAGTTGTGCAATTTGTGCCTCAATAGCTTTGATGCTTTGATCGTGTGAGGCACTGTTTTGCACCAAAGATTGAACAGAAGTCTCTATCCTAGCTGTGGACTGTGCAGATTGCTTTAGGAATGCTTCTAGACTTCTTTCGAGCGAGCTAACAACATTTTGAGGGGGAACAAAATTGTTGGGTACAAAATTGTTCATCTGATTAGGGTAAGGTTGCTGTTGGAGAGGCTGCTGAAATTGAGTTTGTGGAGGTGCTTGTTGTTGTGGAGGAGGAGCTCTTTGAAAATTGTTGTTTCCTTGGACTTGTTGATTTTGGTTCCAAGCGAAATTAGGGTGGCTCTTCCAACCCGGATTGTATGTTGAAGAGTATGGATCATTTCTTTGTCGTTGCTGAAAGGCAGCATTGACTTGATCTTGTCCTTGAGTGGATGCAGTGTAAGGACACTCTTCGGTGAGATGTGATGGATCCGAACAACAAGCACAAACTGTTCGTGGGGGCACAACAGGGGCAGGAGAAGGTGCTGAGATTTTGGTCTCAAGCGCTTCTAGCTTTTTCGTAAGAGCGGCCATCTCGGCCTTCATAGCAATTGACATCTCTACTTGATGTATGCCTGCCCTAGGTTGACCAATAGAAGAAGATGATGTGGTCTTGGTGCTCTCCCACTGAATCGTTTGCTCACTAAGATCCTCAAGAAACTGCCACGCTTCCTCACTAGATTTGGACAGAAAGTGACCTTGACTAATGGTTTCTAGCAACTGCTTCGTTGCTGGGTTCAATCCCTCGTATAAGGTTTGGCAGAGTTGCCATCTTTCGATTCCATGGTGAGGGCATTGAACGAGAAGGTCTTTGAATCTTTCAAAACATTTCCAAAATGGTTCGGCAGGAAGCTGTGAAAATTGTATAATTTCATTACGGATTTTAGCAGTTTTGTGATGAGGATAGAACTTTTTAAGAAAAGCTTTCACAAACTCGTCCCAATTTCTAATTGAGTGTGATGCGGTGCTGTATAGCCACTTCTCGGCTAGGTCACATAAGGTGAAAGGAATGACCCTTAGCCTTATAGCGTCATCACTTAATTGGGTTGTTTTCATCATGGCGCAAACGTTTTGGAATTTGTTGATAAAGATATATTCATATTCGGATTCCAAACCATGAAACTTAGGCAGCATGTTGATGAAGTGGGGTTTGATCTCGAAATTGTCCCCATTAGCCGGTGGGAGGGAAAGACAAGTAGGAAGGGCGGTGCGGATGGGGTAGAAAAGATCCTGGAGCGCGACTCGTGCGGGCGCTTCGACAGGCGGAAGATTCGGGTTATTCGCACTTGGCGGAGGTGGAATCATTCCCGTCGGTAAGGTGTTGTTAGGATCGTATCCCGACATACCTTCGAAAGAATGTGATGGTGAAAGTGAAGAAGTGGACAAGATTTCGACTTCGGAGTCGAAAGGTTCGTCGGTCGGTACCAATGAAACACGGACTAATCGGGCGCTAGGGTACCTAGTCCAACCGGACATACACTAAAAGGGTTAGTGTAGTCGAAAGATGAAAGACAGAATGTGAAGGTAAGAAAACGTCAATGATAAGAAGTGGTGTAAGTGAGTGCAAAGATTCTTTAGCGACAAGTTGCAAGTTTTGAAAAGATTTTCCTTTTTTCTTTTTAAGTGAGCTTTTGCAAAAAGATTTTGAAAAGAGACTAGTGACACAAATGCAATTAACCACACATGCACAATCAGGCCTAAGTCTAGGGTCGCCTAGGTCAGCTAGACAGCTCCTAACTGTTCCAAAGGGCTAGAGATAGGACCTCAAACCGCCTCTTCACGGACAAGTACGGCCAGGTAAGTGGGAAGGAACCACCACTACAGTGGGCCTAATTAAAAACCACTAGCCTAGTCACCGCAATGTCGGTTAGGATAAACGGCCGATGCCTATACTAGTCCTCTGTCCTATTGAGCTCGAGGTCCTTAGGGCTGAGCCTAATATTTTTTTAAATTAAAAGTGGTCAATGCAAATGCTTTAAGTGATTTCTGGGGTCCTGGGATAGGTGATGAAATCCCCACCCAATCAGAATTGGTCAATAGCCCCTTAAAGTCAGATTAAAGTATGCAAAGCAGTAAATCACTTGCAATCAATTTGCTTTTTAGCGCGGCGCAAAGAATCCTGCAGAAAATCAATTATTGGAAGGGGAAGAAGATTTTTAGCGCAAAGAATCTTGCAGAATATTTGACAGAAAATATATGGGGATTTGCAGAGGGGAGAATAAGGGAACAAACAGTGCAATTTTTGCGCAGAGATCTTCACAAGGAGCCGCGGATGCGCGGTCTTAACCAGGTAAGTGCCGCGGATGCGCGGTTGGGTAGCAGCTTCAGGTTGCCAAAAAATTTCTGCTGTTCTGTAATCTCAATCCCTCTCTGTTTTGATGTATCTTTTTCTGTTTTGCCTTCTGTGTTGTTTCAGATCCGTCAATCTTGCAAAGATCCACAAAGAAACCCTTCAAACAATAAAAGATGATAAATTTTTATTTATTTTTTTGGAATTTTTCAGATTTTTATGATTTTTTTAGATTTTATATTAACCCGAAATTACAAAAAGAAAATTTTACGCCATCCCCGGCAACGGCGCCATTTGATTTAAATAATTTAGCGTGCTAGCGCTTTCTAAAAGATAGATCAAAAATATTTGTAACCGCAATCAAGAACGGCGTCGCTTTGCAGCTAGCCAGTGAGTACGGGTCGGTCCACAGGGATGTTGTGAATTTCCTAATCGCGCTAACGAGTTAATTCCGAAGGGTGTTCGGATTGATTATTAAATCTACAAATTGAAGTTGTATGATACTAGGATTAGAAACTTGCTAGGATTAGGTTTAGGGAAAATTTGGTAAACAAAGATCTACATCTCTTTCCATTACCTTTAATTAAAGATAACATATTAGTGTTATGGTAAATTTTAACAAAGGGGATTAGGATGATTGGGAAGATTGATTCTTCCTCTAGATCCTTGTCCTTCCTTTCTTAATCTTTACCCTAACCTCCATGGAAAACCTTAAAATCCGGGCCTTTAGACTGCGGAATCACCGTTACCTCGAGAGATAGAGTGCCGTAGGGAGCGGAATAAGAAGGTATGCATGGAGTTCTAATTTTCATAAAAGATTGGCAAAGAAAAGAGATGAGAGATCTTCATCTCTCAAATCCTTCCCTATTCCTAACTCTAACAAGCGAGGAAACTACTCGCTCATTGAAGGGATGAAGAAAGGCATGATTTTATTAAAGAGAAGAAACATCTATTGCAAGTTAATAAAATTCTTAAACTAAATTAAACTAAGAGAAGAAAATAATTTACCTACAAAAAATGATGCTCTCCAAAAGAATGCTGAAATTTATTAATGAAGGGAGGCATAAGAAATTACAATGAGTAGAGTTCCTATTTATAGAGAATGGGAAACCCTAGGTTACAATTGATTTGCATGTCTACATTTACCAAAATATCCTTAGGAAGACCTAGTCAAAGTAGACTTCAAGCTTTGGTAAAATTTTATGTCTCTTTAAAAGAAAGTATTGGGCCTTGGATCTTTGGCTTCCTTATTATTTGGTTCTTTATTAAAATAGCTTTTATGTTTCTTCCAGATCTCCAGTGAATAATTGCGGTGGGCTTTTAACCGTTCGCTTTGTAATCTTGGACTTTGCATTGCCTTGTACTCTGTGAATTTTATGTTTGATGTAGGCTTGATCAAGAGTCTTCTATTTGTTGGTCAAAGTCCACTTTTGCATCGTCTTTTCATCATTTTCACTGTTTTCTGTCCAAGAACCTGTAACCTGTAATATGTAGCAGACATGCGTCAAAAGCACCTATTTATTTATAAAATGAATAAGAATGGGGAATATAATAATGCAATATTATGGTGTGAACACCTTTCCATATCTCATATGGAGTGGTAGGCACAGATTTGGTGGGGACCATATTCAATAGATGTTTGGCTTTTTCAAGCGCATACCCCCAGAAGGAAATAGGCAACTCAGCTGTGCTCATCATGGAGCGCACCATATCTAATAGGGTGCGGTTCCTCCGTTCTGATACACCGTTGTGCTGTGGTGTATATGGAGGAATCGGCTGACAGAGAATCCCATTCTCTTTTAGGAAGTCCAGGAATTCACTGCTCAAGTATTCACCTCCTCGATGAGATTGAAGGATTTTAATACTTTTTCCGGTTTGGTTCTCGACTTCTTGTTTATATTCTCTAAATTTCTCAAAAGCTTCAGACTTTATGTCTTATCAAAAACACATGTCCGTATCTTGAGAGATCGTCAGTGAATGTAATGAAGTACGAAGAACCATCCCTGGCATGTGTAGACATGGGACCGCATACATCACTATGTATCAGTCCCAAGAGTTTGGTAACTCTTTCTCCGTGTCCCGTAAACGGAGATTTGGTCATCTTGCTTTTGAGACATGACTGGCAAGTGTCATAAGATGAAAATTCGAACTGTTTCAAATATCCATCCTTATGCAACTTAGCCAGTCGTGTCGCATTGATGTGACCCTGTCCACAATGCCACAAGAAGGATTCGTTCAGTTCTGAACTCTTCCTCTTGTGTGTGTTTGTTATGCTCAGAACTGTTGATTGATTTAGAACATAAATGCCATTGCACAACGTGCCTGATCCAACCAACTTTTGGTTACGGAAAATGTTCATAACATATCAGGTTCGGCATGTAATAGCATTCGTTCAGAACCAATGTATTACTAGTTGGTAATGCAAGGTTATATTCCCCGACAGTCTTAGCTGCAACAATTGCACCATTTCCAACTCTAATGTCTTTATCACCTTCTCCAAGTTCTCTACCTTTCCTGAGCCCATGTAACTGATTACATATATGGGATCCTGACCCGGTATCTAATACCCAGGATGTAGGGCAAATGGAGAAACAGTTCTCTGTAACGAACACACCCGAAGAAAATGCATCAACATGTACTTTCTTCATTCGGGTGGCATGGGAATCCTGGTATTCCCCTATATCCTGTTCAGTCCTATAACTCTTATAAGAAAGAACGGAACCAACGTTCCCCAGCACAGTATAACATGCGGGTTCGGTCAATACATCCATATTATTATCTTGATTAGGGCATGACATGGTCGCTACCTGGAGAGAGAGAGAAGAAAACACTTTAGCGTATGCTCTTGCAAGATCAAATTAGTTATTATCTTATCTAATCAGGATGGCTCTCACTGGTTTTTATCAAATCTTCCTTCAAACCCTAAAAGGAAAGACTAGCCGGGATTAATTACACCTTACAACTTCTCCGATCTTTCAGCCAGGCCAGTGTCGGTACTTTGAGGGAGGTTCCCCGTGCTTTCGCACGTACCTAATTAAAGTAAATCTCGTTTTCCCAGAGGCGAAACCCATTGACACCTTTCTAGACACCTACTTGATCGGCTAATTGTAATGTGTAAAACTCTCCCAGGAGTAACTCTTACTCGCAGTGGGTATCGGGATCCAACTATCTCATAGAAGCTATGCAATCTCATTGCAAATTTCAACACTTGAAATTTCCGATAATGCTTTTGCCCCTAGCGTGCTATGACCTTGACGAAAGCCAACAAACCACAGCCCACTAGTCAAGTTCAACCCGTACATTTCTTGACTGAATTAAGCCCACCCGCACGACCCTTGACGAAAGCCAACAAAGCCGTACGACTACCCTAATCCAGTCGCATCATATGCAGCAGATAAGCAGCACATAGCTACCGCACACTACATCTTGACGAAAGCCAACAAATGTAGCACGAATACTATATGCAACTTATCTGAAATGACGGAGGACTACGACAGGTTTTTCTGAAAACCTATTGCGTAATGAACTTGATATCGTTGTAGAATCAAGTGAAGTTTTGAAATGGAGTGATTTTGAGGCTTTTCTAGTTTTGCTAAAGGGGTCACTCCCGGCGAAGGGATCATCGGCCCTTTCCTCGTCGAATGAGGTGCGGGATATATCATATATATCACTGTGCAAAGCAGAAACAATAGAAGCAATCAAAAGACAAACCGAGTGTGTAGCATCTGCCAGTTATTGCTAAAGGGGTCAATCCCGGTGAAGGGATCTCGGCCCTTTCCACATCGAATAAGGTGCAGGGTATATCATATATACCGCTATGCAAAGCAAAACTGTAGCTAACCCTTTTATTTTAAAAATTTTGATTCTACAACATCTTTTAGGTTTCTTTTTTTTCATTAATCACATTAATGAAGTCCCATCATTTAAGTCACCTAAACATCACAGATAAATACGACGTACACTTATGCCATCCACATTCGCCTCGATGTCCCCTCGTGCACCGTTAGGTTAGGTAACTAACGACAGAGCAGGGCAGGGCTAGTGCGGGTGTAAAACATAAGTAACGTTTATATAATATATCATATATACTATATACTGTATCCATCAGAACATATCAAATGATCACATCACATATATCGCATCAGAAACATAGATATAATGTGGGATATACTAGGACGTCCGTATTTAGTATTTAGCCAATAATAGAAAATATGGATTCCACAGTCGCGACGAATAGCCAAGCCCACACCATGGACCCCTACGAGAGCGGCAAGCGACCCTACCAATTCTGGAGTTTAGGAGACCCGGTCTCGACTCCTCGAGATGGACTCCCACTGAACCCCAGAACCCGGTCACCCGTGCTCCCCTCCTTGGGTCCATCCTAATGCGGAAAAGTGAATAATATACAACACAGGTGGCATCGACCTCAACACGGAAGTGCCCCAAATAAAAGAATATTACATTACATTTGAATTTACATGAATGAAAATATAAATCTCTCATCTCACATAAAAAACCCCCGGCTATTCAATCGCAACAATCCTGCACATCATATCTCAGCAACACATAATATCTCATATCATCAACGTAAGTATGTATGCGTACCCCAATTGTCGTTGACGTATAGCAACGAAACCGGCGATATCGACATACAACACTTACGGTCACAGAAAAGAAAGTGTAAAACTGCAATATCTGGAATCCACATTCTCTTTAGACATCGTAAATGCGAAGTATCACATACCTCGTATTTCATATCTTATAATATGAATTCCACACATTGCATCACATTCCAGATAATTAGACAGTATTAAAGTTTTCGAACGAACGATCAAATACCCAAGATTCACTAAAGCTCAACACTTGAGCGGAGTTCAAAAACCCGGAGTGTGACACAGTGGTAGCGGTCCAGCCGTAGAAGGGCCAAGCCAACGCCTCACATGTGGCACGCCGTACTGCCCCAAACCCTAAAGTTCAAAAGGCAGTTCAAGACGGTCACATAATCGAGTTAAGGTTTGTTGTCTTCTAGAGGGTCCACCACAAACAAACTTGCACGAACCTCCGAAGGATTTAAACCCCGTGAAAAGTGAGCAAATTATACTCATTCAAACACTTCACTGCTTTCTAATTTACCCTGAAAAGTCATGAAATCAAAATTCCGATCGAATCGACGAGTCCAAAACCATCTACAGAATTTTTCAGAACTAAATACAGATTAAAAATACCTTAAAAAATATACTAGCAGAAATAATCATTACAACATAAAAATTATACAGTGATGGAGGAGTGCGGCCGCGGAACCGCTGCCTAAGCAAGCTTAGGCCGCGTTTCCGCGGCCGAAAATACTGTTCATGGAAAATTTTTTATACCGTAATTCTTATTTTTACCTGCTGAATTTTTTACATATTTTTAATTCTGAAAATAACCAGATTTTGAAAAAGGTCCAGAGAACACCCAAAAATCCGTATTTTCGGTTCGATCGGAGATTTAACTTCGTAAAGGTGTCGCCTAATGTTCTAGGTCGGCTCTGATACCAATGAAAGGTTAGCCTAGCACCTCATGAAGGGTTTGGAAGCATCACATGAACCAAAGAATGCATTTTAGGGTGCTAATCTAACAAGCATCGGATCGTTCCTAGAAAAATTAGGGTTTCAAAAAAATTCACATCAACATATGAAAAGAAAAGCTAGGGTTTAGAGAGTACAACCTTTGTAGCTCCCTACGCTAGACTCCTCAGCTACTTAGGGTTTGAAAAAGCTCCTCTTGAACTCCTCGAGGTCACCGATGATCCACCCGGAGTCCGCTTTGTCCAAGCTTGCAACTTTATCCGATCAAGTGAACAAAATGAAGCTTAACACTCTAAACAAGTTGGCTAAACTTGTGTAGAATGATGTTGTGGTTCTTATTCTCACTTCAAAATCCAATCTTGTTATGTAATTTGCTCACTACAAAAGTCTAGAGAGCAAGTGAAGAAGGAGGAAGAAGATGATGGCTATTTTTGGAAGAAGATAAGAATAACTCTTAAAAGAAAAATAGAAATATATCAATATATATTTCTTATCTCTCATCTCAAACCATGGTTGAAACATTATTGAACTTGAGTTAAAACCCAAAAGGAAAAGTAATCCATGGTTAAATGGTGGGTGAGCATGGTTAGGTAAAGAAGAGTGTAGAAAGCTTCTATGAATTATCCTTTCCTATATCCATTTTGTTTTAACTAAAAATCAAATAATAATCCAAATAAAAACCCATGGTGTGAGTCTTATATTGCCACCATTTCCTTGTATAATCAACCATGATAGAATGATGTATGTATGCATGTGTGCATGCACATCCATATGTGCATGAAACTAGAAAGGAAGAAAGACATACATGCATGCATACATCCATCCATCACAAGAAAGGATTTCTAGTGAGAAACTAATGGTTAAATGATAAATCAATCCGGTCATATCACATATGACCCGAACCAAAAGCAAGCCGCCCGATCAATATACGGTATCCTATACGCGTATTTTAATCGGGTCCATGCGCATATCGCATACGCGCACCACAACGTTTCGCCTGGACTAGGAAACTCCATTGTAGGACTCTGAGACTCGTCAATACGCCGGCAGTGGGTGATGATCATATCAAGCACCCCCAAGCTGCAAGCGGTCAGCTAAACGTAACGGCCACCCGGGTATTGAGCGATCAGAAGAGAACAAGCGAACCTGCTACAACTCCCGTCGAGCCAACCGACAACACTTCCCGTACAGTCCGGTCTCCTCGTCTGATATGTCGCATATCAAGTCTAGGGGTCGTAAACGTCTGAATCCAATAACCGATAAGTCATGCCGATGTGAGGCTCATAACGGGTCGAGAAACTACTGGTAACACTTACCAGCAAATCTCTGATCAGCCCTGGCTAGGGACTTCCCTGTTACGGCCAATCGAGCACAGCGCAACATCAACCCCCAATACCGGGAGAGACGAAACCCCTCCTATCGCTCATTGCCTCCATGTGACTCGGGACTGTACCCAAAAACCACCGTTTTGCACGCCCTCATGGACGTGGTATGGTGGAGATCAAAGCACAATGGGAATCACATAAGACTCTATGACGATCTCGGGTCTACAGACTAACCTGCACAAGTGTCACCTGAGAACTGCCATCTGACGTGAGGTATAATACCATCTGGGAGTTCTCGGCGAGTCCGTCCAGTGTACCTAGTCTCCACTGAGCACCCGTATGCCATCTCTAATGTCAAACACCAATGGATATGGGATCATCCATTGCCCATCTCATGGGTCGAGAAGTGTATACGCTAGTCTACACTGGTATATCGATGCCCCGTCTCGATACACCTACGACTAGGGACCTTGAAGGATGTACTTATGGACTACCATGTCCCCACTAGTATGATCTGCATCATAGTCCAGGTAGTCAAGTACACATCCTAAGGGCTTTACCAACATGTAACTATAAGACAGTTTAAAGAGACTGGTATACATGTTAAGATAAAGAGCAACCATATAGCATACTATCATATCGAGCAAGAAAGTCATCTCTATATATGTCCAAGCATCCAATATAATATACATCATCTGTACAATACTGGCCTCTAGGGCATACATACAACTAACAATACTGGAATACTATTAAACTGTACCCAATATGTTGAGCTCTTGGGGGATTATGGAACCTTGACAAATCGATCGAAAGGTTCGACATCATTCGGATATCATGTGATGGGATACATTGCTTGGGAGACTCCAGATACGAGTATAACCGTTGGAGCGCGGTCCATGCAGCCACGAAGAGACGAGTCCGAAGCAGTCGACATTAGAGAAAAGTGGAGTAAGAGGTTCGTACGAGATCTTGATGAGATGAAGTTCCACTCCGCCGACATCAGAGATGTGATACACATGCAGAGGCATTGTATATGGATATATCTTTCAGAAGGAGTCGCGATGAGTATGCAGCCGTTCCGGAATAAGATACAGATATAGAAAAGGATGATAACCTCCGGGCAGTTCGGAAAAATTGAGATTTGAGAGAGATCTCGACATGACCTTTCTGGAATACTATACGAGAAGATTTGGGCCCAGGATCGGTCATATTATACACACCCAGCAGGCCAGAGTTCGGCATCGTCGATGAGACATGTTATGAGTGACTATGATAGTTGGCCAGAGATCTTTAGAGAATGTGCCAGAGCGGATTGCTTCCATTATCGTTTCTATATTGAATCGATGAGCCGAGGAGCTATGCACTTAGCAATCTGCAGTGAGAGACGAGAGCCTAAGGGCACCAGACGACAGACCACGAATAGTAGGCAGGTAGATATCTTGCTCTGCTAGCATTGGATGCACCGACACCTTTTCGACTTTGAAGGTGGAAATATCGACGACGGTATTTATGATTTGTGATTTGGTGATTCGATTATCACGTAATCGTCACCTTGGATTTCTGTATTTTGGACGATTTATTCGCATGATTTAGTTTTGATGACCGAGTTTCATGATATTTGTTTTCGTGCACCAAGGCTGCACCTACTGGGTATTCATATTTTGTGCATAGTTATTACACTTGGGATATGCTTTATACACCATTGTGTTGATTTATGATTTGTGCACAGTGATTGCACTTAATATCGTTTTTGTGCCTTGGACGCACATGTTTATGATTTCATGGATTTCATACAGTTGGGTTGATTTTGTGCATATAGTGTTGGATATATGTATGCCCTAGAGGCCATTATATGATAGTGGATGTATTTATACATGTATATATATTCAATATGCATTCTTGCTCGACATGATAGTATGCTATCTGGTTCTTCTTTATCTGACATGTTGATTTGATCATGCTTTTATTCATTCATACATGCTGATAAAGCCCTGAGGATATCGGCTTGACTACTCTGATTATGATGGAGATCATACTAGTGGAACATCTGTAGTCTATAAGCATATCCTGGAAAGTCCCTAGTTGTAGGTATATCGAGACGGGGCATTGATATACCAGAGTAAACTAGCGTATATAATACTAGACCCATACGATGGGCGATGAATGTTCCCATATTCATCGATGTTTGACATCAAGATCATATACGGGTGCTCAGTGGTGACTGGGTACACTGGACAGCCTCACCGAGAACTCCTATATGGAATTATATCTATGTCGGATAGCAGTTCTCAGGTGACACTGGTACAGGTTAGTCTGTAGACCCGAGATCGTCATAGAGTCTTGTGTGTTCTCCCACTGTACTTTGATTGCCACCCTACCACGGTTCTACTGAGTCGTGCAAACAGGTAGCCGTTGGGTAAAGTCCCGAGACACACGAAGACAATGAGCGATAGGAGGGGTTTCGTCTCTCCCGGTATTGGGAGTTGATGCTATGCTGTGCCCGACTGGTTATATCAATAAGTCCCTGGCCAGGGCTGCTGAGATTTGCTGATAAGTGTTATCAGTAGTTTCTCGATCTGTTATAGACCATTCACCGGCATGATTTATTGAGTTATTGGGTCGACGTGACCATCCCTAGGCTCGATATGCAGCATATTTGACGAAGAGACCGGACAATACGGTAGTGTTGCCGGTTGGCTCGAAGGGAGTTGTAACTGGTTCGCTTGTTTTCTTCTGATCGCTCAATACCCGGGTGGCCGTTACGTTTAGCTGACCGCTTGCGGCTTGGGGGTGCTTGATATGATCATCACCCTCTGCCAGCGTATTGACGAGTCTTAGAGTCCCACAAAGTGTTAGTGTATATGCCCTAGAAGCCATTACTGTATCATACTAGTTTGTATATTACTTAATGGAAGCTTGGGATATTCACCTTGTATATACAATCTTGCTCAAAATAGTAGTATGCTACTTGGTTTGTTTCTACTTCAATGTGTACATGTGTTTATTCTTGTATATCACCTATACACATTAGTGGAGCTCTTAGGATCTTTGCTTGATTACCAGCGATGTGATGGCAGTCACACTAGTGGGGCTGGGTAATCTATAAGCACATCCTTATGCAGGTCCCTGGTCGCAGGACTATTGAGATAGGGCATCGATACTCCGGAGTAGACTAGCGCATGCGCTTCTCATCACAGTGTGGGAGACGGTCTGTCCCACAGCCGTCAGTACGTCGTACTTGAGATAGTATGCGGGTGCTCGTTCGGTTACGGGTACACTGGACAGGACTCGTCGGGAACTGACTAGTTTGTATTATGCCTATCGTCAGTTATCAGTTCCCAGGTGACATGAGTATAGCTTAGTCCGCTGACTTGACACTGTCACTTCGCCTCGAGTGTATTCCCACTGTACTTTGATCACTACCCTACCACGGCTCAAAGGAGTCGTGCAAACAGGTAGTGGTTGGGTGCAGTCCCGAAGCACTTGGAGGCAGTGACGGTTAGACGGGATTCGCCTCTCCCGGTATTGGGGGTTGACATCGCGCTGTGTCTAGGAGAGCCATTACACGAGTAGTCCCTGGCCAGGGCAAACCAGATATACTGGTAGGCTTCCAGTGTTATCTCAGGGTGTTTTGGGCTTCGCTCCGGCACGACTTGTACCGCTATTGGGGGACTGACGTTTACCGCCCCCTAGGCCCGCCATGCGATGTATCAGACGAACAGACCGGACTGTACGGAGAGTGTCATATTCAGACTCAGTAGGAATTCAGATGGGTTTCGCCTCGTCGGTCTTCTTGTCGGCATTACCTGGGGACCGTTACGCACAGCTATTGCCGCTTGCGGTCTGTGGTTAAACCCACTGCCAGCGTAGTGTCGAGTCTTTAGAGTCCCACACAGAAAGCTTTTCGCCTTTAGGCAAAAGAGTAGAGGTCGCATGGTTTTGCGACAGGTCGCATGGTTTTGCGACAGGGTTCGGTCACATCCGTGCACTTATGCACGTACAGTGTCCGGACAGTTTGCACTAGCGGGCTTTGGTTTAAGCCAGATCCTAGTGTACGTATTGGGATTGGATTTATCCAGTTTGCATTCGTGTTCCTCGGAACGCGGATGCGGGTGTGTATGCGCAGTTGACGAGGAGACAGAGGCAGTGGATTCTCATTAGGGTTGTTGACAGTTGACCGTTGACTATTGACTTTTTGCTCAACCCTAATGAGAATATGATATATGATTAACAATTATATTAATTAAGTATTATGGTGTCATGGTTGTTGACTTGTTGACTTTGTTGACTTGTTGACTTTTGTTGACTTGTTGACTTTGTTGACCGGTTGACTAGGCTTGACTAGTGGACCATCATGATAACCATAGCCATCATTTCATGGCAAAGACTTTTGCTTGCTTGCTCATTTGTGCAAAATGAGTGCATGAAATGATATGGTTATGGTTGCTTCAACCATCACATAACACTTGATTGATATGATTTGTTATCATTGTTTTGGATTATGAGAGGGTGAAAGACAAAAGAAAGGCTCATTCTCACTTGAACATTCTCTCTCTTGTTTTGAGCTCTCTTGTTTTTGCTCTCACCCTCTTCCTCTTGCTCCTTCTCTTGATTCTATGGTTCACTTGTCTCATGAGTTGAGAATCAAGAACCATAGATAAAATCCCATACAAACTCTTCTCTACTCACTCTAGTTCACAAGGTTTAGTAAACCGAGTGAACTAGTTTTCTTCAAAGTTCGAAGAAGGAGCCAAAGGTTGGAGCTTTCAAGTGGATCTATCTTCGGTGTACGGAGACGACGGGAAGAAGCCGATCCGGAGCACCATCGGAGTTTGAAGACGAAGGAGTTAAAGACAAGCAAGGTATAACCCCCTAACCGAGTAGTTAGCAACTCGTAGTTAGGTTGTTAGTTAGATGTTTAACAAAGATCCGGGTTATAAATCCATGTTACCACCTCTATAAAAATCGTTTTTTATCAAATCCCGCATGCCCGAAAGTACCGGGAGAGATAGCATGGACTTACAGTGGTATCAGAGCCTAGTTAAACTCTATCTAACATGTTAGCAAGTAACTAGAAGATCGATCAAAGAAAAAGTCCCGAAAACGAACCCGAGAATTTCAAGTTTCTGTATATTTTTATACTGTTCAAAAGTTGATTATTTTCATCTCTAAAATCGGCTCAGGGTTTTATTAGAATAACCACCAAATTTGGTCCAACGATCGAGTCAAAGCGCCGCGGAAACGCGGCGGGAGCACGCTCCCGCCACGGATCCGCGGCCGAGTTGACTCGGCCGAGGTCCATCTTTGGTGCAGTGTTATTCTGGGGTTGTTTTGGGATTTTTGATATATGTGTTTTCTGCCCAGATTTTCCAGAACAAAAATTTTATTTTTGGGGTCCCGAAAATCCGTATTTTTGATCGAACTTCTAAAAGACTTAATCTAACGGGTTTTTCTGTAGTGTGATATTTGTATTGAACGTCTGCTAATCGCTATATGTCGATTAGTGGGGGTTATACAAATCTGTGATCTGTAATGTTGCTGGAATGTGTATATGAATATGTTGGATTGTCGCGGGTGAATAGCCGGGGGTTGTGAGACGAGAGTTTTCTTTTCTTTCAATTCATGTAAATTTGTAAATTGATGTAATAATTATTTGTATGGCCGCACAACCGGGTCGGGGTTGTAGCCGTCATTGTATAATTTCTTTTTACTGTTTTTGCTCCTAGGATAGACCCATGGAGGGGGTGCACAAACTACCGGGTATGCCGAAGTGCCGAGTGGCCTACTCATGGAGATGAGGGAGGTTGCTTCGCTTCGGGTACTTGGCGGGTAGTTTGCCGCACCCGTAGGGGTCTTGGGTGGGGTATTGGCTATTCACCGCGACCGTGTAATCTGTTTTTCGTTACAGGCTCGTACGAATTACAGATTCCTAGTATATCCAATGTATTCATCTGTGATCTGAAATGTTTATCATTGCAGTATATCTATATATGATATTATTTAGGCGTTGCTTATGTTTTACAGACGCGCTAGCCCAGCCCCCGCTCTGTCGTTAGTTAAGTAACCTAACGGGTAATGACGGGGCCCAGTGGCGAATGCGAATGGCATAAGCGTACGTCATATTTTGGTTGTTTTCTGCAATGGTAGGATTAATTGATGGGACGCATTAAAAGAACTAATGCAAGAATATCACGCATTAAAAGAACTAATGCAAGATAATAAACCAAGTTAAAGTCGTTGGAACACTTTCGAAAAACCACTCGGTTCTTTTCAAAACCAACTTTTAAATGCGGAGCTTGAGCCACTCCTTTTAAAAGCTATCTCGTTCCATCGACCAAATCAAGTTCACTACGCTCACGGTTTTGCCAAAACCATTCGTAGCCCTCCGTCGTTTCACATGAATGGTCAATAGTATTCAAGCTGTGTATGTTGGCCAAAGTCAAGGCATAGTGATTGGTAGCCATTGGGTGTTCATGTGTAGCATAGATAGATGCGTTGGTTTGGGACAGTCGTACTGCCATTTTAGCCAAAGTCAAGGATAGGTACTGATAAATCCAAATTAACCTGGATAATGACGGGTAGAACTTGACATGTGACTTATGATATTTTGGCCAAAGTCAAGGTCATAAGAGCATGGGGCAAAAATCCACATCGGGAGTTTCATAAGTACTGAAACTTGCTAGCATTGCATACCATTTGGAGTGTGATGATTCTGGTAGAATTCCTTCAGTTTCGTCACGCAATGATATTTGGATCCCGATCCTACTGTGAGTATATGCTACTCCTCGGGAAATTTCTCACTAAACGATCAATGCTATAAACCTAGTAGGTGCCTAGAAAGGTGTTAGCGGGGCTACGCCCCCAGGGAAAAGAGGTTCTTTAATTAAGGAACTTCGCGAAAGCGTTGGAAAACCTCCCTCGAAGTACCGACACTGGCCTGGCTGAACGGTTAAGCAAGTATTGTGCGGTGGGATTGATCCCGACTAATTATTCCTTTATGGTTTGAGGAGGGATTCGAGAAACAGTGGGAGCCATCCTGTTTAGACAAACTAAAAACCACTCTAAACTTGCAAGAGCATCATGCTGAGTGTTTCTTCTTCTCTCTCCTAATTGCAGCGACCAATCGACATGACTGGACTTAAGTTACTTCTAGATAAAAACATACTGACAGGGCCAAACTACAAAGATTGGCTCAGGAATGTCAAAATGGCAATCACTTACGACAAGCTGGGGTATCTTCTTACCACCAAAGCTCCCCCTGTCCCTGGTCCCACTTCCAGCGTCGCGGATAAGGAAATCCGCAAGACTTGGGAGATTGATAGCGCGAAGGCCAAGTGCCTCGTACTTGCCTCGATGGATAACGAACATCAGAGGAGGCATGAGAATATGGACCTTGAATCCATATTTCTCCATACAAAAGAACTGTATGGAGAGCAATCTCGTATCGCAAGATACGAAGCGTCGAAAAAGTTATTTTCGGCAAAGATGGCCTTCGGATCATCAGTAGCCGAGCACGTGCTAAAGATGATCGGCTACATTGAGGAGCTCGCGGACCTAGGGACCACATTGGAGAGTGAGCTCTATACGGACATAGTTCTCCAGTCCCTTCCTTCCACTTACGCCCAGTTTATACTGAACTTCAACTTACAAGAAAAAGAGGTTGAACTTTCAGAGCTCCTCAACATGCTGAGGAGCGCAGAGGGCACCCTACAGAAAGGTAGGGAAACATCCACTTTGTTTGTAGGAGGATCATCTTCTTCTAGGTCCAAGGCGAAAGCCAAGGGAAAGAAGAAGAAAGCCCCCGCCAAACCAAGGGGCGGTATTAGTAAAGTGGATACGAAGGGAAAAACAAAAGCAACAAAGAAAGCGGGGAAGCTTGTGGATAAGGAAGAATGCTTCTATTGTCATAAGAAAGGTCACTGGAAGAATGATTGCAGGGCTTGGAAAGCCAGAACACAGGAATTGAAGCAGGTTGCAGCTTCAGCTTCAGGTGTGTATGTTATTGAAAACTGTCTTTCAATAAACTCTACTTCCTGGGTATTGGATACCGGATCAGGATCTCATATCTGTAATTCTTTGCAGGCGTTGAGAAACCGTAGGGTTTTGAAGGCAGGTGACATGACCCTCAGAGTTGCGAACGGAGCTAGCATGGATGCTAAAGCCGTGGGGGACTATCACCTGGGAATGTCAGATGGACATGTTCTGGTTTTGCGTAATTGCTTTTTTGTACCTAACTCAACTTGTAATATCATTTCTGTATCTTTAGTTTCTAAAGAAGGTTATGAATTTGCGTTTGTAAGCAATGTTGTGAACATTCACCTTAATCAAGTTTTGATTGGGTCAGGTACATTAAGTAATGGTATATACGTATTAAACCAACCACAGATTTTCAATGTCCAGAATACACACAAAAGAAAGTCTCCAGAAATCAATCAGGCTTTCTTATGGCATTGTAGACTGGGTCACATCAATGAGAGAAGGTTGACGAAGTTACATACAGAAGGATATTTGAATCCGTTCGAATATCAATCGTATGCCACTTGTCAATCCCGTCTCAAAGGAAAGATGACAAAGACTCTGTTTACTGGACATGGAGTAAGAGCGAGCGAGCTCTTGGGACTCGTACACAGTGACGTGTGCGGTCCAATGTCTACATATGCACGAAGCGGTTATTCTTACTTCATTACTTTTACGGATGACTTCTCAAGGTACGGTTATGTCTTCTTAATGAAACATATGTCCGAAGCCTTTGGAAAATTCCAGGAGTATAAGAATGAAGTAGAGAAACAAACCGGCAAAAGTATCAAGATTCTAAGATCGGATCGAGGTGGAGAATACTTAAGTGCCGAGTTCCTGGACTATTTAAAAGAGAACGGAATTCTCTCTCAGCTTACTCCTCCATATACCCCGCAACATAACGGTGTATCGGAGAGATGGAACCGCACCCTATTGGATATGGTGCGGTCCATGATGAGTAACGCTGAGTTACCGCGATCATTCTGGGGGTATGCACTAGAATCAGCTGCGTACCTTTTGAATCGAGTTCCCACTAAGACTGTGCCTACCACACCATTTGAGATGTGGTGTGGGAAGAGGCCCCATCTTAATCACATTAAGACATGGGGAAGTCCAGCTTTTGTCAAAAAGCAGCATGCGGACAAGCTCGAGGCACGCTCAGTACAGTGCAAGTTTGTGGGATATCCAAAGAATTCCAAGGGATATTTCTTCTACTGCGAAGAGGAACAAAATGTTCTTGTTTCTCGTCATGCTCACTTTCTAGAACACCAGTTCTTAGAAAAGGGAATTAGTGGGAGCACAGTAGAACTGGAAGAAATTCCAGAACCACGGACTATTACTGAAAGTTTAGTGGAACCAGAGGGTTCAAAAGAACAGGACATTCCTACGCCGCTCCGCAGGAGTAGTAGGCAGACTCATCCGCCCGAGAGATACTATGGTTTTCTCATAGACGGGGATAGAGAGGATTGCATCATAGATTATGATGAGCCTACTAGCTTCCAGCAGGCCGTTCAGAGCGTTGACTCAGTAAAATGGCTGGATGCAATGCGGACCGAAATGGAGTCCATGTACACCAACAAAGTATGGACGTTGGACATTGCTCCAGACGGGGTAAAACCCGTAGGATGCAAGTGGATCTTCAAAAGGAAGATTGGTGTAGATGGACAGGTTGAGACCTATAAAGCTAGGCTGGTAGCAAAGGGTTTTCGTCAAAGACCTGGCTTGGACTATGACGAAACCTTTTCTCCGGTGGCTATGCTGAAATCCATTCGGATCCTTCTTGCCATTGCTGCCTTCCACGATTATGAGATTTGGCAGATGGACGTAAAGACAGCTTTTCTAAATGGAAATTTAGAGGAGTGTGTCTATATGGACCAGCCAGAGGGTTTCATTCAGAGTGGGAGCAGCGGAAAGGTGTGCAAGTTGCTTAAGTCCATCTATGGACTAAAGTAGGCATCGCGGAGTTGGAACATCTGCTTTGATGAGACGGTCAAAGAATTTGGCTTTATCAAAAATCCAGAAGAACCATGCATCTATAGTAGATTTGTAGCGAGAACTGTAGTATTCCTCGTTTTATACATGGATGACATTCTCTTAATAGGAAATGACATTCCTATGCTACAATCTGTCAAGGGGTTCTTGTCACACAGGTTCTCCATGAAAGACCTGGGTGATGCCTCTTACATCCTGGGGATCCGGATCCATCGTGATAGATCCAAGAGGATATTAGGACTTTCACAGTCCAGGTACATCGACACCATACTGAAAAGATTCAGTATGGAAGATTCCAAGCACGGTAACCTACCGGCTTGTCACGGGATCACCCTCTCTAAAGAGATGTCTCCCAAGACTGATTTGGAGAGGGATCGCATGTCTGTTATACCCTACACTTCTGCGGTAGGCTCTATAATGTATGCGATGTTGTGTACCAGACCGGATGTAGCTTATGCACTGAGTGTGGTAAGCCGGTATCAGTCAAACCCTGGGGAGAAACACTGGATAGCGGTAAAGAACATTCACAAGTACCTGAGAAGGACTAAGGAGATGTTCTTGGTATATGGCGGAAAAGACCTCCAGATCGAGGCCTTTGCTGACTCCAGCTTCCAGAGTGACAAGGATGATTCCAAGTCCATGTCGGGTTTTGTCTTTACCCTCAATGGAGGGGCGGTGTGTTAGAAGAGTTCCAAACAAGAAACCGTTGCAGACTCGACGATGGAAGCGGAATACATCGCTGCATCTGATGCCGCAAAAGAAGCCGTCTGGATGAGGAAGTTCTTGAAAGAACTTCAGGTGGTTTCGTCCATTGTTGATCCAATACTTCTGTATTGTGACAACAACGGGGCTAGAGCTTTAGCGAAGGAACCCAGGTCCCATCAGAGATCCAGACACATCTTGAGGCGGTATCCCCTGATCAGGGAGATCGTAGATCGCCAAGAGATCGAGGTTCGGAGAGTCGCTTCAGAAGATAACACTGCAGATCCATTCACCAAGGCCCTACCCCAGACTCAGTTCTAGCGGCTGATCGAGATGATAGGTCTTCGATACGCCAGTACATAGCCTTAGTGCAAGTGGGAGATTGTTAGTGTATATGCCCTAGAGGCCATTACTGTATCATACTAGTTTGTATATTACTTAATGGAAGCTTGGGATATTCACCTTGTATATACAATCTTGCTCAAAATAGTAGTATGCTACTTGGTTTATTTCTACTTCAATGTGTACATGTGTTTATTCTTGTATATCACCTATACACATTAGTGGAGCTCTTAGGATCTTTGCTTGATTACCAGCGATGTGATGGCAGTCACACTAGTGGGGCTGGGTAATCTATAAGCACATCCTTATGCAGGTCCCTGGTCGCAGGACTATCGAGACAGGGCATCGATACTCCGGAGTAGACTAGCGCATGCGCTTCTCATCCCAGTATGGGAGATGGCCTGTCCCACAGCCGTCAGTACGTCGTACTTGAGATAGTATGCGGGTGCTCGTTAGGTTACGGGTACACTGGACAGGACTCGTTGGGAACTGACTAGTTGGTATTATGCCTATCGTCAGTTATCAGTTCCCAGGTAACATCAGTACAGCTTAGTCCGCTGACTTGACACTGTCACTTCGCCTCGAGTGTATTCCCACTGTACTTTGATCACTACCCTACCACGGCTCAAAGGAGTCGTGCAAACAGGTAGTGGTTGGGTGCAGTCCCGAAGCACTTGGAGGCAGTGACGGTTAGACAGGATTCGTCTCTCCCGGTATTGGGGGTTGACATCGCGCTGTGTCTAGGAGAGCCATTACACGAGTAGTCCCTGGCCAGGGCAAACGAGATATACTGGTAGGCTCCCAGTGTTATCTCAGGGTGTTTTGGGATTCGCTCCGGCACGACTTGTACCGCTATTGGGGGACTGACGTTTACCGCCCCCTAGGCCCGCCATGCGATGTATCAGACGAACAGACCGGACTGTACGGAGAGTGTCACATTCAGACTCAGTAGGAGTTCAGATGGGTTTCCCCTCGTCGGTCTTCTTGTCGGCATTACCTGGGGACCGTTACGCACAGCTAGTGCCGCTTGCGGTCTGTGGTTAAACCCACTGCCAGCGTAGTGTCGAGTCTTTAGAGTCCCATACAGAAAGCTTTTCGCCTTTAGGCAAAAGAGTAGAGGTCGCATGGTTTTGCGACAGGTCGCATGGTTTTGCGACAGGGTTCGGTCACATCCGTGCACTTGTGCACGTACAGTGTCCGGACAGTTTGCTCTAGCGGGCTTTGGTTTAAGCCAGATCCTAGTGTACGTATTTGGATTGGATTTATCCAGTTTGCATTCGTGTTCCTCGGAACGCGGATGCGGGTGTGTATGCACAGTTGACGGGGAGACAGAGGCAGTGGATTCTCATTAGGGTTGTTGACAGTTGACCGTTGACTATTGACTTTTTGCTCAACCCTAATGAGAATATGATATATGATTAACAATTATATTAATTAAGTATTATGGTGACATGGTTGTTGACTTGTTGACTTTGTTGACTTGTTGACTTTTGTTGACTTGTTGGCTTTGTTGACCGGTTGACTAGGCTTGACTAGTTGACCATCATGATAACCATAGCCATCATTTCATCGCAAAGACTTTTGCTTGCTTGCTCATTTGTGCAAAATGAGCGCATGAAATGTTATGGTTATGGTTGCTTCAACCATCACATAACACTTGATTGATATGATTTGTTATCATTGTTTTGGATTATGAGAGGGTGAAAGACAAAAGAAAGGCTCATTCTCACTTGACCATTCTCTCTCTTGTTTTGAGCTCTCTTGTTTTTGCTCTCACCCTCTTCCTCTTGCTCCTTCTCTTGATTCTATGGTTCACTTGTCTCATGAGTTGAGAATCAAGAACCATATATAAAATCCCATACAAACTCTTCTCTACTCACTCTAGTTCACAAGGTTTAGCAAACCGAGTGAACTAGTTTCTTTAAAGTTCGAAGAAGGAGCCAAAGGTTGGAGCTCTCAGGTGGATCTATCTTCGACGTACGGAGACGACGGGAAAAAGCCGATCCGGACCACCATCGGAGTTTGAAGACGAAGGAGTTCAAGACAAGCAAGGTATAACCCCCTAACCGAGTAGTTAGCAACTCGTAGTTAGGTTGTTAGTTAGATGTTTAACAAAGATCCGGGTTATAAGTCCATATTACCACCTCTATAAAAATCGTTTTTTATCAAATTCCGTATGCCCGAAAGTACCGGGAGAGGTAGCATGGACTTACACAAAGGAGTTACCTAGTCCAGGCGAAACGTTGTGGTGCGCGTATGCGATATGCGCATGGACCCGATTAAAATGCGCGTATATGATACCGTACATTGATCGGGCGGCTTGCTTTTGGCAGGGTCATATGTGATATAGCCAGATTGATAAATCAAGTATTGATTTATCATTTAACCATTAGTTTTCTCACTTAAAACCTTTTCTTGGATGATGGATGTATGCATGCATGTATGTTTTTCTTTCTTTCTTACTAGTTTCATGCACATATGGATGTGCATACATACATACATACATACACCCATCTATCATGGTTGTTTACACATGGAAATGGTGGCAATATAAGACTCACACCATGGTTGAATATATGGATTATTATTTGATTTATTGTTTAAAACAAAATAGAAAAGATAAGGATAATTCTTGCTTGCTTCTACATTCTTCTTTAAACCTAACCATGCTCACCTACTTCTAACCATGAGTTATCCTTCTCTTTGTGATTTAAAACTCAAGTTAAATAATGTCTCCATCATTTAACCATGGTTTGTAGTGAGAAGAAATAAAATATATAAAGATATATTTCATTTCTTTTCATGGTTATCATTTTTTTAACTTGTTAAAAGAAAGCCTCCATCTTCTTCCTCCTTCAATTTTTGCCTCTAGTTTCTTCAAGTGAGTAAAATACACATAAAGAAAGGTTTTTGAAGTGAGAATCTTAACCACAACATCATTCTACACAAGTTTAGCCAACTTGTTTAGAGTGTTCTCTTCGATTCTCGAAGTTGCGAGCTTGGACGGGGAACTCCGGGTGGATCGTCGTAGACGTGAGAAGACTTCAAGAGGACCTTCTTCCAACACCCAAGAGACCAAGGAGTCCAGCAAAAGGGAGCTACAAAGGTTGTAGTCTCGAAACCCTAATTTTATTAGCTTTAAGTTTTGTAACCCTAATTTTCTATGATCGATTCCTTTGCATGCTTGTTTAGCACCATCAAAATCCAAGCTTTGAGACATGTGATTCTTCAAAACTCCTTATAGGGTGCTAGGCAAACCTTTCATTGGTATCAGAGCCGACATGGAACATTAGGCGACACTTTTACGAAGTAAAAATCCCGATCGGACAAAAATACGCCTTTTTTAGACCCTCTCTAGACAAATTTTAAAATCTGACCTTTTTCAGAATTAAAAATACTTAAAAAATACAGCAGGGAAAACTAAGAAATATGGTGAAATTCGATGCCATGAACAGTTCAAATGGCCGCGGAACAGCGGCAATTCCTTCCTTAGGCCGCGGCTCCGCGGCCGTACAGTGGTATCATTGCATGAAAATTACACTATAATTCTTATGTCTGCTTGTACAGTGTTTTAGGTATGTTTAATCTGAATATAGTACTGTATTTTCTGGAGATGGTTTTGGACGCGTAGATTCAATCGGAATTTTCATTTCGTTGTTTATCCGGGTAAATTAGAAAGTATTGAAGTGTTTGAACGAGTGTCATTTGCTCACTATTCACGGGGTTTAATTACTTTGGAGATACGTGCAAGTCTTTTTGTGGTGGACCCTCTAGAAGACAACAAACCTTAACTCGATTACGTGACCGTATTGAACTACCATTTGAACCTTAGGGTTTGGGGCAGTACGGCGTGCCACATGTGAGGCGTTGGCTTGACCCTTCTACGGCTGGACCGCTACTACTGTGTCACACTCCGGATTTTTTGAACCCTGCTCAAGTGTTGAGCTTTAGTGAATCTTGGGTACTTGATCGTTCATTCGAAAACTTTAATACTGTCTGTTTATCTGGAATGTGATACAATATGTGGAATTCATATAGTTTAGGCATGAAATACAAATATGTGATATTTCGCATTTATGATGTCTAAAGAGAATGTGGATTCCAAATATTGTAGTTTTACACTTTCTTTTCTGTGACCGTAAGTGTAGTATGTACGATATCGCCGGTTTCATTGCTATACATCAACGACAATTGGAGTATGTATACTTACTTACGTTGATGATATGAGATATTATATGTTGCTGAGATATGATGTGCAGGATTGTCGCGATTGAATAGCCGGGGGTTTTTATGTGAGATGAGAGTTTTATATTTTCATTCATGTAAATTCAAATGTAATGTAATATTCTTTTATTTGGGGCACTTCCGGGTTGAGGTTGTGTCACCAGTGTTGTATATTATTTACTTTTCCTCTTTAGGATGGACCCAAGGAGGGGAGCACAGGTGACCGGGTTCTGGGGTTCAGTGGGAGGCCATCTCGAGGAGTCGAGACCGGGTCTCCTAAACTCCAGAATTGGCAGGGTCACATGCCGCTCTCGTAGCGGCCCAGGGTGTGCGCTTGGCTATTCATCGCGACTGTGAAATCCGTATTTTCTATTCTGGCTAAATACTAAATACGGACGTCCTAGTATATCCCACGTTATATCTATGTTTCTGCTGCCTGTGTTCTGTGATATCTGAGACGAATGACATATTATATATATGATATATATTAGACGTTGCTTATGTTTTACACCCGCGCTAGTCCCGTCCCGGTATGCCGTTAGTTAAGTAACCTAACGGTGCATAACGGAACATTGCGGCGAATGCGGATGGCATAAGCGTACGTGTTATTTTCGTTTCTTTTCTGTGATTGGCTTAAGGACTTAAATGATGGGATTACATTAATATGATTAATGTAAAGAAAATAAACCTAAAAAGCTGTTGTAGAATCGGATTTAAAAAACCATTCGGCTATTTATGAAAAAGCTATATTTCAAAACTGCGGAGCTTAAGCCACTCCTTTTGAAAACCATTTGATTCTACAACGATATCAAGCTCAAAGCGTAAAAGATTTTCTTAAAAATCATCTGCAACCCTCCGTCATTTTAGGAAGTAGAGTACTTAGTATTCGTGCTACGTTTGTTAACCTTAGCCAAGGCATAGTGTACGGTAGCTAAGTGATGTCTTCCTACAAATACATATGATGCAGATTAATTAGGACGGACATATGACTTTGTTGACCTTAGCCAAGGGTCATGTGAACGGGTCTAATTAATCAAGAAATGACGGGTTGAGCTTGACTAGTACTCGTGATTTGTTGACCTTAGCCAAGGTCACGAGTATTAGGGGTAAAAACCACATAGGGAATTTCAATAGTTGAAATTTGCAATGAGATTGCATACTTTCCATGTGATGGTTGGATCCCGATCCCACTGTGGGCAATAGTTGCTCCTAGGAGAGTTTTACAGTTTACAATTAGCTAACTCATTAGGTGTCTAGAAAGGTGTTAACGGGGCTCCGCCTCTGGGAAAACGAGGTTTACTTTAATTAGGTCCATGCGAAAGCACGGGGAACCTCCCTCAAGTACCGACACTGGCCTGGCTGAACGGTTACCGAAGTTGTAGACTGTAATTAATCCTGGCTAGTTTTTCTTTTTTTTTAAGGTTTGAAAGAAAAACTCGATAAAAGCAGTGGGAAACATCGATTAGACAAGATAATAACCAATCTGATCTATGCAAGAGCTTTCGCTGAGTGTATTCTTCTCTCTCTCTTAATGGCAGATACCCATGACTGGACTCAAGCTTTTACTAGATAAAAACAAACTGAATGGGACCAACTATAAAGACTGGCTGAGGAATCTGAAAATCTCCTTGACTTATGATAAAGTATCATATGTCCTCACGGCTTCAGCCCCCCCCCCCGTCCCAGGTCTAAAATCCTCAGTTGCGGACATTGAAGTCCGCAAGACATGGGACGCTGACTGTGCCACGGCAAAATGCCTCGCGCTTGCATCGATTGATAACACACATCAAAAGCAGCACGAGGATATGGACATTCACGGTATATTGCTCCATACAAAAGAGTTGTATGGAGAGCAATCCCGCGTATTACGATACGAAGCATCAAAGAAATTGTTTAAAATGCGAATGGCCCTTGGCACACCAGTAGGAGACCATGTTCTGAAGATGATAGCTCTTATAGAAGAGCTTGAGGACCTTAGATGGATGGTGGACAATGAACAATATATAGATATTATTCTGCAGTCCCTTCCCTCCACCTTTGGTCAGTTCATAGTGAACTTCAACATGCATGGCATGGAGAAGGAACTCCCTGAACTCCTTAACATGTTAAGGAGTGCAGAGAGCACTATAAAGTCAGCAAGAACTCCCGTTATGACTGTTGGACAATCTTCTTCTTCTCGCCCGAAAGCTAAGGCCAAGGGAAAGAAAAAGAAGAAGCCCACCAATCCTAAAGGAGGAGTTAAAAAGGTGAAGGGAAAGGAAAAGTCCAAGGCTGGAGAATCGGGGAAGGGCGAATGTTTTCATTGCCACAAGAGAGGACATTGGAAGCGCAACTGCACGGAGTACTTAAGTCTCAAGAAGAAGCATGCTGATGCTTCTGCTTCAGGTGCGTTTGTGACAGAAAACTGTTTTTCAATAAACTCTGCTTCCTGGGTATTAGATACCGGTTCAGGTTCTCACATTTGCAATTCTATGCAGGGGCTGAGAAATAGCAAGGTTTTGAAGACAGGTGACCATACTCTCCGCGTTGGAAATGGTTCCAATGTACATACAGTCGAAGTGGGAGAGTATCACTTGGGGTTGCCATCTGGATGTATTTTGGTTTTGAATCCATGTTATTTTGTACCAAGTATGCTATGTAATATAATATCCGTTTTTTTGTTGGACAATGAAGGATATAATTTTGTATTGCAGAACAATGTTATGAACATTCACCTGAATCAAATGTTGGTTGGGTATGGTACGCTTAATAACGGAATATATGTCATAAATCAACACACAGTTTTCAGTATACCAGACACTAATAAAAGAAAACTTTCAGAATTCAATGAAGCTTTTCTTTGGCACTGTAGACTTGGTCATATTAACGAAACAAGACTAAACAAGTTACATAAAGATGGATATTTAAACTCTTTTGAATATAAATCTTATGCGACTTGCCAGTCTTGTATCAAGGGTAAAATGACCAAAACTCCGTTTACCGGACACGGAGAAAGAGCTACTCAGCTCCTAGGCCTCATACATAGTGATGTATGTGGGCCAATGTCTACACAGGCTAGAGACAGTTTTTCATACTTCATTACATTCACTGACGATTTCTCAAGATTCGGTCATGTATTTTTATTAAAGCACAAGTCCGAAGCTTTTGAGAAATTCATTGAATATAAACAAGAAGTAGAAAAACAAACCGGCTTGAGTATCAAGATGCTTCGATCAGATCGAGGTGGTGAGTATCTCAGTACAGAATTTGCAAACTTCCTAAAAGAGAATGGGATTCTCTCTCAGCTCACTCCCCCTTACACACCACAGCACAACGGTGTGTCAGAACGACGGAATAGGACCCTATTAGATATGGTCCGGTCCATGATGAGTGACGATGAGTTACCCGTCTCGTTTTAGGGGCATGCATTGGAGACTGCAGCATTTCTGCTAAACAGGGTTCCAACCAAAACCGTATCTACCACGCCATATGAGATATGGCATGGGAAGAGACCATCTCTTAAGAGAATTAAGATTTGGGGTTGCCCGACCTATGTTAAAAAGCAGAATCCGGACAAACTCGAGACACGGTCAGTCATGTGTAACTTTATGGGATATCCAAAGAATTCTTATGGATATCTATTCTACCACAAAGAGGAACAAAAAGTGTTTGTTTCTCAACATGCCACATTTTTGGAAAAAGAGTTTTTCACAGATAAAGATGATGGCAAGGTGGTGGATCTAGAAGAGGTTCTAGAGACACAAACTACAAATGACGATTTGGTTGAACCGGCTGTTGCAACAGAAACTGAAGAACCTCGGCCACTCCGCAGGTCTGGTAGGACTTCTCGCCCACCGGATAGGTACTACGGTTTCCTCATTGATGGTAACAGAGAAGACTGTATCATGGATGATGATGATCCTACCAGTTTTCAGCAAGCTATCACGAGTAGAGACTCTATGAAGTGGCTGGATGCCATGAGATCCGAAATGGAGTCTATGTACACCAACAAAGTATGGAATTTGGACGTTGTACCCCCTGGGGTAAAACCTGTGGGTTGCAAATGGATCTTTAAAAGAAAGATTGGTGTAGATGGGCAGGTAGAGACCTATAAGGCAAGACTTGTGGTGAAAGGCTTTCGTCAAAGACCAGGTTTAGACTATGACGAAACTTTTTCGCCCGTAGCCATGCTTAAATCCATTCGGATCCTACTTGCTATTGCTGCTCACTACGACTATGAAATCTGGCAGATGGACGTTTAAAACAGCATTTCTAAATGGAGATTTAGAAGAATGCGTTTATATGGATCAGCCAGAGGGCTTCATTGACAGTGGGAGCAGCGGGAAAGCATGTAGATTGCTTAAATCCATATATGGGTTAAAGCAGGCATCTCGGAGTTGGAACATCTGTTTCGATGATGTTATCAAAGAGTTTGATTTCATCAAAAATCCAGTTGAACCTTGTGTTTATACGAAGGCTGTAGGAAGAGCTGTCGCATTCCTCGTATTGTACGTTGATGACATTCTTCTGATAGGAAATGTTATTCCTATGCTACAGTCGGTCTAATCTTTCTTATCACTAAGGTTCTCCATGAAGGACCTGGGTGATGCTACGTACATCCTGGGCATAAGGATCTATAGGGATAGATCCAAAAAGTTATTGGGATTGTCCCAAACCAGGTAGATTGACACCATCCTAAAAAGGTTTAGTATGGAAGACTCTAAGCGGGGTGCCTTACCCGCTTGCCATGGGGTCACTCTCTCCAAGGATTCTTGTCCAAAGACCGATGAAGAGAGAGCTCGCATGAGCGTTATACCCTATGCTTCGGCAGTAGGATCTATAATGTATGCGATGTTATGTACAATCCCAGATGTAGCTTATGCACTTAGTGTTGTAAGCAGGTATCAATCCAACCCAGGGAGAACCACTGGACAGCTGTGAAGAACATTCTTAAGTACTTACGAAGGACTAAAGAATTGTTCTTGGTGTATGGTAATGAAGATCTCCAAATGGAGGCCTTTACCGATTCGAGCTTCCAGAGCGATAAGGACGACAGCAAATTTATCTCTGGGTTTGTATTTACCCTCAATGGAGGGGCGGTGAGTTGGAAGAGTTCCAAACAAGATACCGTTGCAGACTCTACGATGGAAGCTGAGTACATTGCTGTAAATGATGCTGCCAAGGAAGCCGTCTGGATGAAGAAGTTCGTCTCGGAGCTAGGAGTACTTCCAACCATTATTGATCCAATACCTTTGTATTGTGATAATAATAGGGCTATGGCGTTAGCCAAGGAGCCCAGATCCCATCAGCAGTCCAGACACATCCTGAGGCGTTTTCATTTGATCCGGGAGATTGTAGATCGCCGCGAGATCGAGATTAGGAGAGTAGACACAAAGAATAACGCCGCGGATCCATTCACCAAGGCCCTCCCTCAGCCGCAGCATGAGAGACTTTTTGAGATGTTGGGTATGAGATACGCCAATAACTGGCCTTAGTGCAAGTGGGAGATTGTTGGATATATGTATGCCCTAGAGGCCATTATATGATAGTGGATGTATTTGTACATGTATATATATTCAATATGCATTCTTGCTCGACATGATAGTATGCTATCTGGTTCTTCTTTATCTGACATGTTGATTTGATCATGCTTTTATTCATTCATACATGCTGATAAAGCCCTGAGGATATCGGCTTGACTACTCTGATTATGATGGAGATCATACTAGTGGGACATCTGTAGTCTATAAGCATATCCTGGAAAGTCCCTAGTCGTAGGTATATCGAAACGGGGAATTGATATACCAGAGTAGACTAGCGTGTATGATACTAGACCCATACGATGGGCGATGAATGTTCCCACATTCATCGATGTTTGACATCAAGATCATATACGGGTGCTCAATGGTGACTGGGTACATTGGACGGACTCACCGAGAACTCCTATATGTAATTATATCTATCGTTGGATAGCAGTTCTCAGGTGACACTGGTACAGGTTAGTCTGTAGACCCGAGATCGTCATAGAGTCTTGTGTGTTCTCCCACTGTACTTTGATTGCCACCCTACCACGGCTCTACTGAGTCGTGCAAACAGGTGGCCGTTGGGTACAGCCCCAAGACACACGAAGACAATGAGCGATAGGAGGGGTTTCGTCTCTCCCGGTATTGGGAGTTGATGTTGTGCTGTGCCCGACTGGTTATATCAGTAAGTCCCTGGCCAGGGCTGCTGAGATTTGCTGATAAGTGTTATCAGTAGTTTCTCGATCTGTTATAGACCATTCACCGGCACGACTTATTGAGTTATTGGGGTCGACGTGACCATCCCTAGGCTCGATATGCAGCATATTTGATGAAGAGACCGGACTGTACGGTAGTGTTGCCGGTTGGCTCGATGGGAGTTGTAACAGGTTCGCTTGTTTTCTTCTGATCGCTCAATACCCGGTGGCCGTTACGTTTAGCTGACCGCTTGCGGCTTGGGGGTGCTTGATATGATCATCACCCTCTGCCGGCGTATTGATGAGTCTTAGAGTCCCACAAAGGAGTTACCTAGTCCAGGCGAAATGTTGTGGTGCGCGTATGCGATATGCGCATGGACCCGATTAAAATGCGCGTATATGATACCGTACATTGATCGGGCGGCTTGCTTTTGGTAGGTTCATATGTGATATGGCCAGATTGATAAATCAAGTGTTGATTTATCATTTAACCATTAATTTTCTCACTTAAAACCTTTTCTTGGATGATGGATGTGTGCATGCATGTATGTTTTTCTTTCTTTCTTTCTTACTAGTTTCATGCACATATGGATGTGCATACATACATACATACATACATACATACACCCATCTATCATGGTTGTTTACACATGGAAATGGTGGCAATATAAGACTCACACCATGGTTGAATATATGGATTATTATTTGATTTATTGTTTAAAACAAAATAGAAAAGATAAGGATAATTCTTGCTTGCTTCTACATTCTTCTTTAAACCTAACCATGCTCACCTACTTCTAACCATGAGTTATCCTTCTCTTTGTGTTTTAAAGCTCAAGTTAAATAATGTCTCCATCATTTAACCATGGTTTGTAGTGAGAATAAATAAAATATATAAAGATATATTTCATTTCTTTTCATGGTTATCATTTTTTTAACTTGTTAAAAGAAAGCCTCCATCTTCTTCCTCCTTCAATTTTTGCTCTCTAGTTTCTTCTAGTGAGTAAAATACACATAAAGAAAGGTTTTTGAAGTGAGAATCTTAACCACAACATCATTCTACACAAGTTTAGCCAACTAGTTTAGAGTGTTTTCTTCGATTCTCGAAGTTGCAAGCTTGGACGGGGAACTGCGGGTGGATCGTCCTGGACGTGAGAGGACTTCAAGAGGACCTTCTTCTAACACCCAAGAGACCAAGGAGTCCAGCAAAAAGGAGCTACAAAGGTTGTAGTCTCAAAATCCTAATTTTATTAGCTTTAAGTTTTGTAACCCTAATTTTCTAGGATTGATTCCTTTGCATGCTTGTTTAGCACCATCAAAATCCAAACTTTGAGACATGTGATACTTCAAAACTCCTTATAGGGTGCTAGGCAAACCTTTCATATGGTACGCACACAATTTGGTTTTTGCACTCGGTATAGTTCATATATGCTTGTAGTGCATTGATACGTATTTGTGCACCACAATTGCACCTGACTTCATTTTGATGTCATTCGAGATATTGATTTAGATTTCATGCCTATGTTATGCCTGTGATTTGACTTATGCTTTCGGCATAGTTTTCATACACTTTGAACATTTGATACGTATTTTGTGCACGCTGATGCACAGGGTTGTGAGATTATATACCACGGTATACCTGATTTAGATTTGGATTGAAATGTGTTTTGTACCGTCGATTTCGATTGTGATACTCGATATTTGTTTTGTGCACCTTATGCACCTGATTGGATTCTTGCGCATATTTGACGCGCTTGGATTGGATTTTACGCATGCTCGGCGCTTGATATTGGATTTCGTGATTTCGTGCATGTTGGATGCACATGATTTAGATTTTATTCATGCATGATGGCTGCACCTGATTTGGATTTTCGCGCATGTTGGGCGCATGATATGAGATGTGATTTTGGTGCACACCAGATGCACTAAATCTAGATTCTTCGTGCATATCAGATGCACCTGATATTGCTGTCAGGCACACCCGTTGCCTTGGACAGGTGTTTCGTGCACAACCGTTGCACTTAGAATTTTGTTTCTGAGCACATGTAGGGCACATTTGTTGATTTTGATTTCTGTGCGTACCAGACGCACGTAGCATTCTTATGCATATTTTGGGATTGATTTCTGTTGGAGCAGTATGTTTTATGATATTTACTATGTGATATAGTGACTTAGTAGGACTAGTCATAGGACAGTACCTGAATATATTTTTGCATGCATTGTTAGTTATCGAGGCGATTTCCAAAAAGGAACTATAGTCTCAGTATTTACCTACGTGTCCAAGATGACACAAAACATTAAACAAGGAAACCCTTCTAAATTATTTTCAAAAACGGCGAGACGTGCATATTAAACAAAGGATATATATAGATATAGCTATTTTCTTACAATAAACGTCCGCCACCGTGCCGTGTTAGGTGCATCGTACAACAACTTAAAAAGGTTTTGTCATGCATTTTATTCAGATGTTTTAATGATATTTACATGTAGAGTCTTGAGTATATCATGTTGGTTTTCGTATTGGATTTAGACATTGGTGTCTTCACCATAACTCTGATGATTGCGGGATGCATGACGGAGTTTCGATTTTTGTTTATATACTCGTTTTTAATTCGCACGCATTGCACTACATGTGTTTTATGTGTTTATGATTTTGGAACCCGACGACTTGGACATTTTTTACTGAAATGTTTTAGTATTTGAGGGGTTTAAATTTAAATTCGGGGACCGAATTTCTTAAGGGGGGACGATTGAAACATTTCAGAAAAATAAAATATTATTTTTGGGAATTTTTATAATGAAATAATAATATATTGAATATTTTAATAAGGCGGTATAATTAAATACCGATAAATTGGGAAAAATTTAGAAAATTATAGAAATTACTAAAAAGAAGGTGCTTTATGTGATTTATGCAAATTATGAAAATTTACGATATATTATACACTATTTTAATGCTAATCGCGATTAAATATCGCTAATCGTGCATTAAACGTGTTTTGTGCACATGACATGCATATGTCATTTTTAACCCTTGTTACATTTTTATCATGACCTTTTCTCATTTTTCAAGCATGGTTGTGTTTAAATGAGAAGAGAGAAGAAAAGAAAAGAATAAAGAAAAGAAAAGAGAAAATGTTAAAGAAATGGGGTATGTGCATGAGAGAGAGTGTGAGGGGTCTCCTTTGACTTAGCCATTCTCTTTCCCTCTTCATTCACTTCATCTTTCCTCTCTCCTTTTCCCTATGGCTGTTGCACCCCTTCCCTCTCCTCGTCAAACCCTCAATTCATCACCAAAAACTACTCAAAAGTCCATCTCCATTTCACAAAAAGCATGCACAAGCTCACAAGCTATACTTTGGACTAAGAAAGTTTGCATTTTGGTGCTCTAGGGGATTCATGAGTGCCAAATGAGATAATTCTTTCACATAAAGTGTAGTATTTCATTTGCTTTAGACTCTATTCAAGTTTAAATTCAATTTCGTGTAGTTTTTTACACTTTGGAAATTCCTAGAGAGGGTTAGGGTTTAAGTTGAGTTGTGTGGTGGACTTGAGTGTATTTAGTGACCATAACCCCCCCATGGTGTTACAAACCCAGAACATACACAAGATAAAACCTGAAACCCAAATTTCTGGAAAACTAAAACTGTTCATGTCGGTTTTGTGTGTGTTTAGGGTGTGCAGGGGAATCTGGGATGACTTGGGATAACTACGAGATAAGCAAACAATACTAGTAGCCTAGATTGACCACCGCGAGACCACCCTGCCAAAATGAGACCCAATCTCCCCTGAAGAACCGAGGAGGCCGAATTTTGGGCATGTGTGGCCGGCCATGGGCTGGGGGTTAGGCCCAGGTTGCTTCAGTAGGTCATATGCTCCCTATACATCACCCCGGTATTGTTTGTGCACATTGTTTTCACCTTAATCAAAATCTGGAATATTTTCATGAGTTGTTGTTCTATTTCGGGGTTTTGTTTTGCGTATTCTGAATTCTGGATTTTAGGAATTTGGTTTTAACTCGATGGTTTGAAGTATGTATATCGACATCAAGGGTTGGTTTGGCTATTCTTGCATGCGAGACTATAGGTTTTGACCTATGAACGATACGCATGCCGATTTGGTTTTCATGCGCTATTTCCATTTACGATGTCTTGTGGTATACATGTAGGTACCCTCGAGTGGGTTTGGAGCAACAAGGAAGGGCATGGCGACATCGACATCGGCAAGCAAGAGCAGGTGAGTAGATTATAGCTACGGGGGAAGTCGGGTGGATAGCGTATAGCACCCCCGTAGTGCGTAGTGTAGCGTGTGGTATATATATTATATGGATATATTCATATGTTTATCAGGAGATTATGATTATCTAGATAGACTTTGGGAGTCACGGATAACTTTAGTGTAATTTGGTGATAGCGTCATTAGTTAGTTTAGTCACGGACCATAGAGTAAGGTTTACACCCACACGCACACACACACACATGTTTACATCGTTTTACTTATGCGTTTATGGGGATATGTATACACACACACACACAAATAGGTATAGGACTCTCTATATATATATATATACATATGCATATACATGGATGATGAAGATTGTTTATAGTACCTGGAGATGAGTCGATGAGATTGGGCATCATGCCATGAGATCGGTGATATAATTGATTCGTATTATGAGATACGACATGAGATTGTAGCGGGCCTTTAGGCGTGTGTTTTTCATGCACGCATATATATGCATATGGTATTAGTTTATACTAGACTTATATCAGTACCCGCAGTTCATGAGATATGATGATAATGGATACCAGATGAGTGACGAGATGAATGTGATATTCGACCCGTACCCATATTTGGGATGCCGTACGATGGATTTACCGTACGAGCTATATATTGATGATAGATCCGCACTCTTGACTCGAGGATGTTATATTGTATATTGTATGATATGTGATACTATTGAGGCGGGATCACCGACTATTATATTTATATATTTATCGACTCAGACTTAGATGGTTTTCCCTTTCCCTTTCGGTTAGACTGTTCGTTTAGTCCTGTAGTTTACTTGTAGATGTTAGACTAGACTCGAGTCATACCTATTTCCAAAACTAACGAATCGTGAGTATTTTAAAGACAGGACAAAGGATTCTACGGATATTTCAAAGGACATACCTCTTTGCTTAAAAACACCGTAGCTCCTATTTTTCCAAAACACCACGATTTATGTGATTTCAAATGACAAACTGTATGACTCGTATAACTAATGTAGATTTCTTATTGTTGCATTTACTTTCCATTCTATATATTCATGTGGTTATTAGCGCATTTCATGCCTATATACTTGTGAATATTTTTATATTAAAACCCATGTTGTCAGGACACCAGCACCATTATCGATGATGCGTATGTTTCATATACACCTGCTTGCCGGCACACACGCATTACATCGATAATTGCTGATTGATTTGATTTAGCGTGCTTGCGCTTTCTAAAAGATAGATCAAAAATATTTGCAACCGCAATCAAGAACGGCGTCGCTTTGCAGCTAGCCGGTGAGTACGGGTCGGTCCACAGGGATGTTGTGAATTTTCTAATCGCGCTAACGAGTTAATTCCGAAGGGTGTTCGGATTGATTATTAAATCTAAAAATTGAAGTTGTATGATACTAGGATTAGAAACTTGCTAGGATTAGGTTTAGGGAAAATTTGGTAAACAAAGATCTACATCTCTTTCCATCGCCTTTAATTAAAGATATCATATTAGTGTTATGGTAAATCTTAACAAAGGGGATTAGGATGATTGGGAAGATTGATTCTTCCTCTAGATCCTTGTCCTTCCTTTCTTAATCTTTACCCTAACCTCCATGGAAAACCTTAAAATCCGGGCCTTTAGACTACGGAATCACCGTTACCTCGAGGGTAGAGTGCCGTAGGGAGTGGAATAAGAAGGTATGCATGGAGTTCTAATTTTCATAAAAGATTGGCAAAGAAAAGAGATGAGAGATCTTCGTCTCTCAAATCCTTCCCCATTCCTAACCCTAACAAGCGAGAAAACTACTCACTCATTAGGGAATTGAAGAACATTTATCTAGGGCAGAGAATAAAAATTAACTAGGGCAAGAATTGAAATCTAAACTAGAGCAAGGAATTAAATCTACTTACAGATGCATCTCTCCAATCATCAACGCAGGGTTGTCAGATCTGAATTCATGAATTGAGAAGAAACACCGATGCTCTCCAAAAGAATTCTAAAATTTATTATTAAAAAGAGGCATAGGGAGGCATCAGAAATTACAATGAGTAGAGTTCCTATTTATAGAGAATAGGAAACCCTAGGTTACAATTGATTTGCATGTCTACATTTACCAAAATATCCTTAGGAAGACCTAGTCAAAGTAGACTTCAACCTTTGGTAAAATTTTATGTCTCTTTAAAAGAAAGTATTGGGCCTTGGATCTTTGGGCTTCCTTATTATTTGGTTCTTTATTAAAATAGCTTCTATGTTTCTTCTAGATCTCCAATGAATAATTGCGGTGGACTTTTAACCGTTCGCTTTGTAATCTTGGACCTTGCATTGCCTTGTACTTTGTGAATTTTATCTTTGATGTAGGCTTGATCAAGAGTCTTCTGTTTGTTGGTCAAAGTCCACTTTTGCGTCGTCTTTTCATCATTTTCACTGTTTTCTGTCCAAGAACCTGTAACTTGTAACATGTAGCAGACATGCGTCAAAAGCACCTGTTTATTTATAAAAAGAATAAGAATAGGGAATATAATAATGCAATATTATGGTGTGAACAAATACTCCCAAACTTATCTTTTGCTCGTCTTCGAGCAAACTTATTTTTATTCTCTAAAAAACCTAACCGCACTTTCGCAGGGAAACGCGATTGCACTGAGCTCGTGCAACAAGTCGTTAAACCTCTAGGTGTCCCTAGTAGGAGGAGTGTTGTCTCCTGAGGGTTTTCAGCGGATTACACCCACAAAATCCTATCAACTCGGCCCATTGACTTTTGTTCTCTAATTAGGTTTTCTAACTAAGAATTCTATTATCTTTTACTTGTAAATGATCCACCCATATTCATCACGCTTCCTCATCATTTAACTTAAGATTATATATGTTTTGCAGATCTACTTAGCTTTCGGCATTTCCTAAGTTTTTCTCCTAGGGTTCCATCTCCACTTAGGAATTTCTATCAACCCTTACTAAAGATACAAGTTCTATTCTTCACTCCTTTCTCTTATCTAAATCCCAATCACATACCCCTACGTGTGTGTATAAATCACCCCGACACTTGGAAATTCAAATCAAGCAATCATGCCCTTGTCCGTTGTCCAAAGTACTTACAGTTGGTGAATTTTTAATTGAATTTTGCTTACACATCCTTCATGCGACCGTTAATACTTTTTGAGGTACCAACAACCGATTACAAGATGTGTTTGCACATTAAAGCGTAATTCCTAGTCTTGCAACACCCAAGGCTTTTAGCAGTGACTCCCAAACCAGTTGGTCTAAGGCACTAGGTGATGAAGCACCCTCGCTAAATATTTTTTTATTTTTACAGTCTTAAGTAATCACAAAAACCAGTGTCCATTTTTTTATTCTTTATTCACATTTTTTTTCTTTTATTTTCATTGTACTAAGGACTTTAGACAAGAGCATTTCAAGGTCTCTTCTACTATTCCAAGTTTCAAGCTGCGTGATTGTGCAAATTGTAGGGTATACATTTTCAGAATCTAGACTTAAGCTAGGAACTATTTTTCAAACATATACTCTAATAAGAACATCAATACTCATCCTTTGTTTCAACTTAGCCCAAGAAGTGAACCCAAAATTTGCTTATTTCTAAATAAACTACAAGACATATACTTTCTACCGTTAAACTTTAAGGAAGGTTATTTTTAGGGTTTTTAATTTACTAAGTCAAAGATCTAGTTGTTCCTAGCTCGTTAACCTATCTGTCAAACTCTAGTCAAATAAGCCAAAATTGAATACAATAATTTTTATAATTTTTGAAATTTTTCAATTTTTATGGGTTTTCAAATAAGTATGCAAATGCAAAAATATGTACAAATGAATGCGAAGGAAGAAGACGTACCGAGCATACCCCCAAACTTGAACTTGACAGTGTCCTCACTGTCATGCTAAACCAAGAGGGTCAAAATGCCGATACTCCCCTGTTTATTTATTTATAAATTATTTTATATTTTTAATGTTTTGAATTTTTTTTTATAGAAAAAGAAAACAAAAAAATATATACATATATACAAAGATTCCCCCAAACTTAAGCTTGGCCTTGCACAAGCCAAAAGTTAGCACCAACCATTCAAAAATCTTATCGTGGAAATGGTATAGTTGGTGCAAGAAAATGAGAAGCACGCGAGACCGTGTGGAAAGAAGAATGGTAGAATATGGTCTCGGTGGGGGAGAAGAATGGCGAAAAGAAGAAGGAAGTGGAGTACGATCTTGAGGGTGTAAATTGAGGGAATAAATTAGCGCAATATGTGATGACCGATATGTTATAAGCGATTGCGCTAACCGATCTACTCGTCGAGAAATGGGATCAAATCCCTCAAGATTCGCAAGAAAACATGGGTACGTCGAACTTGGTATAGGAGATGAAAGCGTAACGGTCATTTGTTCGGTCAGAACAATGGGACAGACGAAAGGGAGTGAATTAAGGATAGTATAATTCTCACCGTAGTAAACTGTGTCGAACTGGAAAGATTCCATCAATGGTTCGAAACGACTGTAAGCAACCGAGTCTGAAGGATTAACTAACTCATCTGAAAATGCAAAGGACTCAAACTCGGGCGGTGAGACTTCAACATCGTCCGAAAAAGTGAAACACTCGTAAGTGTCATCGGCTGTGGGAACTGTGTCAGATTCAAAGGAAAAGTTTTCAAGCTCACAGTCTTCAAGCGTGAAATGAAGTGTGGTCGGAACGATGGAAAAGAGGGCGGGTGATTTAGGTAAAGGTTCAAGAGGATGAATTGGAAAATCCGACACATCAAACAAAAATGATTCAACCTCAATATTATCCTCAAGACTCTCCTCAATACTATCCTCAATATTCAACTCATTATTTAGCATATCCATACCATTATCATCAAAATCAAGACGCATATGAGGTTCGGGAGAAACATTTAATAACTCAGGATGATGATTTGAACATAAAATTTCAAGCGAATCGACAGGTTCATCATCCGAAATATTCCCGGCGTCTATATTCTCAATCAAGTGAAAATCAATTTCTTTAGACACCTCATCAAAAGCATGGATATCTATCGATTTAGGTTCTAGAGTGGAGGTGTAAAGATCGAAAGGATTAGGTGCGGTTTCACTCGAAAGGGGTTCCTCACAATCTGGCAAATCAAACACTACAAATTCGCTCAACTCATCTTTATTTTCAACAGGTGAACTATTTAGGGCAATCGATGGAAAACAGGAGTTGTGGGCTTCAATTGGGTAAGGGTAGGTTTGATTTGAAAATCCTCTCTCATTCTCACTCTGTCCAACTGCCGCCTCATACATTGAAAAATTTGGAGCTAGCGGAAAACTAGCTACCTGTTCAGCAGGTTGCATAAGGGTGGCCACGGACGCTTCCACATTCCTAACCATTTTGTTTGTTGCTGCGATATACGCCTCCAACGCCTCTTCCAAACTAGACTTGGGTGGTGAGGGGGTTTCGGTAAAAGATTCAAAATTGTTTGGATATGTGAAACTCCCTAATGGCTGTGTAGAAACATTGTCTAGTGACGGTGGAAAAGTCGGGTAGGACTGGTAGGAAGTGGGTGGTTGGGCAGGGGTAGGGTCAACATATGGATAAAAAGGTGAATAGTCGTGTTGATCCCTAGAACTGGATGAGTGGAGAGGGGTGAAAGATCGACTGCGAGATTGAGCAATATGCTCAGCAATGGACATCGGCTTAGGAGTGACAGAAGGACTTGAAAAAGTGGTATCAACATATGGAGGTGGTAAATGTTGACTTGGTTGACACAAATTGGGTTGAAAAGTCAAACTGTTTCTCCTAGACGCCTCTATTTGATCTTTCAAAGATATTTTAGGCAAGGAAGGATCGCCTTTAAATTGATCGAACAAATTGCCGAACGAAGCAAAATTAGGTTCGGGATACCAAAGTTCGGCAAGTGATTTGTTATGTGGAGTACCCATGTTAGAAGAAAGGGAGAAAGAAAGAAAGTTTGTTGGTGCAAGGATTTCCGAGCGACAAAAGTTGCAAGTATTTTTTTTTTAAAAATTCCTCTTATTATTCTTTTTTATTTGTTTTGCAAAAATTTTCGATAAAGGGCTAAGATACAAATGCAAATAACCAGAAATGCACAATCAGTCCGAGATCTAGGGTCACCTAGGTCAGCTAGACAGCTCCTAACTGTTCCAAAGGGCTAGAAATAGGACCTCAAACCGCCTCTTCACCGCCAATTGCGGCCAGGTAAGTGGGAAGGAACCACCACGACAGTGGGCCTAATTAAAAACCACTAGCCTAGACGCCGCAAAATCAGTTAGGATAAACGGTCGATGCCTATACTAGTCCTTTTCCTATTGAGCTCGATTTCCTTAGGGTTGAGTCTAGTATTTTTTATTAATTGTGGTCGATGCAAAATGCTTTATGTGATTTCTGAGGTCCTGGGAAGGGTGATGAAATCCCCACCCAATCTGAGTTGGTCAAAAGACCCTTAAAATCCGATTAAAGATATGCAAAACAGTAAATCACTTGCAATCAAATCTTTTTTGTGAATTTCAAAATTTGCAAGTTTTCTAATTAAAATTTTCCTTTTTTTTCTCTTGCTCTTAATTTGGAAAGATATATTTAGCAAAAAGATTAAGGCTATGCAAATCAGAAAAGATCACTTACAATCAATTTTTATTTTAAACGCGCGCAAAAAAATCCTGCACAAGATTTGTTATTTGGAAGGGGAAAGATTTTTAAGTGCAAAGAAATCCTGCAGGAGATTTAACAAAAGATATATCGAAAGATTCAGAGGAGAGATCAGAAGACTTACAGAGTTTTTTTTTTTACACCGCGTTTTAGCCTTCTTTTTTTTTTCCTGGTGATCTCACCAGGGCGCGGCGGTTCAGCGGCCGTAAAGGGGGTAGCGCGGCGGTTCCGCCGCGCTTTGGGCGCGCGGCGTTTTTTTTTTCCTTCTCTCTGTTCTGATCTGTTATTTTCTGTTTCGCTTTCTGTAGATTTCCAGATCCGTCTTTTGATTGTAAATCCTGCAAAATTCAAACAAATAAATATCCTTTCCAAAAATAATAGATGATATATTTTTATATTTTTTTTTTGGATTTTTCAGATTTTTATGATTTTTTTTTTTATGATTAACCCGAAATTACAAAAAGAAAATAACACGCCATCTCCGGCAACGGCGCCATTTGATTGATTTGATTTAGCGTGCTTGCGCTTTCTAAAAGATAGATCAAAAATATTTGTAACCGCAATCAAGAACGGCGTCGCTTTGCAGCTAGCCGGTGAGTACGGGTCGGTCCACAGGGATGTTGTGAATTTTCTAATCGCGCTAACGAGTTAATTCCGAAGGGTGTTCGGATTGATTATTAAATCTAAAAATTGAAGTTGTATGATACTAGGATTAGAAACTTGCTAGGATTAGGTTTAGGGAAAATTTGGTAAACAAAGATCTACATCTCTTTCCATTGCCTTTAATTAAAGATATCATATTAGTGTTAGGGTAAATCTTAACAAAGGGGATTAGGATGATTAGGAAGATTGATTCTTCCTCTAGATCCTTGTCCTTCCTTTCTTAATCTTTACCCTAACCTCCATGGAAAACCTTAAAATCCGGGCCTTTAGACTACGGAATCACCGTTACCTCGAGGGTAGAGTGCCGTAGGGAGCGGAATAAGAAGGTATGCATGGAGTTCTAATTTTCATAAAAGATTGGCAAAGAAAAAAGATGAGAGATCTTCGTCTCTCAAATCCTTCCCCATTCCTAACCCTAACAAGCGAGAAAACTACTCACTCATTAGGGAATTGAAGAACATTTATCTAGGGCAGAGAATAAGAATTAACTAGGGCAAGAATTGAAATCTAAACTAGAGCAAGGAATTAAATTTACTTACAGATGCATCTCTCCAATCATCAACACAGGGTTGTCAAATCTGAATTCATGAATTGAAAAGAAACACCGATGCTCTCCAAAAGAATTCTAAAATTTATTATTAAAAAGAGGCATAGGGAGGCATCAGAAATTACAATGAGTAGAGTTCCTATTTATAGAGAATAGGAAACCCTAGGTTACAATTGATTTGCATGTCTACATTTACCAAAATATCCTTAGGAAGACCTAGTCAAAGTAGACTTCAACCTTTGGTAAAATTTTATGTCTCTTTAAAAGAAAGTATTGGGCCTTGGATCTTTGGGCTTCCTTATTATTTGGTTCTTTATTAAAATAGCTTCTATGTTTCTTCCAGATCTCCAATGAATAATTGCGGTGGACTTTTAACCGTTCACTTTGTAATCTTGGACCTTGCATTGCCTTGTACTTTGTGAATTTTATCTTTGATGTAGGCTTGATCAAGAGTCTTCTGTTTGTTGGTCAAAGTCCACTTTTGCATCGTCTTTTCATCATTTTCACTGTTTTCTGTCCAAGAACCTGTAACCTGTAACATGTAGCAGACATGCGTCAAAAGCACCTGTTTATTTATAAAAAGAATAAGAATAGGGAATATAATAATGCAATATTATGGTGTGAACAGTTGCCATGTCACTACACAGTTGGATTGCTGCATCAGGATATGACTCCTTGCATGATATACTTGAGCACATACATATCGTACACCATACTTGCGCACGTACATATCGTACACCATACTTGCGCACATACATATTGTACACCATACTTGCGTACATACTTATTGTACACCATATTGGCGCACATGTATATTGTACGCTCATACTTGCGTATATACCTACTTGTACATCCATATTGGCGCACAAGCATATTGTACACTCATACTTGCGTATATACCTACTAGTAGATCCATATTGGCGCACAGGCATATTGTACACTCAAACTTGCGTATATACCTACTTGTACATCCATATTGGCACACAGGCATATTGTACACTCATACTTGTGTATATACCTACTTGTAAATCCATATTGGCGCACATGCATATTGTACACTCATATTTGCGTATATACCTACGTGTACATCTATATTAGCGTACATGCATATTGCACACTCATACTTGCGTACAGACATACTGTACACTCATACTTGCGTACACACATATTGTACACCTATACATGCATACATACGTATTTGCACATACATAGATGATTCTGTCTTGATTTTGGAGATTTGGGAACCGCATGATATATTTTAAAACTGGATTCATTTTAAAGGAGTTGTTTCCCCTCGATATGTGCATATTACTGTTCCATATTGCATGATATACGGATATGCTTACATTTCTGTTATATGTCGCATGCATCATGCTTTATGATTATACGCATTGAGATAAGTTGTTTTCATGAGATTTCTGCATTTGGGAACCGTGGTTATTTCAAAAGAGAGTATGCCTTGTTTTAAAAACCCGGTTACCCTTGATATGATATTTCAGTGTGTCCACCATGTTTTTTCTCGATTCTGAGAGTGGCATGTGAAACCCGATTCGAGGAGCAGTAGGCACCGTCTGCGGGTACATGGTGAACCCGGTGAGGTACCCCGGCATAAGAAGACTCGTATATGCGGGGGAGCACTACCTACCGGTGATAGTATTTAGACTCGGCGGTTATCCGGAGGATACCGACCGGAGTAGTGAGATGGATATGAGAGCCGACTAGATTATGCGGCGCCTTAGGGCCGATCTGATGATGCGGCGGTTGAGATATATGAGGATTTATGTGTCGATGCTAGGCACGGTTTTCATGATGTTTCGAGTATCGATGTTGGATACTCAGGTTCTACGGTTTTGATGTGTCGCGAGGGACACACGTTGATTTATATTCTCATACTTTCATGCATATGCTTTTATGACTTTTACATGCATGATATTGTTGTGTCATTGGTTGACACATGGACGAGATCCACATACATACATGCATTGATTTCTTAGTTGGATGATATCCATATACTTATAGACTTCATGACATAATTGACACTGATTTCATGATGATTATATTGATCACACCTCATATTTATGATATGTTGCTACCTGAGGCACTGACACGAGCACTTGGTATTACACTTATGTGTAGATGTTTACCCTTGCCACCTTATCATGCTTCAGACTTTATCATATTGAGGATATATATTACTGATCGTATTAACCTAGGATTGAGTCATACATACGATTTCTGCTCTGTGATGTTTTCTTCTCACGAGTTGGCAACTCACCACCGTTGTGCCACAGTTTTTTGCAGGTTTTGCCATACAGGTTCTTTGCGGCTTTGCTGGCACACTGTCCTTTTTCAGGTGATTGCTTGGTCGGTGGGTTCACTTGTATCATGACCTCCATTGTACTCTATTTATTTCAGTTGTATCTAGAAACTCCATCAACCATACTTTTATTTTGTTTCAGACTTAGAAAACCAATTATATATTCTTTCGACCTTAGAGTCGCGCATTGTATTATTATGGTTTTCTTGATGTTTGAGTTTCCTTTTGAGTTTTGATCATCGCCCTTCGGCGTTGTATATTATATTGCTTGCGTGGTTGTGACAGTCGATTGACGAAGAGCTAGCTCCCGCTTGGGGATGCCTTTTATCATTGTGCATATATTATTCATGTTGTACCCCGTTTGGGGCCAGTATTTACAAAGGAAACTCTGCCGAAATTTTCAGGAAAAACTTGAGATTTTTAAAATGCATATTCGGCTTATGTTATTTTAAAAACCTCTTGTTTTAAAACATGTTTTCTTCACTTCTTTCTTTTAATGGTTTAGATTTCTGGGATTTCTTGGCTTACTTGAATTAAATGGGGTCCTATAGATTTCATATGATTCAAGTGCCAGCCGCGTGCTATTTCGGGTCGTGACATAAGGGCAAGCGAACCCCACAACATATGGTAAAGGATTTCATCACCTTTTTCGTGGCCCACAAATCACGAAAATTGAGCATAACGTTTATCCGCACAAATTTTAAAAGAAACTAGACTTTAAGCCTTTAAGGACATCGCGCTCACTAGGAGAAGTTAACTGTGTTTAGAACACCGCTTAACGGTATATCGTTTACGCGGTGTCTAGGCAAGTGTTCACGGCGAAACCGCCAAAAGAGAAAGGGTTATTTAATTAAGGACCTTCGCGAAAGCGTCGGAAAACCTCCCCTTATCTCTGCACTTACCTTGCCTCATGATCAGTATATCTTGAGCCCGTTTCTCGACATAGTTTTACTTCGACAATGAAGTTCTTGAGCAGATCTAGTTGACTTAGATGACCCTTAGACCGATTAGGTGCGTGGTATTTTTGTGTCGTGATTATTTTTGTCCAGATTCTTTTTGTATGTATATTTCATTCTTTTGTTGATAACTAACTTATAAAAAAAATATATAAAATAACCACATTCTTTTCCCCCTCATTTTCTCTTCTTCTTCTCTTCATATCTTGGGTACCCCACCACGCAAAACTCTTGCCGAACTTTGGTACCCACAACCAAACATTACTTCTTACGGTTCTTGCTTTGGTCAAAACTCGAACGATCCTTCCATGCCCAAAATTTCTTTGAAAGATCGGATAGACGTGTCTAGGACGAACAACTGGGATCCCCAATCTACTCTGTATCAACCGTTTCAACCTTCCCCACCTTCGTACGTTGATACCCCTTTTGAGAGTCCAGTTGTAACTCCAAGACCTATGTCTCTTGCTAAGCGTATTGAACAATCTTGTAACCAATCTTTCACTCCTTTCACCACTGAAAATTCTTGGGATCAACAATTCCATTCACCTTCTTATCTAAATCTTGATCCTATTCCTGTCCAGCCATGCAATTCCTACCAGTCCTACCCGACTTTTGCACCTTCCCTAGACATACCTTCTGAACAGTCTTTTGGGAGTTTCCAGTATCGAAACGAATTTGAATCTTTTACTGAAACCCCTTCACAACCCATGTCTAGTCTGGAACAGTCGTTAGAAGAATTCCGGGTAGCATCGTACCAACAGATGATGGATTTGAATGTGTCCATGGCCGCCCTCATACAACCTAGTGACCCGGTAGCTAGTTTCCAACTAGCTCCACATTTTCCAATGTATGATGAGGCGGTAGGACATATTGAGAATTTGAGTGGATAGAGTGAGCTGTACACCCTTCCAAATCAAACTTACCCATCCCAAATTAAATCCCACAATTCCTGTTTCGAATGTCTATCAAGTGTCCCAAATGGTTCACCAGTTGAAGATAGAACGTTTAATGAGTTGTGCGACTTTGTAGCGTTTGATTTGCCCGATTGTGAAGGGTACCTTTCGAGTGAAACCAATCCCAACCCTTTTGACCTATACACCTCCGTCCTAGAACCTGAATTGATTAATATCCATGGTTTTGATGAGGCGTCTAAGAAGTTTGATTTTCACTTGATTAAGGATATCGGCGCTGGGAATATTTTTTACGATGAACCCGCAGCTTTGGATGAGTTTTTCTCTCCAGTTCATCATCCCGAGTCATTAACTGTTTTTCCTGTACTTCACATGCGTCTGGATATTGAAGATAAATGCATGGATAAGCTGAATTTTGAGTAGAATATTAAGGAATTTTTTTAGGATGAACCAGTTTTAATTGATGAGTCGGATTTTCCAATTCATCCTATCCCTTTCATTAACTATGTACACCCTCCTGAATCTTTAACTGATACCCTTCCTCGATCACTACGCTCCTTCCTTTCCATCTTTCCGACCTTGCAAGAAACCGTATCACACTTACTGTGTCTGGTTTACCATGTTCGGCGTACTCATGTTTTCTCACGAATCTTGAGGGGTTTGACCCAATTTCTTGATGGGTTAATAGATTAGTACAATTTCTTTTCACACATTAGTCATCACAAATTCTGCTAATCTATTCACTCCATTTCCGCCCTCAAGTTCGTACTCCGTTTGTTTTTCCCGTCCTCCATTCTTCTTCTCCTCTACCGAGACCGTATCCCACTTCTATCCCCATACGGTCTCGCGTATTCTTCATTTCTTTCCATTTTGCATTCTTTCACCAACCGGCACATAATAGCGATAAAATTTTGAATGGTTGGTGCTAACTTTTGGCCTGTGTAAGGCTTTATATAGATTGATACTATTCTCTTTCCCCCCCAATCCTGAACTTCAACGCTTAACAGTGGAAACACTATTTCACTTAAGTTTGGGGGGGGGGCCTTTTGTGTATATATTTTTGGTTTTCTTTTTTGTTTTGTATATAATTTGTTTTTGGGGAGCGCCAGCAATTTTGACCCTCTTGGTGTAGCCTGACAGTGAGGGCACTGTCACGTTTAAGTTTGGGGGTGTGCTCGATAAGTTTTCTGCCTTCGTATTCATATGTATATTTTGCATTTTCATACCTTATTAAAAACCCACAAAAATCGAATTTTTTTTACAAAAATATAAAATCTTTGTCGTCAAGTTAGCTAATAGGGTAACTTAGATTTTTTCCGAAAGTTTAGTTGATACGTTAGAAATAACTAAATCAAAGGCTTAGGAATTGAAAACCCTAAAAATAACCCTCATTCTGTTTAACATTGGTAATTATACGTCCTTAAAGTTTTTTTTATAGAAGTAGGTAATCTTGAGTTCAGTTCTAAAGTTAAGTCAAGATGAAAGGAGAGTATTGACGTTTTACTGAAAGATAAGTCTGAAAAATAGTTTCTATTCTTGAATTCAAATTTAGAAAGTATATACCCTACAAACTGCACATGCACGCACCTTGAAACTTGAAATAGTAGAGGATACCTAGAAATACTCTTGCCTGAAAACCTAGTATGAAAGAAAAAACGGTATTTAAAGTTAACCACCTAAAGAGCATCATTAAAAAAAAATATCCGGTCTTGAAAAAGAAAAAATAAAGAAAAGAAAAATAAATAAATAAAGTCAAGACCTGGAAACTGCTATTTACGCTTTAAGCTCACACATTCAGTAATCTGCCGTTAGTGCCTCAAGAAGCATTAATAGTCGCATGAAAGGTATGTGAGCAACACCGTCCATCATTTAACGAAAAGAAGTAGTATTAGGTATTAGGGCAAGGATACTATAGCTTGAATTGAATTCTTAAGTGTATGGGTGATTAATTTACACACATGCAGGAGTATACAATCGATGTTTGGATGAAACATAGAAATAAAGAACAAGACTTATATTTTCTGTAAAGTTGATAAAAATCCCTAATTTGAGACCACACTTTAGAAGGAAAACTCAGGAGATACTAACACCTTTCTAAACTTTTTTGGAACGTATAGGATTTAAGGTTAAATAGATAGAAGGTGTGAAATATAAAGGTTGGATATTTCTAATTTAGGATAATAGAATTTCTAACCAAAATAATAAACTGTAGGAGTATAATCAACATTAATTTATGAAACTAGATTGACGGGATTTTGTGGGTAGTATCCGCTGAAAACCCTCAGAGACAACTCTCCTCCTACTAGAGACACCTGGAGGTTTAACGGCTTGTTGCACGCGCTCAGTGCAATCGCGTTCCCTGCGAAAGTGAGGCTAGGATTTTGTTTTTCTCGGGACGAGTAAAAGATAAGTTTGGGGGTATTTGTTCATCACTGAAAACTGCATTTTAATATCGCTCATTCGTTATCTATTTTTTGTATATATCGGTACTATTAACCGGTGTTTCCTATGTAATACAGATTACAGGTATCCGTGACAAAATACTAGAAATACATCCAGAATCACGGATATTACATTTGTGAGCTGACACTGCAACCAGAACTGCAAACCGATCAAGAATCAAAGAGTTTTTGTAAATAAACTAGTGTACACACATTTTGGTCCAACACATAACAAGTTGTGCACTAGATCTTTGATGTCTTTGACCTAGTGGGGGGATGCCCAATGCAAAGAACAAATGGGCATGGAGGTGATGGGTAGTTAATGCATAAAGTTGTGATGTGATCCAAAGTTTCAAGTTTCCCTCCAAACCCTGGCCGCAGACCAAGTCAAATTAAAGAAAACCAACAGCACCAAAGTGATATTAGGGACAACACAACACCACATACCAAGAACGAGCCCCAGAGCTCGGATTTGGGCCGAGCTCAATACCTATGTGGCTGGTCCCCTGCTCCCAAATGCTTCCAGACTTCTGTAGGCCCTCCCTTGCTTCCACTTCATCATGTTTTTATTGTTTGTTTATTTTTCTTTTATGCCTATAAAAGCAGGCAGTAAGCAAGGGGTCAAGGGTCTCACATTTTGCCAAGTTTTGTTCTATACTTTGTAACTCTTTTTGTTTCTTTAGTTGTTGTAAATAGCTTCCCATTGAGTTCTTAACCTTCTCTTGATCTTATAACCTCTTAATTGAGCTTGCAAGTTTAAGGGTTGGTTATTGATCTCAAGGGTTGTATCTTCATAGAAGTTGAATAAAGCTCTCTTTTGTGCTATCATTTTGCCTTGGGGTTTAGCTCTCTCTTGATCTTGCAACCTCTTAATTGAGCTTGCAAGTTTAATTTTGGGTTATTAAACCCATATTTTGTAACTTGTTCCATGGTTCCTAGTCTTACTTGCTCTTTTCTTTTTATGCTTTCCTTACTTGCAATTTAATTACATGCTCTTTTAATTCTTACTTTACTTACCTTGCAATTTATACCATGCCCATTACTTGTAATGCTTTTTCCTTTCTTTTCTTTTCTCTTTTCTTTTACTCTTTTTGTTGTTGTTTTGTAATGGTTGTAAATATGTGTTGTTAGTAAAAGAATACGATATTGTTAGTTAAGGATTTCATTTCCCATTCCTTTTCCCGTTATTTTCCATTGAACTCCGCTCAAATCTTACGCAAGCGCTCCGTTAGGCACCTTACTGTTAGTGTATATGCCCTAGAGGCCATTACTGTATCATACTAGTATGTAAATTACATGATGGAAGCTTGGGATATTCACAGTTGTACAGACAATCTTGCTCGATATAGTAGTATGCTACTTGGTTTGTCTCTGCTTTAATGTGTACATGTGTGTTTCTTTATTATATCACCTATACGCATTAGTAGAGCCCTTAGGATCTTTGCTTGATTACCGGTGTTGTGATGGCGATCACACTCGTGGGGGCTGGGTAATCTACAAGCACATCCTTATACACGTCCCTAGTCGTGGGATTATCGAGACAGGGCATCGATACTCCGGAATAGACTAGCGTATGCGCTTCTCATCCCAGCACGGGAGACGGTCTGTCCCATAGCCGTCAGTACGTCGTACTTGAGATAGTATGCGGGTGCTCGTTAGGTTACGAGTACACTGGACAGGACTCGTCGGGAACTGATGGTTGGTATTATACCTATCGTCAGTTATCAGTTCCTAGGTGACATGAGTACAGCTTAGTCCGCTGACTTGACACTGTCACTTCGCCTCGAGTGTGTTCCCACTGTTCTTTGATTACTACCCTACCACGGCTTTTCTGAGTCGTGCAAATAGGTAGTAGTTGGGTGCAGTCTCGAAGCACTTGGAGGCAGTGACGGTTAGACAGGATTCGTCTCTCCCGGTATTGGGGGTTGACATCGCGCTGTGTCTAGGAGAGCCATTACACGAGTAGTCGCTGGCCAGGGCAAGCGAGATATACTGGTAGGTTTCCAGTGTTATCTCAGGGTGTACTGGGCTTCACTCCGACACGACTTGTACCGCTATTAGGAGACTGACGTTTACCGCCCCCTAGGCCCTCCATGCGATATATCAGACGAACAGACCGGACTGTACGGAGATTGTCACATACAGGCTCAGTAGGAGTTCGCATGGGTTTACCTCATCGGCCTTCTTATCGACATCTACCTGGGGACCGTTACGTACAACTAGTGCCGCTTGCAGTCTGTGGTTAAACCCACTGCCAGCATAGTGTCGAGTCTTTAGAGTCCCACACAGAGAGTTTCCCTGCACTGAGCGAAACCTGTAGAGGCCGTATGGTTTTACGGCAGGGCTGCGATCACTTACGTACACTTGTATGCGTGTGGTGTTCGGGCAGGCAGTACTAGTGGGCTTTGGTTTAAGCTGGATCCTAGTATTGCACGGATGGATTTGTTTTGTCTTCTGTGCATCCGCATTCTACGGAATGCGGATGCGGTGTGTATGCACAGTTTTCCGGAGCGATGAAGGAGGAGGTGCCTCATCAGGGTTTTGGCAGTTGGTTCGGCAAAAACCGTTATGTGGCAGGCTCATTAGGGTTTTGACAGTTGATTCGGTCAAAACCATTTTGAGGCGGGCTCATTAGGGTTTTGACAATTCGTTTGGTCAAAACCATTATGAGCCGCGGACATCATTTACTAATCCTTTTAGTGATAATTTTATGATGGCTAATTGCATTGACCATTTGACCCCGTTGACCTCTCTTGACTTTGTTGACCGGTTGACCGTGTTCACCATTGACTTTCAAGAGGGATCTACACTCTTCTTTTCTTTTTCTTTTTCTATTTTGATTATGATAATGGTCATTTCAATGTAGCCATCAAACTTTATCTTGATGGGATCAGTAATGATAATGTTTTTGAATTATTGCAACCATGGTTACTTTTCTTTTGTTCATAATTTCTTTCTCATTCTCTCTCTTGATTTTTCAAGTGAGAAGAAAAGGAAATAAACCATGGTTGCTAGCTCCTCCTTCTTCTTCCTCCTCTTGATTCATCTTTTGATCTCATGTGTTGAGAGATAAAGATCCCACAAAGACAAAACCATCCCTTTATCACTTCTACACAACCTAGGGCTTCTAGACTAGCAATCTCTTTGCCCTAGTTACCTCGGCTCAAGGTGGAGCCCGGTGTACATCTCTCGGGTGGATCGTCTTCGACTCAAGGAGGCCGCGGAGGTGACCAAAGTCCGGATCACGCCTCGGAGCTAGCAAGGAGAAGAACAACAAGAAGAGAAGGAGTTCAAGTTGAGGTATAACCCCTAACCGAGTAGATAAATCTCTAGTTAGGATGCTAGTGTGTTGTTTAGCCAAGATCCGGCTTTTCGGTCCATGTTACCATGCTTAGAAAAATTTTTGTTTTACCGATTCCGCAACCCCGAAAGTACCGGGAGAGGTAACGTGTGTTAGTTGTATGTATGCCCTAGAGGCCAGTATTGTACAGATGATGTATATTATATTGGATGCTTGGACATATATTGAGATGACTTTCTTGCTCGATATGATAGTATGCTATCTGGTTACTCTTTATCTTAACATGTACACTAGTCTCTTTATACTGTCTTATAGTTACATGTTGGTAAAGCCCATAGGATGTGTACTTGACTATCTGGACTATGATGCAGATCATAATAGTGGGGACATGGTAGTCCATAGGTACATCCTTCAAGGTCCCAAGTCGTGGGTGTATCGAGACAGGGCATCGATATACCATGGTAGACTAGCGTATACGCTTCTCGACCCATGAGATGGGCGATGGATGATCCCATATCCATTGGTGTTTGACATCAGAGATGGTGTACGGGTGCTCAGTAGAGACTGGGTACACTGGACGGACTCGCCGAGAACTCCCAGATGGTATTATACCTCACGTCAGATGGCAGTTCTCAGATGACACTTGTTCAGGTTAGTCTGTAGACCCGAGATCGTCATAGAGTCTTGTGTGATTCCCATTGTGCTTTGATCTCCACCTTACCACGTCCATGAGGGCGTGCAAAACGGTTGTTTTTGGGTACAGTCCCGAGTCACATGGAGGCAATGAGCGATAGGAGGGGTTTCGTCTCTCCTAGTATTGGGGGTTGATGTTGCGCTGTGCTCGATTGGCCGTAACAGGGAAGTCCCTGGCCAGGGCTGATCAGAGATTTGCTGGTAAGAGTTACCAGTAGTTTCTCGACCCGTTATGAGCCTCACATCGGCACGACTTATCGGTTATTGGGGTCTGACGTTTACCAGCCCTAGACTTGATATGCGACATATTAGACGAACAGACCGGACTATACGGTAAGTGTTACTGGTTGGATTCACAGGAGTGTGAGCGGGCTTGCTCGTCGATCTTCTGATCGCTCAATAGCCGGGTGGCCGTTATGTTTAGCAGACCGTTTACGGCTTGTGGATGCTTGATATGATCATCATCTGCTACCGGCGTATTGACGAGTCTTTAGAGTCCTACACAGAGGTTTCCTGGCTCAAGCGAAACTAAATGGGAGCGCATATGAGATATGTGCGGGACCGAGAATAATGCATGTATGTGATACCGTATTTCATTCTCGCGATGAATGTTTCGATTGGTTGTATGCGATATAACCTAGTTATCGAATCGAAGATTGATTCGATAAGTCGACACATTGAATACTAGTCGGTTATGTGCGACATGACCGGATCATTGAATCAAGTGTTGATTTAATGATTTAATGTATAATTATATATTTGATATATTACTTTGCATTAACTAGTATTGGTTCACTTTAAAAGGTTTTTCTCACTTGATGTGCACATTGTATATGTGATATATTTTTGTGTACACATGATTGTATCATGTTTGATGATACATGTTTACTTGAGTATGTGTAAGGATTAAACCATGGTTATGTAATGGTTAGGGTTTTTCTTTTCCTTACTTATTTATTTATTTATAAATTTTGGAAAAGATAAAAGAGAAAATGGTGGCTTTCATTTTTTGTTGTTGAAGCTTCATGAAGCTTTGACTAAAGTGACCATTTTGTCTTCATGCTTAACCCTAACCATTCAAACTAACCATGGTCTTTTCTCTACACCTAACCAAGGTTAGGATATGATAAGTATTGATATTATTTTCATTTTAATCTAACACTTATCATATTCTATCTTCATCTTCTTCATCTTTGACAAGAAGAAAAGCTTACTAGCTTTAATGGCATCTTGAGAAAAAGAGTGAGAAATCCAATTCTAAAGTTGTCACGACCCGCAGGGTACGGAACGTGACTGGCACTTAGGTTACGAAACGTCTCAAGACGTCCGTAAAATAAGTAAGCCAAAGCTCAGAAACCAAAACCAAATAAGCAAAAGAGTGAAGAAAACCCAATCAATTGAAAGCGAGTTTATCAAATAAGTCATATAAAACCTTTTTTAAAAAACAATATCAATTTTTCCGAAAATTTCGGCAGAGTCTCCTTTGTAAATACTGGCCCCCAAAATGGGTACAACAAGAATATATATGAATCCAACAAATAAGGCATCCCCAAGCGGGAGCTAGCTCTTCGCCATAAGGCGGTCACAAATCCCACGCAATATAAAGCAACAACATGCGAAATAATCATAATGAAGCATAAGAAAAACATCATGTCGACTCAAGTGAGCTCGACCCCAAAATACAGCATAAAAGTCCACAAACCTCACAGTCTCATCTCTAGGTCAATATACAATAATACTGGTAGATACAGTAGATGGAGTACACTAGATACAAAGAATATACAAGGTGGTGCAAAAATAATCATATAACCCACCTAAGAGCAAAACCTCGAGTCCAGGCAAAAGAGGCAAAAGAAGCAAGCGCACCCGCCGCTACTGTACTGACGGAGCGGACCTGCAAAAGGCTATGGCACAACGGGGGTGAGTTGCCAACTCGTAAGTAATAAATAACATCTACACAGGCTATCGAATGCATGCACACAAGCATCCTAGCATCTAAATACAGGTAAGGCAGGACATAATGGAAAGTATGTATGCGATATGGATATACTAGCAGGTATGAATGCAATGCGAATCAACTCGTGATCTGAATGTGTAAGTATAAGAAATCATGTTTTTCCCTTTAAGAATGTCTTTTGAAATACCAGCAGAATACCAATAGAATCAACAAGAACCTGTGTCCAGCAACGACACCTCAAAACTATCTCAAATTTCATATATCCATGTCATAGTATCTCTGGCCTCAGCCATCCGGCTAACCCAGCTCAATATCAAAATCTCATCATCTCGCGGCCACGGTCGGTATCCTCTGGATATCCGCCATGCCAAACAGTCACCGGTAGGTAATCCGTCCCCTGCCAGGCTAAACGTCAACACCACATTCATCTTGCCCCGGGGTACCATACCGGGCCCACCATGTACCCGTGACGGTTCCTCCACTCCTCGACACGGACCTCGAAAACCACAGCAAACTCATGGTGGACGACACTTTACATCACTAGAAAACCGCAATTACATATTTTAAAAACATAATAAGTTTAGAAATTTTGCGGCTTTCCCCCGAAATCCAGAAATATCATAAAATCTCAAGAAATCCTCATAAGTGCATATATCAATGGTGATGAATGAATATGATATCAATAATTAAGCTACGATGTATGATTAATAGACTAGGCATGAACAAATAATATGATGAGGTACATGCACATGAACGGCAATCCTACGATTTCATTTTAAGGAATTAAAGGCAATAGCACAGGTTTAAGCATCAATTAGTAAAAGGTTTCAAATTATAGGTTATCTAGTGTGGTGGCATGGCAATTACCAGGGCGTGTGTGTAAGCATGAATAGTGCTTGTGCTACATATAAAAACCCTGGCAATGGTGCACGTGTCCTATAAAATGGGTTCGCATATGTATGTCAATATAATGCATGGATGCAGCAAATAATCATATAAGTATTTCACCCCTAATTACTAGCATCACTAAGAATCTTTTAAGTTACTAAAACTATCGGGCGGCTTGCGCCATCCAACGATAGTCCCCCGTAGATGTTACATCTACTCACCGGAATCCCTAGCTAGTCACGTCCAATCACCCCTTTCCCCTTTCGTGCCTCGTCTGACGTCTCCGCGACCGAACCCGGAATTTATATCAATACCAAACATAAGGCTACATATCAAGAACGACACAAAACCCAAACGAAACTACTAACGTTCACAAGCTAGGTATAACGTGCACAAAGTGCGCGGAACACACGCGAAAATCGCAAAAACTGCAAAAATCGCCGATTTGGTCGTCCGGCAAAACTAAAACCCGATTACTCAAAAATCCGCACTCACGCATCCTAATTGTCATAGGATAAGCTAACAAAATACTCTAGATATCGCAATTAAATCGCCACAATAATATAATAAAAACCTAGTAAGCTAGAAGTTTGCAAAATTGGTGCAAACATCGGCAATTAGTGAGAAAATTAACACAATCCAACACAACAATCCAAACTAACCCACTAGCTAGCCATTACACTAATTTTAAACCATTAACTATGCTTAAAACCTAATTTCCATAAACAAAACCTTTCTTGATTTTCATAATTAGCAACCTTAATGAAAATTTCACACAACTTTAACATAGATTAGCCTAATATGAAGCCACTTAAGAAAAGTAACCATATAAATTGGTTAAGTAAACAACTAGGTTAATTAAAAAGACTTAATTGACTAAAACATGGTTTCAAGAAACCCTAGTTTAATTTTCAATCATTAACTAAAAAAAACTAGATTAGGATTAACACTAAAATTAACACTAAGCAACTAGATTAAAGTATTCTAACCATAACAAATTAAAAGAGTAGAAATTATACCTCAAACCTATGGATCTAGCAAAAAGAAATTTTCCTCAATGATTGCCTCCTAGCACCATGATTCCAAGCAAGAGAGGTGAAAGAAAAAGGGATGAAGAATGAGGTTTTAATTTGTGAGTTTTAGCTTGAATTTTTGAAGCAACTTAATGAATTTTTTGAAGAAAAATGAAAAGATCAAGGAGATGAAGGGGGCTGCTGGAATTTCGGCCAGAACAAGGGAAGGGGATGGTGTGGGGTGTGTGAGAAAAGTTTTGGTCAACTCCTACCAACCCACAAAAGACCATACCTAATTAACAATTCAAAAATCTTTAAAAATACCCTCATTTCCACACAAGAATAAAGTCAAAGAGCATGGCATTTTTTTTTCTGGACCTGATGATGGTGGGGCTGGCCTAGGGCTGAGGGAAGAGAGAGAGGGGTTTTACAAAAGAAATTTTATGCAAAAAGACCCCCTACAAGTCAAAAATTGCAAGTTTAAGCTTAAATTCAATAAATTTCGTTTCCTATAATAAAAATTAGTTAAAAATCAAAATAAAATACTAAAAATTTATGTTACAACTAGATTTTAATTAACATAATTTTAAAGATTAAAATTAGCCCAAAAAAATTTGTATTTATCGCTAATTTAATGTATTTTCTTACCGGCTTAAAATAATATTAAAAAAATTGAAAAATAGGGAAAAAATTTTAAATGACCAAAATTTCATAAGTAACTCATTAGCTACTAAAAACAAGCAATTACCTATCCATTTTAGGTATAATTAGTCCTAAACTGCAAAATAACGAGAAAGACGGTTTTCGGAAAAATACCGAATTTTCACCGATTTTCAGGAAAACACCAAAACGACTTTTCAAGGCGTTACAATCTTCACCCCTTAAAGAAATTCGGTCCCCGAATTTAAAAAATATAGCTACGCATACCTTCAAAGAGATGGGGATATTTCTTCCTCATCTCGCCCTCGGTCTCCCAGGTAACCTCCTCGCTGCTCGGGCTACGCCAAAGGACCTTGACGGTTGGTATAATCTTCGATCTGAACTTCTTCACCTGCCAATCCAGGATGGCCACCGGCTGCTCTGCAAACGAAAGGTCGCGCTCTAGCTGGACTGTCGGGTGCTGAATCGCATGCGAAGGGTCGTGAAGGTACTTGCGGAGCATCGAAACATGGAAGACGGGGTGAACATCGGGAAAGCTGGGTGGAAGGGCCAAACGATATGCAACTGCGCCGACACGCTCGAGGATCTCGAAGGGACCTACGAATCTAGGGCTAAGCTTTCCCTTTTGCCCAAAACGCATCACGCCCTTCATCGGAGAGACTTTCAGAAAAACATGGTCGCCAACTGCGAACTCTAATCTGCGACGGCGCATGTCTGCATACGATTTCTGCTTGCTCTGAGCCGCTCTCATCCGGTCTCGGATCAACTGTATCTTCACTGTCGTCTCCTCAACAAGCTGCGGCCCCAGTATACTGCTCTCGCTGAGCTCTGTCCAACAGACGGGCGATCTGCATCTCCTCCCATACAATGCCTCGAAAGGTGCCATCTGAATAGTATCCTGGAAGCTGTTGTTGTAGGAGAACTCCACTAGAGGTAAATGACGATCCCAGCTACCGCCGAAGTCTAAAACGCACGCTCAAAGCATGTCCTCAAGAGTCTGAATGGTCCGCTCTGACTGTCCGTCGGTCTGCGGATGAAACGCTGTGCTGAAGCTCAAACGAGTGCCCAAAGCCTCCTGAAGTCTCTGCCAAAGTCGGCTGGTGAACTGGGTGCCTCGATCTGACACGATACAAGTCGGTATGCCATGCAACCGCACGATCTCGTTGATGTAAAGCTGGGCATACTGAGCGAAACTGAAAGTCGTCTTCACTGGCAGGAAGTGAGCCGCTTTCGTCAATCTATCCATGATCACCCAGATGGAGTCGTACCCTCGACTGGTCCTGGGTAGACCCACAACGAAGTCCATCGAAATCTGATCCCATTTCCACTCCGGAATGGGTAACGGCTGCAGCTCTCCTGCGGGCCTCTGGTGCTCGGCCTTGACTTGCTGGCAATTCAGGCATCTCGATACAAACTCCGCAATGTCCCTCTTCATCCCGTCCCACCAGTAGGTCTCTCTCATATCGTGGTACATCTTGGTGGAACCGGGGTGGACACTATACACTGATCGGTGTGCCACCTCAAGAATGTCGCGCCACAATCCATCAGCATCTGGTACGCACAGTCTAGATCCATAGCGTAAAATCCCCTGATCGTCAATCACGAACTCGGAAAATCTGCCCTGTCCCATCTGTGCCATGATCTCTGAGCAACGGTCGTCACTGCGTTGTGCCTCATATATACGATCAAGCAACTGTGGGCGTGCACGAACATGTGCGAGCTGTCCCCCTGTCTGAGTGAACTCGAACTCAACTCGGCTGTCGCATAACATCTGCCAATCTGCTGACGACTGCCTCTGCACTGCGCGCAAAAAGGATAGATTACCCCCGGGCCTCCTACTCAACGCATATGCCACTACATTCGCCTTGCCGGGGTGATATAAGATCTCGCAGTCGTAGTCTTTCACCAACTCCATCCAACGACGCTGTCTGAGGTTCAGGTCTCGCTGCTGAAATATGTACTTTAAGCTCTTGTGATCGGTGAATATCTGACACGACTCGCCGTATAGGTAATGTCGCCAAATCTTCAGTGCAAAGACCACTGCAGCCATCTCCAAATCATGAGTGGGGTAGTTCTGTTCATGCTTCTTCAGCTGCTGAGAAGCATATGCGATCACCCGGCCATGCTGCATCAACACGCATCCTAATCCCACTCGCGAAGCATCACAGTGACCACAAATCCGCCTGATCCCGAAGGCAAAGATAATACCGGCGCCGTAGTCAAACGAGTCCGTAGCTGCTGAAAACTGCACTCGCACTCCTCCGTCCAGACGAAAGGAACTCCCTTCCGGGTCAAACCGGTCAACGGTGCAGCTATACGGGAGAAGTCCTGAACAAAACGCCTGTAGTAGCCCGCCAGGCCTAGAAAACTACGGATCTCAGTAACCGATGTAGGTCGGGGCCACGTCTGAACAGCCTCAATCTTCTTCGGGTCTACACAAATACCGTCTCTCGTAACCACGTGACCCAAGAATCCGACGCTGTCCAGCCAGAATGCACACTTGGAGAACTTTGCGAACAGCTGGTGCTCCCTCAGAGTCTGTAACGTAAACCGCAAGTGCTGCTCGTGCTCCTCTCTGCTTCGAGAGTACACCAAGATATCGTCGATAAACACGATGATGAACAAGTCAAGATACGGCCTGAATGTACGGTTCATCAAATCCATGAATGCTGCTGGGGCGTTGGTGAGTCCGAACGACATCACCAAAAACTCGTAGTGGCCGTAGCGCGTGCGGAAAGCTGTCCTCGGTATATCCTCCTGTCGAACTCGCAGCTGATGGTATCCTGATCGCAAGTCGATCCTCGAAAAATATCCCGCACCCTGAAGCTGGTCGAACAAATCATCAATGCGTGGCAACGGATATCTGTTCCGAACGGTAACTTTGTTCACCTGGCGGTAGTCGATACATAAGCGCAAACTTCCATCCTTCTTCTTGACAAACAGGACCGGAGCACCCCACGGAGAAACACTAGGTCGAATAAGCCCCTTATCTAACAAATCCTGCAACTGATCCTTCAGCTCTCGAAGCTCTGCCGGGGCCATCCGATAAGGCGGTATAGAGATAGGCCCCGAGCCAGGAATCAAATCGATGTAGAACTCAAAGTCGCGCTCAGGTGGTAGCCCAGGTAGCTCATCAGGGAAAACATCAGGGAACTCACAAACAACCGGGACCCGGTCCAACGGAACCTCTGCAGCTCGAGTATCACAAATAAACGCTAAGAATCCCTGACATCCCTTACGCAAGAGCTGACCAGCGCGAAGAGACGAAATCAAGCTGGGAAGGGTGACGCTGCGGTCTCCCTGAATAACAAGGACTGGCTCTCCCGGAAAGCTAAATATGACTGCCTTCTCACGGCAGTCCACCGAAGCATAACAAGTGGCTAGCCAATCCATGCCCAGAAGCACATCAAAGTCCAACATATCGAGGAGAATCAAATCAACTGATGAATCCCTCTCCCCGATACGAACGGAACACAAACGAAATACAAAACGAGCGACAAACGACTCGCCTACCGGAGTAACAACAACAAGCGGATGATCTAACGACGATGACTCACGGCCCAACATCGGTGCAAAGTGTGTAGAGACGTACGAATGTGTGGAACCTGGGTCAAATAATACCCGTGCGTCGAAAGAACAAACTGGCAAGGTACCTGTCACAACGGCATTGGATGCCTGCGCATCCTGCGGTGTCAAAGAAAATACTCGGGCCTGTCCTCTACCGATAGCGGGCTGACCTCGACCTCGGCCTCTGCCTCCTCGTCCTCTATGAACAGGACCGCCGCGTCCACGGCCTCTGGGTGCACCTAACTGGCGTGGAGCATCGCCGGTGGTAGGAAGTAGGGATCTCTGAGGAGGGGGTGGTGATGGTGGTAGGGTCACATGCGGAACTGTCGCTGCTCCCTGTCGTCTCGCCGGACAGTCTCTGACAAGATGGTGCAGACTCCCGCACCCAAAACACCCTGGCGACGGCTGCTGTCCCTGGGGAAAAGAACCATATAACTGTCCCCGTCCAAATCCTCTGCCAGGCCTATCTCTCGGGAAGAATCTGGAGCGCTGCCTCTGAGACGGTACATCGGTGCGAATCCTCTTAGGCCCAGAAACGGCCAAAGTCTGTAATATGCGTGCCTCCATCCTTAATGCCGTATCCATAGCAGCTGAATAAGTGTCGTAGTGCTGGGCGCCAATGGCAAGATATAGCTGGGCATCAAGTCCCTGTACGAACCTCTTCACCATCTTCTCTTCGGTATCCACCAAATACTGAGCATATCGGGATAACTGTGTAAACTGGATGTCATACTCAGACACCGTCATTCCAGGTGTCTTGACTAAGGCCTCGAAGCTACGAGCTCTGGCGTCACGAACGCTCTCTGGGAGGAAACGAGCTAGAAAGACCGCTGTAAACTCGGCCCACGTCATAGGCGGTAGACCTGCAGCTCGACCTCTCAAGACTGACTCCCACCATGTCTGCGCAAGACCCTCTAGTCGGAAACTCGCAAGCTCTACCCATCGATCATCCGAACATCTCAGCGAACGGCAGATCCTGGCTAAACTGTCAAAGAACGTCTGTGGGTCCTCCGCTGCCTCGGTGCCGGTGAATACTGGAGGTCTCAGCCTCATGAAATCCTGTAGCGAAACCGGAATGACCACGGTGGTAGTAGTAGGAGCAGGTATCATGGTCGTCTGTGATATAGTAGGTACGTCATCCGGCCTCGGTGTACGACTGGCTGCAACTAGGGATCCTACCATCTGACGTAGCTCCTGCATGCCCCCCATCATCTGTCGCAACTCCTCCATACCAGTCTCGAGCCTATCCATACGGCCTGGGGAAGGTGGATCGGTCTGTCCCTGCGGCGTAGGCATACCACCCTGCTCAGTCCTAGTCTCGGACGAGCCAGCTCGAATCTCGTCTCGGGCAGCAGCCCTCTGTGCCCTCGTAGCCTTCGGCGACATAGTGGCTGGTACAGAAAAAGGATAATAAGAACAGTGCAAAAGAATCATAGGATACACGGAATTGAAGAAGGAATTTCAAGCAAGTATCCTAAAGTCACTTAGGCGGAGTATCGTATCGCAAGTATGCCGCGGACATACACACGTTACGTTACCCTACTTAAGTCACTTACTCCATCTACCAAAGGTCATCCTACACTCAAAAAGGTAAAACCTATCGCTCTGATACCAACTTTGTCACGACCCGCATGGTACGGAACGTGACTGGCACTTAGGTTACGAAACGTCTCAAGACGTCCGTAAAATAAGTAAGCCAAAGCCCAGAAACCAAAACCAAATAAGCAAAAGAGTGAAGAAAACCCAATCAATTGAAAGCGAGTTTATCTAATAAGTCATATAAAACCTTTTTTAAAAAACAATATCAATTTTTCCGAAAATTTCGGCAGAGTCTCCTTTGTAAATACTGGCCCCCAAAATGGGTACAACAAGAATATATATGAATCCAACAAATAAGGCATCCCCAAGCGGGAGCTAGCTCTTCGCCACAAGGCGGTCACAAATCCCACGCAATATAAAGAAACAACATGCGAAATAATCATAATGAAGCATAAGAAAAACATCATGTCGACTCAAGTGAGCTCGACCCCAAAATACAGCATAAAAGTCCACAAACCTCACAGTCTCATCTATAGGTCAATATACAATAATACTGGTAGATACAGTAGATGGAGTACACTAGATACAAAGAATATACAAGGTGGTGCAAAAATAATCATATAACCCACCTAAGAGCAAAACCTCGAGTCCAGGCAAAAGAGGCAAAAGAAGCCGCTACTGTACTGACGGAGCGGACCTGCAAAAGGCTATGGCACAACGGGGGTGAGTTGCCAACTCGTAAGTAATAAATAACATCTACACAGGCTATCGAATGCATGCACACAAGCATCCTAGCATCTAAATACAGGTAAGGCAGGACATAATGGAAAGTATGTATGCGATATGGATATACTAGCAGGTATGAATGCAATGCAAATCAACTCGTGATCTGAATGTGTAAGTATAAGAAATCATGTTTTTCCCTTTAAGAATGTCTTTTGAAATACCAGCACAATACCAATAGAATCAACAAGAACCTGTGTCCAGCAACGACACCTCAAAACAATCTCAAATTTCATATATCCATGTCATAGTATCTCTGGCCTCGGCCATCCGGCTGACCCAGCTCAATATCAAAATCTCATCATCTCGCGGCCACGGTCAGTATCCTCTGGATATCCGCCGTGCCAAACAGTCACCGGTAGGTAATCCGTCCCCTGCCAGGCTCAACGTCAACACCACATTCATCTTGCCCCGGGGTACCATACCGGGCCCACCATGTACCCGTGACGGTTCCTCCACTCCTCGACACGGATCTCGAAAACCACAGCAATCTCATGGTGGACGACACTTTACATCACTAGAAAACCGCAATTACATATTTTAAAAACATAATAAGTTTAGAAATTTTGCGGCTTTCCCCCGAAATCCAGAAATATCATAAAATCTCAAGAAATCCTCATAAGTGCATATATCAATGGTGATGAATGGATATGATATCAATAATTAAGCTACGATGTATGATTAATAGACTAGGCATGAACAAATAATATGATGAGGTACATGCACATGAATGGCAATCCTACGATTTCATTTTAAGGAATTAAAGGCAATAGCACAGGTTTAAGCATCAATTAGTAAAAGGTTTCAAATTATAGGTTATCTAGTGTGGTGGCATGGCAATTACCAGGGCGTGTGTGTAAGCATGAATAGTGCTTATGCTGCATATAAAAACCCTGGCAATGGTGTAGGTGTCCTATAAAATGGGTTCGCATATGTATGTCAATATAATGCATGGATGCAGCAAATAATCATATAAATATTTCACCCCTAATTACTAACATCACTAAGAATCTTTTAAGTTACTAAAACTATCGGGCGGCTTGCGCCATCCAACGATAGTCCCCCGTAGATGTTACATCTACTCACCGGAATCCCTAGCTAGTCACGTCCAATCACCCCTTTCCCCTTTCGTGCCGCGTCTGACGTCTCTGCGACCGAACCTGGAATTTATATCAATACCAAACATAAGGTTACATATCAAGAACGACGCAAAACCCAAACGAAACTACTAACGTTCACAATCTAGGTACAACGTGCACAAAGTGCGCGGAATACACGCGAAAATCGCAAAAACTGCAAAAATCGCCGATTTGGTCGTCCGGCAAAACTAAAACCCGATTACTCAAAAATCCGCACTCACGCATCCTAAATGTCATAGGATAAGCCAACAAAATACTCTAGATATCGCAATTAAATCGCCACAAAAATATAATAAAAACCTAGTAAGCTAGAAGTTTGCAAAATTGGTGCAAACATCGGCAATTAGTGAGAAAATTAACACAATCCAACACAACAATCCAAACTAACCCACTAGCTAGCCATTACACTAATTTTAAACCATTAACTATGCTTAAAAACCTAATTTCCATAAACAAAACCTTTCTTGATTTTCATAATTAGCAACCTTAATGAAAATTTCACACAACTTTAACATAGATTAGCCTAATATGAAGCCACTTAAGCAAAGTAACCATATAAATTGGTTAAGTAAACAACTAGGTTAATTAAAAAGACTTAATTGACTAAAACATGGTTTCAAGAAACCCTAGTTTAATTTTCAATCATTAACTAAAAAAAACTAGATTAGGATTAACACTAAAATTAACACTAAGCAACTAGATTAAAGTATTCTAACCATAACAAACTAAAAGAGTAGAAATTATACCTCAAACCTATGGATCTAGCAAGAAGAAATTTGCCTCAATGATGGCCTCCTAGCACCATGATTCCAAGCAAGAGAGGTGAAGGAAAAAGGGATGAAGAATGAGGTTTTAATTTGTGAGTTTTAGCTTGAATTTTTGAAGCAACTTAATGAATTTTTTGAAGAAAAATGAAAAGATCAAGGAGATGAAGGGGGCTGCTGGAATTTCGGCCAGAACAAGGGAAGGGGATGGTGTGGGGTGTGTGGAAAAAGTTTTGGTCAACTCCTACCAACCCACAAAAGACCATACCTAATTAACAATTCAAAAACCTTTAAAAATTCCCTCATTTCCACACAAGAATAAAGTCAAAGAGCATGGCATTTTTTTTTCTGGACCTGATGATGGTGGGGCTGGCCTAAGGCTGAGGGAATAGAGAGAGGGGTTTTACAAAAGAAATTTTATGCAAAAAGACCCCCTACAAGTCAAAAATTGCAAGTTTAAGCTTAAATTCAATAAATTTCGTTTCCTATAATAAAAATTAGTTAAAAATCAAAATAAAATACTAAAAATTTATGTTACAACTAGATTTTAATTAACATAATTTTAAAGATTAAAACTAGCCCAAAAAAATTTGTATTTATCGCTAATTTAATGTATTTTCTTACCGGCTTAAAATAATATTAAAAAAATTGAAAAATAGGGAAAAAATTTTAAATGACCAAAATTTCATAAGTAACTCATTAGCTACTAAAAACAAGCAATTACCTATCCATTTTAGGTATAATTAGTCCTAAACTGCAAAATAACGAGAAAGACGGTTTTCGGAAAAATACCGAATTTTCACCGATTTTCAGGAAAACACCAATACGACTTTTCAAGGCGTTACAAAAGTGAACCCACCTCCTATTTCTTCATCCTTTACCTCTTTCCAAGTAGTATAGGGTGTTTTCTTCACAAGTTTCTCGACTTGGTGAAGTTAGAGCTTGATCTTGTGTTGCCTCGACGTAGATCTTCTTCGGCATCGAAGCCGACAACCTAGCCCACCCATTTCTCCGATGAACCCGATGCAAGAGTTCGGGATTAGAGATGGACAACGAGAGGACGTCTACGTGGAGCTAAGGAAGTGGTGTACCGGATCTACAAAGGTTGTAGCCTCTTTCCTTTAGTTAAAATGTTAACTAGTTTCACTTTTCGCCTCAACTCTAGTCAACGAATCCGTATTAGGGTTTCTCGGCACTTGTAAAATTTGAAATTGGCATGGTTGATGCCTTGTGAGACCTCATTAGATTGCCTAGGAACCCTACAGTGGTATCAGAGCCTAGCTAGAGCCTTAGGCGATGTGTAGACGACGTTTGAAATCCGAACGAACATCGAAACCCTAACCAAAATTGCTTTCTGGACTTTTTTCAAAAACTGGGTTTTTTCCATATTAAAAATGCTTAAAAAATTCAGCAGGGAATTCTAAGAATTACGGTGCAAAAATTACTTGATGATATATCAAATGCGCAGCGGAACCGCGGCAGAAGCCTGGCTTCTCGGCGGTTCCGCGGCCGATTAATGAGATTAGCCTCCAAAATTTGCACAGTAATTCATGTTTTCAGGTACTGAGTTTTCTGGGAATTTTTAATTTGCACTCAAGAGTTGAGTATTTTGGGTTGTATTGTGAGTTCGTCGATTCGATCGGATTATCAGATTTCGTCTATATGTTTTTCCGGATATTTTAGAATATGTTAGAAGGTTCGACCGGATGTAAATACCCAATCTTTCCCCTCCCGGGAAATTTCCAATTGTTGGACTTTTCTGTTGTTTAATGACGTTCTAAGTAGTGCAAGTAACGCGATGGTCCCTCTAGAAGACAACAAACCTTAACTCGATTATGTGACCGTCTTGAACTGCCCTTTGAACCTTAGGGTTTGGGGCATTACGGCGTGCCACATGTGAGGCGTTGGCTTGACCCTTCTACGGCTGGACCGTTGGTACTGAGGCATGAAGTGAATGTCTTTGAACTTATTTCATGTGTTGAACGGTTTCGGGAAAACTTGGGTGTTCGAATGTTCGATCGGAAAGTTTAATATTTTCTATTTATCCGGAATGGGATACAATAATTGGAATTCACAAACAGTTATGAGATAACTGAATGAATGTTATAAATCTAACGGTTTAGTCTCACTTGATGTTGGAAAGAGTTTTCGATAATGAGACTAAAATGCGAGGTTTATAATTGTTAAGCATGTGATGTCTAAGTATTTCATTTGATTAGGCATGCGATGTCTAAAGAGGTTGCGGATTCCAACTGTTGTAGTTTTACACTTTCTTTTCTGTGACCGTAAGTGTAGTATGTTGATATCGCCGGTTTTGTTTCTATACGTCAACGACAATTGGGGTATGCATACTTACTTACGTTGATGACATGTGATGTTATGTGTTGCTGGATATGTTATATTGGATCGTCGTGTTCGAATAGCCGGGGATTTTTATGTGAGATGAGAGTTTTTTCATTTTCATTCATGTAAAAACTTGTATGTAATATTCTTTTATTGGGGCACTTCCAGGTTGCGGAAGATGTCACCGTTGATGTATACTATTTACTTTTCCGCATTAGGATAGACCCAAGGAGGGGAGCACAAGTAACCGGGTTCTAGGGTCCAGTGGGAGACCATCTCGAGGAGTCGAGTCCGGGTCTCCTAACCCTAGAATTGGTAGGGTTGCTTGCCGCTCTCGTAGGGGTCTAGGGATGTGGGATTGGCTATTCATCACGACCGTGGAATCCGTGTTTTATACTGGCTCGTATTGAAAACACGGACGTCCTAGTATATCCAATATTTCATATGATATTTTCTGCTGCAATATCTGTGATGTGATCATTTGATATGTTCTAATGGATACAGTATATAGTATATATGATATATTATATAGACGTTACTTATGTTTTGCACCCGCACTAGCCCAGCCCTGCTCTGTCGTTAGTTACCTAACCTAACGGTGCACGAGGGGACATCGAGGCGAATGCGGATGGCATAAGTGTACGTCGTATTTATCTGTGATGTTTAGGTGACTTAAATGATGGGACTTCATTAATGTGATTAATAAAAGAAAAGAAACCTAAAAGATGTTGTAGAATCAAATTTTAAATAAATAGGGTAGCTACAGTTTTGCTTTGCATAGTGGTATATATGATATACCCTGCACCTTATTCGATGAGGAAAGGGCCGAGATCCCTTCATCGGGAGTGACCCCTTTAGCAATAACTGGCAGATGCTACACACTCGGTTTGACTTTTGATTGCTTCTATAGTTTCTGCTTTGCACAGTGATATATATGATATATCCCGCACCACATTCGACGAGGAAAGGGCCGACGATCCCTTCACTGGGAGTGATCCCTTTAGCAAAACTAGAAAAGCCTCAAAATCACTCCATTTCAAAACTTCACGATTCTACAACGATATCAAGTTCATTACGCTCATGGTTTTTCTGAAAAAACCTGCGTAGCCCTCCGTCATTTCAGATAAGTACTACTTAGTATTCATGCTGCGGTAGTTTGGCCTCCGTCAAGACGTAGTGTATGGTAGCTAACTAGTGCTTATCTGCCAGCATATGATGCGATTGGATTAGGGTATTCGTACGGCGTAGTTTGGCCTCCGTCAGGGGTCGTACGGGTGGGTTTAAATTCAATCAAGAAATGACGAGTTGAACTTGACTCGCGCCCTGTGGGTAGTTTGGCCTCCGTCAAGGTCATAGGACGCTAGGGGCAAAAGTATTATCGGGAATTTCAAGTGTTGAAATTTGCAATAAGATTGCATACCTTCTATGAGATAGTTGGATCCCGATACCCACTGCGAGTAAGAGTTACTCCTGGGAGAGTTTTACACATTACAATTAGCCGATCAAGTTGGTGTCTAGAAAGGTGTCAACGAGGTTACGCCTCTGGGAAAACGAGGTTTACTTTAATTAGGTCCGTGCAAAAGCACGGGGAACCTCCCTCAAAGTATCGACACTGGCCTGGATGAAAGATCGACGAAGTTGTAGGGTGTAATTAATCCCGGCTAATCTTTCCTTTTAGGGTTTGAAGGAAGATTTGATAAAAACCAGTGGAAGCCATCCTGATTAGATAAGATAATAACCAATTTGATCTTGCAAGAGCATACGCTAAAGTGTTTTCTTCTCTCTCTCTCCAGGTAGCGACCATGTCATGCCCTAATAAAGATAACAATATGGATGTATTGACCGAACCCGCATGTTATATTGTGCAGAGGAACGTTGAACCCGTTCTATCTTATAAGTGTTATAAGAATTAACAGGAAATAGGAGAATATCTGGATTCTCACAACGCCCAAACGGAGAACATGCATGTTGATGCATCATCTTCGGGTGTGTTTGTCATTGAGAACTGTTTCTCAGTTCACCCTACGTCCTGGGTATTAGATACCGGATCAGGATCCCACATATGTAAAATGTTACATGGGCTACGGAAAGGTAGAGAACTGGGAAAAGGTGATCATTCCGTTCAAGTAGGGAATGGGGCAAATGTTGCAGCCAAAGCGGTTGGCGAATATCACCTAGTATTACCAAGTGGTGATACACTGATTCTAAATGAATGCTATTATATACCGAACATGATGTGCAACATTATATCAGTTTCTTTATTAAATAAAGAAGGATATAATTTTGTAGTAAAGGATAATGTTATGAACATATTCCTAGATCAAAAGTTGATTGCATCAGGCTCATTATATAATGGCATATTCATTCTCAATCAAAATACAGTCCTCAATTTACAAAACACACACAAGAGGAAGAGTTCAGAAATGAATGGATCTTTCTTGTGGCATTGTAGACTTGGTCACATCAATGCGACACGAATAGCTATGTTACATAAAGATGGATATTTGAAACAGTTCGAATTATCATCTTATGACACTCGCCATTCATGTCTCAAAGGAAAAATGACCAAAACTCCGTTTAGTGGACACGGAGAAAGAGTTACGGAACTCTTTGAACTGGTGCATAGCGATGTATGCGGTCCCATGTCTACACATAGCAGGGATGGTTCTTCGTACTTCATTACATTCACTGACGATCTCTCGAGATTCGGATATGTGTTCCTAATGAAACACAAATCTGAAGCTTTTGAGAAATTCAGAGAATATAAAAACGAAGTAGAGAACCAAACAGGCAAAAGTATTAAGATCCTTCGATCTGATCGAGGAGGAGAATACTTAAGAAACGAATTCAGAGATTATCTAAAAGAGTATGGGATTCTCTCTCAGCTTACTCCTCCTTATACACCACAACACAACGGTGTATCGGAGCGGAGAAACCGCACCCTATTAGATATGGTGCGCTCTATGATCAGTGCAGCTGAGTTACCTATTTCCTTCTGGGGATATGCACTGGAGACTGCTGCATACCTATTGAATAGAGTTCCAACCAAATCAGTGCCTACCACTCCATATGAGATATAGAATGGTGAGAGACCATGTCTTAATTTTATTCAGATATGGGGTTGTCCGGCCTATGTTAAAACACAAAATCCGGACAAGCTCGAGGCAAGGTCTGTTTTATGTAAGTTTGTTGGATATCCCAAACATTCACGAGGATATATCTTCTACGACTTCGAGGAACAAAAGGTGTTTGTTTCTCGACATGCCACTTTCTTAGAAAAGAGTTTTCTTATGAAACAGACTAGTAGCATTGAGGTAGAACTGGAAGAGGTTCCAGCAACACAAACTATAACAGAAGACTTGGTAGAACCAGAGGATTCAGTAGTACCCGACGAACCCCAGCCTCTCCGCCGATCTAGTAGGGTTTCTCGTCCACCTGAGAGATACTACGGTTTTCTTATTGACGGTGGAAACGAGGATTGCATTATGGAGGATGATGACCTAACTAGTTTCGAGCAGGCCATCACGAGTAAAGACTCAGTGAAATGGCTGGATGCAATGCGGTCCGAGATGGAATCCATGTACACCAACAAAGTATGGACTTTGGAAGTTGCTCCTGAAGGGGTAAAACCCATTGGGAGCAAGTGGATCTTCAAGAAAAAACTTGGTGTGGATGGGAAAGTGGAGACTTTCAAAGCTAGACTTGTTGCAAAGGGTTTTCGTCAAAGACCAGGTGTGGACTATGACGAAACCTTTTCTCCAGTAGCTATGCTTAAATCCATCCGGATCGTGCTTGCCATCTGCATATCATGACTACGAAATCTAGCAAATGGATGTTAAGACCGCCTTTCTAAACGGTGATTTAGAAGAGTGCGTGTACATGACTCAGCCAGAGGGCTTCGTAGACAGTGGGAGCAGCGGGAAAGTGTGCAAGCTGCTTAAATCCATTTATGGATTAAAGCAAGCATCGCGGAGTTGGAACATCTGCTTTGACGTCGTTATCAAAGAGTTTGATTTCGTCAAAAACCCAGATGAACCTTGTATCTACAAGAAGGTAGCAGAGAGTAAGGTTGTCTTCCTCGTATTGTACGTGGACGACATACTCTTGATAGGAAATGATATTCCTATGCTGCAATCGGTCAAGCTCTTCTTATCACAAAGATTCTCAATGAAAGATCTTGGTGATGCCTCCTGCATATTGGGAATCAGGATCTATAGAGATAGGTCCAAACGGATATTGGGATTGTCCCAATCCAGGTACATTGACACCATGCTAAAAAGGTTTAGTATGGAAGAATCCAAGCGTGGGAACTTGCCCACGATCTCTGGAGTCACTCTCTCCAAAGAGATGTCTCCCAAGACTGATTTGGAGAGAGCTCGCATGCAAGGGATACCCTATGCTTCGGCTGTAGGCTATATCATGTACGCGATGCTATGTACCAGACCCGATGTAGCATACTCACTAAGTATAGTGAGCAGGTATCAAGCTGATCCTGGAGAGAGTCACTGGACAGCTGTGAAGAGCATTCTCAAGTACTTGCGAAGGACTAAAGAGATGCTCTTGGTGTATGGTAACGGAGAACTCCAAGTGGAGTCCTTTACCGATTCGAGCTTCCAGAGTGATAAGGACGACTCTAAGTCGCAGTCGGGATTTGTCTTTACCCTTTACGGAGGGGCGGTTAGCTGGAAGAGTTCCAAGCAGGAAACCGTGGCAGACTCGACAATGGAGGCTGAATACATCACTGCCAACGATGCTGCTAAAGAGGCTGTCTGGATCAAGAAGCTCATTACTGAACTTGGTGTGGTTCCATCCATTGAACGTCCAATACCTTTGTATTGCGATAACAATGGAGCGGTGGCTTTGGCCAAGGAACCCAGGTCCCATCAGCGATCCAGGCATATTCTGAGGCGGTATCACCAGATCCGGGAGATTGTTGATCGCCGAGAGATCGAGGTCAGGAGGGTTGACACGAAGAACAACACGGCGGATCCACTCACGAAGGCCATTCCCCAGATACAGTTTGAGAGACTCTTCGGGATGCTCGGTATGCGATACTACAGCAGCTGACCCTAGTGCAAGTGGGAGATTGTTAGTTGTATGTATGCCCTAGAGGCCAGTATTGTACAGATGATGTATATTATATTGGATGCTTGGACATATATTGAGATGACTTTCTTTCTCGATATGATAGTATGCTATCTGGTTACTCTTTATCTTAACATGTACACTAGTCTCTTTATACTGTCTTATAGTTACATGTTGGTAAAGCCCTTAGGATGTGTACTTGACTACCTGGACTATGATGCAGATCATACTAGTGGGGACATGGTAGTCCATAGGTACATCCTTCAAGGTCCCTAGTCGTGGGTGTATCGAGACAGGACATCGATATACCAGTGTAGACTAGCGTATACGCTTCTCGACCCATGAGATGGGCGATGGATGATCCAATATCCATTGGTGTTTGACATCAGAGATGGTGTACGGGTGCTCAGTAGAGACTGGGTACACTGGACGGACTCGCCTAGAACTCCCAGATGGTATTATACCTCACGTCAGATGGCAGTTCTCAGGTGACACTTGTGCAGGTTAGTCTGTAGACCCGAGATCGTCATAAAGTCTTGTGTGATTCCAGCTGTGCTTTGATCTCAACCTTACCATGTCCATGAGGGCGTGCAAAACGGTAGTTTTTGGGTACAGTCCCGAGTCACATGGAGACAATGAGCGATAGGATAGGTTTCGTCTCTCCCGATATTGGGGGTTGATGTTGCGCTGTGCTCGATTGGCCGTAACAGGGAAGTCCCTGGCCAGGTCTGATCAGAGATTTGCTGGTAAGAGTTACCAGTAATTTCTCGACCCGTTATGAGCCTCACATCGGCACGACTTATCGGTTATTGGGGTCTGACGTTTACCACCCCTAGACTTGATATGCGACATATTAGACGAACAGACCGGACTGTACGGTAAGTGTTACTGGTTGGATTCACAGGAGTGTGAGCGGGCTTGCTCGTCGATCTTCTGATCGCTCAATACCCGGGTGGCCGTTACGTTTAGCAGACCGCTTGCGACTTGTGGATGCTTGATATGGCGTATTGGCGAGTCTTTAGAGTCCTACACAGAGGTTTCCTGGCTCAAGCGAAACGAAATGGGAGCGCATATGAGATATGTGCGGGACCGAGAATAATGCGTGTATGTGATACCGTATTTCATTCTCGCGATGAATGTTTCGATTGGTTGTATGCGATATAACCTAGTTATCGAACCGAAGATTGATTCGATAAGTAGATACATTGAATACAAGTCGGTTATGTGCGACATGACCGGATCATTGAATCAAGTGTTGATTTAATGATTTAATGTATAATTATATATTTGATATATTACTTTGCATTAACTAGTATTGGTTCACTTTAAAAGGTTTTTCTCACTTGATGTGCACATTGTATATGTGATATATTTTTGTGTACACTTGATTGTATCATGTTTGATGATACATGTTTACTTGAGTATGTGTAAGGATTAAACCATGGTTATGTAATGGTTAGGGTTTTTCTTTTCCTCACTTATTTATTTATTTATAAATTTTGGAAAAGATAAAAGAGAAAATGGTGGCTTTCTTTGTTTGTTGTTGAAGCTTCATGAAGCTTTGACTAAAGTGACCATTTTGTCTTCATGCTTAACCCTAACCATTCAAACTAACCATGGTCTTTTCTCTACACCTAACCAAGGTTAGGATATGATAAGTATTGATATTATTTTCATTTTAATCTAACACTTATCATATTCTATCTTCATCTTCTTCATCTTTGACAAGAAGAAAAGCTTACTAGCTTTAATGGCATCTTGAGAAAAAGAGTGAGAAATCCAATTCTAAAGTGAACCCACCTCCTATTTCTTCATCCTTTACCTCTTGCCAAGTAGTATAGGGTGTTTTCTTCACATGTTTCACGACATGGTGAAGTTAGAGCTTGATCTTGTGTTGCCTCGACGTAGATCTTCTTCGGTATCAAAGCCAACGACCTAGCCCGCCCATTTCTCCGATGAAGCCGATGCAAGAGTTCAGGATTCGAGATGGACAGCGAGAGGACGTCTACGTAGAGCTAAGGAAGTGGAGAACCGGATCTACAAAGGTTGTAGCCTCTTTCCTTTAGTTAAAATGTTAACCAGTTTCACTTTTCGCCTAAACTCTAGTCAACGAATCCGTATTAGGGTTTCTCGGCACTTGTAAAATTTGAAATTGGTATGGTTGATGCCTTGTGAGACCTCATTAGAGTGCCTAGGAACCCTACAACGTTGACCTAACAGTGGTATTAGACCCTAACTAAACACACCCTAGCATATTAGCAAAGTATTTAGAATTTCGACCGGACAAAAAACCGCAAAACACCCCGGAAATTTCAAGTTTCTGCCGATTTTTTTTCTGCTCAAAAGATAATAAATCATACACTAAAAAGCGGCTCAGGCTTTTGTTAAAAAACTGGAGAAATTCGATCCCCTAACTCGGCTAAAGCGCCGCGGAACCGCGGCATAAGCTTGCTTACGCCGTGGAACCGCGGCCGAGTTAGCTCGGTTGTGGGATCGGTTTTCTGCAGTATTCTTGTTTGGGTATTTTGTGAATTTTGGTATATGACTTTTCTACCCAGATTTTCCAGAAAGAAAAATTTGTTTTTGGGGCTCAAAAATCCGTATTTTTGGTCGATGTTCTGTAGACTTTGGCTAATGGTTATATCTGTAATGTTTTATGTGTATTGAACGTCTACTAATCGCTATACGTCGATTAGTGGGGGTATACATATCTGTGATCTGTGTTGTTGATGGTTTGTGTACATGAACTCGTTGGATTGTCGCGGATGAATAGCCTGGGTGGATGTGAGATGAGAGTTTCTTTTTCTTTCATTCATGTAATAAATTTGTAAATTGATGTAATATTATTTGTATGGCCGCACAACCGGGTCGGGGTTGTAGCCGTCATTGTATAATTCCTTTTACTGTTTTTGCTCCTAGGATAGACCTATGGAGGGGGTGCACAAACTACCGGGTATCTCGAAGTGCCGAGTGGCCTACTCACGGTGTTGAGGGAGGTTGCTTCGCTTCGGGTACTTGACGGGTAGTTTGCCGCACCCGTAGGGGTCTTGGGTGGGGTATTGGCTATTCATCGCGACCGTGTAATCCGCATTTCGTTGCAGGCTCGAACGAATCGCGGGTTCCTAGTATATCCAAAGTGTTCATCTATGATCTGGATTGGCTATCATTGCTATGTATCTATATATAATAACTATTTAGGCGTTGCTTATGTTTTTCAGCCACGCTAGCCCAGCCCCCGCTCTGTCGTTAGTTAAGTAACTTAACGGGTGATGACGGGGCCCCATGGCGAATGCGAATGGCATAAGCGTACGTCATATTTTGGTTGTTTTCTGCAATGGTAGGATTTAAATGATGGGACGCATTAAAAGAACTAATGCAAGAAAATAAACCTAAAAGACGTTGTTGGAACAATTTTTCAAAAAGCTGTTATTACAAGGACGTTCACTTTTGTTTTGCATCGCGGTATTCGGTTGTGAATGCCCATCACCTCATTCGACGAGGCAAGGGCTGAGATCCCCTCATCGGGAGTGACCCCTTGGACAAAAGTTTGCATCAGGGTGATAACTTCATTATAGTCGATCATTCTTGCTTTGCATCGAGGTATTCATCTTATGAATGCCCAGCACCTCACTCGACGAGGAAAGAGCCGAGATCCCTTCACAGGGAATGACCTCTTTGGCAAAAGTTTTCGCCACGATATTTTTTCAAAAAGTGTATCACGTTCCTTCAACGATATCAAGTTCATTACGTTAACGGGTTTTCACCAAAACCCAGTCGTAACCCTCCGTCGTTTCGGATTGATATTGTTTAGTATTCGTGCTACGTATTTCGTGCTCAGCCGAGGCGTAGTGTACGGTAGCTATGTAATATTTTTCCGTAGGATACAAAGTGATTGGTTAGGACAGTCGTGCGGTCATTTTGGCTCAGTCAAGGACTCGTACAGGTGGGTCTAATGCAGTCAAGATAATGACGGGTTGAACTTGACTAGGATCCTTTGATATGTTGGCTCAGTCAAGGTCACTTGGGTCCTAGAGGCAAAAACCATATCGGGAGTTTCAAAAGTACTGAAACTTGCTAGTGTTGCATACCACTTGGAGTGTGATGATTCTGGTAGGATTCCTTCAGTTTTGTCACGCGATGATATTTGGATCCCGATCCCACTGATGAGTTGGATTACTCTCGGGAGATTATTTTCACTTAACGATCAATGCTATAAACCTAGTAGGTGTCTAGAAAGGTGTTAGCAGGGCTACACCCCCAGGGAAAAGAGGTTCTTAAATTAAGGAATTTCGCGAAAGCGTTGGAAAACCTCCCTCGAAGTATCGACACTAGCCTAGCTGAAAGGTTAAGCAAGTATTGTGACGTGAATTAAATCCCGGCTAGTTCTTCTTTTAAAAGGTATTAAGAAGAATTTGAGGAAACAGTGGGAGACATCCTGGTTAGATAAACTAATAAACCAATCTAATCTTGCAAGAGCGCACGCTGAGTGTTTCTTTTCTCTCTCTCCAGGTAGCAACCATTTCACGCCCTAATCAAGATAATAAAATGTATCGCTTGACCGATCCGAATTCTTATTCGGGGCTGGGAAACGTTGGTTCAGCTCTAACTTGTGACAACGGTCATAAGTATTAGCAAGGGAAAGGGGATTGTATGGATTCCCAGGATACCCAGTTGAAGAAGAAGCATGGTTTTGCATCTACTTCAGGCGTTCTTGTAATTGAGAACTGTTTTACGGGCATCCCTTGATACCGGATCAGGACCTCATATCTGTAATTTATTGCAGGGACTGAGAAAATATAGGAAAGTTGCACCGGGTGATATGTCGCTCAGAGTAGTGAACGGAGCACAAGTTAATGCGGCAGCCGTCGGTGAATATCACCTAGTATTGCCAAATAGCAAGACTATGATTTTGAACGATTGCTACTATGTACCTTCCATGGTTGGCAACATCATATCAGTTTCTTTACTCGATAAAGATGGATATAACTTTGTTCTTGATAGAAATATCATGAACATTTACCTTCATAAGGTACTGGTTGCAGAAGGTACACTGTGTAATGGTATCTACGTTCTAAATCAGAATACAGTTCTCAATGTACAAAACACAGGCAAGAGGAAGAATTCAGATACGAATGAATCCTACTTGTGGCATTGTAGACTTGGTCATATCGGAGAGAAAAGACTGAGTAAGTTGCATAAAGATGGACTCTTGGATGCGTTCGAGTTTTCATCTTATGAAACTTGTCAGTCTTGTCTCAAAGGGAAGATGACCAAATCTCCGTTCACCGCACATGGAGAAAGAGCAGCAGAGCTCTTGGGACTCGTACATAGTGATGTATGTGGTCCGATGTCTATACATGCAAGGGGTGGGTTCTCCCACTTCATCACATTCACTGACAATCTCTCTAAGTTCGGATATGTGTATCTGATGAAACACAAATCTGAAGCTTTTGAGAAATTCAAGAAAGTCAGGAAGGAAGTAGAGAACCAGACTGGCAAAAGTATCAAGATCCTCTGATCTGATAGAGGAGGGGAGTACTTAAGCACGGAATTCCTAGATTAATTAAAATAGAATGGTATTCTCTCTCAGCTTACTCCACCTTATACACCACAGCACAACGGTGTATCGGAGCGGAGGAATCGTACCCTACTGGATATGGTTCGCTCCATGATGAGTAATGCTGAGTTACCTCTTTCATTTTGGGGACATGCGCTGTTGACAGCAGCATATCTATTGAACGATGTTCCGTCTAAATCTGTGCCTAAAACACCGTTCGAGATATGGAATGGTAAAAAGTCGTATCTTAAACGTATTAAGATATGGGGTTGTCCGGCCTATGTAAAAGTACAAAATCCGGACAAACTTATGGCACGTTCAGTTCTATGTAAATTTGTGGGATATCCTAAGAACTCCACAGGATATCTGTTCTACCACACCGAGGAACAGAAGGTGTTTGTATCTCGCTACGCCACCTTTTTAGAGTGGCAATTTCTTGCAAAAGAAACAAGTGGGAGTTCGGTAGAACTGGAAGAAATTTAACGACCACAAAATGAAACTGAAGATTTGACAGAACCTCAGAATTCAATAACCCCAGACGAACCTCAGCCACTCCGCAGATCTGGTAGGATTTCTCATCCGCCCGAGAGATACTACGGTTTTCTCATAGACGGGGATCGAGAGGATTGCATCTTGGAAGAAGATGACCCTACCAGTTTCAGGCAGGCCATTATCAGTAGGGACTCTGATAAGTGGTAGGAAGCAATGCAATCCGAAATGGAGTCCATGTACGCCAATAAAGTGTGGACCTTTGATATTGCTCCACCTGGGGTAAAACCCGTTGGATGCAAATGGATCTACAAAAGGAAACTTGGTGTAGATGGGCAGGTGGAAACCTATAAGGCTAGACTCGTTGCAAAAGGTTTTCGTCAAAGACTTGGTTTGGACTATGACGAAACTTTTTCTCCGGTGGCTATGCTCAAATCCATTCGGATCCTACTTGCCATTGCTGCCTTCCATGACTATGAAATCTGGCAGATGGATGTTTAAACGGCTTTCCTAAACGGTTGTTTGGAAGAGTGCGTTTACATGGATCAGCCAGAAGGTTTCGTAGACAGTGGGAGCAGAGGGAAGGTGTGCAAGTTGCTTAAATCCATTTATGGATGCAAGCAGGCATCGCGGAGCTGGAACATCTGTTTTGATGAGGCAATCAAGGAATTTGATTTCATCAAGAACGAAGATGAACCCTGTATCTATAAGAAGATTGTAGGACGAACTGTCGTATTCCTAGTCTTGTATGTGGACGACATTCTTTTGATAGGAAATGACATTCCTATGCTACAATGGGTAAAGCTATTTTTGTCACAACGGTTCTCCATGAAGGACCTGGGTGATGCCTCGTACATTCTGGGGATCAAGATCTATAGAGATAGATCCAAGAGACTACTGGGACTTTCGCAGTCCAGGTACATAGAGACCGTACTAAAGAGATTTAGTATGAAGGATTCCAAGCGTGGTAACATACCCGCATTGCATGGAATTACCCTCTCCAAGAAGATGTCTCCTAAGACTGACAAGGAGAGGGTTCGCATGAGCACTATACCCTACGCTTCGGCGGTAGGATCTATAATGTATGTGATGCTATGTATAAGACCAGATGTAGCTTACGCGATGAGCGCGGTAAGCCGGTATCAGTCAGACCCAGGTGAGGACCACTGGACAGCAGTGAAGAACATTCTTAAGTACCTGAGAAGGACTAAGGAGATGTTCCTGGTTTACGGTAATAGAGACCTCAGGGTCGAGTCCTTTACCGATTCAAGCTTCCAGAGTGACAAAGATGACAGCAAGTCTGCCTCGGATTTTGTGTTTACCCTCAACGGAGGGGCGGTATGTTGGAGGAGTTCCAAACAGGATACCGTCGCAGACTCGACGATGGAGGCTGAATACATTGCAGCAAGCGATGACGCAAACGAGGCGGTCTGGATGAAGAAGTTCATTAGTGAACTTCAGGTGGTTCCGTCCATTGTTGACCCAATACCTTTGTATTGCGAAAACAATGGGGCTATAGCTTTAGCGAAGGAACCAAGGTCCTATCAGAAATCCAGGCACATCTTAAGACGGTATCACCTGATCAGGGAGATCATTTATCGCCAGGAGAACGAGGTGCGGAGAGTGGACACAAAGGACAACACAGCGGATCCATTCACGAAGGCCTTACCCCAGACTCAGTTCGAGCGGCTGATCGAGATGATAGGTCTTCGATACGCCAGTACATGGCCTTAGTGCAAGTGGGAGATTGTTAGTGTATATGCCCTAGAGGCCATTACTGTATCATACTAGTATGTATATTACGTGATGGAAGCTTGGGATATTCACAGTTGTACAGACAATCTTGCTCGATATAGTAGTATGCTACTTGGTTTGTCTCTGCTTTAATGTGTACATGTGTGTTTCTTTATTATATCACCTATACGCATTAGTAGAGCCTTTAGGATCTTTGCTTGATTACCGGCGTTGTGATGGCGATCACACTCGTGGGGGCTGGGTAATCTACAAGCACATCCTTATACACGTCCCTAGTCGTGGGATTATCGAGACAGGGCATCGATACTCCATAGTAGACTAGCGTATGCGCTTCTCATCCCAGCACGGGAGACGGTCTGTCCCACAGCCGTCAGTACGTCGTACTTGAGATAGTATGCGGATGCTCGTTAGGTTACGAGTACACTGGACAGGACTCGTCGGGAACTGATGGTTGGTATTATCCCTATCGTCAGTTATCAGTTCCCAGGTGACATGAGTACAGCTCAGTCCGCTGACTTGACACTGTCACTTCGCCTCGAGTGTGTTCCCACTGTTCTTTGATTACTACCCTACCACGGCTCTACTGAGTCGTGCAAACAGGTAGTAGTTGGGTGCAGTCCCGAAGAACTTAGAGGCAGTGACGGTTAGACAGGATTCGTCTCTCCCGGTATTGGGGGTTGACATCGCGCTGTGTCTAGGAGAGCCATTACACGAGTAGTCCCTGGTCAGGGCAAGCGAGATATACTGGTAGGTTTCCAGTGTTATCTCAGGGTGTACTGGGCTTCACTCCGATATGACTTGTACCGCTATTAGGGGACTGACGTTTACCGCCCCCCTAGGCCCACCATGCGATGTATCAGACGAACAGACCGGACTGTACGGAGATTGTCACATACAGGCTCAGTAGGAGTTCGGATAGGTTTACCTCATCAGCCTTCTTATCGACATCTACCTTGGGACCGTTACGTACAGTTAGTGCCGCTTGCGGTCTGTGGTTAAACCCACTGCCAGCGTAGTGTCGAGTCTTTAGAGTCCTACACAGAGAGTTTCCCTGCACTGAGCGAAACGTGTAGAGGCCATATGGTTTTACGGCAGGGCTGCGATCACTTACGTACACTTGTGTGCGTGTGGTGTTCGGGCAGGCAGTACTAGTGGGCTTTGGTTTAAGCCGGATCCTAGTATTGTACGGATGGATTTGTTTTGTCTTCTGTGCATCCGCATTCTACGGAATGCGGATGCAGGTGTGTATGCACAGTTTTCCGGAGCGATGAAGGAGGAGGTGCCTCATCAGGGTTTTGGCAGTTGGTTCGGCCAAAACCGTTATGTGGCAGGCTCATTATGGTTTTGACAGTTGATTCGGTCAAAACTATTTTGAGGCGGGCTCATTAGGGTTTTGACAGTTCGTTTGGTCAAAACCATTATGAGCCGCGGACATCATTTACTAATCCTTTTAGTGATAATTTTATGATGGCTAATTACATTGACCATTTGACCCCGTTGACCTCTCTTGACTTTGTTGACCGGTTGACCGTGTTGACCATTGACTTTCAAGAGAGATCTACACTCTTCTTTTCTTTTTCTTTTTCTATTTTGATTATGATAATGGTCATTTCAATGTAGCCATCAAACTTTATCTTGATAGGATTAGTAATGATAATGTTTTTGAATTATTGCAACCATGGTTACTTTTCTTTAGTTCATAATTTCTTTCTCATTCTCTCTCTTGCTTTTTCAAGTGAGAAGAAAAGGAAATAAACCATGGTTGCTAGCTCCTCCTTCTTCTTCCTCCTCTTGATTCATCTTTTGATCTCATGTGTTGAGAGATAAAGATCCCACAAAGGCAAAACCATCCCTTTATCACTTCTACACAACCTAGGGCTTCTAGACTAGCAATCTCTTTGCCCTAGTTACCTCGGCTCGAGGTGGAGCCCGGTGTACATCTCTCGGGTGGATCGTCTTCGACTCAAGGAGGCCGCGGAGGTGACCAAAGTCCGGATCAAGCCTCGGAGCTAGCAAGGAGAAGAACAACAAGAAGAGAAGGAGTTCAAGTTGAGGTATAACCCCTAACCGAGTAGATAAATCTCTAGTTAGGATGCTAGTGTGTTGTTTAGCCAAGATCTGGCTTTTCGGTCCATGTTACCATGCTTAGAAAATTTTTTGTTTTACCGATTCCGCAACCCCGAAAGTACCGGGAGAGGTAACGTGGACCTAACACTTACCTTACCAAGGTATCGGTGATCCCTAACCGCGACCGGTTGCGTTCGGTTTTGCCGGAGGCGAAAGCAAGCGACAAGAACGGATGGACAAGGGTCAATAAGCCGGATTCCATGAATACCGTGCTTAAGTACCCTAATCCACGTTGTTGCCGATTGCTCTAGCTTCAATTTGTCAAGACTCGGCTCAAAGGTTTGAGTACGAGTTCACTAGCTTACACTATTGTATATTTTCCTAACAACTTTATACTTTGCACGTAACACTTAGGATAGATAGGAACAATCCGCCTTGCGCATTAACTCGTAAGAACAAGAACGTAAAACGCTGCGTCTCCCTGCGGACGGCCCGTGCTCATCGCTGCTAGCTGCAAAGCGACACCGTCCTGATCGCAGTTAAACTTTAGAATTTCAAAACACGACACACCAAAAGCGTCCGATCAATCATCAGTGAATGTAATAAAGTACGAGGAACAGTTTCTGGCATGTATAGACATAGGACCGCATACATCCCTATGTATCAGTTCCAAGAGTTCTGTATCTCTTTCTCCGTGTCCTGTAAATGGAGTTTTGGTCATCTTGCCTTTGAGACATGACTCGCAAGTTTCATAAGATGTAAATTCAAACTGATTCAAATATCTATCTTTATGCAACTTAGCTAGTCTTGTCGCATTGATATGACCTAGTCTACAATGCTACAAGAAGACTTCGTTCATTTCAGAACTTTTCCTCTTGTGTGTGTTCTGTACGTTTAGAACTGTAGTTTGATTTAGAACGTATATACCGTTACATAACGTACCAAACCCAATCAAAATTTGATTTAGAAAAATTTTCATAATATTATCCTCCACTACAAAGTTATATCCTTCTTTATGCAACAAAGAAGCTGATATAATATTGCACATCATATTTGGTACGTAATAACAGTCGTTCAGAATCATTATATTACCATTTGGTAATACTAGGTTATTTTCGCCAACTGCTTTGGCTGCAACAATTGCTCTATTCCCTACTTTTAGAGACATATCACCATTTCTCAGTTCTCTACCTCTTCATAGCCCATGTAACAAATTACAAACATGGGATCCTGATCCGGTATCCAATACCAGGGACGTAGAGCATACTGAGAAACATTTCTCGGTAATTGTAAATCCCCAGTTCCAAATAAAATTTTCCGTATTTTTCCACAATTTATTTCTAATTTATTTCATTTTTATCTATTTTATTATTATTTAAATTAATTTCCTAAACTCTAACCTAAAAAAATTCCCAAACCCATTCATATTCGACCCGACCAACGCCAACCCAACCCGACCCGCTCCCCTCATCTTCCTCCTTTGTCTTCACTTTCCCGCCTTCCTCCCTCGCATCACCCCACGCCTCCGCGCTCTTCACGCCCGCGCCGCGAGACCCGCACCCACGCCCGCTCGCCTCCGCATTCTTCGCGCCCGCCTCCACTCGACCTGCTCATCCCCAACAGCTCCAAGACCCAGCGGCTCTCGCCACGACTCCTGCTCCCTGCGCTCGCGTAAGAACCGGCTATCTCCAACAGCCACGACCCCCTCTTCTCTCCAACGTCTCTTCCTCACTCCCTGTTCTCTTCACTCATCTCTCCCTCTCAACTTCATTCTCTCTCTCGCGCGCTCTCTCGTTCTCGTTCTCCTCCAAATTGAACCCCCACCTCACGTCGTCGAACTCCTCCCAGCTCTGACCACCACCGTCGAGCATCCCAACATTCCCTCTTCTCTCTCCTAACACCTCAGCCGCCAACACCTTTGCCTCATCTCCAAGACCCACCAAACCCGAGCACCCACCACCATCAGCGCCGACCCCCGCATCTCGCCGACAAACCCAACTCCCTCGTCCATGCACCTTGCCCGAGCTCCGACCCGTCGCCTCAGCCAACCTCGCCAGAGCCAGAGCAACTGCACCGATTCCCTACAGCCCCGAGCATCCACGACTCACCAGCACCAATCCTTGAGCCGCCTGAGCTCACCGCCTGCAGCCCCGAGCACTACCATTACCTTCTCACCTTTCCCCTACCCACCAATCCCAGGCCAGCACTGCCGAGCTCGCTTCCTCGCCGCCATACGCACTGCCGAGCTCACTGCCGTAGCTGTCGAGTTCGTGCCGTGATCGTGTCCGTGTCGCACCATCCCTTATCGTCATCACGATCGTCTCAGGCAAGTGAAGTCCCTTTCACTTGTTAAATTCATGCTACGTGATGATGTAGTAAGAAATTGTAGTTTAACGGTTTAAATGGGTGTGATATGATGCTTGTATGAACGAATAGATAGCATCCCCGTACACGTACCGAGTGCGTGATACGTTTATTCCATTAAAATCATCAAGTTTCATTATTAAAATTTCCGATTGATGTTAACGAGTGACATTTAAGATATCGGCATCAAATCGATAAGGCACCGAATATAAAATGAAATCCCTATTGGTTACGTCAAAATCTGAAAATTAACGTACATACCACGTTGCAAAATTTGTAGTTATTTGAATATAATTCCAATCATGATGCTCCAGGGCTCGTATCGAACCTAACGATATGGCCTATAATCCTATGTATTTAGTTTTGGAATAATGAAATACCACGACCCTGAAAAATGATGAGGGACGAAATTCTGGACTGCAGTCCGGGGAAACTACTATGGGGGAACTGAATTCTGAGCACCTGTACACACCTGCTTAAAAATGAAAATGCGTGGATCCCCATATGGCAGCGTAGATAACTTAATTATCTAACACCTGAAATAGATCCCGTGCATTTTTACGGTCGTTTGTTATTTAAATCGTATTTTAGAATGTCAGCGCGTTCTGCAGTTTCTGCAGAAATGTTCAGTACATTGTCACCTTAATCTGGACATAACTCCTGATGTAGAAGTGTGATTGATAATCCGTTTGGTGTGTTGGAAACTTAACTGGTAGAACTAAATTTTATTCAATTAGAGAATAACCTGAATCGGCACAGAATTACTGATAAACTGCACGCGAAGTTGGGCTTCCAGTTCTGGAACTGGAATCCCAGAAAACGATCGCTGCCTTCAAACGATGATAATTCTCTAACCTGAACTCCGATTGACCTGAAATAAATTTTATTGCTTAGATAATCCAGTGTTCTTCACACTCCCTTTATTTTATTTCATTCAATTCTAAGCGTATGATTTACCGTGAATTTTTCAAGTTATATGGTATTAGTCGTTATAGTATAATGAATACCTATTCAGTGCATTTCTACATATTTTCCCATGCTTGAGTTATACCTTCCGCATAGCGAATCATTTGCATTGTCAATTTATTAATGTTAGTGATTGGGTTGGGCAAATACGACAGTGATATTGATAAGTGGAAAAAGTGATTGAAAACGACAGTGGTACGTATTGTCCACAACCTATCTAATTCGTGAATACATACCATAACCTGGGGGAATGGGGAAATCAATGTGGAATTGAACTCGTATTTAGCGAGGTACAGTGATTTAGAGGATGATCATTCACTATCAGTGATATATATATATATATATATATATATATATATATATATATATATATATATATATATATACATACTTTAGTTCGTGGGTCTAGCGGCACGGCTAACAGGGTTATGTCCTGGGCACAGTGGACCGTAGTCTCGGGCATGCACAAGACCCTTATTAAATACGAGTATCCTCTCCACCAATTGATTTCATGGACTTAATGACCGTTAAGTAGTGACATATACATTGCTTAGTTCACCGACATCTTACTCATAGTGCACTATTCATTTTCAGTTGATGTCATTATATACATGTTCTGCAATCCATTGTACTCCCCTGTTTAATAATACTGCACGCCTGTTATACATATTTATCGCTATATGTGTCGCCCTGACAACCTGAGTGTGCATGCTCAGAGGACGAAGTGGATCCAGCTCAGGAGCAGGACTTATCCTTCGAGATTGCGGAGATCTAGATTGCACCACCAGTGCTACTTTCTCTGATTTCAGCATTTATTATTGGTTAGTTGTTTATTCTGTGAAATAAATGTGTCTCGAACTCTTTTAAATTGCAATGTAATAAAGTCGCGAACTATGATTTTTTCCTTTACTCAAGCACTGTTTATTAACTACCATGTAATGCTAGAAGCCGAAGTGTGACTACGGCGGGATTATTCCCTGATCGTAGGAGCATGGCTGGCCTAGTCATCCCTTATATCCCGTATTTTGGGAAGCGGGGCGTAACATGGTTTTGTTGGTATCAGAGCCAAGTTTTGGATGAAATTACAGTTCCGTGGAAGGACCTCTAGATTGAGTTACAACCTTATCGTATGCCTTATTTCATTCTTCCTCACTTCCTAATCATCGTTGAATCATTGTGTAGACTTGCTTGAATCTGATTTCTTTTGATCTTTCAGGAATATGGACTCCTCAGGCAACTCCTCGGATGCCGGTCACCACGATCGTACCGAGAAGATCTTTAGCAGACTGACGACCCTGGCCCAAGCTCAAGAGAGGAAAACCGATCTTCTGACCGAGGGATTGAAAGAGGTACAGGAGACCGCAATTACCGCCCTAGAGAGATCTACGGCTGTTCCCGCCGCCCCTAAGGGCGCGCTTGTACCGATTGCACAGGCTAGGGTTGGTAACGTTTCAGACTTCAGGAGGCTCCATCCAGCAATGTTCACAGGATCAGCAAGTCCACTTGAAGCCGAGCAATGGCTCATCAACGTAGAGAACCTCCTAACTGCCGCTCGAATTCCTGACGACGATAGAGTGAACGTAGTGAAGATTCAACTAGAAGACGAGGCCCGCACGTGGTGGTCCGTAGAGGAGAGCCGGCTAGAGAAGCCTGTTGGATGGGACACGTTCTCCACGTGCTTCCTGGATCATTACTTTCCGGCTACTGCCAAGGCCGAGATAGAGGAAAAGTTTATTATGTTGAAGCAAAATGGACGCTCAGTGGATGTCTATGCCGCAGAGTTCAATCGGCTGAGTCGCTTCGCACCGTACATGGTAGCCACCGAATCCGCCAAGGTAAGACGTTTCCAACAAGGGCTCGATATTGAACTGCAACAACTCATCACGTCTCTCGACCTACCAACCTTCGCCCAAGTTTTGAATGCTGCTCGAGTATAGGAAAGACTAGCAGAGAAGGCCAAAGGCCAACGATCAATGGACAGAAGACCCCATGTAGTTCCGGCACGGCCTACCATCCCACCCCGTGGAGCCATCCTAGTTCACAGGCCAGGTGTCACACAGATGAAGCGTACCTTCTCACCTCAGCAGCCGCAGCGGAGGGCCCTATTTTGCGATTATTGTCAGAGGTTGGGACACATGCAAAGAGATTGCCGCAGAGCTAAAGGGCAGTGCCTGATTTGCGGATCCATCGAGCACAGGATCAACGGGTGTCCACGGATATCTGAGCTGCAGGGAGGGTTCGAGCAACAACAACCGTCTTATGGCACATCAGCTCAGAGGGGTCCACCTCGGATGCCCCAGCAGAGGTCCTTCGATCAGAGGCAGACTATTTCAGGTCGGAATCAAGGACGGGCTTTCACCCTATCCGCCGAGCAGGCAGAGGCTTCTGGAGATGTGGTTACAAATACCATCCTCGTTTATTCTTTACCAGCTAGAGTTCTTTTCGATTCGGGTGCCTCTCATTGTTTCATTTCCACGCGGTTTGTCCACACACACTTTATACCTCACGAGCCGTTAACCAAGGGTTGGGAGATACATACGGGTAATGGTATTATTATGTCTGATAAAGAGTGTAGCTTATGTCCGGTGGTAGTATGCGGCAAGGAATTCTATGTGAATTTCCTTTTAATCGAGACTGGCAGTTATGATGCGATTCTCGGGATGGATTGGATGAGTACATTCCATGCAATAATTGATTGCCGAGCGAGGAATGTGACTTTCCGCATTCCTAATCACCCAGAGTTTATCTTCGAAGGCGGGAGCGAATCTTTGGAGCCAGCCAAGTATAGAGCCAAGCCAAAAGAGTTGACAGCTATGGAGATCGATGAAAGCCCAGCCCAGAGATTGTTCGGGATTTCCTGGACGTGTTTCCTGAAGATTTACCAGGTCTACCACCTCCACGCATCTTGGAATTCTCGATTGATTTCACTCCAGGTACAGCACCAGTTTCCAAGGCCCCGTACAGAATGACACCGGTTGAGTTGGAAAAATTGAAGAAGCAAATTGAAGAACTTCTGAAGAAGGGATTTATCCGGCCAAGAGTTTCACCGTGGGGTGCACCAGTTCTGTTGGTGAAGAAGAAGGATGGATCGCTGCGGATGTGTATAGATTATCCAGAACCGAACAAAGTCACGATAAAGAACAAATACCCAATACCGCACATCGACGACTTATTCGATCAGTTAAGTGGGGCCAAGGTATTTTCGAAGTTGGATCTTCATTCTGGCTATCATCATATCAGAGTAGCGGCCGAGGACATATGCAAGAAGGTTTTTAGGACCCTATACGGACATTATGAGTTTCTCGTGATGTCGTTCGGTGTTACCAATGCTCCAACGATATTCATGGATTTGATGAACAGGGTGTTTGCGAAGTACTTGGACACGTTTGTCGTTGTATTTATCGACGGCATACTAGTCTACTCGATGACCCAGGAGGAGAATGTCGAGCATTTGCGCACGGTTCTACAAATTCTTCGGGAAGAGAAGTTGTACGCGAAATTGAGCAAGTGTGAGTTCTGGCTCGACAAGGTTCAGTTCTTGGGACACATTGTTTCGGGCGAAGGCATCTCAGTGGACCCGGAAAAGATAGAATCTGTCAGAGATTGGCCAACACCGAAGTCAGTGGACGAGATCAGGAGCTTTCTGGGAATGGCAGGATATTATCGGCGGTTCGTCTAAGACTTTTCAAGAATCGCTGAACCTTTGACGAGGCTTACACGGAAGGATGTACCGTTTGCGTGGACAGAGGAGTGTACTCGGGCATTTGAGACACTGAAGCAGAAGTTAACCACGGTGCCCATTTTTACAGTACCAGATGATTCTGGTGGTTTGGTGATACATAGTGATGCCTTAGGGAAGGGCTTAGGCTATGTTTTGATACAACACGATCGGGTGGTTGCTTACGCCTCTCGACAGTTGAGAAATCACGAGAGGAACTACCCTACGCATGACTTGGAGTTAGCCGCAGTGGTTTTTTCGTTGAAGATCTGGAGGCACTACCTGTTGGGCGAGAAGGTAGAGGTGTACACGGATCACAAAGTCTGAAGTACGTCTTCACTCAGAAAGAACTAAATATGAGGTAGCGCCGATGGCTAGAACTAATGGCTGATTACGACTTGGACCTTCAGTATCATCCGGAAAAAGTAAATGTTGTACCAGATGCTCTCTGTCGAAAGCCAGCAGTCATGATGTTGACCAGTCAGAAGAGAATCATTGAGGATTTTCAGAGACTCGAGCTTGAAGTCGTTACACCGAGCGCAATCAGGAAATTTTGGCAACTACAGGTGCAATCTTTTCTTGTGGATCGCATCAAGGCTGCACAAGCGGATGATCGTTGATTGCAAAAGTTCAGAGCGCAAGTAGAAGCCGGGCCGAGAACAGACTTACTCATACATGAAGACGGTTCTCTGAGATTCGGTAGCAGACTCTGCGTACCCAAAGGGGATGTTTGAGAAGAGGTACTGGCTGAGGCTCATAGTTCAGCTTATTCTGTGCATCCGGGAGGCACGATGATGTATCGAGATCTAAAGCAGCACTTTTGGTGGAACGGGATGAAGCGAGAAATTGCGTGGTTTGTATCTGGGTGCTTGGTATGCCAGCAGGTGAAAGCGAAACATCAGAGGACAGCAGGAATGTTACAACCGCTATCGATACCGGTTTCGTGACGGCCTTACCCCGGAACCCTAGGGGCAACAACACCATTTGGGGACCGCCTCACGAAAGCTGCACACTTCTTACCATTCCGAGTGGGACAGTCGACAGAGTCACTGGCAGAGAAATAGATGCAGGAGATAGTGCGACTTCACGGAGTTCCAGTCAGCATTGTGTCAGATCGAGACACCAGATTTATTTCGCACTTTTGGAGGAGTTTATAGTAGAGTTTGGGTACCCGCCTCAAGTTCAGCACAGCTTATCACCCGCAGACGGACGGACAATCCGAGCGTACGATTCAGACACTCGAGGATATGTTAAGAGCTTGCATGCTGGACTTCCAGGGTTCCTGTGAAGATCATCTGCATCTAGTCGTGTTTTCTTATAACAACAGTTATCAGGCTAGCATCCAGATGGCTCCTTTTGAAGCACTTTATGGGCGTAAGTGTCGATCCCCAGTTTGTTGGGATGATGTGGGCAAACAAAGATTACTGGGTCCAAATGATCAGGCAACGCGTTAAGACGGCTCAGGATCGACAGAAGAGTTGGGCGGATGCCAGCAGGAGAGCACTAGAATTTGAAGTCAGAGATCACGTATTCTTGAAGATTTCCCCTACCAGCGGAGTTATCAGGTTCGGAGGCCGCGGGAAACTCAGTCCCCATTTCATCGGACCTTTTAAGGTGCTAGAGCGAGTAGGAGAGGTAGCCTATCGACTTGCCTTGCCTCCATCGCTAGCTGGTGTGCACAATACCTTCCACGTATCATAGTTGCGGCGTTATGTTCGGGATGAGAGCCATGTTCTAGACTATTCGGAGTTAGCTTTGGGCACAGATTTGTCTTACGAGGAGCGGCCTACCACTATTCTCAATCGTTAGGATAAAGTGCTGAAGAACAGGGTCATTCCATCGGTTCGTGTTTCTTGGGGTGGTCGTTCTCCAGGAGAGTCTACCTTGGAACGTGAGGAGGACATCCGTGCACGTTTTCCATATTTATTTGAATAGTGTAGTCCCGTTTTTTTTATTCTAGTTTCGAGGACGAAATTTTTGAAAGGAGGGTATGATGTAAATCCCCAGTTCCAAATAAAATTTTCCTTATTTTTCCAGAATTTAATTCTAATTTATTTCATTTTTATATATTTCACTTTCCCGCGTTCCTCCCTCGTGTCACCCTACGCCTCCGCGCTCTTCGCGCCAGGGCCGTGAGACCTGCACCCACGCCCGCTCGCCTCCGCATTCCTCATGCCCGCCTCCACTCGACCAGGTCATCCCCAACAGCTCCAAGACCCTGCGGCTCTCGCAACGACTCCCGCTCCTCGCGCTCGCGTAAGAACCGGCCATCTCCAACAGCCATGGCCCCCTCTTCTCTCCAACGTATGTTCCTCACTCCCTGTTCTCTTCACTCATCTCTCTCTCTCTCTCTCTCTCGCTCGCTCTCTCATTCTCGTTCTCCTCCAAATTGAACCCCCACCTCACATCGTCGAACTTCTCCCAGCGCCGACCACCGCCGCCGAGCACCCCAACATTCCCTCTTCTCTCTCCTAACACCTCAGCCGCCAACACCCTCGCCTTATCTCTAAGACCCACCAAACTCGAGCACCCACCACCATCAACACCGACCCTCATATCTCGCCGATGAACCCAACTCCCTCGCCCCTGCACCTCGCCCGAGCTCCGACCCGTCGTCTCAGCCAACCTCGCCAGAGCCAGAGCCACTGCACCGATTCCCTGCAGCCCCAAGCATCCATGACTCACCAGCTCCAATTCCTGAGCCGCCTGAGCTCACCGCCTGCAACCCCGAGCTCTACCGTGACCTGCTCACCTTTCCCCTATCCACCAATCCCAGGCCAGCACTGCCAAGCTCGCTTCCTCGGCGCCATACGGACTGCCGAGCTCACTGCCGTGGCTGTCGTGTTCGTGCCGTGATCGTGTCCGTGTCGCGCCATCCCTTATCGTCATCACTGTAAGTCCACGTTACATCTCCCGGCACTTACGGGCTTGCGGAAATGATGAAAAACGATTTTTCTAGAGGTGGTAACATGGACTCAACATACGGATCTTTGTTAAACAAATATCTAACAAACCTAACAAGAGTTTTACCTACTCGGTTAGGTGGTCAGACGTTATCTTGAACCCCTTCGTCTTCAACTCCTTGCGGTGTTCGGATCGGCCTCACCTCGTCGTATCCTTGCGCCGAAGATGGATCCACCTGAAAGCTTTTACCTTTGACTTCTCTTCAAACTAGAAGAAACTAGAACACTTGGTTTGCTAAACCTTGTGAACTAGGATTAGTAGAGAAGTGGTATGGGTTTTCTTTTATCTCTAAGGCAATGTTTCTTAACTCATGAGAGGGAGTTGCCTTGAACTAGAGAGAGAGAGCAAGAGGAAGAGCAAGAGGGAGAGCTCAAGCAAGAGAGAGAAAGCAAATGAGAGAATGAGTAAACCTTTTGCCATCCAAGCTCTCATAATCCAAAATCATGATAACTCATAATAGTAATTGAGTATTATATGATGGTTCAAGTCAAAATGGCTATATCATTTCATGCACTCATTTTCCAAAAAGAAACAAGCAAGAAAAAGTCTTTGCCATGAAATGACAGCCATTGTAATGATGGTGGTCAACTAGTCCAACCTAGTCTACCGGTCAACAAAGTCAACAAGTCAACAAAGTCAACTCTTCATCTCAACCATGACACAATAATACTTAATTAATATTATCATTAATCATATTTCTTATTCTCATTAGGGTTTTGCAAAAGTCAATAGTCAACAGTCAACAACCCCAATGAGAATCCTCTGCCTCTGTCTCTCTCTGTCAACTGTGCATACACACCCGCATCCGCGTTCCGAGGAACACGAAGGCAAACGAGATAAAACCAATCCCAAAACATACACCAGGATCTGGCTTAAACCAAAGCCCGCTAGTGTTAACTGTCCGGACACTAAACGTGCACAAGTGCACGGATGTGACCGAACCCTGTCGCAAAACCATGCGACCTCTACTCTTTTGCCTAAAGGCGAATAGCTTTCTGTGTGGGACTCTAAAGACTCGACACTACGCTGGCAGTGGGTTTAACCATAAACCGCAAGCAGCACTAGCTGTGCGTAACGGTCCCCAGGTAGATGCCAACAAGAAGACGGACGAGGTGAAACCCATCTGAACTCCTACTGAGCCTGAATGTGACAATCTGCGTACAGTCCGGTCTGTTCGTTTGTGAACATCGCATGGCGGGCCTAGTGGGGTAGTAAACATCAGTCCCCTAATAGCGGTACAAGTCGTGTCGGAGTGTAGCCTAGAACACCCTGATATAACACTGGAAACCTACCAGTATATCTCGCTTGCCCTGGCCAGGGACTTTGTGTAATGGCTCTCCTAGACACAGCGCGATATCAACCCCCAATACCGGGAGAGACGAATCCTGTCTAACCGTCACTACCTCCAAGTGCTTCGGGACTGCACCCAACTAGTACCTGTTTGCACGACTCCTTTGAGTCGTGGTAGGGTAGTAATCAAAGTACAGTGGGAACACACTCAAGGCGAAGTGACCGTGTCAAGTCAGCGGACTAAGCTGTACTCATGTCACCTGGGAACTGAAAACTGACGATAGGTATAGTACCAACCAACAGTTCCCCACGAGTCCTGTCCAGTGTACTCGTAACCTAACGAGCACCCGTATACTATCTCAAGTACGACGTACTGACGGCTGTGGGACAGACCGTCTCCCACACTGGGATGAAAAGCGCATACGCTAGTCTACTCCGGAGTATCGATGCCCTGTCTCCATAGTCCTATGACTAGGGACCTGCATTAGGATGTGCTTGTGGATTACCCAGCCCCTACTAGTGTGACTGCCATCACAATGCTGATAATCAAGCAAAGATCCTAAGGGCTCCAATAATGTGTATAGGTGATATACTCGAATAAACACATGTACACATTAAAGCAGAAACAAACCAAGTAGCATACTACTATTTTGAGCAAGATTGTATTTACAACTGTGAATATCTCAAGCTTCCATTAAGTAATATACAAACCAGTATGATACAGTAATGGCCTCTAGGGCATATGCACGAACAATCTCCTTCTTGCACTAAGGCCATGTACTGGCGTATCGAAGACCTATCATCTCGATCACCCGCTCAAACTGAGTCTGGGGTAAGGCCTTCATGAGTGGATCAGCTATGTTATCTTCGGTATTTACTCTCTTCACCTCGATCTCCCGGCGATCTACGATCTTCCTGATCAGGTGGTACCGCCTCAAAATGTGCCTGGACTTCTGATGGGACATGGGTTCCTTCGCTAAAGCTATAGCGCCGTTGTTGTCACAATACAGCGGTATTGGATCAACACTGGTAGGAACCACCTGAAGCTCCGTGAGGAACTTCTTCATCCAGACAGCTTCCTTTGCGGCATCGCAAGCAGCTATGTACTCCGCTTCCATAGTTGAGTCAACAACGGTTTCCTTCTTGGAACTCTTCCAGCAAACCGTCCCTCCATTGAGGGTAAAAACATAACCCGACATGGACTTGGAGTCATCCTTGTCACTCTGGAAGCTGGAGTCAGCAAAGGCCTCGATCTGGAGGTCTTTTCCGCAATACACCAAGAACATCTCCTTAGTCCTTCTCAGGTACTTGAGAATGTTCTTTACCGCTATCCAGTGTTTCTCCCCTGGGTCCGACTGATACCGGCTTACAACGCTCAATGCATATGCTACATCTGGTATGGTACACAACATCGCATACATAATAGAGCCTACCGCAGATGCGTAGGGTATAGATGACATGCGAGCCCTTTCCAAATCAGTCTTGGGAGACATCTCTTTGGAGAGGGTGATTCCATGACAAGCCAGGTATGGTACACAACATCGCATACATAATAGAGCCTACCGCAGATGCGTAGGGTATAGATGACATGCGAGCCCTTTCCAAATCAGTCTTGGGAGACATCTCTTTGGAGAGGGTGATTCCATGACAAGCCAGTAGATTACCGAGCTTGGAATCTTCCATACTGAATCGTTTCAGTATGGTGTCGATGTACCTGGACTGTGAAAGTCCCAACATCCTTTTAGATCTATCACGATAGATCTGGATCCCCAGAATGTAGTTGGCATCGCCCAGGTCCTTCAAGGAGAACATCTGTGACAAGAATCATTTGACTGACCTAACATAGGAATATCATTTCCTATTAGGAGAATGTCATCGACATACAAGACGAGGAATACCACATTTCTCCCTACAATCTTACTATAAATGCATGGTTCATCTAGGTTTTTGACAAAGTCGAATTCTTTGACAATATCATCAAAGCAGATGTTCCAACTCCGCGATGCCTGCTTCAGTCCATAGATGGACTTGAGAAACTTGCACACTTTACTGCTGCTCCCACTCTGATTGAATCCCTCTGGCTGATCCATATAGACGCACTCTTCCAAATTTCCATTCAGGAATGTCGTCTTTACGTCCATCTGCCAGATCTTATAATCATGGAAGGCAGCAATGGAAAGAAGGATCCGAATGGATTTGAGCATCGCTACCGGAGAAAAGGTCTCATCATAGTCCAAACCAGGTCTTTGACGAAAACCCTTTGCAACAAGCCTAGCTTTATAGGTTTCGACCTGCCCATCTACACCAATCTTCTTTCTGAAGATCCATTTGCATCCTACGGGTTTTACCCCTTCTGGAGCAAAGTCCAAAGTCCAAACTTTGTTAGTGTACATGGACTCCATCTCGGTCCGCATTGCATCCAGCCATTTTACTGAGTCACCGCTCTGAATGGCTTGCTGGAAGCTAGTAGGCTCATCATAATCAATGAGGCAATCCTCTCTATCCCCGTCTATGAGAAAACCGTAGTATCTCTCGGGCGGATGAGACTGCCTACTCCTCCTGCGGAGCAGCGCAGGAATGTCCGGTTCCCCTGAACCTTCTGGTTCTACTAAGGTTTCAGTAATAGCTTGTGGTTCTGGAATTTCTTCCAGTTCTATTGCCCTCCCACTTATCTGATTTTCTAAAAACTCAGTTTCCAAGAAGCGGGCATGACGAGAAACAATGACTTTTTGCTCCTTTGCGTAATAGAAAAGATACCCATTGGAGATCTTTGGGTATCCCACAAACTTGCACTGTACTGAGCATACCTCGAGCTTGTCTGCATGCTGCTTTTTGACAAAAGCTGGACATCCCCATGTCTTAAAGGGTTTAAGACAGGGTTTCTTCCCACTCCACATTTGATATGGTGTGGTAGGAACTGTCTTAGTAGGAACTTGGTTCAAGAGATATGCAGCTGTTTCTAGTACATAACCCCAGAAAGATCACGGTAACTCAGCCTTACTCATCATGGAACGAACCATATCCAATAGGGTTCGATTCCGCCTTTCAGATACACCGTTGTCTTGTGGTGTGTATGGAGGAGTACGCTGAGAGAGAATTCCATTATCTTTTAAGTAGTCCAGAAACTCGGCACTCAAGTATTCACCACCTCGATCAGATCTTAGTGTTTTTGTACTTTTGCCTGTTTGTTTTTCAACTTCATTCTTGTATTCCCAAAATTTCTCAAAGGCCTCGGATTTGTGCTTCATTAAGAAGACATGTCCATACCTAAAGAAATCATCTGTGAAAGTAATGACGTATGAATAACCACTTCGTGCATGTGTAGACATTGGACCACACACATCACTGTGTATGAGTCCCAAGAGCTCGCTCGCTCTTACTCCGTGTCCAGTGAACGGAGTCTTTGTCATCTTTCCCATGAGACAAGATTCACAAGTGGCATAAGTCTGATACTCGAACGGATTCAAGTATCCCTCTTTATGTAACTTTGTTAACCGTGTTTCATTAATGTGACCCAGTCTACAATGCCATAAAAAAGCCTGATTTAATTCCGGAGACTTTCTTTTAAGTGTGTTCTGGACACTGAAAATCTGAGCTTGATTCAATACGTATATCCCGTTATTTAATGTACCTGACACAATCAGAACTTGATTTAGGTGGATGTGTACTACATCGCTTACAAAAGTAAATTCATATCCTTCCTTAGAAAGTAAGGATACAGATATGATATTACAAGTCGCACCTGGTACATACAAACAGTTACGCAAAATCAATATCTGCCGAGTTGTCAGTCCAAGATGATATTCCCCTACGGATTCAGCATCCATGGTCATTCCGTTAGCAACCCTGAAAGTCATATCACCTTTCCTGATAACCCTACGGTTTCTTAGAGCCTGTAATGAATTACAGATGTGAGATCCTGATCCGGTATCCAATACCCAGGAAGTAGGGTTAACTGACATACAGTTCTCTATTACAAACACACCCGAAGCCGAAGACAAAACATGCTTCGAATTCTGGCTACTGGCTTTGCTAGCCCTGCAATCCTTCTGCCAATGTTCATTCCCGTTACAATAGGAACGTCCCTCTTTTACTACATCCAGTCCCGAAACTTTTGCCCTTGCTTTTCCTTCTCCTTCCCTAGTTTCCTTCAGGGTATAAGCAGAGGGCAGGGACTATAGAATCAAGTCAGTATTTGACCCGTTCTCCAATGTGGTCTTCAGGTCCGTGAGCTCAAAATAGCTGGTCTCTGTAAGGACGTCGCCCCCTACAGATGACCCGAAAGCCAACCTCGCTTGAAGCAATTCGTTCGAGGTCTCATATCTTGCGATACAAGATTACTCTCCATATAAATCTTTGTTATGGAGGAAGATAGAAACTAAGTCCATCTTCTCGTGCTGCCTCTGGTTTGCACCATCAACTGAGGCTAACACGAGGCACTTGGCTTTCGCACAGTCTTTTTCCGATGTCTTACGGATGTCAATATCCGCAACAGGGGAAACTGGTCTTGAGACGGCAGGGGTTTGATTGGTTAAGATGTGTCCCAGCTTGTCATGGACAATGGACATCTGGACAGACCTTTTCCAATCATAACAGTCAGGTTCAGTCATTTTATTATCTAGATGTAACCTATGTGTGGTCACTGGGTCGCTGCAATTAAGAGAGAGAGAGAAGAAAACACTCAGCATGGTGCTCTTGTATGTTTAGATTGGTTTTTAATTTTTCTAAACAGGATGGCTCCCACTGTCTCTCGAATCCCTCCTCAAACCAAAAAGGAAGAATTAGTCAGGATCAGTCTCACCGTACAGTACTTGCTTAACCGTTCAGCCAGGCTAGTGTCGGTACTTCGAGGGAGGTTTTCCAACGCTTTCGCGAAGTTCCTTAATTAAATAACCTCTTTTCCCTGGGGGCGTAGCCCCGCTAACACCTTTCTAGACACCTACTTGGTTTATTGCATTGATCGTTAAGTGAGAAAGTTCCGGAGGAGTAGCATATACTCACAGTAGCATCGGGATCCAAATATCATTGTGTGACAAAACTGAAGGAATCCTACCAGAATCATCACACTCCAAATGGTATGCGGCGCTAGAAAGTTTCAGTTCTTTTGAAACTCCCGATGTGGATTTTTGCCCCATGCACTTATGACCTTGACTAAGGCCAACAAATCATAAGTCACATGTCAAGTTCTACCCGTCGTTGACCAGGTTGATTTGAACCCACCCGTATATACCCTTGACTATGGCCAACAAAGTAATACGACTGTCCCAAACCAACGCATCTATCTATGCAACATATGAATATCCACCAGCTACCAAACACTGTGCCTTGACTAAGGCCAACAAACACAGCTTGAATACTGTTGAATATTCATATGAAACGACGGAGGGCCACGAATGGTTTTGGTGAAACCATGAACGTAGTGAACTTGATATAATCGAAGGAACTCTGATAGCTTTTAAAAGGAGTGGCTTAAGCTCCGCGTTTAAAAGTTATTTTTGAAAGGAAACCGAGTGGTTTTTGAAATTGTTCCAACGACTTTTACATGGTTTATTTTTCTTGCATTAATTTTAATGTGTCCCATCATTTAATCCTACCATTGTAGAAAACAACAAAAATATGACGTACGCTTATGCCATCCGCATTCGCCACGGGGCCCCGTCATTACCCGTTAGGTTACTTAACTAACGACAGAGCGGGGGCTGGACTAGCGCGGATGCAAAACATAAGCAACGCCTAAATAGATATCATATATAGATATACACATTCGTCACATGCAATGATAGCCATTCCAGAACACAGATGAACACATTGGATATACTAGGAATCCGCAATTCGTACGAGCCTTTAACGAATAGAGGATTGCACGGTCGCGATGAATAGTCAAGACCCCACCCTAGACCCCTACGGGTACGGCAAACTACCCGACAAGTACCCGAAGCGAAGCAACCTCCCTCAACACCGTGAGTAGGCCACTCGACACTTCGAGATACCCGGTAATTTGTGCACCCCACCTTGGGTCTATCCTAGGAGCAAAAATAGTAAAAGAAATTATACAATGACGGCTACATCCCCCGGCTATTCAGCCGCGACAATCCAATGAATTCATATACACATACCATCAACATTACAGATCACAGATATGTATAACCCCCACTAATCGACGTATAGCGATTAGCAGACGTTCAATACATATATCACATCACAGATATAACCCGTTAGCTTAAGTCCTTTAGAAGTTCGATCAAAATACGGATTTTTAGGCCCCAAAAACAAATTTTTCTTTCTGGAAAATCTGGGCAGAAAAATCATATTGTAAAAATCCCAAAACAACCCCAGAACCATACTGCAGGAAATTTGTGCCACGGCCGAGTCAACTCGGCCGCGGATCCGCGGCGGGAGCATGCTCCCGCCGCGGTTCCGCGGTGCTTTGACCGAGCCAGTGGACCAAATTTCTTGGGTGTCTTTTAAAAATCCTGAGTCGAATTTTGGTGCAAGATTTATTAATTTTTGAACAGAATACAGAATCGACAGAAACTTGATTTTTCGGGTTTGTTTCGCGACTTTTTCTCCGATCGAACTTCTAGTTACTTTGTTAACATGTTAGATAGTGTTTAACTAGGCTTTGATACCACTGTAAGTCCACGTTACCTCTCCCGGTACTTACAGGCTTGCGGAAATGATGAAAAACGATTTTTCTAGAGGTGGTAACATGGACTCAAAATACGGATCTTTGTTAAACAAATATCTAACAAACCTAACAAGAGTTTTACCTACTTGGTTAGGTGGTTATACCTTATCTTGAACTCCTTCGTCTTCAACTCCTTGCGGTGGTCGGATCGGCCTTACCTCGTCGTCTCCTTGTGCCGAAGATGGATCCACCTGAAAGCTTTTACCTTTGGCTTCTTTTCAAACTAGAAGAAACTAGAACACTTGGTTTGCTAAACCTTGTGAACTAGGATGAGTAGAGAAGTGATATGGGTTTTCTTTTATCTCTAAGGCAATGTTTCTCAACTCATGAGAGGGAGTTGCCTTGAACTATAGAGAAAGCAAGAGGAAGAGCAAGAGGGAGAGCTCAAGCAAGAGAGAGAAAGCAAATGAGAGAATGAGTAACCCTTTTGCCATCCAAGCTCTCATAATCCAAAATCATGATAACTCATAATAGTAATTGAGTATTATGTGATGGTTCAAGTCAAAATGGCTATATCATTTCATGCACTCATTTTGCAAAAAGAAACAAGCAAGAAAAAGTCTTTGCCATGAAATGATTGCCATTGTAATGATGGTGGTCAACTAGTCCAACCTAGTCAACCGGTCAACAAAGTCAACAAGTCAACAAAGTCAACTCTTCATCTCAACCATGACACAATAATACTTAATTAATATTATCATTAATCATATTTCTTATTCTCATTAGGTTTTTGCAAAAGTCAATAGTCAACAGTCAACAACCCCAATGAGAATCCTCTACCTCTGTCTCTCTCTGTCAACTGTGCATACACACCCGCATCCGCGTTCCGAGAAACACGAATGCAAACGAGATAAAACCAATCCCAAAACGTACACTAGGATCTGGCTTAAACCAAAGCCCGCTAGTGTTAACTGTCCGGACACTAAACGTGCACAAGTGCACGGATGTGACCGAAACCTATCGCAAAACCATGCGACCTGTCGCAAAACCATGCGACCTTTACTCTTTTGCCTAAAGGCGAATAGCTTTCTATGTGGGACTCTAATGACTCGACACTACGCTGGCAGTGGGTTTAACCACAGACCGCAAGCGGCACTAGCTGTGCGTAACGGTCCCCAGGTAGATGCCGACAAGAAGACGGACGAGGTGAAACCCATCTGAACTCCTACTGAGCCTGAATGTGACAATCTGCGTACAGTCCGGTCTGTTCGTCTGAGAACATCGCATGGCGGGCCTATGGGGTCGGTAAACGTCAGTACCCTAATAGCGGTACAAGTCATGTAAGAGTGTAGCCCAGAACACCCTAAGATAACACTGGAAACCTACCAGTATATCTCGCTTGCCCTGGCCAGGGACTTTGTGTAATTGCTCTCCTAGACACAGCGCGATATCAAACCCCAATACCGGGAGAGACGAATCCTGTCTAACCGTCACTGCCTCCAAGTGCTTCGGGACTGCACCCAACTACTACCTATTTGCACTACTCCTTTGAGCCGTGGTAGGGTAGTAATCAAAGTACAGTGGGAACACACTCGAGGCGAAGTGATAGTGTCAAGTCAGCGGACTAAGCTGTACTCATGTCATCTGGGGACTGAAAACTGACGATAGGTATAGTACCAACCAACAGTTCCCCATGAGTCCTCTCCAGTGTACTCGTAACCTAACGAGCACCCGCATACTATCTCAAGTACGACATACTGACGGCTGTGGGACAGACCGTCTCCCACACTGGGATGAAAAGCGCATACGCTAGTCTACTCCGGAGTATCGATGCCCTGTCTCGATAGTCCTACGACTAGGGACCTGCATAAGGATGTGCTTGTGGATTACCCAGCCCCCACTAGTGTGGCTGCCATCACAACGCTGGTAATCAAGCAAAGATCCTAAAGGCTCCACTAATGTGTATAGGTGATATACTAGAATAAACACATATACACATTAAAGCAGAAACAAACCAAGTAGCATACTACTATTTTGAGCAAGATTGTATTTACAACTGTGAATATCCCAAGCTTCCATTAAGTAATATACAACTAGTATGATACAGTAATGGCCTCTAGTGCATATATACTAACAATCACGATCGTCTCAGGCAAGTGAAGCCCCTTTCGCTTGTTAATTCATGCTACGTACTGGTGTAGTTAGAAATTGTAGTTTAACGGTTTAAATGGGTGTGATATGATGCTTGTATGAACGAATAGATAGCATCCCCGTACACGTACCGAGTGCGTGATGCGTTTATTCCATTAAAATCCCCAATTTTCATTATTAAAAGTTCCTATTGATGTTAACGAGTGACATTTAAGATATCGGCATCAAATCGATAAGGCACCGAATATAAAATGAAATCCCTATTGGTTACGTCAAAATCTGAAAATCAACGTACATACCACGTTGCAAAATTTGTAGTTATTTGAATATAACTCCAATCATGATGATCCAGAGCTCGTATCGAACCTAACGAGATGGTCTATAACCCTATGTATTTAGTTTTTTAATAATGAAATCCCACGACCCTGAAAAATGATGAGGGACGAAATTCTGGACTGCAGTCCGGGGAAACTATCTATGGGGGAAACTGAATTCTGAGCACCTTTACACACCTGCTTAAATATGAAAATGCATATATCCCCATATGGTAGCATAGATAACTTAATTATATAACATTTGAAATCGATCTCGTGCATTTTTACGGTCGTTTGGTATTTAAATCGTATTTTAGAATGTCAGTGCGTTCTGCAGTTTCTGCTGAAATGTTCAGTACATTGTCACTTTAATCTGGACATAACTCCTGATATAGAGGTGCGATTGATAATATGTTTGGTGTGTTGGAAATTTAATTGGTAGAACTAAATTTTATTCAATTAGGGAAAAATCTGAATCTGCACAGAATTACTGATAAACTGCGCGAAGTTGGGCTTCCAGTTCTGGAACTGGAATCCCAGAAATCGATCGCTGCCTTCAAACGATGATAATTCTTTAACCCAAACTCCGATTGACCGGAAATAAATTTTATTGCTTAGATAATCCAGTGTGCTTCACACTCCCTTCATATTGTTTCGGTCAATTCTATGCGTATGATTTACCATGAATTTTGCAAGTTATATGGCATTAATCGTTATAGTATAATGAAAACATATTCGGTGCATTTCTACATATTTTCCCATGCTTAGTTATACCTACCGCATAGTGAATCATTTGCATTGTCAATTTATTAATGATTAGTGATTGGGTAGTGGCAAATACGACAGTGATATTGATAAGTGGCGAAAGTGATTAAAAACGACAGTGGTACGTATTGTCCACAATCTATCTAATTCATGAATACATACCATAACCTGGGGGAATGGGGAAATCAAGGTGGAATTGAAGTCGTATTTAGAAAGGTACAGTGATTTAGAGGATGATCATTCGCTATCAGTGACACACACACACACACACACATACATACTTTAGGTCGTGGGCCTAGCGGCACGGCTGACAGGGTTATGTCCCGGGCACAGTGGACCGTAGTCTCGGGCATGCATGAGACCCTTATTAAACACGAGTATCCTCTCCACCAATTGATTTCATGGACTTAATCACCGTTAAGTAGTGACATATACATTGCTTAGTTCACCGACATCTTACTCATTGTGCGCTATTCATTTTCAGTTGATGTCATTATATACATGTTCTGCAATCCATTGTACTCCCTATATTTAATAATACTGCACGCCTATTATACATATTTATTGCTATATGTGTCGTCCTGGCGACCTGAGTGTGCATGCTCAAAGGACGAAGTGGATCCAGCCCAGGAGATGGACTTATCCTTCGAGATTGCGGAGATCTAGACTGCACCACCAGCGCTACTTTCATTGATTTCGGCATTTGTTATTGGTTAGTTGTTTTTTCTGTGAAATAAATGTGCCTCGAACTCTTTTAAATTGCAATGTAATAAAGTCGCGAACTATGATTTTTTTCCTTTACTCAAGCACTGTTTATTAACTACCATGTAATGCTAGAAGCCGAAGTGTGACTACAGCGGGATTATTCCCTGATCGTAGGAGCATGGCCTGCCTAGTCATCACTCGTATCCCGTATTTTGGGAAGCGGGGCGTGACAGTAACAAATACACCTGAAGAAGATGCATCATCATGCTCATTCTTCGTTTGGGTTGCGTGGGAATCCTTATATTCTTTTATTCCTTGCTCAGACTTATGACATTCATAAGATATAGCGGAACCAACGTTCCCTAGCCCAGTATTATAAGTGAGTTCGGTCAATACATGCATATTATTATCTTGATTAAGGCGTTTCATTGGTCGCTACCTGGAGAAAGAGCGAGAGAGAGAGAGAGAGGGAGAAGGAAACACTTTAACGTGCGCTCTTGCAAGATTAGATTGGTTAATATCTTATCTAATCAGAATGGCTCCCACTTTTTTTATCAAATCTTCCTTTAAACCCTAAAAGGTAAGATTAGCCAGGATTAATTACACCCTACAAGTTCTCCAATCGGTCAACCAGACGGGTATTGGTACTCCGAGGGAGTCTCCCCATGCTTTCGCATGGAACTAATTAAATAACCTCGTTTTCATAGGGGCATAACCCCGTTAAACACCTTTCTTAGACACATATTGGATCAGCTAATTGTAAAGTGGAAAACTCTCCCAGGAGTTACTCTTACTCGTAGTGGGTATCGAGATCCAACTATCTTATAGAAGGTATGCAATCTCATTACAAATTTCAACACTTGAAATTCCTGATATTTGTTTTTACCCCCAAGAGATTTATGACCTTGACAAGGTCAACAAACCATAAACCGCAAGTCAAGATCAACCAGTTCATTTCGTGATTGGATTAAAGCCACCCGCACGACCCTTGACAAGGTCAACAAGGCCGTACAACTACCCTAATCCAATCGCATCATATGCGGCATATAAGCACTATCAGTTACCGCACACTATGCCTTGACAAGGTCAACAAACGCAGCACGAATACTAAATAGCACTTATCTGAAATGACAGAGGGTTACTACTGGTTTCGATGAAAACTTTTAACGTAATTAACTTGATATCGTTGTAGAATCTTGTGATTTGAAAAGGAGTGTTTTTTGTAGCTTTTGCTAGTTTCTCTAAAGAGGTCACTCTGGGTGAAGGGATCTCGGCTCTTTCCTCATCGAATGAGGTGTTGGACATTCATCAAGGAATACCACTAAGCAAAACAAGAACTAGAGAAGCTATCAAAACAAAACCGAGTGGGTTATAGCATTTGCTGGTTTTGCTAAAGAGATCACTCCTGGTGAAGAGATCTCAGCTCTTTCCTCATCGAATGAGGTGCTGGATATTCATCAAGGTATACAACTACGCAAAGCAAGAACTAGAGCTATCTTTTTAAAAATTTTGATTCTACAATATCTTTAGGTTTCTTTTCTTTCCATTAATCTCATTAATGAAGTCCCATCATTTATGTTTCCCTAAATATCACAGAAAAGAAACGAAAATAGAACGTACGCTTATTCCATCTGCATTCACCACGGGGCCCCGTCATGCACTGTTATGTTACTTAACTAACGGCAGAGCGGGGGCTAGACTAGTGCGGGTGCAAAACATAAGCAACGTTTATTATATATCATATATATATATATATATAGCATTTGTCTTACACAATTATATGATCACATCACAGAACTCAAGCAGCAGAAGTCAACATATGAAATATTGGATATACTAGAGGGTCTGTGTTTTAAATTAAGCTAGTAATTAAAAACACGGATTCCACGGTCGTGATGAATAGCTAAACCCACATCCCTAGACCCCTACGAGAGCGGCAAGCAACCCTGCCAATTCTAGAGTTAGGAGACCCGGTCTCGACTCCTCAAGATGGTCTTCCACTGGACTCTAGAACCCGGTTACTTATGCTCCCCGCCTTGGGTCTATCCTAATGCGGAAAAGTAAATAATATACATCAATGGTGATATCATTCTCAACTCGGTGGTGTCCTAATAAAAGAATATTACATACATTTTTACATGAATGAAAATAGAAAAATTCTCATCTCATGTAAAAAAAACCCAGCTATTCAATCACAACGATCCAATATAACATATCACAACAACACATAACATCACATATCATCAACGTAAGTAAATATGTGTATCCCGAATATCGTTGACATATAGCAACGAGATCAGGGATACACCACATATTACATTTACGGTCCCAGAAAAGAAATGAAAAACTACAATAATTAGAATCCGCAAACTCTTTAGATATCATAAACCTGGAATATCTCATATTCCGAATTTCATGTCTAACCCTGTAAACCTTGCATTTTAGTCTCAAACTGAAGACGCTTTTCAATAAGCAGTCGGATAATTCAACAGGATTCCCGACTGTCATGTTCGCGTACAATACACAATTGCGACGTAGTTTTGATCCGAATCGAAACTCCGTGGCAATCGATCAACCGAGACTAAAACGTTAGATTTAAAAAATACAAACTAGTTTTCACAAAACTAATTATTGTGGATTCTAAATATTGTATCATATATCATCATAATCTAGACGACGTTAAACATTTCGATCGAAAAATGTAACACCCACAAATCACAGAGACCTCAACAACTTGAGCCTTATTAAAAACACCTAGAAAGTGCCAAATAAGAAAATGGAACAGCACAAGAAGAATGATCCCTCAATTCCATAAACATGCGGTGGAACCGCAGCTAAACATGGGGTTAGGCCATGGTTCTGCGGCGGTTTGGAGGAATTGGGTCCTCGTACTTCTTGAGGCTCCATAAAATACCCTGTACAATTTTCTGTATATTTTTAATTTAAAAAATTTCAACTTTTGAAAAATGGACAGAAACTAGGTGAAATCCGGGTTTTCAAAGTTCGATCGAACACTTTAACGTCGTAAAGACTTCCCCTAATGTTCTATCTTGGCTTTAATACCAAGAAAGTGTACCCTAGCACCACCACAAGGTTAAAACCGACATCAAGCATGCAATTTTCAAATAATCTTGGTGCTAAGCTACACTATCCAAAGATCTAATTAGATTATTATGGTTTTAGCATGATATATATAAACTTTAATATTAAGTGAAGGAGGCAACAACCTTTGAAGACTGAGTTCTTCACTTCAATAGCTCCGGGTAGTAGTCCCTACAACTCCACTAGGCTCAACTTGAATAAGGTACGAGTTTCTTACGCGATCTTCATGTCGATGATGATCTACCTGAAGCATCTCTAATCCAAGCTATCTCTTCACTAATCTTTCTTTAGTGAAGCAAACACCCTAATTTAAATGGCAAGTCTAAACTAAGATGATGAAGTAGGGGTTCTAAGCTCACTCTGGTTTATCTTAAGCTCTAGGGTTCACAATTCATATGAGGGTTAAAGCTTAAGCAAGAGAAGGAAGAAGATGGAGAGAGCTAGAAGGAAAATGAGCTCAAGAAAAATGAACTCCCTAAAAGGGCAAGTGTAGAATGGCTTCACCAATGAACTCTATTATTGAAGCATGGAATTCATTCCATTATAAAAAATGAATCATACTTTAATAGTAAAGCCGAACTATTAAAATAATGAGCAAAGCCATGCTTCACCCCTCCACAAACATCTTCTCATTTTTCACCTCATTTTCTATTTTCTCAAAATAGAAAATCAATGCTTCATAATATATATATTACATATATCAATTATATATATTAATATATATATATATATATTAATATTAAGAATATAATTAGTGAGCAATAATATTAGTTAATATATAATTATATCAAATATAAATATATATCATATTATTAAATCAACACTTGATTCAATAATCCAGTTATATCACATATAACCGACTAATATCATTTATCTGTATATCACATTATCAAATCAACACTTGATTCGATAATCCGGTTATATCACATATAACCTGATCGATATCAAATAGCCGCCAGATTAGAATACGGTATCACATACTCGTATTTAATCAGGCCCCCCGCACATATCAGCATATGTACCATACTTTGTTTCGCTTGAACTATAAAACTTCTGTGTAGAACTCTAAAGACTCGTTAACACACCAGCAGTAGGTGATGATTACATCAGTCACCCACATACCGTCAGCTGTACTAGCTGGACGTAACAGCTATCCAGGTATTGAGTGATTAGAAGTTCAACAAGCAAGCTTGTCCAAACTCCCGTGAAGCCTATAAGTAACACTTACCATACAGTCCGGTCTCTTCGTCTGATATGTCGCATATCAAGTCTAAGGGTAGAATCGTCAGACCCCAGTAACTTGATAAGTCATGCCTATGTATGGCTCATTACGGTTCGAGAAACTATTGATAACATTTACCAGTAAATCTCATCAGCCATGGCCAGGGACTTATTGTTATAGCCAATCGCAAGAGCATCATGCTAAGTGTTTCTTCTCTCTCTCCTAATTGCGGCGACCAAAATGACCAGGCTTAACTTACTTCTAGATAAAAATAAATTGACGGGGCCAAACTATAAACATTGGCTAAGGAATGTCCAGATAGCCATTACCTATGACAGGCTGGGCTACCTCCTTACTACCAAAGCCCCGGCCGTCTCAGGTCCAGATTCCACCGTCGCGGATGTTGAGATCCGTAAGACATGGGAAATAGACCGTGAGAGAGCCAAGTACCTTTTGCTAGCCTCAATGGATAATGAACACCATAGGCGATACGAGAAGATGGACTTATCATCCATCTTCCTCCATTCCAAGGATTTATATAGAGAGCAATCTCGTATCTTAAGATACGAGACCTCGAAGAAATTGTTTCAGACGAGGTTGGCTGTCAGGTCTTCTGTAGGGGACCACGTCCTTAAAATGATTAGCTATATTGAAGAGCTCACAGACCTTGGGACCACGTTGGAGAACGAGTTATACACAGACTTGATTCTACAGTCCCTCCCCTCTACATACGCCCAGTTTATCTTGAATTTCAATTTTCAAGGGAAGGAAGTCACACTTCCAGAACTTCTTAACATGTTGAGGAGTACAGAGGGCGCCTTACAGAAAACCGGGGAGACACCCGCTCTGCTTATTGGGGAATTTTTCTCTTGTAGATCCAAAGCGAAAGCCAAGGGGAAGAAGAAGAAGGCCCCTACTAAGCCGAAAGGCGGTGTTAGTAAGGTAGAGGGAAAGGGCAGGGAAAAAGTTTCGGGGCCGACAGTAAGGAAGAAGGAACGTTTCTATTGTCACAGGAAAGGCCATTGAAAGAAGGACTGCAGGGCTACGAAAGACAAAAACTAGGATTCGAAGCACGTTTGGCTTCGGCTTCAGGTGTGTTTATGATTGAAAACTGTCTGTCAATTAACTCTACTTTCTGGGTATTGGATACCGTTTCAGGATCTCATATCTGTAATTCATTGCAGGCGTTGAGAAACCGTAGAGTTATAAAGGCAGGTGATATGACTCTCTGTATTCGTAGGGGAATATCACATAGGATTGACAAGTCGAAAAATTTTGATTTTGTGTAACTGTTTTTGTGTACCTAGTTTGACATGTAATATCATCTCTGTATCTTTACTATCTAAAGAAGGTTATGATTTTACAATTGTAAGCGATATCATAAACATCCATCTTAATCATGGTTTGATTGGGTCCGATACACTAAACAACGGTATATACGTATTAAATCAACACCAAGTTTTCAATGTGCAGAATACACTTAAAAGAAAGTCTCCAGAATTAAATCTAGTTTTCTTATGGCATTGCAGACTGGGTCACATCAATGAAACACGGTTGAGCAAGTTACATAAAGAGAGATATTTAAATTCGTTTGAATATCTATCTTATGCAACTTGTCAATCATGTCTCAAAAGAAAGTTGACAAAGACTCCTGATTGACTTGTTTTTCTTCGATTGGATGTAAAAGCAAGTATCGAATCAATTGTTTCCCGATAACGGTTTCATTTGATCGACAACAGAAAGCGAGACTGAGTAAGTAAATCAAATCGATAAGAGTCTCTTTGTGTCGGTAATTAGAAAATTGAATAAAGTTCACAATCAAAAAAATTATATTTGACCGCAATCAATTACGGTGTCAGTTGTAGATCGTAAGCAAGTGCGGATCGTCCACAGGGATTGTGCGATTCGTTTTTATATTTGATTTGTTTGAATCGAAAAGTTAATCGAAAAGAAAAGAAAACATGATTCAAGAATTTATCAATTGATTCAGGTGTCACGAGTTTAATCAAGAATCAAGAAACTGATAAACAATCAAGAATTGGGTTTCGATAATATTTCCAACCAAAATGTCAAGAATCTAAATGAGGCTCGTTGGAATCGATCGGATCTATAGACGTGATGTAATTTCAAGATTTCGTGTTCTTGTCCTTCGAAGGATTGATACTAGATCGATGATGATCGACGAGAGTTAGGCTTTCTTAATGAAACTAGGGTTTCATCGTTTAACCCTTGTTCTTTCGTAGATATCATTCACATTCTAGCCTCTAGCAATTTCAAGAAACGATCGTAACTCCCCAATCTCGAGCGATATCAATCAAGAAAGCATCGCAACGAATTGGGTCGTCGATTCTTGAACTTGCTAGGGTTTACAAAACTCATAGGATTCAAGAATCGATTTAAGATATATTACATCATCATTCTATTGATCGTCTCGACTCCTCGACGTGCAGAGTATTACTCAAACATCATCACACAGAAAGTATTCAAGAATTGAAAAGATATCATGATGCGAGAATTTAAAGAAAACAAGATAAAAGAATATCACCTTTTATTTATATCAACAATTTGATTACAGTCGCTCAAGAACTACAAGAGGAAGAACTAAATTGTCGAATTGGCGTCGCTCGGCTCCGTGAGTCGCGGATCGGCTTGGACCACTTGCTCTGTTGAAGATCGGCTCGGCTCCTAAAAGGTTGCAAGGCTTCTTGCTTGAATGGGTACTCGGGATCTTGGCTTTTGATTGGAATTTATGGTTAGGGTTTCACACAAGTCCTCTCACTAGACTTGTGGAAGAAGAAGATGAAGAAAGAGATAGAATGGCTCTCAAATGAACTAATGGATTGATTTTTCCAAGCTCATGAAAATTCTCCTTACAAGTGAGCCTAGGGTCTTATTTATAGAGCACCCAAACCCTAAGCCTTCTTGAGTTCCCTCCAAAAGTTTGTTGAAAGACTTCTAGAAAGAGTTTGTTAGACTTAGCTTAGGGTTTAAGCTAGGGTTTAGGAAGAAGTTTCTAGAATGATAGGCTAGTTTAGTATTGATCCCAAAGCTTGCTGATCTGGCAGAAGTATCTGGAGTCTTCTGGAACTTGAGGTACATTTCTGAACTGCAACCACTATGAGAAGCATTGTGCACTAAAATTGAGAGGGTGACGTGGCAATATGGCCGCGGAACCGCGGCGCAAGCAGGCTTAGGCCGCGGTTCCGCGGCCAAGTATGCTCCTTGGGGCTTGGTCTTTTTGCAGTGGTCTTGGGTTGATACTTTGAGCTTTCTTTGATATGTTGATTTTTGTTTGTCCCTTTGGATTGATACCAGAACTGAAATCATTGAGTTGGCGTAACGTTTGATCGGTACCCTATAAATTTTGGCCTTTCTTCTGGATTTTCCTGCACAGATCTCAAAACAAGTGTTGCGCAAATGTAGGGATGATGCGATGCCATGAAATGTTGTCAATTTCCTTTATAGTGTCGGTTTTAGAGTCTAATACATGTAATCTGATATTTTGCGATAGTTTTTCTAATATGTAAAATATGAATGCCGAACACTTCTATATGAATGCAAATGATGAGGAAATTGCCGGCTAAAATATACAATATTTTCGACTAATCAAATTCCCCCAAACTTAATTTCGATCATCTCGAGCGAACTGTTTTATTAAAAAGAGAAGGAGAAAATAAAGAAAGAGAAAAACTAACTAGCACACTTTCGTAGGCAACACGATTGCACCGAGCACGTGCAACAAGCCTTTAAACCTCTAGGTGTCCCTAGTAGGAAGAGTGTTGTCTCCTGAGGGTTTTCCGCGGATTGCACCCACAAAATCCAATAATAAAAGAAAGATCATGAATATTACATTTAAAGACAAGAATTGTAAAAGAAAAGCCTTGAAAATTAGGGTTTCCAACTAAGCTAGCTTTTCGGTTGTCATGAGCCCTATCTTAATGGTCATGAAAAGATGTCAGAAATCACGTCCTCCCTCAATAAAACATCGTCTTATTTTTCATCTCTATCATTATTCCAAACATCGATCATATCACCCTGCGTGTGTGTAAAGACATCCCTACACCCGGAGAATTCAATTCAAGCTATCATACTCTTGCCCATCAGCCTCAGTACTTTTTAATTAATGAATATTTAGATGAGATTGCTCACACACTTTCATGCGACCGTTAATACTTCTTGAGGTACTAACCGACCGATTACTCCTGTGCTTGCTTATTTGGTGTATTTTCCTCGTCTTGCACCACCTCAGGTATAACAGTGACTCCCAGACCAGTTGGCCTTAGGGAACTAAGTGAAGAAGCATCCTCTCTATATATTTTTTTACTGCCCTTGGTGATAACAAAACCAGTGTCCATTTTTCTCACCACTTTATATTTTTATTCACTTTTTTTTATTTCCTTCATACATCGGCTTTAAGATAAGAGCATTTCAAGGTATCCTCTACTATCCCAGGCTTTAAGACGTGTGTAAGTGCGAATAGCAGGGTAGCAACGTTCAAAATGTTTGGATTCCAGAATAGAAACTATTTTTCAGACTTATTTTTATCCTCAGATTAGTGACTTCTTTCATCTTACTAACCCTTGGGACAACGGCTCATAACTACTTATTACTAGTTCATATAAGAAAACTTCTAATTTTCTTAGTTTTCTTAAATTTTTCTAATCTCATGGATGTAATTTTTCACTATCTAAACTTTCATTATCTTATTTATATACAAAAAAGTGTAAATATTAATATTATTTTTATACTTGAAAATTTTTAAATTTTTATCGGTTTTGAAAATTTTTCAACTTTTATAGATTTTTAAAAGAAATGTTTTGTGCTTATGCAAATGATATGCAAATGATGCAGAAATAAGCACAAACCTCCCCCAAACTTGTTTTCAACAGTGTCCTCACTGTTGCCGACAGCTATATCTACAAAACCTGTAAGTCTGGGAGGAATTATTAGTGGGGGCAAAATATATAAGTGAAGAACTTCCTCCAAACTTATTCTTTTCACTCACCTCCATTCAAAAAATGATGCATTGATATACTGGATATGAAGATGAGACGGAGGAATTTTAATCCAAATAAACTGGCTCTTGTAAGAACAAGAGCTCCTCCGTGGGGTCAGTGGAAAAATACGGCTTAAGTCTATGTCCATTTACTTTGAAAAAGATGTCGTTTTTAACATTTTCTACTTCTACTGCCCCGTGCGGGTATACAGACCGCACAACAAAAGGTCCCTTCCATCGAGATCGGAGCTTACCCGCATGAAGGTGTAATCGTGAATCATAAAGAAGGACTTGTTGACCAGGTGAAAATGTTTTCCTCAAAATGTTTTTATCGTGAAAAACCTTAGTCCTATTCTTTGTGATTACAGCATTATCATAAGCTTCATCGCGGAGTTCGCTTAGCACAATTATTTGCAGCTTCCGAAAGTTGCAAGCAAGGTTTAGATCAAAATTTATTTCTTTTATAGCCCACAATGCTTTATGCTCTATCTCGACGGGTAAATGACATGCTTTCCCAAACACTATCCTATATGGAGACATTCCTAGGTCGGTCTTATATGCAGTCCTAAATGCCCAAAGAGCATCCGTCAGTTTGGTTGACAAGTCTTTTCTATTTTTAGCAACAGTTTTCTCCAGGATAAGTTTGATTTGTCTGTTTGAGATTTCAGCCTGCCCGCTTGTTTAGGGATGATAGGGTGTAGAAAGTCGGTGGCTGATTGAGTATTTTCGCATCAGAGTCTCGAAAGACCTGTTGCAGAAATGTGTCCCATTATCGCTAATGATAGCGCGTGGGTGTCCAAATCGCGATAAGATATTCTCTTTTAAGAACTTAATGACAACTTTCTTGTTATTAGTGCGACATGGAATGGCTTCTACCCACTTTGAGACATAATCAACCGCCAGCAATATGTACAAATTCCCAAAGGAGTTGGGAAAGGGACCCATAAAATCAATGCCCCAAACATCAAATATTTCAACAACCAAGATGGGTTGCTGAGGCATTTCATTTCTCTGGGATATTCTACCCGTATACTGACATTGTGTACAGGTTTTGCAATAGTCAAATGCGTTCTTGAATAAGGTCGGCCAATAAAATCCACATTGCAAAACCTTTTCCGCTGTCTTTCTAGGACCAAAGTGACCCCCACAGGCCTGATCATGACAAAATGAAAGAACACTCTTGAACTCTTCATTCGGGAAACACCGGCGAATGATCTGATTAGGACAATATTTAAATAAATAGGGCTCGTCCCAGTAAAAGTGTTTTACTTGGGAAAGAAAACGATATTTGTCCTGATTTGACCAATCGCTCGGTATCAGTCCCGTGGCATGATAGTTCACAATATCCTTGAACCATGGTTCAGCGGATATGCTCAAGAGTTGTTCGTCAGGGAACGAGTCATTAATCGGCAGGGTCACAGGTGAAGAAATGATGCGTGAAAGATGGTCAGCTACTACGTTTTCACATCCTTTCTTATCTTTGATAACAAGATCGAATTCATGTAACAGAAGGATCCAACGTATTTGTCGACCTTTTGCATCTTTCTTCGCCAAAAGATGTTTTAAAGCGGAATGGTCAGTATACACAACTATAGGTGAGCCAATTAAGTAAGGCCTGAATTTTTCTAATGCAAATACAACAGCTAAAAGTTCCTTTTCTGTGGTTGTATAATTGATTTGCGCATCATTCAGGGTCTTACTAGCATAGTAAATCACGTGTGGCATCTTTTCGATGTGCTGTCCTAAGACTGCACCTACTGCAAAGTCAGATGCGTCACACATCAGCTCAAAGGGGTAGTCCCAGTTTGGTGATGATAAAACGGGGGCTGAAGTGAGTGAGTGCTTAAGTGAGTCGAAAGCTGTCTCGCAGTCCGAGTCAAAATGGAAGGTCGTATCCTTGGTCAGGAGAAGAGTTAAAGGTCTAGCAATTTTGCTAAAGTCCTTAATGAATCTCCTATAAAAACCCGCATGGCCAAGGAAAGATCGAATATCTTTGACGCTTTTGGGATGAGGTAGGTTTTGAATGACATCTATCTTAGCTCTGTCAACCTCAATGACTTTCTGTGAAATGACATGTCCAAGTACTATTCCTTCTTGGACCATAAAATGGCATTTTCCCAGTTCAAAGTTAAGTTCTTCTCTTTGCAACGAGTAAGAACAGCGTCAAGATTTGCTAGGCAATCAGAAAAAGAGTCTCCAAAAACCGAGAAATTGTCCATAAAGATCTCCAGAAAATTCTCTACCATATCAGAGAATATCCCCATCATACACCGCTGAAAGGTAGCGGGAGCTTTGCATAACCCAAAGGGCATGCGACTGTAAGCAAAGGTACCAAAAGGACAAGTAAAAGTGGTTTTATCTTGATCCTTTTTGGCAATGGGGACCTGATTATAGCCTGAGTATCCGTCCATAAAACAATAATACTCTCGTCCCGCTAAGTGTTCCAGCATCTGATCAACGAATGGTAGAGGGAAGTGGTCCTTCCTCGTGGCAGCATTGAGTTTTCTATAATCGATACATACACGCCACCCAGTTTGGGCGCGTGTCTGAATCAACTCATTCGTCTCATTGGTTATAACAGTGATGCCGGATTTCTTAGGAACAACATGTATAGGACTCACCCACTGGCTATCGGAGATGGGGTATATAATACCATTATCTAAGCATTTGACGATCTCTTTCATGACAACTTACTTCAAGACGGGATTCAACCGTCTCTGTGGTTCTCGGGTTGGTCTGGCATCATCCATCACATGTATATGATGTTCAACTATCAAGGGACTAATCCCTTTGATGTCCGCCATACTCCAACCAAACGCCTCTTTGTTAGATCTCAATACCGATAAAAGTGCATTCTCTTGCTCTGATGCAAGAGAAGCGGATATGATAACCGGTAAAGACTCATTCTCACCTAGATATGTATATTTAAGGTGAGAAGGTAAAATTTTGAGATCTAATTCAGGCGGAGAAATGATAGAAGGAGGGATCATTGAATGATTTTTGGATTTACAAAGAAGCTCAGAGCCTGTGAAAGATACAGACTCGGGTGGAGAAAAGTCAGGAGTACAGGACTCAAGTGTAGAGAAAGTGTCCTCACTAAGATTATGTGTGAAATCAAACAGAGATGTGGTAATGTCATCTAGATCAGTAAAGCAAAGTTCCTCAGCTCCACAACTATCGGGAGCGATCTCATGGACAGAGCACACATCTAAAATATGAGCAGAGGCATCTGATGGCTGACTTCCAACTTTGTAGATATTTAGTTCAATGGTCATATTTTCAAATGATAAGTTCATTGAACCATTTCTACAGTTTATAACAGCGTTGGAAGTGGCAAGGAAAGGACGACCCAGAATCACCGGAATTTGGCTCCGGGGGTTTGCTACAGGCTGTGTGTCGGGTACAATGAAGTCTACAGGGAAAACCAATTCCCCGACCTTTATCAACACATCCTCTAATTCACCCCTTGGTTTGGTGATAGATCGGTCTGCCATCTGGAGAGTGTAGTGAGCAGGTTTCAGCTCTCCAATCCCTAATTGCTCATAGACAGAATAAGGGAGTAGGTTAACACTTGCGCCAAGGTCTAAAAGAGCACGATTTATGTTTTTACCCCCAATAGAAATCGATATTGTAGGTCATCCTGGGTCATTTCGTTTCTTTGGTAGCTGGGGAATAAAAGCAGTGCTGATATTATTAGACATGAAGACCTTCTTCGGCACTTGAGTCTTCCTCTTCCTAGTGTACAAGTCCTTAAGAATTTTTGCATAAGCGGGGACTTGTTGAATCGCATCTAGGAGAGGGATATTGATGTTAAACTATTTGAACATTTCCAAACTTTTCTCCATATGAGGACTCGTTCTATTAGCCCTTAACCGGTTCAGATAAGGAGCTTTTCCAATAAGCGCAGGGTCTATCACAGGAGAAGGAAGAGGGGGTAGACGCGGTCCCAAAAAAGGTGTGGGGACCGTCTGTAGAGAACTATAAGGGTTGGGAGAAGGTGTTGAGCCTAATGGGAAATGGAGAATAGGCTCTCGAGAAGATGGTGTGGTAGAAGAAGAAGGATCAGAAGGAGAAGTGTGTGTATGTGGAAAGGTCTCAGCCGGGGTGTTGATATGATTTTCAGTATCATCAATACCTTCCCCGACATGATTGTTCAGCACTCTTCCCGATCTCAACGTTGTGACGGCATTTACATTGTAATGCCCAGGATTCTGTAGGGGTTGAGAGGGAAGTTTCCATTTTTCTCTCGCACTCATTTCGGCTTTAAGGCGTTCGATTTCAGCTTCCATCGATCTGATACTCTCAGCTTGTGACGCTGAGTTTTTCTTTATCTCACTGACGGAAGATCTAACCTCAGTCGAAACCTCTATGAAATTTGACAAAAGGGATTTCATGGTTTGAGTGAATTGAGAGAACTCGTCAGAACAGGTCATCGGATTAGACTGTGCAGGAGTGTTGACCTGATTTTGGAAGTTTTGTGACTGATAGGGGTGCTGAGTGAGTTGAAGGGGTTGCTGTTGTGGTGGAGGAAGAGCCTTTTGAAAATTATTCATGTTTGGAACCGTGTTTTGAGATTGATTTTGGTTCCAAGCGAAATTCGGGTCATTCCTCCAACCCTGATTGTACGTGGAAGAATATGGATCATTTCTAGGTCGTTGGAATGCGGCATTAGAATGCTCATGACCTTGAAACGCAGAGTTTAATGGACATTCTTCCGTTAAATGAAACGGATCAGAACAGCACCCACAAACAGTTTTGGGGAGTGACACTGGGTTTAGGGAGGCTGCTGCAAATTTGTGTTCCATAGCGTCGAGCTTCTTTTGCATTGCTGCCATTTCAGCTCGAACACCTATGGACACATCTATTTGGTGTACGCCACCCCTATTCAATGGTTGGGTTCCACTCTCCCACTGAAGTGACTTTTCGGCGAACTCTTCTAAATACTTCCAAGCTTCCCCATCATCCTTGGTCATAAAAGTACCTTGACACATGTTTTCAAGGCTCTGTTTAGTGTTTGGGTTAATGCCCTCATAAATGATTCGGCAAAGTTCCCATCTCGGGATGCCGTGATGAGGACACTAAACCAATAGATCCTTGAAACGTTCAAAGCATTTAGAGAATGGTTCAGTAGGGAGCTGGGCAAATTGATTCAGTTCGCTACGGATTCGAGCTGTCATTTGTATTGGGTAAAATTTCTTAAGGAATGCAGCGACGAATTCTTCCCAATTCGTAATAGAGTGTGCGGTAGTGTTATATAGCCACTTCTCTGCTATATCGCACAATGTAAATGGAAGAAGTCGTAGACGCATAGCATCCACTGAAAGTTATGACGTACCCATCATTGCGCAGACGTTTTCAAATTTGGTAATGAAAACGTAAGCGTCTTCAGTCTCGAGTCCGTGGAATTTGGGTAAAAGATTGATATACTGGGGTTTAATCTCAAAGTTATCCCCATTGGCTGGTGGTATGGATAAGCAGGTCGAAAGAGGACCTCGAATAGGGTAGCACCTCTTATGGAGAGAGATGCGGGGTAGATTCTGCGCACCAACGGACGGCGGTAGATTAGGGTTAAAGAAGTTTGATGGATTCAGATCCATCGGTTTGGGTGTGATAGTGGGTAAAGGAAAGGTACATGGAGAAATATCGACTTCGGAGTCGATAAAGGGTACGCGGACTAAACGGGCACTAGAATCCCGTGTCCAGCCTATCTTGTACTAAACAGGGTTAGTACAAGTGGCAGCGTTGACTTATAATTAGGGGTATGAATGAATGTGGTGTTTGCTTTTGAAAAAGGGACGGATTTTTGAAAAAATGATGCGACACAACAAATGCAGCACACAAACCCTAGAATCTAGTGGTCACCTAGGTCCGGCTCTAGACCACTCCTAACTGCCAAAAGACAAGTCGCAGGATAGAATCCTCCACTGCCTCTTTGTCCCCCTGTGGCCGGATAAGTGCCAGGTAAGTGGGAAAGTACTCCACTACGTAAGTAGTGGGCCTAATTAAAAACCACTAGCCTTAGACACACACGCCTTAGGCACCACAAGAAAACGCGGATAAGCAATGAATTACCCACGGCCTTCTCTTGTCCTAATTGAGCGCGACAGTCCTTAGAGTCATCTCTAGATTTCTTTTAGTTAATGTGGGTCAATGCGGATGCAAGTTTTGTGGTTTTCGGGGCCTAGGAAGGGTAATGAAATCCCCACCTAATTTGGATTTGGCCGTGCCCCTTAATTTCCGTATTTAGAATGCAAACAACAAAGAAACAAAATCACGCACAAATTTACTTTTGCAATTTGCGAGCTACGATTATTTGCAAAGAATCCTGCAGAAAATTGTTAGATGGAGCTAGAAAGAGGAGAGAGGAGAAGGTAAGAAGTCACCTGAAGCAAAAATTGCACAGAGATCCCTCCAAGCTGACGTGTTTCCGCCGCAATTCCTTCCTTATGCCGCGCTTCCGCGGTTGAAGTGTGGGAACACTGCACCAAAATTCTTCAGAAGCTTCCTGTTGATAACTCCAGCTCTCTGGAATTTTCCAAATTTTTTTCCAAATTTCCAGCAAGCTCCAGATCTCCTTGCAATGAAACACAACAAATTGTTTAGGGTTTGCACGAATTTTGATCTCAAAAATCACAATGAAATAAATCTTTCAATTCAAACTTTGATATAAAACGAATTAGCGCGCGATCCCCGGCAACAGCGCCATTTGATTGAAATGTTTTTCTTCGATTGGATGTAAAAGCAAGTATCGAATCAATTGTTTCCAGATAACGGTTTCATTTGATCGATAACAGAAAGCGAGACTGAGTAAGTAAATCAAATCGATAAGAGTCTCTTTGTGTCGATAATTAGAAAATTGAATAAAGTTCACAATCAAAAAAATTATATTTGACCGCAATCAATTACGGTGTCAGTTGTAGATCGTAAGCGAGTGCGGATCGTCCACAGGGATTGTGCGATTCGTTTTTATATTTGATTTGTTTGAATCGAAAAGTTAATCGAAAAGAAAATAAAACATGATTCAAGAATTTATCAATTGATTCAGGTGTCACGAGTTTAATCAAGAATCAAGAAACTGATAAACAATCAAGAATTGGGCTTCGATAATATTTCCAACCAAAATGTCAAGAATCTAAATGAAGCTCGTAGGAATCGATCGGATCTATAGACGTAATGTAATTTCAAGATTTTGTGTTCTTGTCCTTCGAAGGATTGATACTAGATCGATGATGATCGACGAGAGTTAGGGATTCCTTGATGAAACTAGGGTTTCATCGTTTAACCCTTGTTCTTTCGTAGATATCATTCACATTCTAGCCTCTAGCAATTTCAAGAAACGATCGTAACTCCCCAATCTCGAGCGATATCAATCAAGAAAGCATCGCAACGAATTGGGTCGTCGATTCTTGAACTTGCTAGGGTTTACAAAACTCGTAGGATTCAAGAATCGATTTAAGATATATTACATCATCATTCTATTGATCGTCTCGACTCCTCGACGAGCAGAGTATTACTCAAACATCATCACACAGAAAGTATTCAAGAATTGAAAAGATATCATGATGCGAGAATTTAAAGAAAACAAGATAAAAGAATATCACCTTTTATTTATATCAACAATTTGATTACAGTCGCTCAAGAACTACAAGAGGAAGAACTAAATTGTCGAATTGGCGTCGCTCGGCTCCGTGAGTCGCGGATCGGATTGGACCACTTGCTCTGTTGAAGATCGGCTCGGCTCCTAAAAGTTTGCAAGGCTTCTTGCTTGAATGGGTACTCGGGATCTTGGCTTTTGATTGGAATTTAGAGTTAGGGTTTCACTCAAGTCCTCTCACTAGACTTGTGGAAGAAGAAGATGAAGAAAGAGATAGAATGGCTCTCAAATGAACTAATGGATTGATTTTTCCAAGCTCATGAAAATTCTCCTTACAAGTGAGCCTAGGGTCTTATTTATAGAGCACCCAAACTCTAAGCCTTCTTGAGTTCCCTCCAAAAGTTTGTTGAAAGACTTCTAGAAAGAGTTTGTTAGGCTTAGCCTAGGGTTTAAGCTAGGGTTTAGGAAGAAGTTTCTAGAATGATAGGCTAGTTTAGTATTGATCCCAAAGCTTGCTGATCTGGCAGAAGTATCTGGAGTCTTCTGGAACTTGAGGTACATTTCTGAACTGCAGCCACTATGAGAAGCATTGTGCACTAAAATTGAGAGGGTTACGTGGCAATATGGCCGCGGAACCGCGGCGCAAGCAGGCTTAGGCCGCGGTTCCGCGGCCAAGTATGCTCCTTGGGGCTTGGTCTTTTTGCAGTGGTCTTGGGTTGATACTTTGAGCTTTCTTTGATATGTTGATTTTTGTTTGTCCCTTTGGATTGATACCAGAACTGAAATCATTGAGTTGGCGTAACGTTTGATCGGTACCGTATAAATTTTGGCCTTTCTTCTGGATTTTCCTGCACAGATCTCAAAACAAGTGTTGCGTAAATGTAGGGATGATGCGATGCCATGAAATGCGGTCAATTTCCTTTATAGTGTCGGTTTTAGAGTCTAATACATGTAATCTGATATTTTGTGATAGTTTTGCTAATATGTAAAATATGAATGCCGAACACTTCTATATGAATGCAAATGATGAGTAAATTGCCGGCTAAAATATACAATATTTTCGACTAATCAACTCCGTTCACTAGACACGGAGTATGAGCCACCAAGCTCTTGGGAGTCATACACAGCGACGTGTGTGGTCCATTGTCTACACATGCAAGAAGTGGTTATTCCTACTTCATTACTTTTACGGATGATTTCTCAAAGTATGGATATGTATTCTTGATGAAACATAAATCCGAAGCCTTTGAGAAATTTCAGGAATATAAGAATGAAGTGGAAAAACAAACATGCAAAAGTATCAAGACACGTAGATCTGATCGAGGTGGTGAATACTTAAGTACCGAGTTTCTGGATTATTTAAAAGAGAATGGAATTCTCTCTCAGCTTACTCCTCCATACACACCTAACACAACGGTGTATCGGAAAGACGGACTCGCACCATATTAGATATGTTACGTTCCATGATGAGTAACGCTGAGTTACCGCGATCCTTCTGGGGTTATGTACTAGAATCAGCTGCATATCTTTTGAATAAAGTTCCTACTAAGTCAGTGCCTACCACACCATATGAAATATGGAGTGGGAAGAAGCCCTATCTTAAGTATCTTGAGATATGAAGATGCCCAACTTTTGTCAAAAAGCAGCATGCGGACAACCTCGAGGCTTGCTCAGTACTGTGTAAGTTTATGGGATACCCAAAGAACTTCAGCGGTATCTTTTCTATTACATGGAGGAACAAAAGATCTTTGTTTCGCGGCACGCCCACTTTTTGGAGACTCAATTTCTTGAAAAAGAAATAAGTTGGAGCATAATAGAACTGGAAGAAATTCTAGAACCACAAGCTATTTATAAAAGCATAGTGGAACCAGAAGTTTCGAAAGAACCGGACATCCCTATGCCACATCACAGATCTAGTAGGCAGTCTCATCTGCCCGAGAGATACAACAATTTTCTTATAGTCAGTGATTGAGAGGATTGTGTCATTGACGATGATGAGCCAACTAGTTTCCTGCAGGCCATTGCGAGCAGAGACTCAGTAAAGTGGCTGGATGCAATGCGGACCGAAATGGAATCCATGTACACCAACAAAGTTTGGACTTTGGACATTGCACCTCAAAGGTTAAAACCCGTAGGCTGCAAATGGATCTTCATAAAGAAGATTGGTGTAGATGGACAGGTTGAAACTTATAAGGCTAGACTTGTTGCAAAAGGTTTTTGTCAGAGACCTAGTTTGGACATTGATGAAACCTTTTCTCCAGTGGTTATATTTAAATCCATTCAGATCTTTCTTGTTATTGCTTCCTTCTAAGATTATGAAATTTGGCAGATAGACGTAAAGACCACTTTCTGAATGGAAATTTGGAAGAGTGTGTTTATATGGATCCGCTATAGGGTTTCATAGAGAGTAGGAGCAGAGGATGAGTGTGCAAGTTACTTAAATCCATTTATGGATTAAAGCACACATCGTGGAGTTGGAACATCTGTTTTGATGAGACGGTCAAAAAATTTGACTTTATCAAAAATCCAAATGAACAATTCATTTATAGTAAGATTGTAGCGAGAACTGTGTTATTCCTCATCTTGTACGTGGATGACATTCTCCTTATAGGAAATGTCATTCCTATGCTACAATCAGTCAAAGGATTCTTATCACAAAAGTTCTCTGATTGTTTTATAATTTTCCGATTGGATGTAAAAGTATCAAATCAAATAGTCCCCGGCAACGGCGCCATTTGATTGTTCATTTCTTTGTGCGTGTTAAGAAAATGAATAAAGCGAATAAGTTTCTATGTGTCTGTAATATTGAATAAAATTCGCAATCAAAGAATTATATTTGACCGCAATCAATTACGGTGTCGGTTGTAGATCGTAAGCGAGTGCGGATCGTCCACAGGGATTGTGCGATTCGTTTTTATATTTAATTTGTTTGAATTGAAAAGTTAATCGAAAAGAAAAGAAAACATGATTCAAGAATTTATCGATTGATTCAGGTGTCACTAGTTTAATCAAGAATCAAGAAACTGATAAACAATCGAGAATCGGGTTTTGATGATTTTTCCAACCAAATGTCAAGAATCTAAATAAGGCTCGTAGGAATCGATCGGATCTATAGACGTGATGTAATCTCAAGATATCGTGTTCTTGTCCTTCAAAGAATTGATACTAGATCGATGATGATCGACGAGAGTTAGGGCTTTCTTGATGAAACTAGGGTTTCATCATTTAACCCTTGTTCTTTCGTCGATATCATTCACATTCTAGCATCTAGCAATTTCAAGAAACGATCGTAACTCCCCAATTTCGAGCAATATCAATCAAGAAAGCATCGCAACGAATTGGGTCGTCGGTTCTTGAACTTGCTAGGGTTTACAAAACTCGTAGGACTCAAGAATCGATTTAAGATATATTACATCATCATTCTATTGATCGTCTCGACTCCTCGATGAGCGGAGTATTACTCAAACATCACAACAAGAATTACAACTAGAAATTTAGATTGAATCATGATGCAAGAATTTAAAGAAAACAAGATAAAAGAATATCACCTTTTATTTATATCAACAATTTGATTACAATCGCTCAAGAACTACAAGAGGAAGAACTAAATTATCGATTTGGCGTCGCTCGGCTCCGTGAGTCGCGGATCGGCTTGGCCCACTTGCTCTGTTGAAGATCGGCTTCGCTCATAAAAGGTTGCAAGGCTTCTTGCTTGATGGGGTACTCGGGATCTTGGCTTTTGATTGGAATTAGGGTTAGGGTTTCACACAAGTCTTCTCACTAAACTTGTGGAAGAAGATGAAGAAAGAGAGTGAATGGGTCTAGATTGATACTAGATTGGCTAAAGATGATTAGATTCATAACCCTAGGTCTAGGCTTCTATTTATAGACTTCCCAAACCCTAGGTCTAGGTTTGAAATTACAATTCCCTCCAAAAGTCTGTTGAGGAGTTTCTAGAAAGAGTTTGTTAGGAGCTAGCTTAGGTTTTAAGCTAGGATTAATTAAGCTTAGAAAACCCTAGTTTGCTGATCTGGCAGAAGCCTCTGGAGTCTTCTGGAACTTGAAGTACATTTCTAAACTGTAGGAGCTGAGGTAAGTATTGTGCAGAAAAATTTTATGGATGACGTGGCAAGACGGCCGCGGAACCGCGGCGCAAGCCGGCTTAGGCCGCGGTTCCGCGGCCACATTGGCTCCTTGGGGCTTCATCTTTCTGTTGTGGTCTTGTGATGATATTTGGGGCTTCATCTGATATGTTGAATTGTATTTTCCCCTTTGTATTGATACCAGAACTAAAATCATTGAGTTGGCGTTATGTTTGATCGGTACCATGTAAATTTTGGCATTTCTTCTGGATTTTTCCTGCATAGATCTCAAAACAAGTGTTGCGCAATATAGGGATGATGCGATGCCATGAAATGCGGTCAATTTCCTTTAAAGTGCCGTTTTTAAAGTCTAACACATGTAAACTGATATTTTACCACTGATTTGTTAATATGTGAAATATGAATACCGTATACTTCTAAATGAATGCAAAAGATAGGGAAATTGCCGTGTTAAAAATACAATATTTTCGACTAATCATTCTCCATGAAAGATCTGGGTGATACCTCCAACATTCTGTGGATCCAGATCTATCGTGATAGATTTAAGGACTTTCACAGTCCAGGTACATCGACACAATACTGAAAAGATTTAGTATGGAAGATTCCAAGAGCGGTAATCTACCGGCTTGTCATGGGATCACCCTCTCCAAAGAGATGTCTCCCAAGACTGATTTGGAAAGAGATCGTATGAGTATTATACCTTACGCTTCTGCTGTAGGCTCTATAATGTATGCGATATTGTGTACCGGACCAGATGTTGCATACGCACTGAGCGTGATAACCAGGTATCAGTCAAACCCTGGGAAGAAGCACTAGATAGCGGTTAAGAACATTCTCAAGTACCCGAGAAGGACTAAGGAGATGTTCTTGGTGTACGGAAGTAAAGGCTTCCAGATCGAGTCCTCCGCTGACTCCATCTTCCAGAGTGACAAGGATGACTCCAAGTTCTTGTCGGGTTATGTCTTTACCCTCAATGGAGGGGCAGTCTATTAGAAAAGCTCCAAGCAGGACACCGTTGCTGACTCAACGATGGAAGTGGAGTATATCACTGCATGTGACGCCGCGAAAGAAGCAGTCTAAATGAGGAAGTTCATAACAGAACTTCAGCTGGTTCCATCCATTGTTGATCCAATACCTTTGTATTATGACAACAACGGGGCTATAGCTTTAGCAAAGGAACCAAGGTCCCATCAGAAGTCCAGACATGTCTTGAGGCAGTATCACCTGATCAGGGTGATCGTAGATCACCAGGAGATCGAGGTGCGGAGAGTAGACACGGAGAACAACACTGCAGATCCATTCATAAAGGCCATCCCTCAGACGTAGTTCGAGAGGCTATTCGAGATGATAAGTCTGCGATATGCCAATGCATGGCCATAGCGCAAGTGGGATATTGTTAGTGATATGTGCCCTAGAGGCCATTATTGTATATTACGAGATTATATATTACATCGTGGAAGCTTAAGATATACACAGATATAATAACAGTCTTGCTCAATATGATAGCATGCTATCTGGTTTGATTCTATCTTAACATGTGTATGTGTTTCTTTTAACATATCGCTAATACGTGTTGATAGAGCCTTTATGATCTTTGCTTGACTACCAGTGTTACGATGGAAGTCACACTAGTGGGGCTGGGTAGTTTATAAGCACATCGTTATAATTATCCCTAGTCGTAAGATTATCGAGACAGGGCATCGATACTCCAGAGTAGACTAGTATATACGCTTCTCATCCCAGTCAGGGAGATGGCCTGTCCTGCAGCCATTGGTATGCGATATTGGAGATAATATATAGGTTCTCATTAGGTTATGAGTTACACTGGACGGACTAGATGGGAACCGCTGGTTAGTATTATACCTATCGTCAGTTAGCAGTTCCCGGGTGACATGAGTACAGGTTAGTCTATTGACTTGATATCACTATACGTCTCGAGTGTGTTCCCACTGTACTTAGATTGCTACCCTACCATGGCTCAAATGAGTCGTGCAAATAGGTAGTGGTTGGGTGCATTCCCGAAACACTTGGAAGCAGTAGTGGTTAGAAGGGATTCGTCTCTTCCGGTATTGGAAGTTGATATCGCGCTTGTTGGGGTCGAAAATTACATCTCGGTTGACCAAGTCAAAATCAAAGTCAACCCCAAATAAGCGGGCCTAAGCCCAGATCAAGTGGGCCCATGCCTAAGTCAAACCCCGCAGCCGGCCTCCCCCATGCCAAAATGAAATCATGTAATAAATAATTTTGATGTAATTTTTTATGCATGAATGTAAGAAAAATGGGCATAAAGCCAATTTTTTGTAAAGACCATGGCTCATGTGCAAAATAAAATGAGCACATGAGGTATGGGATGGGCAAAATGCTATTTTGTAAAGTCCAATGGGCTATATGTAAATTTGTAAGCCTATATAAGGTTACATGATAATGAAATAAATGATAACGTTTCATTCCCCCAAAAATTTAGGGTTTATGTGCCTCCTTCCCCTTCCTCAAGGTTCTAAAACCTTCTCCTCTTTTCTTTGAATTAAATCAAGAGTTTAATTCTTCCTTTTCAAAAAATAAACAGTTTTTCACCATCAAAACCTTGAAGGGGAACTCAGATGTTCCATTAGATCTCAAAAAGGGGAGATTTTTAAATATCACCCCTTCTCTCCAAGATTCGGCCAACCGAGAGGAAAAAGAATGAGACCCATCTCCAAAAATCCTATCTTGGGAAGATCTAGAGCCAAAGGGAGAAAAAAGGGGCCCCCATTGATCATTTCTAAAGATTTCAAGGAGTTTAACTCCATTCGAGATCTGTTGGAGTTTTAACTCCATAAATTAATCTCTTTTTAGGAGTTTACTCCCAGTGCAGGGACCGAGTTCCCTCTTCTCCACGCGCCCGACACATGAGGCGCTGGCGCCCAGCGCCCACGCGCTAGCCACATGAGGCGCTAGCGCCCTACTCCGTGCACGTGTCTTTAAGACGCTTCCTCCTTATTTTATTTGCACTCCACACTAAATATACTTCCCCCGTTAGAAAAAATTTCTAACCCGTAAGGAGGCTGCTAGCCCCCTTTACCCCCAGCCCGCTATCCGGGTAGCAGGACCCCCATAAAGTCTACGGGGGCCCCGATATATCTAAAACCCTTTCATAACATTCGTACACCGCACATCGAGTTCGCATGACCAGTTTGACCCGTCAATCGGAGGTTCTCTCGCTACAAAGGCGAGGGGTAATTAACGGCAGCTTAGTTCGCGGCTGCCGAAGATTCGGATCCCCACAATCAATAAACCCCCGTCTACCCTAGGCAGGGAGAATCTGTAGTACGCCTGACAACGCGTGTATTCCCATTTCAATAGGGAGACAAAAAACGCCCTACAACGCTGTGTTCGGATAGCCAATACACAAAGTCCCTGGCCAGGGCAAGCGAGATTTACTGTTAGGTACACCAGTAGTTTCTCAGGGTGTATTGGGCACTACACCAACATGACTTATTACGCTATTATTGGTCTGACGGTGACCACCCCCTAGTCCCGATATGCGATACTCTTAAAACGAACAGACCAGACTGTACGGAGATTGTCATAGATAGGCTCAGTAGGAGATCGGATGAATTTGCTCATTGACCTTCTTATCGACAGATACATGGGTAGCCGTTATGTACAGCTAGTGCCACTGACGGACTTGTGGTTAAACCCACTGCTAACGTACTGTCGAGTCTTTAGAGTCCCACATAGAGGGTTTCCCTGGTTCAGGCGAAACGATGTAGAGGCCGTATGGTTTTACGAGCAGGGTTACGATCATATAAGTATACCAGCAGCACAGATGTTGTTCAGTCGGATAATACTAGTGGGTTTTGGTTTAAGCCGGATTCTAGTATTATATTATTGGATTATTATTATTTCATTATATTTGTATTTTTTGGAGTACGAATACGGGTATGTATATACGGTGTAGGCATTCTTATAATTTTACAAGAGATGCTTTTAGAAGGGGACACCTCATTATTCGGATTTATCTATATTTGCAAATAGATTAATGAGGTGGAAAATGGAGATATTTGTGGAATGGAGTGAAGCATGGCTTATTGTTTTGTTTATTTGTTTGGCCTCACTATTCAAGTATGGTTGATGTTTTCAATTAGAAAATATTGCATGCTTGATGTGAGAAAGAGCATGAGCCATTCTTCACTTGCCAAGACTTAGCTCATTTGCAAATTTCCTTTCTCTCTCCATTTTTCCTCTCCTTCTTCCTCAAGACCCTAACCCTCACATGAGTTGTGAACCATAGGGTATTTTGAGATTAAATACTACAATAAACACTCTACATCTTCTAAGCTACCTAGTTTAGCGAACTAGTTACTTTAGTTACCTCGGTTTAGAGATTGGAGATTGAACCATAAACTCTCGAGTGGAACATCTTTGAAACGAGGAGACCGATGATCAAGCGAGATATGGACGTTCAAGAAGCTCAAGGAGAGGAGAAGAAGACCCAAAGGACAAGTAACAAGGAGGTATAAACTCTTACATAGTAGTTAGAACCTCCAAGAAGAATTGCTAGTTAAGGTTTCCGTAAAGATCCTAGAGTTTAAGTCGGTGTTGCAAAGTCAAGAAAATCATTTTTTGTAAATTCCTCCTCTCCACAAGTGCGTAGGGTGTGCAACATCGACTTACATAAATCAAGGAAAGAAAATAAAGCAATAATAAAGCATAACCACACAATCGGCTCACACGAGCCCGACACCCACAGTTAATATAATACAAATCTCTCAGTCTCGTCTCTAAGTCAAATATGCTGGATGTATATGCCCTAGAGGCCAGTATTGTATATGTATACATATGGATACCAGGGAAATGTATGTACAGAACAATCATGCTCAGTTTTATAGTATATTATTTGACTTGTCTTTATCGGGATATGTGTATTGTTGTTTTATCTGGTTTGCACATATTGATAAAGACTCGATGAGGTAGTATACTATTGCGGTTTGTCTTTATCTTAACATGGCATATGTCATACTCGTTATTACATATTGCGGTTACATGTTGATAAAGCCCCTAGGATCTTGCTTACTACCTGCGTTGTGATGGCGATCATACTTGTGGAAGCAGGGTAGTCTATAAGCACATCCTTAAATGGTCCCCAGTCACGTAAGTATTGAGACTGGGCACTGATACTCCAGAGTAGACTGGTGTGTACGTTTCTACCCCCTTCGGAGGATGGTTGGTCCCGCAGCTATTGGTCTGATGCACCTAAGATCGTATGCAGGTGCTCACCGGGTGTAAGTACATTGGACGGACTCGTCAGAACTTCCATATGGTACTATACCTATTGTCAGATGGAATTTCTCAGGTGACATGTGTACAGGTTAGTCTTTGGACCCGAGATCGGCATTTGTCTCGTGTGAGTTCCCACTGAACTTTGATCACTACCCTACCACGGCTCTACTAAGTCGTGCAAACAGGTTTTGGTTGGGTTCAGTCCCGAGCTACATGGAGTCAGTGAGCGATTGTCGGGGATTCGTCTCTCCCGGTATAGGGAGTCGATATTGCACTGTGATACGATTGGTCAGTACCATAAGACCTTGGCCAAGGCACTTGGGATTTACTGATAGGTTGATCAGTAGTTTCTCGGATTGGTCCTGAGCCACATCGGCACGACTTATCAGGTTGTTAGGGTCTGGCGTTCACCATCCCCTAGAACCGGTATGCAATACTCTTTGACGAAGAGACCGGACTATACGGATATTGTTACGGATAGGCTCAGTAGGAGATCCGGATGAGTTTGCTCATCGGCCTTCTTTTCGACAGGTACCTGGGTAGCCGTTACGTACAGCTAGTGCCGCTGACGTGCTTGTGGTTAAACCCACTGCTAGAGTACTGTCGAGTGTTTAGAGTCCCACACAGAGGGTTTCCCTGATTCAGGCGAGATGATGTAGTAGCCGTATTGGATACGTACAGGGTTCGATCGATTGATGTACTTGGTACTCGGATTTTCCATCGGACAGTTTGTATTACTAGTCGGCTCGGGTTTGAGCCGGATTATTAAATCAAGTATTGATTTAATAATTTACGTATATGTATTTCAATATATATATTCTATTATTACGTTCTTCGTGTTATTCTATCTCTTTTGGGCGTTCGGATTTTTATCCGATTGTCGGTATATTTGTACAGCAGACTGAAATCCGTATTTACTACAGATTTCCTTCTAGAAGGTGGCCACCTCATTTTGGATTTTCCATTTATTTCATAAATGGAAATGAGGTGTAAAGTGAAGGGTATGGGAGGAAAAGAGGTGACCATGCTTCAATAGTGGTCAAATGAATTTATAATTAATTTTGGAGTTACTATTGAAGCATGGTTGCTAATTGTTTAATGAAAGAATTCATACACAAAACCTATGTGTGTATTTTCTCTTTCATGCTATGGTTCATAATTGTAGCGTCTTGAAATGTCGTTTTGGTGTTTTCCTGAAATTCGGTGAAAATTCGGTATTTTTCCGAAAACAGTCTTTCTCGATATTTTGCAGTTTAGGGCTAATTATACCTTAAATGGATAGGTAATTACTTGTTTTTAGTGACTAATGAGTTAATTATGAAATTTTGGTCATTTAAAAAATTTTCCCTATTTTTCAATTTTTTAATATTATTTTAAGCCGGTAAGAAAATACATTAAATAAGCGATAAATACAAATTTTTCCGGGCTAATTTTAATCTCTAAAACTATGATAATTATAATCTAGTGATAACATGAATTTTTAGTAATTTATTTTGATTTTTAGCAAATTTTTATGTTATGAAACGAATTTATTGAATTTTGAGCTAAAACTTGCAATTTTTGAGTTGTAGGGGGCCTTTTTGCATAAAATTTCTTTTGTAAAACCCCTCTCTCTTTTCCCTCAGCCCTAGGACAGCCCAACCCTGACCAAGTCCAGAAAATTCTGATCTCTTTTCTTTAGTTGCTTTCTTGAGTTGATTTAAGGGGTTTTTTGGATTTATTTTAAATAAAATGAATAAAGTAAGGTGCATTTGACTTTGTGGACTTGACCCATGACCTTCCCCACTTGCCCACACCCTCCCCCATCCCTCCTCTGGCCGAAAAACCTGCACACCCTCTTCTTCCTCTCTTTTCTTTTCATTTTCCTTCATTTTCTTCAAAAAACCACATCAAAATCCATGATTTATTCAAAAATCCAAACAAATCCTTATGCTATCATTTTCCTTAGCCATTCTAACTTGGATCTTGATGCTTGAGGCCTTCAATTGGAGCAAAATCCATTCTTTCTAGATCCCAAAGTGAGGTATAATCCCTTGCTAATTATATTCTTTTGTTTAAGTTTCTTATGTTGTATGGTTTAGTGTTAATTTAGTGTAGTTTAATCTAGTTTTCTTAGGTTTTGCTTGAAAAATCTAACTAGGGTTTGAAAGCCATAATAGTTAATTAAATTGTTTTATAGTTAATCTAGTTGTTAATGAACTAATCTATATGGTTACCTTGTTATGTAGTCTTCTAATTGTGTTAATTTAGTTAACTTTAAAAGTTCGATTTTAGTTGTAATTGTTGTTTTAGGATTTTCAAGAGAGGGTTATGTATGGAAATGGTATTTGAAACATGATTAGTGAGTTAATTAAGGTTTAGAAAACATTATTTAGTTGATTTAAACCCAATTTGTTATCTAGTATTTTTGCTAACCTAATCTATGAGATTAATTTTCTTAAGTGGGCTTTTGTTGTGTTAAATTAAGTTTTCAAGTGTGGAAATTGATTGGATTTTGCTAGGTTTTAAATTCAAGAATTTGTGGTTATGGAAAATAGGATTGGAATCATTGCTATTGTGTTGTAATTAGTGTTTGTAGATTGCTTGTAGTGTGCTTGGGTAATTATGCTTTATTGTAGTCGTTTTGTCGCAAATCGGCGATTGTTGCACCGATTTTTGGAATGTATATGCTTACTAGATTTTTATATAAATTATGTGATGGATTATTTTCGACATCTTGATGATTGTAATGGCTTGTCCTACGACTTTTAGGATGCGTGAGTGCGGATTTTTGGGTAGTCGGGTTTTAGTTTTGCCGGGCGACCAAATCGGCGTTTTTTGGCAGTTTTGCGATTTTCGCGTGTGTTCCGCGCACTTTGTGCACGTTGCACCTAGCTAGCGAACTTTAGTAGTTTCGTTGGGGTTTTGCGTCGTTCTTGAATGTGTAACCTTATGTCTGGTATTGATGTAAATTCCAGGTTCGTTCGCGGAGACGTCAGACGCGGCGCGAAAGGGAAAGGCGGTGATTGGACACAGCTAGCCACGGATTCCGGTGAGTAGATTTAACATCTACGGGGGACGATCGTTTGGATGGCGCAAGTCGCCCGATAGATTTAGTAAACTGAAAAATAGTAAACTGGATAACCACTTGTGACAGTAGAATAATATTACTGGCATGATAATTGCTGCAATTAGATCAATATGTTATACCCATATACGCAAACTCAATTGTAGGACACATGCACCATTACCAGGTTTTTATATGCAGCACGAGCACTATTCATGCTTACACACACACCCTGGTAATTGCCATGCCACCACACTAGATAACATTTAAATTTAAATCTTTTACTAATTGATACTTAAACCGATGCTATTGCCTTTAATTCCTTAAAATGAAACCGTAAAATTGCTATTCATGTGCATGTACTTCATCATATTAATTGTTCATGCTTAATCCATTAATCACACATCGCAACTTGATTATTGATACCATATGCATTCGTTATCACTGATATATGCACTTATGAGGATTTCTTGAGATTTTATGATATTGCTGGATTTCGGGGGAAAGCCGCAAAATTTCCAAACTTATGATATTTTTAAAACATGTAAATTGCGGTTTTCTAGTGATGTAAGTGTCGTCCACCATAAGTTTGCTGTGGTTTTTGGAGACCCGTTTCGAGGAGTTGGATGAACCGTTTCGGGTACATGGTGGGCCCGGTAGGGTACCCCGGGGCAAGAAGCTCGTGGTGTTGACGATGAGCCTGGCAGGAGACGGATTACCTACCGGTGACTTCATTGGGCACGGCGGATATCCAGAGGATACCGACCGGGGCCGCGAGAGGATGAGATATTGATATTGAGATGGGTCAGCCGGATGGCTGAGGCCAGAGACACTATGACATGGATTTATGAGATTTGAGACAGCTTTTGGGTGTCGTTGCTGGACACCGATTTTCGTCGATTCATTGACATTATACTGGCATTCTAAAAGAGTTTCATAAACAAAAAGAGATAAAATATTTCTTATATATACATATTGAGACCTCAGATATTCATGTTGCATACATATTCGTACACTGATGTTGTATACACACCTGCTAGTGCATCCAGTCATACCTGTATTATAGATGCTAGGATGCTTGTGTGCATGCATACGATAGCCTTTGTAGATGTTATTTATTACTCACGAGTTGGCAACTCACCCCCGTTGTGCCACAGTCTTTTGCAGGTCCGCTCCGTCAGTTCAGTAGCGGCGGGCGCACTTGTTCTTTTGCCTCTTTTGCCTGAGCTCGAGATTTGCTCATAGGTGGGTTATGTTATTATTTTGTACCACCTTGTATATTCTTGTATCTAGTGTACTCCATCTACTGTTTCTACCAGATTTATTGTATATTGACCTAGAGATGAGACTGTGAGGTTTGTGGATTCTATGCTGTATTTTGGGGTCGAGCTCACTTGAGCCGACATGCTACTTTTCTCATGCTTTCTTATGCTTTATTATGCTTGCTGTCATTTACATTGCGTGGGATTTGTGACCGCCTTGTGGCGAAGAGCTAGCTCCCGTTTGGGGATGCCCTATTTTGTTGGATTCATGTATATATTTTGTTGTACCCATTTTGGGGGCCAGTATTTACAAAGGAGACTCTGCCGAAATTTTCGGGAAAAATTGGTATTGTTTTTAAAAAGGGTTTTACATGACTTATTTGATAACTTGCTTTCAAATGATTGGGTTTTCTTCACTCTTTTGCTTCATTGGTTTTGTTTTCTGGGCTTTGGCTTACTTATTTTACGGACGCCTTTAGACGTTTCGTAAACTTAAGTGCCAGTCACGTTCCGTACCCTACGGGTCGTGACAAAGTTGGTATCAGAGCGATAGGTTTTACCTTTGTGAGTGTAGGATGACCCTTGGTAGATGGAGTAAGTGACTTAAGCAGGGTAACGTAACGTGCGTATGTCCGCGGCATACTTACGATACGGTACTCCGCCTAAGTGACTTTAGGATACTTGCTTGAAAAATTCCTTCTTCAATTCCGTGTATCCTATGATCCTATTGCACTGTCCTTACTATCCGTTATCCTGTAACAGCCACTATGCCGTCGAAGGCTACGAGGGCACAGAGGGCTGCCGCCAGAGACGAGATTCGAGCTTGCTCGTCCGAGACTAGGACTGAGCAGGGTGGTATGCCTACGCCGCAGGGACAGACCGATCCACCTTCCCCAGGCCGTATGGATAGGCTCGAGACCGGTATGGAGGAGTTGCGACAGATGATGGGAGGCATGCAGGAGCTGCGTCAGATGGTAGGATCCCTAGTTGCAGCCAGTCGTACACCGAGGCCGGATGACGTACCTACTACATCACAGACGACCATGATACCTGCTCCTACTACTACCACCGTGGCCATTCCGGTTTCACTACAGGATTTCATGAGGCTGAGACCTCCAGTATTCACCGGCACCGAGACAGCGGAGGACCCACAGACGTTCCTTGACAGTTTAGCCAGGATCTGCCGTTCGCTGAGATGTTCGGATGATCGATGGGTAGAGCTTGCGAGTTTCCGACTAGAGGGTCTCGCGCAGACATGGTGGGAGTCAGTCTTGAGAGGTCGAGCTGCAGATCTACCGCCTATGACTTGGGTCGAGTTTACAGCGGTCTTTCTAGCCCGTTTCCTTCCAGAGAGCGTTCGTGACGCCAGAGCTCGTAGCTTTGAGGCCTTAGTCAAGACACCTGGGATGACGGAGTCTGAGTATGACATCCAGTTTACACAGTTATCCCGATATGCTCAGTATTTGGTGGATACCGAGGAGAAGATGGTGAAGAGGTTCGTACAGGGACTTGATGCCCAGCTATATCTTGCCATTGGCACCCAGCACTACGACACTTATTCAGCGGCTATGGATACGGCATTGCGGATGGAGGCACGTATATCGCGGACTTCGGCCGTTTCTGGGCCGAAGAGGATGCGCACCGATGTACCGCCTCACAGGCAGCGCGCCAGATTCTTTCCGAGAGATAGGCCTGGCAGAGGATTTGGGCGGGGACAGTTATATGGTTCTTATCCCCAGGGGCAGCAGCCGTCACCAGGATGTTTTGGGTGCGGGAGTTTGCACCATCTTGTCAGAGACTGTCCGGTGAGACGACAGGGAGCAGCGACAGTTCCGCACGTGACCCTACCACCATCACCACCCCCTCCTCAGAGAGCACTACTTCCTACCCCAGGCGATGCTCCATGCCAGTTAGGTGCACCGAGAGGCCGTGGACGCGGCGGTCCTGTTTAGAGAGGACGAGGAGGCAGAGGCCAAGGTCGAGGTCAGCCCGCTATCGGTGGAGGACAGGCCCGAGTTTTTTCTTTGACACCGTAGGATGCGCAGGCATCCAATGCCGTTGTGACAGGTACCTTTCCAGTTTGTTCTTTCGACGCACGGGTATTATTCGACCCAGGTTCCACACATTCGTACGTCTCTACACACTTTGCACCGATGTTGGGCCGTGAGTCGTCGTCGTTAGATCAGCCACTTGTTGTCGTTACTCCAGTAGGCGAGTCGTTTGTCGCTCGGTTTGTATTTCGTTTGTGTTCCGTTCGTATCGGGGAGAGGGATTCATCAGTTGATTTGATACCCCTCGATATGTTGGACTTTGATGTGCTTCTGGCCATGGATTGGCTAGCCACTTGTTATGCTTCGGTGGACTGCCGTGAGAAGGCAGTCAGATTTAGCTTTCCGGGAGAGCCAGTCCTTGTTATTCAGGGAGACCGCAGTGTCACACTTCCTAGCTTAATTTCGTCTCTTCGCGCTGGTCAGCTCTTGCGGAAGGGATGTCAGCGATTCTTAGCGTTTGTTTGTGATACTCGAGCTGCAGAGGTTCCGTTGGACCGGGTCCCGGTAGTTTGTGAGTTCCCTGATGTTTTCCCTGATGAGCTACCTGGGCTACCGCCTGAGCGCGATGTTGAGTTCTGCATTGATTTGATTCCCGGTTCGGGGCCTATTTCTATACCGCCTTATCGGATGGCCCCGGCAGAGCTTCGAGAGCTGAAGGATCAGTTGCAGGATTTGTTGGATAAGGGGCTTATTCGACCTAGTGTTTCTCCGTGGGGTGCTCCAGTCCTGTTTGTCAAGAAGAAGGATGGAAGTTTGCGCTTATGTATCGACTACCGCCAGCTGAACAAAGTTACCGTTCGGAACAGATATCCGTTGCCGCGCATTGATGATTTGTTCGACCAGCTTCAGGGTGCGGGGTATTTTTCGAGGATCGACTTGCGATCAGGATACCATCAGCTGCGAGTTCGACAGGAGGATATACCGAGGACAGCTTTCCGCACGCGCTACGGCCACTACGAGTTTTTGGTGATGTCGTTCGGACTCACCAACGCCCCAGCAGCATTCATGGATTTGATGAACCGTACATTCAGGTCGTATCTTGACTTGTTCATCATCGTGTTTATCGACGACATCTTGGTGTACTCCCGGAGCAGAGAGGAGCACGAGCAGCACTTGCGGATTACGTTACAGACTCTGAGGGAGCATCAGCTGTTCGTGAAGTTCTCCAAGTGTGCATTCTGGCTGGACAGCGTCGGATTCTTGGGTCACGTGGTTACGAGAGACGGCATTTGTGTGGACCCGAAGAAGATTGAGGCTGTTCAGCAGTGGCCCCGACCTACATCGGTTACTGAGATCCGTAGTTTTCTAGGCCTGGCGGGCTACTACAGGCGTTTTGTTCAGGACTTCTCCCGTATAGCTGCACCGTTGACCGGTTTGACCCGGAAGGGAGTTCCTTTCATTTGGACAGAGGAGTGCGAGCGCAGTTTTCAGCAGCTACGGACTTGTTTGACTACGGCGCCGGTATTATCTTTACCTTCGGGATCAGGCGGATTTGTTGTCTACAGTGATGCTTCGCGAGTAGGATTAGGATGCGTATTGATGCAGCATGGCCGGGTGATCGCTTATGCTTCTCGGCAGTTGAAGAAGCATGAACAGAACTACCCCACTCATGATTTGGAGATGGCTGCAGTGGTCTTTGCACTGAAGATTTGGCGACATTACCTGTACGGCGAGTCGTGTCAGATATTCACCGATCACAAGAGCTTAAAGTACATATTTCAGCAGCGAGACCTGAACCTCAGACAGCGTCGTTGGATGGAGTTGGTGAAAGACTACGACTGCGAGATCTTATATCACCCCGGCAAGGCAAATGTGGTGGCAGATGCGTTGAGTAGGAGGCCTGGGGGTAGTCTATCCTTTTTGCGCGCAGTGCAGAGGCAGTCGTCAGCAGATTGGCAGATGTTATGCGACAGCCGAGTTGAGTTCGAGTTCACTCAGACAGGGGGACAGCTCGCGCATGTTCGTGCACGCCCACAGTTGCTTGACCGTATATATGAGGCACAGCGCAGTGACGACCGTTGCTCAGAGATCATGGCATAGATGGGACAGGGCAGATTTTCCGAGTTCGTGGTTGATGATCAGGGGATTTTACGATATGGATCTAGACTGTGCGTACCAGATGCTGATGGATTGCGGCGCGACATTCTTGAGGAGGCACACCGATCAGTGTATAGTGTCCACCCCGGTTCCACCAAGATGTACCATGATATGAGAGAGACCTACTGGTAGGACGGGATGAAGAGGGACATTGCGGAGTTCGTTTCGAGATGCCTAACTTGTCAGCAAGTCAAGGCCGAGCACCAGAGGCCCGCAGGAGAGCTACAACCGTTACCCATTCCAGAGTGGAAATGGGAGCAGATTTCGATGGATTTCGTTGTGGGTCTACCCAGGACCAGTCGAGGGTACGACTCCATCTGGGTGATCGTGGATAGATTGACGAAAGCGGCTCACTTCCTTCCAGTGAAGACGACTTTCAGCTTCGCTCAGTATGCTCAGCTCTATATTGACGAGATCGTGCGACTACATGGCGTACCGACTTGTATCGTGTCAGATCAAGGCACTCAGTTCACCAGCCGACTTTGGCAGAGACTTCAGGAGGCTTTGGGCACTCGTTTGAGCTTCAGCACAGCGTTTCATCCGCAGACAGACGGACAGTCAGAGCGGACCATTCAGACTCTCGAGGACATGCTCAGAGCGTGCGTTTTAGACTTTGGTGGTAGCTGGGATCGTCATTTACCTCTAGTGGAGTTCTCCTACAACAACAGCTTCCAGGATACTATTTAGATGGCACCTTTCGAGGCATTGTATGGGAGGAGATGCAGATCGCCCGTTTGTTGGACAGAGCTCAGCGAGAGCAGCATTTTGGGGCCGCAGCTTGTTGAGGAGACGACAGCGAAGATACAGTTGATCCGAGACCGGATGAGAGCGGCTCAGAGCAGACAGAAATCCTATGCAGACAGGCGCCGTCGCAGATTAGAGTTCGCAGCTGGCGACCATGTTTTTCTGAGGGTCTCTCCGATGAAGGGCGTGATGCGTTTTGGGCGAAAGGGGAAGCTTAGCCCGAGATTCGTAGGTCCCTTCAAGATCCTCGAGCGGGTTGGCGCTGTTGCATATCGTTTGGCTCTTCCACCCAGCTTTCCCGATGTTCACCCCGTTTTTCATGTTTCGATGCTCCGCAAGTACCTTCACGACCCTTCGCATGCGATTCAGTACCCGACAGTCCAGCTAGAGCGCGACCTTTCTTTTGCAGAGTAGCCAGTGGCCATCCTGGATCGGCAGGTGAAGAAGTTGAGGTCGAAGATTATACCAACCGTCAAGGTCCTTTGGCGTAGCCCGAGCAGCGAGGAGGTTACCTGGGAGACCGAGGGCGAGATGAGGAAGAAATATCCCCATCTCTTCGAAGGTACGCGTAGCTATATTTTTAAATTCGGGGACCGAATTTCTTTAAGGGGGGAAGATTGTAGCGTCTTGAAATGTCGTTTTGGTGTTTTCCTGAAATTCGGTGAAAATTCGGTATTTTTCCGAAAACCGTCTTTCTCGATATTTTGCAGTTTAGGGCTAATTATACCTTAAATGGATAGGTAATTACTTGTTTTTAGTGACTAATGAGTTAATTATGAAATTTTGGTCATTTAAAATTTTTTCCCTATTTTTCAATTTTTTAATATTATTTTAAGCCGGTAAGAAAATACATTAAATAAGCGATAAATACAAATTTTTCCGGGCTAATTTTAATCTCTAAAATTATGATAATTATAATCTAGTGATAACATGAATTTTTAGTAATTTATTTTGATTTTTAGCAAATTTTTATGTTATGAAACGAATTTATTGAATTTTGAGCTAAAACTTGCAATTTTTGAGTTGTAGGGGGCCTTTTTGCTTAAAATTTCTTTTGTAAAACCCCTCTCTCTTTTCCCTCAGCCCTAGGACAGACCAACCCTGACCAAGTCCAGAAAATTCTGATCTCTTTTCTTTAGTTGCTTTCTTGAGTTGATTTAAGGGGTTTTTTGGATTTATTTTAAATAAAATGAATAAAGTAAGGTGCATTTGACTTTGTGGACTTGACCCATGACCTTCCCCACTTGCCCACACCCTCCCCCATCCCTCCTCTGGCCGAAAAACCTGCACACCCTCTTCTTCCTCTCTTTTCTTTTCATTTTCCTTCATTTTCTTCAAAAAACCACATCAAAATCCATGATTTATTCAAAAATCCAAACAAATCCTTATGCTATCATTTTCCTTAGCCATTCTAACTTGGATCTTGATGCTTGAGGCCTTCAATTGGAGCAAAATCCATTCTTTCTAGATCCCAAAGTGAGGTATAATCCCTTGCTAATTATATTCTTTTGTTTAAGTTTCTTATGTTGTATGGTTTAGTGTTAATTTAGTGTAGTTTAATCTAGTTTTCTTAGGTTTTGCTTGAAAAATCTAACTAGGGTTTGAAAGCCATAATAGTTAATTAAATTGTTTTATAGTTAATCTAGTTGTTAATGAACTAATCTATATGGTTACCTTGTTATGTAGTCTTCTAATTGTGTTAATTTAGTTAACTTTAAAAGTTCGATTTTAGTTGTAACTGTTGTTTTAGGATTTTCAAGAGAGGGTTATGTATGGAAATGGTATTTGAAACATGATTAGTGAGTTAATTAAGGTTTAGAAAACATTATTTAGTTGATTTAAACCCAATTTGTTATCTAGTATTTTTGCTAACCTAATCTATGAGATTAATTTTCTTAAGTGGGCTTTTGTTGTGTTAAATTAAGTTTTCAAGTGTGGAAATTGATTGGATTTTGCTAGGTTTTAAATTCAAGAATTTGTGGTTATGGAAAATAGGATTGGAATCATTGCTATTGTGTTGTAATTAGTGTTTGTAGATTGCTTGTAGTGTGCTTGGGTAATTATGCTTTATTGTAGTCGTTTTGTCGCAAATCGGCGATTGTTGCACCGATTTTTGGAATGTATATGCTTACTAGATTTTTATATAAATTATGTGATGGATTATTTTCGACATCTTGATGATTGTAATGGCTTGTCCTACGACTTTTAGGATGCGTGAGTGCGGATTTTTGGGTAGTCGGGTTTTAGTTTTGCCGGGCGACCAAATCGGCGTTTTTCGGCAGTTTTGCGATTTTCGCGTGTGTTCCGCGCACTTTGTGCACGTTGTACCTAGCTAGCGAACTTTAGTAGTTTCGTTGGGGTTTTGCGTCGTTCTTGAATGTGTAACCTTATGTCTGGTATTGATGTAAATTCCAGGTTCGGTCGCGGAGACGTCAGACGCGGCGCGAAAGGGAAAGGCGGTGATTGGACACAGCTAGCCAGGGATTCCGGTGAGTAGATTTAACATCTACGGGGGACGATCGTTTGGATGGCGCAAGTCGCCCGATAGATTTAGTAAACTGAAAAATAGTAAACTGGATAACCACTTGTGACAGTAGAATAATATTACTGGCATGATAATTGCTGCAATTAGATCAATATGTTATACCCATATACGCAAACTCAATTGTAGGACACATGCACCATTACTAGGTTTTTATATGCAGCACGAGCACTATTCATGCTTACACACACACCCTGGTAATTGCCATGCCACCACACTAGATAACATTTAAATTTAAATCTTTTACTAATTGATACTTAAACTGATGCTATTGCCTTTAATTCCTTAAAATGAAACCGTAAAATTGCTATTCATGTGCATGTACTTCATCATATTAATTGTTCATGCTTAATCCATTAATCACACATCGCAACTTGATTATTGATACCATATGCATTCGTTATCACTGATATATGCACTTATGAGGATTTCTTGAGATTTTATGATATTGCTGGATTTCGGGGGAAAGCCGCAAAATTTCCAAACTTATGATATTTTTAAAACATGTAAATTGCGGTTTTCTAGTGATGTAAGTGTCGTCCACCATGAGTTTGCTGTGGTTTTTGGAGACCCGTTTCGAGGAGTTGGATGAACCGTTTCGGGTACATGGTGGGCCCGGTAGGGTACCCCGGGGCAAGAAGCTCGTGGTGTTGACGATGAGCCTGGCAGGGGACGGATTACCTACCGGTGACTTCATTGGGCACGGCGGATATCCAGAGGATACCGACCGGGGCCGCGAGAGGATGAGATATTGATATTGAGATGGGTCAGCCGGATGGCTGAGGCCAGAGACACTATGACATGGATTTATGAGATTTGAGACAGCTTTTGGGTGTCGTTGCTGGACACCGATTTTCGTCGATTCATTGACATTATGCTGGCATTCTAAAAGAGTTTCATAAACAAAAAGAGATAAAATATTTCTTATATATACATATTGAGAACTCAGATATTCATGTTGCATACATATTCGTACACTGATGTTGTATACACACCTGCTAGTGCATCCAGTCATACCTGTATTATAGATGCTAGGATGCTTGTGTGCATGCATACGATAGCCTTTGTAGATGTTATTTATTACTCACGAGTTGGCAACTCACCCCCGTTGTGCCACAGTCTTTTGCAGGTCCGCTCCGTCAGTTCAGTAGCGGCGGGCGCACTTGTTCTTTTGCCTCTTTTGCCTGAGCTCGAGATTTGCTCATAGGTGGGTTATGTTATTATTTTGTACCACCTTGTATATTCTTGTATCTAGTGTACTCCATCTACTGTTTCTACCAGATTTATTGTATATTGACCTAGAGATGAGACTGTGAGGTTTGTGGATTCTATGCTGTATTTTGGGGTCGAGCTCACTTGAGCCGACATGCTACTTTTCTCATGCTTCCTTATGCTTTATTATGCTTGCTGTCATTTACATTGCGTGGGATTTGTGACCGCCTTGTGGCGAAGAGCTAGCTCCCGCTTGGGGATGCCCTATTTTGTTGGATTCATGTATATATTTTGTTGTACCCATTTTGGGGGCCAGTATTTACAAAGGAGACTCTGCCGAAATTTTCGGGAAAAATTGGTATTGTTTTTAAAAAGGGTTTTACATGACTTATTTGATAACTTGCTTTCAAATGATTGGGTTTTCTTCACTCTTTTGCTTCATTGGTTTTGTTTTCTGGGCTTTGGCTTACTTATTTTACGGACGCCTTTAGACGTTTCGTAAACTTAAGTGCCAGTCACGTTCCGTACCCTGCGGGTCGTGACAATAATTTCTTGAGCTCCTATTTTTCTTTCAAGTTCCTCCCTCCTCTAGCTTTGCTCCACCTTCATCTTCTTCCTCTTCACTAACATTCTCATGTGTTGAGAAACAACTGAAGAGGTTAAAAAAGAGATAGCTAACACTTAGACAACCCCACTACATCCTAGACCACTTGTACTAGCATCCCAAGTTCTCTAGTTGCTCTTTTGATATATTGCAAAGAGCTAGAGCCATGGATCATACTCCCCGGGTGGATCATCTACGACAAAAGGAGGCCGGAGAACAAGCTCGATCCCGGTTGACCGATGGAGCCGGAATTGGAGTTCAAGCATGTTCAAGGTGGATGCAAGGAGCTAAGGATGAAGAAAGAAGACTGAAGGACTTGGTTCGTTTGGTGAGCTTTCTATCATAGTATATAGCACTTCTTCATTTTCTAGTTAGTTTTATGGAAAGATCCGGTTAAGTTTTATTCTAGTGCCAAGTTTTTGTTCGCAAGAAAATTTTTGTTCCACATTTGGCCACGGAAGTTGGTCGGGGCACTAGGGTAACCCTTCATGTATCAGAGCCACCCATTAAACCTACACTAGCTAGCTTTAACGTGTTTAGAATAACGATCGACTGAAAATTTCAAAAACTGCATTTCAAATCATGGGTTTTCTGTCGATTTTTAAACGTGCTCGAAAAATCAATTTGATGGTCCCAGAAAATCATACAGGCTTTTTAAAGAACCCTGAAGAAATTTGGTCACGTGTTCCCTCCAAACTGCCGCGGATCCGCCATGCAAACCCCTATTGGCGGCGGTTCCGCGGCCGTTTTGGGGCCCACGTGAACAAAATTTCTTCTGGGCCTCTTATTTTTAGAAATTGTGGTTTCTGGAATAATTACTTTTTGGGCCCAGATTTGTTACAGTGTTGGTTTAATACTTAGGGCCCACTTGGAAAGTTTAGTCGATCGTAATTTTAAAATACGTATTTTTATTTTCAGTACATTCACTTTTATCTGCGACCGGGAATGTCACTCGATCGGTAAAACTCGTCTAACTGCTATATGTCCCTTTAGACGGGTTTTGCGAACGTGACATTCGCGTTGATGTTGTGTGCTTGTGCTGTGATTGTGGTTGGATTGTCGTGGAGAATAGCATGTTGTGCAATGTTAGAAATACAGTTAATAATTTCATTTGTACATTTGTTATTGCGGGGCGAGCGTCTGACTTGTGGACTGCCGTCTTTTCCAGGTTGTATATTATTTTGGGGCACGACCGGGCTGAGGTCGATGTCACCATTTATACATATTATTTTATTATTTCTATACTAGGATTACCCCGCAGAGAAGTGCACGAATAGCCGGATTCTAGAAGGCAACGAGCCCGCATCTCTTGGCGTAGAGAGGAAGGAGCTTCATTCTAGAATTGGCGGGCTATTCGCCGCGCTCGTAGGGGGTACAGGTTTTCATTGCACAGGCTATCCACACGACCGGGAACGTCAGGTTTTATTTGCGGCTCAAATGAAACCCGGGGCTCCAAGATTATCCACCATTCTGTATTGTTATCTGTGATGTTGTTTATTATCATGCCTGGGACGAATGTTATATATACTTATATATATATATACTAGTATATGTTGTATATGTTTTGCACCCGCGCTAGTCCAGCCCCCGCTCTGTCATTAGTTAAGTAACCTAACGGGTGATGACGGGGCCCCGTGGCGAATGCGGATGGCATATACGTACATTTTATTCGTTCTTTTCTGGTGTAATAGATTACAAATTGATGGGGAAGCATTAATTTTAATTAATGCAAGATATAAACCTAAAAAGATGTTGTTGGATCCAAATTTTAAAAACTAACATTACAGACGTTCTCTTTTGCTTTGCACAGTGGTATTCAGTTTGGAATATCCAGCACCTCATTCGACGAGGCAAGGGCCGAGATCCCTTCACCGGGAGTGACCCCTTGAGCAAAAGTTTGCGTCAGGGTAATAACTTCACCATAGTCAATTATTTTTGCTTTGCATAGTGGTATTCAGTTTGGAATTTCCTGCACCTCATTCGACGAGGAAAGAACCGAGATCCCTACACAGGGAGTGACCTCTTTAGCAAAAGTTTTTCGCCACTATATATTTATAAAACCACTCAGGTTCCTTCAACAATATCAAGTTCATTACGTTAACGGGTTTTTCTCCAAAAACCCAGCCGTAGCCCTCCTTCATTTCGGATTGGTGTTGCTTAGTATTCGTGCTACGCATTTCGATCTTTAGTCGAGGCATAGTGTTCGGTAGCTATGTAATGCTTTTCCGTTGCTTATACGATTGGTTAGGACAGTCGTGCGATCATTTTTATTTTTAGTCAAGGCTCGTACGGGTGGGTCTAATGCAATCTAGATAATGACGGGTAGAACTTGACTAGGGCTCTTTGAAATTTTGATCTTTAGTCAAGGTCACTTGGGTCCTAGGGGCAGAAACCACATCGGGAGTTTCAAATATACAGGAAACTTGCAGATTTAGCATACTTTCTGTAGTGTGGTGACTAGAGTGGATTCCAACTAGTGCATCACATAATGATAGTTGGATCCCGATCTTGCTGATGAGTAAGATTACTCTCGGGAGATTATCACACTTAACAATCAATGCTATAAACCAAGTAGGTGTCTAGAAAGGTGTTAGCGGGGCTACGCCTCCAGGGAAAAAAGGTTATGTAATTAAGGAACTACGCGAAAGGGTTGGAAAACCTCCCTCGAAGTACCAACACCGGCCTAGTTGAAAGGTTAAGCAAGTATTGTGACGTGCGATTAATCCTGACAAGTTCTTCTTTTAGGGTTTGAAGAAGAATTTGAGGAAACAGTGGGAGCCATCCTGGTTAGATAAATATAACCAATCTAATCTTGCAAGAGCGCACGCTGAGTGTTTTCTCTCTCTCTCTCTCCAGGTAGCAACCATTTCACGCCCTAATCAAGATAATAAAATATATCACTTGACCGATCCGAATTCTTATTCGGGGCTGGGGAGCGTTGGTTCGGCTCTAACTTACGAAAACAGTCATAAGTATGGGCATGGGAAAGAGGAAAGTTTGAATTCCTTAATAAACCCATCGAAGAAGAAACATACTGTTGCGTCTTCTTTAGGTGTTCTTATTATTGAGGACTATTTTTCGGTCAGTCCTACCTCCTGGGTACTCGATACCGGATCAGGATCTCATATCTGTAATTTATTGCAGGGACTGAGAAAAAGTTGGATAGTTGGACCTGGTGATATGTCCCTCAGAGTAGGGAACGGAGCACAAGTTAATGTTGCGGCCGTCGGTGAATATCACCTAGTATTGACAAATGGCAATACCATGATTTTGAACAATTATTATTATGCGCCTTCCATGCTTTGCAACATCATATCAGTTTCTTTACATGATAAAGATGGATATAACTTTGTTTTTTATATAAATATCATGAACATTTACCTTGAGAAGGTACTGGTTGCAGAAGGTACACTGTGTAATGGTATCTATGTTCGAAATCAGAACACAGTTTTCAATATACAAAACACACGCAAGAGGAAGAGTACAGATACGAACGAATCCTACTTGTGGCATTGTAGACTTGGTCATATCGGAGAGAAAAGACTGAGTAAGTTACATAAAGATGGACTCTTGAATACGTTCGAATTTTCATCTTATGAAACTTGTCAGTCTTGTCTCAAAGGAAAGATGACCAAATCTCCGTTCACCGGGTATGGGGAAAGAGCGGCAGAGTTCTTGGGACTCATACACAGTGATGTATGTGGTCCAATGTCTATACATGTAAGGGGTGGGTTCTCAAACTTCATCACATTCACTAACGATCTCTCTAGATTCGGATATGTGTATCTTATGAAACACAAATCTGAAGCTTTTGAGAAATTCAAAGAATTCAGAAAGGAAGTAGAGAACCAGATTGGCAAAAGTATTAAGATCCTCCGATCTGATAGATGGGGGAGTACTTAAGTACAGAATTCAGGGCTTTTTTGAAAGAGAATGGTATTCTCTTTCAGCTTAATCCTCCTTATACACCACAGCATAACGGTGTATCGGAGCGGAGGAATCATACCCTATTGGATATGGTTCGCTCCATGATGAGTAGTGCCGAGTTGCCTATTTCATTTTGGGGATTTGCGCTTGAAACAGCAGCCTACTTATTGAATCAGGTTCCGTCTAAATCTGTGCCTAAGACTCCATATGAAGTATGGAGTGGAAAGAAACCATGTCTTAAATTCATTAAGATATGGGGTTGTCCGTCCTACGTGAAAACACAGAAGCCGGAAAAACTAGAGGCACGATCAGTTTTATGTAAGTTTATAGGATATCCAAAACATTCAAAGGGATATCTGTTCTACCACACCGAGGAACAGAAGGTGTTAGTCACTCGCCACGCCACTTTTTTATAATGGCAATTTCTTGCAAAAGAAACAAGTGGGAGCGCGGTAGAACTGGAAGAAATTCCAGAGGAACAAACTATAACTGAAGATTTAGTCGAACCTCAGGATTCAATAATCCCGGACGAACCTCAGCCACTCCGCAGATCTAGTAGGATTTCTCATCAGCCCGAGAAATACTACAGTTTTCTCATAGATGGTGATCGAGAGGTCTGCATCTTGGAAGAAGATGATCCTACTAGTTTCAGATAGGCCATTATCAGTAGGGACTCTGATAAGTGGCTGGATGCTATGCAATCTGAAATGGAGTCCATGTACACCAATAAAGTGTGGACCCTGGAAGTTTCTCCACCTGGGGTAAACCCCGTTGGATGCAAATGGATCTACAAGAAGAAACTTGGTGTGGATGGGCAGGTGGAAACCTACAAGGCAAGACTCGTTGCAAAATGTTTTCGTCAAAGACCAGGAGTGGGCTATGACGAAACTTTTTCTCCAGTGGCTATGCTCAAATCCATTAGGATCCTTCTTGCCATTACTGCTTTCCATGACTACGAGATCTGGCAGATGGACGTAAAAACGACTTTTCTAAACGGAAGTTTAGAAGAGTGCGTTTATATGGATCAGCCGGAAGGTTTTATGGACAGTGGGAGCAGCGGAAAGGTGTGCAAGTTGCTCAAATCCATTTATGGATTGAAGCAAGCATCGTGGAGCTGGAACATCTGTTTTAATGAGATAGTCAAGGAATTTGACTTCATCCAAAATGAGGATGAGCCTTGTATTTATAAGAAGATTGCAGGACGAACTGTCGGGTTCCTAGTCTTGTACGTGGACGACATTCTTTTGATAGGAAATGACATTCCTATGCTACAATCGGTCAAGCTATTCTTATCACAAAGGTTCTCCATGAAAGACCTAGCTGATGCCCCGTACATTCTGGGGATCAAGATCTACAGAGATAGATCGAAGAAATTATTGTGACTCTCACAGTCCAGGTACATAGTGTAGGGTTCCTAGGCACACTAATGAGGTTCCACAAAGCATCAACCATGCCAAAATCAAAATTTTCTAGGTGCCGAGATACCCTAATGAAGATCGTTAACTAGAAATTAGGCGAAACTACAAGCTAGTAAACTGATTTACTAATAAGTGAATTGAAATACAACCTTTGTAGATCTGGTCCACCACTTCTCTAGCTCCGTGCTGACGTCCCTCCGCTGCGATCATCGGAATCACGGACTCTAGCGTCGATTTCATCGAAGAAATGGGCGGGCTAGGTCGTTGACTTCGATGCCGAAGATGATCTACGTCGAGGCGACTCAAACTCAAGCTCCATCTTCACTAGGTCAACAACTTGTGAAGAAAACACCCTCTACTACATGGCAAGTGATAGAGGATGAAGAAATAGGAAATGGGTTCACTTTAGATTTGGATTTCTCACTTGGAAATTTCAAGAAAGCTTTTCTTTTCTTCACTTGAAGAAGATGAAGAAGAAGAAAGAAAATGAAATTATGAATTCTTGAAAATAAAATTCAAGTGAATACTTATCATATAGCAACCATGGGTTAGTGTAACCAATGTAGAGAATAAACTAGGGTTTAGTTAAATGGTTAAGGTTAAGGATAAAAAAATAATAGTAGACTTTACAAAGATGCTAGAAAAGCTTCATGAAGCTTCAAGCATAACAACAAAGAAAGCCACCATATCATTTTTGCCAAAAATAAAAGTATAAATAAATAAGGAAAATGAAACCCTAACCTTTAACTAAAGATTGTTCAAAGCATACACACACCCAAGTTTGCATGTATCATCAAACATGATACAATCTTGTGCATAAAAATATATCACATATACAATGTGCACAAACAAGTGAGAAAAATAATCTTAAGTGAACCAATACTAGTTAATGTAAAGTAATATATCAAATATATAATTATACATTAAATCATTAAATCAACACTTGATTTAACGATCCGGTCATATCGCATATGAACGGATAATATCCAAAGTATCGACTTATCGAATCAATCCTCGATTCGATAACTGGGTTATATCGCATACAACCAATCGATACATTCATCGCGAGAATAGAATACGGTATCACATACACGCATTATTCTCAGTCCCGCACATATCTCATATGCGCTCCTATTTCGTTTCGCTTGAGCCAGCAAACCTCTGTGTAGGACTCTAAAGACTCGTCAATACGCCGGCAGCAGGTGATGATCATATCAAACACCCACAAGCCACAAGCGGTCTGCTAAACGCAACGGCCACCCGGGTATTGAGCGATCAAAAGATCAACGAGCAAGCCCGCTCACACTCCTGTGAATCCAACCAGTAACACTTACCATACAGTCCGGTCTGATCGTCTGATATGTCGCATATCTCACCTAGGGGTGGTAAACGTCAGACCCCAGTAGCTCGATAAGTCGTGTTGATATGAGGTCTATAACAGTTCGAGAAACTGCTGGTAACACTTACCAGTAAATCTCAGCAACCCTGGCCAGGGATTTCCGGTTATAACCAATCGAACACAGCGCAACATCAACTCCCTATAGCGGGAGAGATGAATCCCCTCTTATCGCTCATTGCCTCCATGTGATTCGGGAATGTACCCAAAAACCACCGTTTTGCATGCCCTCTTGGACGTGGTAAGGTGGATATCAAAGCACAGTGGGAATCACACAAGACTCTATGACGATCTCGGGTCTACAGACCAACCTATACCAGTGTCACCAGAGAACTGCCATCTAACGTAAGGTATAATACCATCTGGGAGTTCTTGTTCATATCAGATTTTTGCATTTTCATACCGCCCAATTTTTATCACATTGCATATCGGTAGATACTCTTGAGCCGTGTTTGCTAGTAAATTGCAGGATACAGGTTCCCGGTTCTCAAACGGAGAAATTCATGGAAAACACAACAAAATCCGGTTCCTGCCGACCACAGATAAAACACGGTCTCCGCTCTTCATCCGTATGTTGCCAGATACCAGTTTAGGAAGACAAAGTGTCAAAACAATGTCATTCTCATGCACAAGGCTCAATGGCAGCACAAAATCCAAGAGATCTACGCGGAGCTCGAGGCAATCATCCACAAAAAGTCCACTTCAAAACACCTTTCCTCAACAGAAATTCTGGAAGAAATGGGAAAGAATTTCCAGAAAATACATACAACAGACAAGAGGGGACAGAAGACCAAGGAAGTACCCCAAAGCCGACACCCCAACTCCATTATAGGGCCGTGGATCCGCGGCCAAAGGAGGGTCTAGGCCGCGGATCCGCGGCCGTTTAGGCGCCATGTCTGCAGTGCTTTTGGGGGTAGTTTGGTATTTTCATCAGGGTTCTGGTGGTTGCCCTAGGTTTTCATATTTTGGCCTATAAATAGCCCAGAACTTTGTGAAGGAAAGGGTGGATTCTTGTATTTTCATTTTGCCTAGTTTTAGTGTTTATCATCTTCCTCTTCTCACCTCTTCTCCATTAAACTTGTAGTGAGCTTTTGAGTGAAGAGTGATGAATAAAGAAGACCATTTTTATTATCATGCTTGTCTCCTTATCTTTCTTTACTTGTTGTAATTTTAATTGTTAAGTAGTTGTTGTTATTTTCTTGCTATTTCTTTCTTCTCTCTTTTTCTTTATCTTTCATACGACAATGATACTTACGCTCGATCCTCGCCAAGGTGAGGTCGCAAATAGTTAGTCGTATTCTTCTAATCTCCTTCTTTCTATCTTCCTCTTTGTTTTGTTTTGTTTTTCCTAATCATGAAGGGTGAGTAGTTTTATACTTGTTAGGGTAGGATAAGGGAAGTTTGAGAGAAGGAAATCTCTCTCACTCTTTCCTTGCCCAACAACTTAAAGCGACTCCCGTTAATTGAACCACAATCCGCTCCTTACGGCACCCTATCCTACATGATAGCGGTGATTCCGTAGTGAGACCGGTTGTGGTTGAATTAGCCGGAGGTTATGGATAAGAGCCAAGAACGGACGGACAAGCACCAAAAGGAAGGACTATGCGTTGGAAAGCCTAGCTTATACTCGCAAGTTCCTTCCTAGTCGTGCTAATCCCCGTTGTTGCCGATTACCGTAACACCGATATTAAGTGGGGCAACGAAAGATGTGGAGACTCCTAACTCAAACTAACCTAATCCTAATCCTAACAAGCTCTCTTTAAATATCAACTTAACACTTAGATAGTTACAAACAAAATCTGAACTTTCGGACTTAACTCGTTAAAACACTCTGAAAAAGACTCCCATCTCCCTGCGGACGACCCGTACTCAACCGGCTAGCTATAAGCGAAACCGTCTTGATTGCGGTATTTAAAACTAAACTTGACACGCACGTATCCTACCAATCAAATGGCGCCGTTGCCGGGGAGACGGTAGTTTATTTCTTTGTGTAATTTCGGGTTAATTTGTAAGTATATAAAAAAAAAACAAAAAAAAATATACTTTGTAAAAGAAACCATCTTGTTATTCTTGATTAGTTTTTGTGCAAGTGTGCAGGAAAATACGAAGTTCAAGATCGACACCAAGGACGTTGAAAATACGGAGTTCAAGTACAGTGCCAAAGACGTGGGAAGATAGACCTACATTTCGCGGCTACACCGCGACGGACAAAACAAAGTTAACGGTCTACTGAACAAATCTGGAGCAGATACAGTGAGCACATCAGAATTCTACACATCCAGACAAGCAGAGGAGACCCAGAACAGCACGTACACCAAAATTTATGGCCCAATCTCTCCTTACTGCCGCGGATCCGTGGCAATAGAGGGCTTAGGCCGCGGATCCGCGGCCACTTGGTGTCCTTGGGCTGCCATCTTTCCTCTGTAAGTCCCTCTGCCTCTCTCCACTCCTCTGGACTCCACTGAATTGTGTTTTCTGCAGCCTTCTTTGCGCAAATTCTTCTCCCCCTTCCAATAAACTGTTCTTGTGCAGGATTCTTTGCGCCGCAAATAAAAATTGTTTGCAGTTGATTTGTTACTGTTTTGCATTCTTTAATACGGACTTAAGGGGCTTGAAACCAATCCAGATTGGGTGGGGATTTCATCACCCTTCCCAGGACCCCAAAAATCACTAAAGAATATGCATTGTCCGTTGTAAATTAAAAAATACTAGACTTCAGCCCTAAGGACTTCGCGCTCATTAGGAGAAGATAAACCGTGTTTAGAACCTCGCTTAACCGTATATTGTTTATGGGGTGTCTAGGAAAGTGTTAAAGGCGCAACCGCCGAAAGAGAAAGGGTTATTTAATTAAGGAACTTCGTGAAAGCGTTGGACAACCTCCCCTTATCTCTGCACTTACCTGGCCTCGTGATCAGTGTATTTTTAAGCCCATTTCTCGACACTGTTTAACTTCGACAATCAAGTTCAGGAGCAGGTCTAGTAGACCTAGGTTACCCTAGATCTAGGTGTGATTGTGCATATCTTGTTTGTGATTGCTTAAGCCGTATTCCCGTACATACTCTTGTAAAAATCTTGCTAAAAAATATAAAAAAATCAAAAACTTTTATAAAAACTTGCCCTTTTTGTCGCCAAATCCATTTTCACCCACCATCCATCGCCTTTCTCCATTGACGTTTTCTTACCCTCACCTTCTCCGCTTTGACTATACTAAACTCGTTTAGTGTATGTCCGCTTGGACTAGGGACACTAGCGCCCGTCTAGTCCGCGTTACGTTAGTCGCTACCGACTACGCGATCGACTCCGAAGTCGATACTCCGTCCACTCCTCTTTCACCCCTTCCTCTGCCGGCCAACTCCGACGTTGACCGGAATTCTGTTCATACATCTTCACCTTCACCTTCACTTTCACCAACCTCTTCTTCTGTGATGTCAGGATTTAATCCGAACATCTCTTTGACCACCGCTGGATTGGCTCCACCTCCTACGGAGACCAATATCCCACCACCTCCGCCTGTTGTAGCGCCGCAGCGAATTGCGCTCCAGGATCGTTTTTACCCCACCCGTTCTGCACTTCCCACCTGCCTTTCTCTTCCTCCGGCCAATGGGGACAACTTTGAAATTAAGCCCCATTTCATCAACATGCTTCCACGTTTTCATGGGCTTGAATCTGAAGATGCCTATATCTTCATCAACAAATTTCAAAACGTCTGTGCCATGATGAAAACCACCCAGCTGTCGGACGATACTATACGCCTACGGGTCATTCCGTTTACTTTATGCGATCTCGCTGAAAAATGGCTGTATAGCACCGCTTCCCACTCAATCACCAGCTGGGACGAGTTTGATAAAGCGTTTCTGAAAAAATTTTATCCGAATCATAAGACCGCAAGAATTCGAAATGAAATCAACCAATTCTCCCAGCTTCCTTCTGAACCCTTCTGGAAGTGCTTTGACCGGTACAAAGACCTTCTTGTTCAGTGTCCTCACCACGGTATAGAGAAATGGCAGCTCTGCCAAACCTTATACGAGGGACTGAACCCAGCAACGAAGCAGTTGCTGGAAACCATCTGTCAGGGCCACTTCCTATCGAAATCTGACGAGGAAGCGTGGCAGTTCTTTGACGATCTTGTGGAGCAAACGCTGCAGTGGGAGAGCACCAGACCGACTCCTTCTTCTTCTTCTACCTCCACTTCTACCGGTCAGTCTAGGGTAGGAATTCACCAGCTTGATGTCTCTATTACGATGAGAGCTGAAATGGCTGCAATAACAAAAAAGCTTGAAGCAATAGAGAGCAAATTTTCTTCTCCTACTCCTGCCCCTGTTCTCCCCCTTCGTACCATCTGCGCTTGTTGCTCCGATCCTTCTCACTTGACCGAAGAGTGTCCTTACAATCCACCCTCGCAAGGACAGGATCAGGTTAATGCTGCCTTCCAGCAAAGAACGAGGAATGATCCATACTCTTCCACCTACAATCCCGGTTGGAGGAACCACCCCAATTTCGCCTGGAATCAGAATCAGAATCAATTCCAGGGCAACAATTTCCAAAGGGCCCCTCCACCACAACAACAAGCGCAACAACAAACTCAGTATCAGCAGCCCTTCCAACCCCAACCTTACCAAAACCAGACGAACAACTTTGCACCCAACAACTCTTTTCCACCAAATAACTTTGTTCCGTCGAACAACGATAAGGTTTCCTCGCTCAAGCGAAGTCTGGAGGCGTTTGTTAAACAATCGACTCAATCCACCGCCAACATCCAGTCTTCCATTCAATCTTTAGTGCAACACACTGCCGCACACGGGCAAAGCATCAAGAGCATCGAGGCCCAGATTGCACAGCTGAACGCGGCCTTGAGCGAGCGAGAGAAGGGGAAGCTCCCATCCCAGCCACTTCCAAATCCCGGTCACCCACATAATGCACATGTTGCTCTTGAACAACAAAACCATAATGTGAGTGCCGTGACTACACTGAGATCGGGAAGGATGCTGCAAAACAACATTGGCAAGCGAATCAACGATGACACCCCGGCCGCTGCTTCTACTCCTTCTTCTTCGTCTTCCGAGCCTATTCTCCGTTCTTCAACAGGCTCTCCTTCCTCTTCTTCTGCTCTGAACGGACCCACTTCTCACTCCACGAAAACACCTATTCTGGGATCCGTTCCAACTCCAAAATCTCCTCCTCCAGCATTAGACTCAACCAATTTTCAAAATGTTCCATTTCCAAACCGGTTAAGGTCTAATAAACAAAATCCTCAAATGGAGAAGATTCTAGAGTTATTCAAGCAGGTTAACATTAACATTCCTCTTTTAGATACTGTCCAACAAGTCCCGTCTTACGCGAAAATCTTAAAGGACTTGTGCACGAAAAAGAGGAAGTCTCAGGTACCCAAGAAAGTTTTCTTGGCTAGTGCTGTGAGTGATGCCCTTACGCAATCTTTACCACAAAAACGGAAGGACCCTGGCTGTCCTACGATTTCAATTACCATTGGGGATAAGAACATCAACCGCGCACTATTAGATCTTGGTGCCAGTGTTAACTTGCTTCCGTATTCAGTATACGAGCAATTAGGCGTCGGAGAGTTGAAACCCACACACTGCACTCTCCAAATGGCCGACCGATCGATCACCCATCCTAGGGGTGAGCTAGAGGATGTGTTGATAAGAGTCGGGGACTTCATATTCCCTGTTGACTTCATTGTATTAGATACACAGCCTGTAGCTAACCCCCGGAATCAAATTCCGGTGATACTCGGTCGCCCATTTCTCGCAACCTCAAATGCTGTGATCAATTGTCGCAATGGTTCAATGAACCTCTCTTTTGGAAATATGACGATTGAACTCAACATTTTTAGGTTAGGGAATCAGCCCGCCGAACCTAATGCTCATATACTGGACGTCTGCTCGATCCAGGAGATCACACCAGAAGAGTGTGAATTCGAGGAGTTTCTGTTTGATCACGATAATCTTGACGCCACTAGTGCGTTTCTCTTCGACCCTGCTGCTGTTTCTGCGCCCGATAACGAATACGAGTGTTTCACATTCTCGAACGATCTTAGCCGCACACAACCCGAGTTTGAATCTTTCGACTTTCCGGATGAGTTACCTGAACCATCCGACTAAGTTGCCTACACTCGTTTTGAACCTTTGCTGGAATCCTTTGAGTTCGAGACCTTTGCACCAGTCTTGCCTTCCATCATTTCACCTCCAACGCTCGAACTCAAGCCGTTGCCGTCTCACCTTAAGTATGCTTACTTAGGTGAGAACGAGACCCTCCCTGTCATCATTTCGGCTTCTCTAGCTCCCGAGCAAGAGAAAGCCCTTCTCGCGGTCTTGCACAGCAACAGGCAAGCTTTTGGCTGGTCCATGGCGGACATCAAGGGGATTAGTCCCCTGATCGTTGAGCATCACATTCATCTGATGGATGATGCCAAACCAGCCCGGGATCCACAAAGACGTCTTAATCCAGTCATGAAGGAGGCTGTGAAGAAGGAGATCGTCAAATGTCTAGATAGTGGTATCATTTACCCTATCTCTGATAGCCAGTGGGTTAGCCCCATTCATGTTGTCCCCAAGAAGTCGGGCATCATGGTCATAACCAACGAGGCGAATGAGTTAATCCCTACTCGCACCCAAACAGGGTGGCGAGTTTGCATTGATTACAGAAAACTCAACGCCGCAACGCGGAAAGACCACTTTCCGCTACCTTTCATTGACCAGATGCTGGAACGATTGGCCGGACATGAGTACTATTGTTTTCTTGATGGCTACTCTGGCTACAATCAAATTCCCATCGCCGAAAAAGACCAGGACAAGACCACTTTCACTTGTCCTTTCGGCACGTTTGCATATCGCCGTATGCCCTTTGGGTTATGCAATGTGCCCGCTACCTTCCAGCGGTGTATGATGGGAATTTTCTCAGATATGGTGGAGAAATTTCTGGAGATTTTCATGGATGACTTCTCCATCTTCGGCGACTCCTTTGACGAGTGTTTGCTGCATCTTGACGCTGTCCTTACCCAATGTAAGGACAAGAATCTCACTTTGAACTGGGAGAAATGCCACTTCATGGTGCGCGAAGGTATTGTCTTAGGACATATCATCTCGCAAAATGGCATAGAGGTTGACAAAGCAAAGATTGAGGTCATTTCCAATCTGCCTCCTCCCCGATGCGTCAGAGATATCCGAGCCTTCCTTGGCCATGCCGGTTTCTACAGACGGTTTATCAAGGACTTTAGCAAGATTGCTAGACCCTTGACGCTTTTGCTGGCCAAGGACACGCCTTTCACCTTCGACTCGAGCTGTGTGACTGCATTCGAGTCACTGAAACTCTCACTCACTTCTGCTCCCGTTCTTTCTTCCCCTGACTGGACGCACCCATTCGAGATTATGTGCGATGCATCCGACTTTGCCATCGGTGTTGTCCTTGGACAGCACATCAACAAGATGCCGCACGTGATCTATTACGTGAGCCGAACCCTGAACGACGCCCAACTCAATTATACAACAACTGAGAAGGAATTCTTAGCTGTTGTATTTGCTCTAGAAAAGTTCAGGCCCTACCTCATCGGCTCTCCAGTCATTGTCTACACGGACCATTCAGCTCTGCGCCATCTTTTTGCGAAGAAAGATGCCAAATCTCAGTTAATACGTTGGATCCTCTTGCTTCAAGAGTTTGACCTTGTCATTAAGGACAAAAGAGGATGTGAAAACGTAGTTGCCGACCATCTCTCACGACTTCCTTCTTCGCCCTCGCTTCCAATTCCGATTAACGACGTGTTTCCGGATGAACAACTCTTGACAGTATCATGCGAACCCTGGTTCGCAGATATTGTGAACTATTTGGCCACGGGATTACTACCGACTGAATGGTCGAGTCAGGACAGACTTCGCTTCTTATCCCAAGTAAAACACTTTTACTGGGACGAACCCTACTTGTTCAAGTACTGTCCCGACCAGATTATTCGTCGGTGTGTCCCCGATAAGGAATTCAAGAGTGTGCTGTCATTTTGCCACGATCAAGCGTGTGGCGGGCATTTTGGGCCCAGAAAGACAGCTGAGAAGATCTTGCAATGTGGTTTCTACTGGCCACAACTTTTTAAAGACGCTCACGACTATTGCAAGACTTGCTCCCGGTGCCAACACATGGGCCGGATATCCCGGAGGAACGAGATGCCGCTCCAACCGATCTTGGTTGTGGAGATTTTCGATATTTGGGGGATAGACTTCATGGGGCCGTTTCCCTGCTCTTTTGGGAACTTGTACATTCTTCTAGCTGTTGATTACGTCTCTAAATGGGTCGAGGCTGTGCCCAGCCGGACTAACGATAACTAGGTTCCTTAAAGAAAACATTTTCTCCCGGTTTGGGCACCCCCGAGCGATCATTAGTGACAATGGAAGTCATTTCTGCAACAAAACCTTCGAGGCTTTGATGCGGAAATACTCCATTAATCATAAGATTTCTACGCCCTACCACCCCCAAACCTGCGGGCAGGCCGAAGTTTCAAATCGGCAAATCAAGCAGATACTGGAGAAGACGGTTTCCAAGAACCGTAAGGATTGGTCTCTAAAACTCACTGATACCCTTTGGGCATTTAGAACTGCTTATAAGACCGACCTTAGCATGTCTCCCTATCGGCTTGTGTACGGAAAAGCCTGCCACCTTCCTGTCGAAGTCGAGCATCGCGCGTTTTGGGCGATAAAGGAGCTGAATCTATCTCTTGAGGATGCGGGCAGCCATCGGAAGCTGCAGTTGAACGAACTGAATGAGCTTAGGGATGAGGCTTACGACAACACGGTTGTCGTTAAGAATCGAACGAAGGTGTTTCACGATAAACACCTTTTGCGCAAAACCTTCGTACCTGGTCAGCAGGTACTTCTTTACGACACACGACTTCACTTCCATCCTGGAAAGCTCCGATCTCGCTGGAAAGGGCCGTATTTTGTGCGGAATGTGTATCCGCAGGGCGCTGTGGATTTGGAAAATCCAAAGGACGGTTCACTCTTCAAGGTAAATGGACACCGATGCAAACCGTACCTTAGCGCCGAACCAACAGAGGAGCTCCTGTTCTTACAGGAGCCGGTTTACCCTGAATGATCTTCCTCTGCCTACCTCCAAACTTCGGTTATCCAGCCAAGAACAGTGGACACTGTTCCAAATAAGTTTGGGGGTATGTACAAACCATTTTGTTTATATTTGTGTATATTCTTTTTCTTTTCTTTAAAAACAAAAAAAACAAATAAAAATTTGTATATTGCTAACCGACAATTAACTAAATCTTATGTCTGGATTTTGAAAACCTGAAAGATAACTCTCCTTTGAAGTTAACTATAGCTGATATACGTCTTTACATCACACTACACGTGTCGTAAGATTGTGCGACATGATGACTTTATTCGACCTTTCGGGAACTTAACGACACTATTTGCACTGCACGTAAAGACATGTAAAATCTGTAGTTAAATAAGAAGCGAGGTGTGAAAAATAAAGGTTCGATGGTCTAGACTTAGGATTATAGAATTGTTATTTTCTAAAAACAAAACTTTAGGGTTTGAAGCTTAGTTATTTTACAAAACCAACTTGACCGGATTTTGTGGGTAGTATCCGCTGAAAACCCTCAGGAGACAACACTCCTCCTACTAGGGACACCTAGAGGTTTAACGGCTTGTTGCACATGCTCAGTGCAATCGCGTTCCCTGCAAAAGTGAGGTTAGGAAATTTTTTGTGAATAAATGGGCTTTGCTTGGGACGAGCAAATAATAAGTTTGGGGGTATTTGTTCATATCAGATTTTTGCATTTTCATACCGCCCAATTTTTATCACATTGCATATCGGTAGATACTCTTGAGCCGTGTTTGCTAGTAAATTGCAGGATACAGGTTCCCGGTTCTCAAACGGAGAAATTCATGGAAAACACAACAAAATCCGGTTCCTGCCAACCACAGATAAAACACGGTTTCCGCTCTTCATCCGTATATTGCCAGATACCAGTTTAGGAAGACAAAGTGTCAAAACAATGTCATTCTCATGCACAAGGCTCAATGGCAGCACAAAATCCAAGAGATCTACGCGGAGCTCAAGGCAATCATCCACAAAAAGTCCACTTCAAAACACCTTTCCTCAACAGAAATTCTGGAAGAAATGGGAAAGAATTTCCAGAAAATACATACAACAGACAAGAGGGAACAGAAGACCAGGGAAGTACCCCAAAGCCGACACCCCAACTCCATCATAGGGCCGCGGATCCGCGGCCAAAGGAGGGTCTAGGCCGCGGATCCGCGGCCGTTTAGGCGCCATGTCTGCAGTGCTTTTGGGGGTAGTTTGGTATTTTCATCAGGGTTCTGGTGGTTGCCCTAGGTTTTCATATTTTGGCCTATAAATAGCCCAGAACTTTGTGAAGGAAAGGCTGGATTCTTGTATTTTCATTTTGCCTAGTTTTAGTGTTTATCTTCTTCCTCTTCTCACCTCTTCTCCATTAAACTTGTAGTGAGCTTTTGAGTGAAGAGTGATGAATAAAGAAGACCATTTTTATTATCATGCTTGTCTCCTTATCTTTCTTTACTTGTTGTAATTTTAATTGTTAAGTAGTTGTTGTTATTTTCTTGCTATTTCTTTCTTCTCTCTTTTTCTTTATCTTTCATACGACAATGATACTTACGCTCGATCCTCGCCAAGGTGAGGTCGCAAATAGTTAGTCGTATTCTTCTAATCTCCTTCTTTCTATCTTACTCTTTGTTTTGTTTTGTTTTTCCTAATCATGAAGGGTGAGTAGTTTTATACTTGTTAGGGTAGGATAAGGGAAGTTTGAGAGAAGGAAATCTCTCTCACTCTTTCCTTGCCCAACAACTTAAAGCGACTCCCGTTAATTGAACCACAATCCGCTCCTTACGGCACCCTATCCTACATGATAGCGGTGATTCCGTAGTGAGACCGGTTGTGGTTGAATTAGCCGGAGGTTATGGATAAGAGCCAAGAACGGACGGACAAGCACCAAAAGGAAGGACTATGCGTTGGAAAGCCTAGCTTATACTCGCAAGTTCCTTCCTAGTCGTGCTAATCCCCGTTGTTGCCGATTACCGTAACACCGATATTAAGTGGGGCAACGAAAGATGTGGAGACTCCTAACTCAAACTAACCTAATCCTAACCCTAACAAGCTCTCTTTAAATATCAACTTAACACTTAGATAGTTACAAACAGAATCTGAACTTTCGGACTTAACTCGTTAAAACACTCTGAAAAAGACTCCCATCTCCCTGCGGACGACCCGTACTCAACCGGCTAGCTACAAGCGAAACCGTCTTGATTGCGGTATTTAAAACTAAACTTGACACGCACGTATCCTACCAATCAGTTCTCGGCGAGTCCGTCCAGTGTACCCAGTCTCTACTGAGCACCCGTATATCATCTCTGATGTCAAACACCAATGGATATGGGATCATCCATCACCCATCTGTATGGGTCGAGAAGGTATACGCTAGTCTACTCTGGTATATCGATGCCCCATCTCGATACACCCACGACTAGGGACCTTGAAGGATGTACTTGTGGACTACCATGTCTCCACTAGTATGATCCGCATCATAGTCCAGGTAGTCAAGTACACATCCTAAGGGCTTTACCAACATGTAATAGAGAGACAATCAGTGTACACGTTAAGATAAAGAGCAACCAGATAGCATACTTTCATGTCAAGCAAGAAAGTCCTCCCTATATATGTCCCACCATCCACTACAATGTACATCCTATGTACAGTAATGACCTCTAGGGCATACATGTAACAAACAATCTCCCACTTGCACTAGGGCCATCTGTAGTAGTGGTTGCAGTATCTCATACTCAACCATCCCATAAAAGTCTCTCTCTGGGAAAAGGCCTTTGTGAGTGGATACGCCGTGTTGTCCTCTAAGTCTACTCTCATGACCTTGATCATCCTGGAGATCAACTATCTCCATGATCAGGTGATACTGCCTTAGAATATGTCTGGATCACTGATGGGACGGACGTTCCTTGGCATAAGCCACAACTCCATTGTCACACAATGGGAGGAACTGAGTTCATCTCATGAACTAATATACATCCAGACAGCCTCTTTGGTAGCATCTTAAGTAGCAATGTATCCAGCCTTTATCGTCTAGTATGCCACGGTATCTAGCTTGGAACTCTTCCAACATACCGTCCCTTTACTGAGGGTAAAGACAATGCCTGTGACTGACATTCAGTCGTCTTTATCACCCTGGAACCCTTCCAGTGATTCTCCCCAGGATCGATTGATACCAGCTCACTACATCTAATGAGTATCCTAACATCCAATTACATCTATCTCATAGATGAAAACTCAGGATTTAGGAGGTATCGCTTTGATCCTATCTGGAGAATCCTTGTGATAAGCGGAGATTGACCGAGCGTAGCGTAGGAAACTCCTTCCCTATCAAGAGTATGTCATCCACATACTCTACGAGGATCACTACCATACTCCCTACTACCTTTTTATATATACAAGGTTCATCTACCATTTTGATGATGTCAAACTGTTTGACTAACTCATCAAAACAGATGTTCCAACTCCGCGATGCCTGCTTCATCACATAAAACATCTTGCACACGTTTCCGCTGCTCCCACTGTCTACGAAGCCTTCTGACTGTGTACTTATAGACTTTCTCTTCTAAAACATCATTTAGAAAAGCAGTCATGACACCCTACCGCCAGATATTGTAGTCATGGTATGTAGCCGTGGCAAGTAGGATCTGGATGGTCTTAAGCATAGCTCCTTAGAAAAAGTTTCATCATGATCCATACCTGGTCAATGATGCAAACCTTTAACAAGTCTAGCTTTGAAAGTCTCAACTTTTCCATGTACACCAAGTAATCTTCTCAAGATATACTTGCTCATGATGAGGATTTAACCTTTCAGCTTAAGCAACCAAAGTCCATACTTTGTTGGTGTATAAGGATTCCATCTCAAATCGCTAAGCATCCAGCCATTCTTATAGAGTCCCAGTCCTGATGGCTAGCTCGAAACTAGTTGGGTCATCATCTCATGATGCAATCCTCGCTCCCACTGTCATAGAGAAACCGAAGAATCTCTCAGGTGGGTGAGGAACCCTACTAGATCGGCGAAGAAGCTGAGGTTCGTTGGAATCTACTGAATCCTTTGGTTCTACCAAATCATCTGCTGTAGTTTGTATAGCTGGAACCTTTCCAGTTCTACATAACAGACCTTGTCTCGAGCTTGTCCGGATTTTGCTTTTAGACATAGGCCGAACAACCCCAAATCTTAACAAACTTAAGATATGGGCTCTTCCCTTTCCATATCACATATGAAATGGTAGGCAACTAATTTGATTTGAACCCTATTCAATAGGTATGCAGCTTCTCAAGTGCATAACCCCCAAAAGGAAAAAGGTAACTCAGTAGTACTCATCATAGAGCACACCATATCATATAGGGTGCTATTGTTCCACCCCGATACACCGACGTGCTGTGGTGTATACGGAGGAGTAATGCTGAGAGAGAATCCCATTCTCCTTTAGAAAAGTCCAAGAATTCCGTGCTCAAGTATTCTCCTCCTTGATCACATCAAAGGACATAATACTTATACCCGTATTTTGGTTCTCTACTTCTAACTTATATTCTGTGAATATCTCAAAAGGTTCGAACTTATGTTCCAACAGGAACATATATCTGAATCTTGAGAGATTATCAGAGAATGTAATGAAATACAAAGAACCGGTCTTGGCATGTGTAGACAGGGGACCTTACATACATCACTATGTATCAGTCCCAAGAGTTTACTAACTCTTTCTCTGTTTCCAACAAACAGAGCTGTGGTCATCGTATATTTGTGACATGACCGGCAAGTTTCACAAGATGTAAATTCAAACTTATTTAAATATACATCTAAATGTAACTTTAGCTAGTCGGGTCACATTGATCTGACCTAGTCTACAATACCTCAAGAAGGATCCGTTCATTTCTGAACTCTTCCTCTTGTGTGTGTTCTATATACTAGGAACTGTAGTTCGATTTAGAACGTCAATGCTTTTAGATAACGTGCCTGAACCGATCAACTTTTGATATAGGAAATGTTCAAAATATTATCCAACAATACAAAATATTATCCTTTCTTTACTAATAAAGAGACTGATATGATTTTGTATATCAGGTTCGGTATCTAATAACATTCGTTCAGAATCAATGTATTGGTAATACAGGGTGACAGTGACCAACAGACTTGGCTGCAACACTTGCCCCATTTTCTGTCTCATGAAACTTATCACCCGTTCTCAGTTCTTTACCTATCTGTAGCCCATGTAACAAATTACATATGCGGGATCCTGATCCGTTATCTCATATCCAGGACGTAAAGAATACTAAGAAACAGTTCTGTATAATGAACACACCCGAAGATGATGCATCAGCATGTACTCTCTTCGTTTGGGCGACACGGGAATTCTGGTAATCCCCTATTTCCTGCTCTGTCTTATAACAATTATAAGTTAGAGCGGGACCAACTTTCCCCAGCTCAGTATAACAAGCGGGTTCGGTAAAAATATCCGTATTATTATCTTGATTAAGGCGTGATATGGTCGCTACCTGGAGAGAGAGAGAAGAAAACACTCAGCGTGCGCTTTTGCAAGAATAGATTGGTTATTATTTTATCTAATCAGGATGGCTCCCACAGTTTTTTATCAAATCTTCCTTCAAACCCTAAAAGGAAAGACTAGCCGGGATTAATTACATGCTACAAGTTCGCCAATTTTTCAGCCAGGCCAGTGTCGGTACTTTGAGGGAGGTCCCCCGTGCTTTCGCACGAACCTAATTAATGTAAACCTCGTTTTCCCAGAGGCGTAACCTCGTTGACACCTTCTTGATCGGCTAATTGTAATGTGTAAAACTCTCCCAGGAGTAACTCTTACTCGCAGTGGGTATCGGGATCCAACTATCTCATAAAAGGTATGCAATCTCATTGCAAATTTCAACACTTGAAATTCACGATAATATTTTGCCCCAAGCGATCTATGACCTTGACTGAGTCAACAAACCATAGACCGCAAGTAATGTTCAACCCGTCATTTCCCGATTGAATTAAACCCACCCGCACGACCCTTGACTGAGTCAACAAGGCCGCACGACTACCCTAATCCAATCGCATCATATGCTTTGCAGATAAATACTGGTCAGCTACCGCACACTGCGCCTTGACAAGGTCAACAAACGCAGCACGAATACTAAACAGGACTTATCTGAAATGACGGAGGGCTACGACAGGTTTTTAAGAAAACGCTTTGCGTAATGAACTTTATATCGTTGTAGAATTAAATGATTTTGAAATAGAGTGTTTTTTAGGCTTTTCTAGTTTTGCTAAAGGGGTCACTCCCGGTGAAGGGATCGTCGGCCCTTTCCTCATCGAATAAGGTGCAAGATATATCATATATACCGCTGTGCAAAGCAAAAACTATAGAAGCAATCAAAATACAAACCGAGGGATGTAGCATCTGCCAGTTATTGCTAAAGGAGTCACTCCCGGTGAAGGGATCTCGGTCCTTTCCTTATCGAATAAGGTGCAGGATGTTCTACAAGGAACACCACGATGCAAAGCAAGAACTGTAGCTACCTGTTTTTGAAAATTCGATTCCACAACATCTTTAGGTTTCTTTTTCTTTCATTAATCATATTAATGAAGTCCCATAATTTAAGTCACCTAAACATCACAGATAAATACGACGTACACTTATGCCATCCGCATTCGCCTCGATGTCCCCTCGTACACCGTTAGGTTAGGTAACTAATGGCAGAGTGGGGCAGGGCTAGCGCGGGTGTAAAACATAAATAACGTCTATATAATATATCATATATACTATATACAGTATCTATCACAACATATCAAATGATCACATCACAGATATCGCAGCAGAAGAAACATATGAAATATTGGATATACTAGGACGTCCGTGTTTTCAATACGAGCCAGTATAAAACACGGATTCCACGGTCGCGATGAATAGCCAAACCCACACCCCTAGACCCCTACGAGAGTGGCAAGCAACCCTACTAATTCTAGAGTTAGGAGACCCGGACTCGACTCCTCGAGTTGGTCTCCCACTGGACTCCAGAACCCGGTTACTTGTGCTCTCCTCCTTGGGTCTATCCTAGTGCGGAAAAGTAAATAATATACAATGGTGACATCTTCCGCAACCTGGAAGTGCCCCAATAAAAGAATATTACATACAAGTTTTTATATGAATGAAAATGAAAAACACTCATCTCACATAAAAAACCCCGGGCTATTCAAATACGACGATCCAATATAACATATCCAGCAACACATAACATCACATGTCATCAACATAAGTAAACATGCGTATCCCAATTGTCGTTGACATATAGCAACGAAACCGGAGATATCACATATTACACTTACGGTCACAGAAAAGAAAGTGTAAAACTACAACAGTTGGAATCCGCAACCTGCATAGACATCGCATGCCTAATCAAATGAATTCCTTAGACATCGCATGCCTAACAATTATAAACCCTGCATTTTAGTCTCAATATCGAAAACACTTTTCAATATAAAGTCGGGTAATTCAACAAGATTCCCGACATCCAGAACAAATGCTCGTCGCAAACTTTAGTGGACGGCCGCACCCCCGATACCGTCGACGAAGTGCACTAAGGCGGAACACCGCTGCCGCGAGCACCCGAACGGATGCTTTTTGGCGACGGGGTTCTCCTACAGTCACTTGGTCGGGGCTATGGGGTGTAGCTGTCTAACAAGTTTACCGGCGAGTATCCGCGTACGCAACGCGATTGCGACGGACTTTTGATCACATCAAAATCCCGTGGCAACCGATCAAGTGAGACTAAACTGCTATGTTCATAACATTCAAATCAGTTATCTCATAACTACATGTGGATTCCAACTATTGTATCACATTCCTGATAAAATAGAAAATGTTAAACTTTCCGATCGAACAATCAAACACCCAAGTTTTCCCGAAACAGCTCAACACATGAAATAAGTTTAAAAACATTCACTCCATGCCTCAGTACCAACGGTCCAGCCGTAGAAGGGTCAAGCCAACGCCTCACATGTGGCACGCTGTACTGCCCCAAACCCTAAGGTTCAAAGGGCAGTTCAAGACGGTCACATAATCGAGTTAAAGTTTGTTGTCTTCTAGAGGATCCATCGCATTACTTGCACTACTTAGAACGTCTTTAAACCACGGAAAATTCCAACACTTGGAAATTTCCCGACAGGGAAAAAGTGGGTATTTTTATCCGGTCGAACATTTTAACATATTCTAAAATTACCGGGAAAAATACATAGACAAAGTTTAACAATCCAATCGAATCTATGAACTCCCAATACAACCCAGAAAACTCAACTCTTGAGTGCAGATTAAAAATTCCCAGAGAACAGAGGAAACAGAAACGGGCATTATTGTATAAAAATGAATCCCTAATCAGTACATACGGCCGCGGAACCGCCGCCAATAGCAGGGTAAGGCCGCGGTTCCGCGGCGATCTAGTGGAGTTAGGGGTTCGTTTTCTGCAGTAACTCTTAGAATTTCCTGCTCTATTTTCTGAGCATTTTTAATTCACAAAAATCCACAGTTTCGAAAATTGTCCAGAGAGGGGTGAAATCTGGGGTTTCGGGGTTCGATCAGGTTTCTAACTTCGTCTACTCATCGTCTAAGGCTCAAGCTAGGCTCTGATACCACTGTAGGGATCCTAGGAACACTAATGAGGTTCTACAAAGCATCAACCATGCCAAAATCAAAATTTTCTAGGTGCCGAGATACCCTAATGAAGATCGTTAACTAGAAATTAGGTGAAACTACAAGCTAGTAAACTGCTTTACTAATAAGTGAATGGAAATACAAGCTTTGTAGATCCGGTCCACCACTTCTCTAGCTCCGTGTTGATGTCCCTCCACTGCGATCATCGGAATTCCGGACTCTAGCGTCGATTTTATCGGAGAAATGGGCGGGCTAGGTCGTTGACTTCGATGCCGAAGATGATCTACGTCGAGGCGACTCAAACTCAAGCTCCATCTTCACTAGGTCAACAACTTGTGAAGAAAACACCCTCTACTACATGAAAAGTGATAGAGGATGAAGAAATAGGAAGTGGGTTCACTTTGGATTTGGATTTGGATTTCTCACTTGGAATCATCACTTGGAAATTTCAAGAAAGCTTTTCTTTTCTTCACTTGAAGAAGATGAAGAAGAAGAAGGAAAATGAAATTATGAATTCTTGAAAATAAAATTCAAGTGAATGCTTATCATATAGCAACCATGGGTTAGTGTAACCAATGTAGAGAATAAACTAGGGTTTAGTTAAATGGTTAGGGTTAAGGATAAAACAATAATAGTAGACTTTTCAAAGATGCTAAAAAAGCTTCATGAAGCTTCAAGCATAACAACAAAGAAAGCCACCATATCATTTTTGCCAAAAATAAAAGAATAAATAAATAAGGCAAATGAAACCCTAACCATTAACTAAACATGGTTCAAAGCATACACACACCCAAGTTTGCATGTATCATCAAATTTGATACAATCTTGTGCACAAAAATATATCACATATACAATGTGTTGGAGATAGTGCCCTCAGAGTCAATTATTGGATCACAGGCACGTGATTGCAATGATTGATGGAGGACCTATCCCGGTAGGACAGTCTTACTCGAGATGATAGTATGCTATCTGGTTTATCTTTATCATCGTGTACTGCTTTAGGTGACCTGACAGGTCTCTATTACACGTTGGTAGAGCCCCTAGGATTCTCGCTTGACCACCAGCAGTATGAGGGCGATCATATACGTGGGAGCTGGCAGTCTATAAGTATATCCTTAAATGGTCCCTAGTCGTGAGTGTTTCGAGACAGGGCATCGACACTCCAGAGTAGACTAGTGTATACAGTCGAGACCCCGACGAGGGGCGGTGGCCGGTCTCACAAGCCACTGGTGTCAGTTGGTTCACCTAAGATGTATACAGGTGCTTATTGGGTTATGAGTACACCGGACAGGACTCACCGGGAACATGTTAGTTGGTCTTATACCAGACGTCAGATAGCAGTTCCCAGGTGACATGTGTACAGGTTAGTTCATCGACCTGGGGATCGTCATTTGTCTCGTGTGAGTTCCCACTGTACTTTGATTACTACCCTACCACGGCTCAAAGGAGTCGTGCAAACAGGTTTTAGTTGGGTACAGTCCCGAGCCACATGGAGGCAGTGAGCGTATCTTCAGGGGTTCGTCTCTCCCGGTATTGGGGGTGAGGTCGTGCTGCGTCTAGGAGAGCCGGAACATGAAAAGTCCTTGGCCAAGGCAGGAGATTTACTGGTAGGTATTTCAGTAGTATCTCAGGGTGTTCTGGGCTACACTCCGACACGACTTGTACCGCTTTGGGGGGTCTGACTTTTACCAACCCCCTAGGCCCGCCATGCGATACTCATAGACGAACGGACCGGACTGTATGGATATTGTCACTGACAGGCTCAGTAGGGTGTCAGGCTGAGTTCGCTCACAGACGTCCCTTTTGGTCAATACCTGGTAGCCCGTTACGTATTGGCTTAGACCTATGACGTGCTAGTGGTTAAATCCCCAACCAAGGTGTTGACGAGTCTTTAGAGTCCCCCACATTCAGTTACTCAAGCTTTCGGACGAAAAGTTGTAGAGGCCGTATGGAGATATGGCAAGGTCCGATCAGATACGTGCGGTATTGCACGGATCAGGATCGGACAGTTTGTACTAGAGGCCGTATGGATATATGGCAGGGTTCGATCAGATACGTGCGGTATTGCACGAATCGGGATCGAACGGATATTACTAACCGGCTTTGGTTTAAGCCGGATTCTAGTATAGTACAGTGTAGATTTTGTCTCATTGCATTTGTATTTCGGTCGGAATACAAATGCGGGTGTGTATGCACAGTATCGGGGTTTTCCTGTAATTTATTGCGGGACCAGTTTTCTGGAGTAGCCAGTTTGCTTTCCGTTTCGGCCAATTTCCTTTGTATCGTTCATTGGCCGAAGATTGGTGGAGGAGGGCTTATTTGCATTGTTGCAAATAAGTATTTGTGGAGGGGTCTTTTGCATATTGGTTGGATCATGATGGTTGCACCATCTCTTGACCATTTGACTTCTTCTTTCATGATTGATTGACTTTGTGAGCCATCATGGTTGTTGTTGATGGGCTTTTGGAGTGGGGTTTTGGTTAAAATGATTCTTGATCATCATATCCTTTTTCTCTCTCTTTTGGATGATGGTTTTTCCCCCACTTGTTTTTCTCTCACTCACTCACCATTCCATCTTGATGGCCGGCCATTGATTGAGGGGGGGCTGTCCAATTTTTGAGAGGAGGGAAAAGAGTCTCTTTTCATGCTAAAAATCCCTTTGTTCATCAAATAAAAGATATAGTTCATCCCTCCACCAAAAGGCAATTCCTACAACCCCAAAATGAGACACAAGTTCTACACACCATTCTACAGCAAATCTTGGGCACGTCGACTAGCCAGCTTCGTGCCCGAGTTGCCTCGGTATTGAGGTGGGAGCCCATAAAAGATGCAGACGATGTGGTGCCCTTCCGGCAAGGAGGCGACGATCGGAGTTTCCGCAGGAGATCGGGACGACGACGAGAGACCGGAGGACTCGGATCAGTCGGTATATCTCTCTTCCCTTTCTTGTAGTTATCTAGGACTAGTTAATGGTTCGATCCGGGTATTAGTGCGCGGTGGTGCCAGTTCATGAAAAATTTAAGTATATCACCGCTTCCGCATTTTGGCCTCGGGATGGAGGCCGGGGCGCCGCCGTGCACTTACAGTGGTATCAGAGACTCGCCATTAACTTAGTCTAGCTTTGTTTAATGTGTTTACATTTCCGATCGACCAAAATTCCAAAATCCGCATTTTTGTTCACATCAGTTTTCTGTTGAAATTTTCTGGAGTCGAAAATTTTTTCAGGTTACAGAAAAGTGATCTACTAGAAAATATAAGAGTTCTGTGAAAATTCGATGCACTAACTCCACTACAGGAGCGCGGAACCGCGGCCAAACACTCCTTTGGGCCGCGGTTCCGCCGCACTATTTTGGGTTCGCTGCATCAAATTTCTACAGTATCTTTTTGGGCTGATTATAGGGGTTTTGGAATAATAACATTGGGCCCAGAATTTCTTGATCTGCTACAGTAATGCTTGGGGGCCCACTTGTTAAAATTTGATCGATCGGATATTTTAAACACATTATTTCACAGTATTTACATTATATCTGCGACCTGAATGTCACTTGATCGGTAAATCCAGTCTAACTGCTATAGCCCGGTTAGACGGATTTGCGAACGTGACTTTCACGTTGATTTTCTATGTATTACTGTGATGTTGCGGATCGGTCGTGGGGGATAGCCTGGATGCAATGCTAGTACCGTTGTGGTTGTATTATGTACATTTGATATTGCGGAGTGAGCGTCCGACATGTAGACTGCCGTCACTGCCTGTTTGTATTATTATTTTGGGGCACGGCCAGGTTGCGGTCGATGTACCCGTTGTATGTATATTTTACTTTCTGTACTAGGATTACCCCGCGGAGGGGTGCACGGATAGCCAGGTTCTAGAGGGCAACAAGCCCGCATCTCATGGCATTGAGAAGGAGGGGGCTTCACTCCAGAATTGGCGGGCTATTCGCCGCACTCGTAGGGGGTACAGGTTGACCCAGGAGGGGTGCCCAAGTTACCGGATTCCGTGAAGTGCTGGGTGGTCCATTCACTTTGCTGAAGGGGGCTGCCTCGCTTCAGGTTTTGGCGGGTAACTTGCCGCGCCCGTAGGGGTCTAGGATTTCATTGCACAGGCTATCCACGCGACCAGGGGAACGTCGGGTTTCAGTAGTGGCTCTGTGAAACCCGGGGATCCCAGATATCTGTATTGTTTATGTGATGCTGTTCATTTTCTGTGATGTTGCATTTTATCACGCCTTGAGCGAATATAATATATTGGTATATATATTAGTAGATGTTGTATATGTTTTGCATCCGCGCTAGTCCAGTCCCCGCTCTGTCGTTAGTTAGCTAACCTAACGGGTAATGACGGGACCCAGTGGCGAATGCGGATGGCATATACGTACATCAGTATATTTTCGTTCTTTGTGGTGTGATCTATTGATGGGACTGCTTTGATTCGGATCAATGCAAGTTAAAAACAAACCTAATCTGATGTTGTTGGAACACTTTTCAAAAAGCTGTTATTGCAAGGACGTTCACTTTTGTTTTGCATCGTGGTATTCAGTTGGAATATCCCGCTCCTCAGTCGACGAGGCAAGGGCCGAGATCCCTTCACCGGGAGTGACCCCTTGGACAAAAAGTTTGCGTCAGGGCAATGACTTCACTATAGCCGATTACTTTGCTTTGCATCGTGGTATTCAGTTGGAATATCCTGCACCTCATTCTACGGGGAAAGAGCCGAGATCCCTTCACTGGGAGTGACCTCTTTAGCAATGGTTTTCGTCACTATATTTTTTTAAAAAAGCTATCCGGTTCCTTCAACGATATCAAGTTCATTACGTTAAAGGTTTTCGCCAGAAACCATTCGTAGCCCTCCGTCATTTCATATGGATAGTCAATAGTATTCAAGCTGTGTTTGTTGGCCATAGTCAAGGCACAGTGTTTGGTAGCTATTGGGTGTTCATATGCTGCATAGATAGATGCGTTGGTTTGGGACAGTCGTATAGCCTTGTTGGCCCTAGTCAAGGGCTTGTACGGGTGGGTTCAAATCAACCTGGACAATGACGGGTAGAACTTGACATGTGACTTATGATTTGTTGGCCTTAGTCATGGTCATAAGAGCATGGGGCAAAAATCACATCGGGAGTTTCAAAAGAACTGAAACTTGCCAGATATGTGCATACCTTCTGGAGTGTGATACCGTGAGCGGATTCCGTCACGTTATCATGCGATGATAATTGGATCCCGATTCCCACTGATGAGTTAGTTTACTCCTCGGGTGACCCCGACTAATTCTTCTTTCAGGTTTGGAGGAGAATTTGAGGTACAGTAGTAGGTTTCCAGATTAGATAAATTGGTAACCATTCTGATCTAGGTTAGAGTGCACGCTGAGTGTTTCTTTTCTCTCTCTCTTTGGCAGCGACCATTGACCCGACCCTAAGACTATGACTCAGTGACCAAGTTAACCGAACCTTCTTAAACACTGGCTTTTGGATTGTCAGAGTTGCAAACCTCATTGCCGCTCTTACTTTTACCCTTTTCTCCAGGACACCCCGTATTACTACGAACGTCCACTTCCATTGGACAAAACCATCGTATGGTTAGATACGAACTCGGAAGAATTTATTCGAGGATGGTTTCAGGTTCTGGAGAAAACGGGTAGGATTATTCAGTTGTCTTTTCCTTTTACCTTCTCTCAGGTTATGAGTACTCCTTGGTTTAGGGGTAGTACACCTATTATGCAAATTGGATAGTCTTCTTCCAAACCATAGGCAGGTGCCGACCGGTAGGGAATGAAGAAAACCAATTAGCCTAACGATGGTGTACAGAAGGTATTAGGTTAAGACAAAGCAAGGGATTAGTAAGAGGGCAAAGTAAATTGCAACAGATATTCACGACCAAACCAAGTATTCCTTCGCCAATCCTAAATCACCTTTGTATTTCTCCAGGAAACTTGTTCACATCATAATATTGCAATTTATACGCCCCACTTTTTGTACAATTTATAAGTAAACAGGTGCTTTTGACGATCGTTTGTTACATGATACAGGATACAGACTTTTGAATCAAATACAGTGAAAAAGACCAAGATGATACAGGAAATGGACTTTTGACCAACCAGCACACGGATCCTACTCAAGCCGAGACGAACGTCAAGTGAAACGGTCAAAAAGATCCTTACAAGTTTCAATGAGAATCTGGAGAATACTAGAAAGCCCAACAGAGAAAAGAACAGTGAAAACAGAGAGCCCAAGAGAAGAGAAACCAAGCACAGAAAGATGGTGGGCCAAGCCCACTAAATGGTCGCGGATCCGCGGCCAAAGGCATGTCTTTGCCGCGGAACCGCGGCCATATGGTGCCCGTGTCGGCACCGACTTCTTGTGTCGGTGTGTCGTTTCATTGTTGGGATTTTTAGGGGGTAAATCAGTAAGTTCATGTCTACGAGAGTCTGTAACCCTAGCTTCACTAGTTACTTATAAATTGTAATCTAGATCTGTAAAAATGTATGCCTCTTTATAATCAATAAAAGTGAGATTTGTTGAAGAATTCAGAGCATCATCTTTTCTTGTAAGTCTTTAGTTTTATTTAATTCTTGCCTTAGTATAATCTTTTACTTGCCCTAGTTATTTAATTTTTGCTGTAGTGTAATCCTCCTTAATCTGCACCAAGTAGTTAACCTCTAAAACATAAACATAAAAATGTCTCTTTGCAACAATTCCCTAATGAGCGAGTAAAATCCTCGCTCGTTAGGGTTAGGAACAAGGGAGTAAGTGAGAGATGGATGTCTCTCACCTCCTTCAATGCCAACTTTTTTTAAAAACGAAATCTTCATGCATTCATATACGATCCGCCCCCTACGGCACCCTACCTACAAGGTAACGGTGAACCTTAGTATAAAAGGCCGGACTTATATGACATCCATGAAGATCACATCAATTAATAGGAAAGGATGGACAAGGATCTAGAGGAAGGAACTTTGTTTCTTCCCGATCATCCTAATCCCCTTTGCTAATAATTGTTGTGATATTTCTAAAAAGCTTAAATCATGGCATTGAAAGAGGTGAAAACATAGATCTCAACACCCCTACCTTCGACCTAACCCTAACGAGTCCTTTCTTATCACATAACTTCGTCTTTAAATCAATCGATAAAAACCAAACAACGATTTGAATCAACTCGTTATAACACAAAATCAGAAACTAACACATCCCTGCGGATCGACCCGTACTCACCGGCTAGCTGCGAAGCGACGCCGTTTCTGATTACGGTAAACTACAAATTTTTGGACTAATCAAATGGCGCCGTTGCCGGGGATGGCGTAATTTTCTCTTTTTGTATGATTTCGGGTTGATATAAACTTTGAAAAATTATAAAAATAAAAAAAAATACAAAATACAAAAATTAGCTTTTCATTATTTTTATCTGTTTGAAGGGTTTCCCGTTTGAATCTTGCAGGAACAGCGACGAATCACGGATCTGGAATTTTACAGAGAGCAAAACAAAAATTGGTACATAAAAACAGAGAGGAACTGAAGGTAAAGAACCACAGAATTTTTTCCAGAGGCCGATCTCTCTACTCGGCCGCTCTTCCGCCGCATAAGGGGCCTCCGGCCGCGCATCCGCGCTCCTAGTGACACGTCAGCACCTGAAATTTTCTGGTTTGACTTCTCATTCTCCCCTCTGCAACCTCCATATCTCTGTCTGTGAAAATTGTCTGCAGGAATTCTTTGCGTAAAAAGTCTTTCTCCCCCTTCTCGATAACAGATTTTCTGCAGGTTTCTTTGCGCCGCGCTAAAATTGATTGCAAGTGATTTTATTTGTTTTGCATATTTTAATCGGACTTAAGGGGCTATTTGACCAAACTTAGATTGGGTGGGGATTTCATCACCCTTCCCAGGACCCCAGAAAACACCTAAAGCATTTTGCATCGACCACCTTTAATTAAAAAAGATTAGACTCAGACCTAAGGACAGCGAGCTCAATAGGAAAAGGACTAGGGTAGGCATCGGCCGTTTATCCTAACCGACATTGCGGTGTCTAGGCTAGTGGTTATTAATTAGGCCCACTGTAGTGGTGGTTCCTTCCCACTTACCTGGCCGTATTTGTCCGTGAAGAGGCGGTTTGAGGCCTATTTCTAGCCCTAGTTAGGAGCTGTCTAGTAGACCTAGGCGACCCTAGATCTAGGCCTGATTGTGCATGTGTGGTTGATACAGTTGTGTCACGAGTCCGTTTTCAAAAACCTCTTTGCAAAACTCACACACACAAAAAAAAAAAACAAAAAAACAAATAAAAAACTTTTCAAAAACTTGCAACTTGCCGCTAAGAAAACTTGCACCTCACTTCCACCATCTCTCCTTCATTGACGTTATCTTACCCCCACATTCTGTTTTTCTATTTTTCTGACTGCACTACCCTTTAGTGTATGTCATCTTGGACTAGGGATACAGACGCCCGATTAGTCCGCGTTTCGTTGGTACCGACCAACGAACCCTTCGACACCGAAGTCGAAAATCCGTCCACTTTCTTACCCTCACCTTCAATTTCTTTCACCGAAGGTATGTTTGGATTTAACCCCAACAATACCTTACCGACGGGAAGGATTCCACCTCCACCAGGTGCGAATAACCCGAACCAGCCGCCTGTTGAAGCGCCCGCACGAGTTGCGCTCCAGGACCTCTTCTACCCCATCTGCACTTCTTTACCCACTTGTCTTTCACCCCCACCGGCAAATGGGGACAATTTTGAGATTAAACCACATTTCATCAATATGCTGCCGAAATTTCACGGTTTGGAAACTGAAGACGCATATATCTTTATTAATAAATTCCAAAATGTGTGCGCAATGATGAAAACGACCCAATTGAGTGATGACGCTATAAGGCTAAGGGTCATTCCTTTCACCTTATGTGACCTAGCCGAGAAGTGGCTATATAGCACCGCATCACATTCCATAAGGAATTGGGATGAGTTTGTGAAGGCTTTTCTGAAAAAGTTCTATCCTCACCATAAAACTGCCAGAATTCGAAATGAAATAATTCAATTCTCACAACTTCCATCCGAACCATTCTGGAAGTGCTTTGAGAGATTCAAGGACCTATTAGTTCAATGCCCTCACCATGGGATAGAAAGTTGGCAACTTTGCCAAACAATATACAAGGGATTGAACTCGGCAACGAAGCAGTTGCTAGAAACCATCTGTCAAGGTCATTTTCTCTCTAAGTCTAATGATGAGGCGTGGCAGTTTCTCGAGGATCTTAGTGAGCAGACAATACAGTGGGAGAGCACAAAGACCACATCAGCTTCTAGTGGTCAATCTAGGGCAGGCATACATCAAATAGAGATGTCGATTGCTATGAAGGCCGAGATGGCCGCTCTTACGAAAAAGCTAGAAGCGATCGAGACCAAAATCTCGTCGTCTTCTCCTGCCCCTGCTATGCCCCCACGTACTGTTTGTGCTTGTTGTGCGGATCCATCGCACCTGACTGAAGAGTGTCCTTATAATGCATCTACACAAGGACAGGATCAAGTCAATGCTGCATTCCAGCAACGACAAAGGAACGATCCGTATTCTTCGACGTATAATCCGGGGTGGAGGAGTCACCCAAACTTCGCTTGGAACCAAAATCAACAATTCCAAGGAAATAATAATAATTTTCAAAGACCTCCTCCACCACAACAACAACAAGCACCCTCGCAAACTCAATATCAACCGCAACAATTTCAACAACAACCTTACCCTAATCAGGTGAACAACTTTGTGCCGAACAATGCGTACCAGCCAAACAATTATGTTCAACCTAATAATGATAAGGTTAGCTCGCTCGAAAGAAGTCTAGATGCGTTCCTTAAGCAATCTACACAGTCTACAGCAAGACTTGAGACTTCTAGTCAAACTTTAGTGCAAAATAGTGCCTCCCATGATCAGAGTATCAAATCTATAGAGGCACAAATTGCACAACTCAATGCAGCTTTGAGCGAGCGCGAAAAAGGAAAACTCCCGTCTCAACCGTTGCCCAACCCCGGTCACGCACATGCTGCACACAATCAGCAAAATCATAACGTAAATGCTGTGACCACGTTGAGATCGGGAAAAGTGTTGCGGAACAATGTGGGCATTAACAATGACACCCCTGCCGGTGGGTCTTCTTCATCTTCTTCACCATCTTCTTCTTTAGATCCTATTCTCCACCCTTCACATGGCTCTACCTCTTCTAGCTTGAACGGACCTAATTCTCACGACATGAACACATCTACACGAGGTACCGTTCCAACTCGACAATCTGATCCACAAAAATTGGACTCAACCACCTTTCAAAATGTTCCTTTTCCTAATCGGTTGAGATCCAATAAACCAACTCCTCAAATGGAAAAGATTGTCGAGTTGTTCAAACAGGTTAGCATAAACATCCCTCTTTTGGATGCAGTTCAGCAAGTTCCTTCATATGCCAAAATTTTAAAAGACTTGTGCACCAAAAAGAGGAAGTCGCAAGTGCCAAAGAAAGTTTTTGTGGCCAGTGCTATTAGTGATGCTCTTGTAAATTCCCTTCCCCCAAAACAAAAGGACCCCGGGTGTCCTACCATTTCGATAACAATTGGGGACAAGAATATCAATAGAGCACTATTAGATCTTGGCGCGAGCGTCAATTTGCTACCTTATTCTGTGTACGAGCAATTGGGCGTTGGAGAGCTTAAGCCCACTCACTGTACTCTCCAAATGGCCGACCGGTCAATAACTCATCCTAGGGGAGAGCTGGAGGATGTGTTAATAAGAGTAGGGAATTTCATTTTCCCCGTTGACTTTATAGTGATGGATACACAACCTGTTGCAAACCCCCGGAACCAAATTCCGGTAATTCTAGGTCGACCATTTTTGGCTACTTCCAACGCAGTGATCAATTGTCGTAACGGTTCAATGAACCTATCTTTCGGCAATATGACAATTGAGCTCAATATTTTCAAGTTAGGAAGTCAGCCTGCTGAGCCCAATGCTAGCGTACTTGACATTTGCTCGATCAATGAGATCGCGGAGGAGGACTGTGAGTTCGAGAATTTTTTATTCGACCACAGCAATGTTAACGCCACTAGTGCGTTCCTCCTAGAATCCGACTCAGCTTTCGCGGCGGATAACGATTTTGAATGTTTTACATTCGTCGACGACTTCGAAGACTCATCACCTGATTTGGAGTCTTTTGCTTTTGCGGATGAGTTAGTAGAACCATCCGACACTGTTGGGTACACTCGGTACGAACCTTTGATGGAATCATTCGAGTTTGAAACAACTACCCCTTTGCTACCATCTATTGTTTCACCTCCTAAACTCGAATTAAAGCTTTTGCCGACGCACCTAAAATATGCATATCTAGGTGATAATGAGACCTTACCTGTCATTATATCAACTTCTCTAGCTCTTGAGCAAGAGAAGGCTCTCTTGACGGTCTTACTTAATAATCGGCAAGCTTTCGGCTGGTCTATGGCGGACATTAAGGGGATTAGTCCCCTCATAGTCGAACATCATATACACTTAATGGATGATGCCAAGCCAGCACGAGATCCACAAAGGCGCCTCAACCCCATCATGAAAGAGGCGGTTAAGAAGGAAATTGTCAAATGTCTGGATAGCGGTATCATTTACCCTATCTCGGATAGCCAATGGGTTAGCCCAATCCACGTCGTGCCCAAGAAATCGGGCATTACGGTCATTGAAAACGAGGCAAATGAGTTGATTCCTACTCGCACCCAAATTGGGTGGCGAGTCTGCATAGACTATAGGAAACTCAATGCCGCAACAAGGAAGGACCACTTTCCCTTACCTTTCATTGACCAAATGCTCGAGCGATTGGCAGGGCACGAGTTCTACTGCTTTCTCGATGGCTATTCCGGTTACAATCAAGTCCCCATCGCCAAAGAGGATCAAGACAAGACAACATTCACTTGTCCCTTTGGCACTTTTGCTTATCGTCGCATGCCCATTGGGTTATGCAACGCACCCGCGACATTTCAGCGGTGTATGATGGGGATCTTTTCAGACATGGTCGAAAAGTTCTTGGAGATTTTTATGGACGATTTCTCCATCTTTGGCGACTCCTTCGACGAGTGCTTACGCCATCTTGACGCTGTTCTTACCCGCTGCAGGGATAAGAACCTAACATTAAATTGGGAGAAATGCCATTTCATGGTGCAAGAGGGCATTGTTCTAGGACATGTCATTTCGCAAAACGGCATCGAGGTAGACAGGGCTAAAATCGAAGTGATTTCTAACCTACCTCCCCCAAAGTGCGTCAAAGATATCAGAGCCTTCCTTGGCCACGCCGGTTTCTACAGACGGTTTATCAAGGACTTTAGCAAGATTGCTAGACCCTTGACTCTCTTACTGGCCAAGGACACGACCTTCGCTTTTGACTCCGCATGCACTGAAGCATTCGAGTCGTTAAAACATTCACTTATCACTGCACCCATCCTCTCATCTCCTGACTGGACGCACCCTTTTGAAATCATGTGCGACGCATCAGACTTTGCAATTGGTGCTGTTCTTGGACAGCACATTAATAAGATGCCGCACGTGATTTATTATGCCAACCGAACACTAAATGAGGCCCAACTTAATTACACAACAACAGAGAAAGAATTTTTAGCTGTTGTGTTTGCACTTGAAAAATTTCGGCCTTATTTAATCGGCTCTCCAGTAGTTGTTTATACTTGTAACGTTTTGAAAATCGTTTCGGTGAAATTTCGAAAAATCGGTAAAATAAGGGTGTTTTCGGTAAAAAGTCAAAATACAAATATCTTATTATAAAAATTAAATATACATATTCTAGCTATGTAATTGCTATTATTTGGTGTTTATTGAGCCGCTGGTGAAATTTCAAATTTTCTGAAAAAAATATTATTTTATTATTATTTTAAGCCGTCACTAATACATTTAATTAGGGAAAATTACAAATTGGAATGAGTTGAAACAAATTTTGTGCATCATAAAACATTAAATAAAAAATTTGTCATGTGGTTTTGGAACGAAATCATTTGCCAAAACGGTTTAGAAATTATTGAGGGAAAAAGGCTTTTTTTAGCGTAAATGGATGTTTGGGGTACTGTATTTATCATTTTCCATCACCCCACACCCATACCCACACTCACACACCCCCATTTTCCCTCCCCCTTGGCTGAATTCAGCAGCCCCCCTCTCTTGTCCCCACTTGTTTTGCAAAAGAAAAGAAAAGGAAAAGAAAGGATAAAAGAATGTATAAGAATGGGCCTTTGACTTTTCTTTGACTTTGAAACCAACACTCGATGTCGATGTCCAAACGTCAAACCATCGAGAAAAACCCAAACGCACCCATTTGCGCATTCACAAACACTAATTATAATATGAAATAGGTTAGAATTCACAAAAACCTCAAACTCACTTTAAAAGCTATTTTTCCGAAAACCTAGTAAGCAAACTTTTCCATTTTAGTACAAAACTAAGTGTTTTAATGATTTTAGTGGCTACAATGCTCACTAAATATCTTAACTAAGCCACCCAAACCATTACTAGATTTTAAACTTACTCATTTCCATAAATCCCAAAATTCTAGTTTGCAATTTAGCTTAAATAGTAAAATTCTAAAATACAATTTGCAAACTAGTTACTAGGTTTGATTTAACATGCCTTAATATGATAAATTACACACTTAAACCATGTTCAAATGATATAAAACCCTAACTAGATTTAAATCTCACATATATATGCATTTCATAAAAACCTAGTTTACATAAAAGCTTATTTATTGCAAATTTTAAATTAACAAATTGCAACTAGCAACTAGATTAGGTTTTACATTTCCACAAGATGATAATCTACACTTGATTATCCTATTAGTGATGGTTAAACCCAAATTAGCTTCAAACCATACTCTTGAATTCTCAAATTAGCAACAAGAGCAAAATTAACACTTTAACAACTTAGCCTTAAGAGATTAACTAACTAATTAAGCAAAAATGGTTAGAATTTATACCCAATGAATTGAAGATCCACAAGCACACACATAGCCTCCCAAATTGGAATCTTGTTCCCTAGATCCATGCAATTTTGGCTATAGAGAAATGGGTAGGAGTCGGATTTTGATTTTGTGAGGGTTTGTGTTGATTTTTGTTGATTTTTTTTGAAGGAAATGGAGGTGAAGGAAGATGGATACTTGGAGAAAATGGAGGGGGGGCTGGTTCTGGCCGAAAATGGGGAGGGTGAGGTGTGTGGGAGAGTGAGAGAGAGAGAGTGTTGGTTTCAAAGTCAAAGAAAAGTCAAAGGCCCATTCTTATACATTCTTTTATCCTTTCTTTTCCTTTTCTTTTCTTTTGCAAAACAAGTGGGGACAAGAGAGGGGGGCTGCTGAATTCAGCCAAGGGGGAGGGAAAATGGGGGTGTGTGAGTGTGGGTATGGGTGTGGGGTGATGGAAAATGATAAATACAGTACCCCAAACATCCATTTACGCTAAAAAAAGCCTTTTTCCCTCAATAATTTCTAAACCGTTTTGGCAAATGATTTCGTTCCAAAACCACATGACAAATTTTTTATTTAATGTTTTATGATGCACAAAATTTGTTTCAACTCATTCCAATTTGTAATTTTCCCTAATTAAATGTATTAGTGACGACTTAAAATAATAATAAAATAATATTTTTTTCAGAAAATTTGAAATTTCACCAGCGGCTCAATAAACACCAAATAATAGCAATTACATAGCTAGAATATGTATATTTAATTTTTATAATAAGATATTTGTATTTTGACTTTTTACCGAAAACACCCTTATTTTACCGAATTTTCGAAATTTCACCGAAACGATTTTCAAAACGTTACAATCTTCCCCCCTTAAAGAAATTCGGTCCCCGAATTTAAATTCAAACTCCCCCAAATACTAAAACATCTAAGAAAAACAATCAAGTCGTCGGGGCTCCGAAATTGTAACTACATAAAACAAATCGCAGCGCAGCGCATGCGCTTGAAAAATGAGCATATAACTCAAATCGAAACTCCGTCAAGCATCCCGCAATCATCGGAGTCATGGAGAAGACATCAATGCCAAATCCAAAACAAAACCAATATGCCATAACTCGAAACTATACATGTAAATATCGAATCTATATATGTAAGTATCTGAAGGAAATGCATGCCAAATCTCTTTAAGTCGCTGTGCACGTGTATAACACTGCACAGTGGCGGACGTCTATCATAAGGAAATAACTATATACATATATACCTTTGTTTGAAATGTACGTTCCGCCGTTTTGGAAACAATTTAGAAGGGTCTCCTTGTTTTAAACATTTCGTGTCATATCAGACACGTAGGTAAATACTGAGGCTATAGCTCGCTTTTTGGAAATCCCTTCAATAACTATCAATGCATGCAAAATGTATTCAGGTACTGTCCTCTGACTAGTCCTGCTCAGTGCGGAAACACATAACAATATCATAAAAACGTACTGCTCTATAAGAAATCAATCCCAAAATATGCACATGAATACTACGTGCGTCTGGTGCGCACAGAAATCAAAATCCATGAATGTGCCATACATGCGCACTGAAACAACATCTAAGTGTATCGGGTGTGCACGAAACATCTGTCGTAGGCAACGTGTGTGCCTGACAGCAAAATCAGGTGCATCTGACATGCACGAAAAATCTCGAATTAGTGCATCTGGTGTGCACCAAATCGCATCTCGTAACAGGCGCCCAACAGGCGCTAAAAATCCAATCCGGTGCATAAAATGCACAAAACAAATGTCGAGCATCACCCTCGAAATCGAAATCCAGTGTATCCAAGTGCACAAAATACATGTCACTGCACTGCCAGCATATATAAACTATACAGAGTGCAGGAACCAAATCGCGTGCGTGCATACGCACAAAATCAACTCAACTGTTTAAAACCGTAAAATCACAAACATGTGAAACTAAAGCACGAAAACGATATCAAGTGAAACACTGTGCAAAGATCGTAAATCCTCAATCATCAAAATCAAATCATACGAATAAATCACCCAAAACATCGAAATCAATAATGGCGGAACAGTACCGCTCAAGTGCATCCTCTAAGAATCTCGGGCCAACTGTCGCGGTCACTAGTGGGACGTCTCGTCGATGATCATGAACTCTGGCCTGCTGGTGTGCGTAACATGACCACTCCTGGGTCCAAGTCTTCTCCGTGGATTACCAATCTCACAATCCATCGGCTCATCGGCCCTGTCAAGGCAGCATATCACTGGCGTCGGCCTCTGGCTCTCTGAATGCACGTGACACATCTGATCCTAGGTGCAAGTATCATTGCAGCAGTGTCCTGGAAGGAATCCTGCTCACGGTCTCTTCCATGTCTCGTCTCTGCCAACTGTCCGGAAGTCATTGTCCTTTCCTATATCTGCATCTTGCTCTGGAACGACTGCATACTCATCGCGACTCCTTCTGGAAGGTAAGTCCAAGTACCATGCATCGGCATGCGCATCGCCTCTCTGATGTCGGCGGAGTGGAACGTCATCTCATCTAGATCTGGTGCGAACCTCTTATTCCACTTTCCTCTAATGTCGTCTGCCTTGGACTCGTCTCGTCGCGGCTGCATGGACTGAGCTCCAACGGCTATCCTCGTATCTGGAGTCTCCCAAGAATGCATCTCACCAACTAGCATCCGAATTAAGTCGAGCCATCCGATCGAGTCCTCAAAACCTCATAATCCCCCAAGAGCTCAACCTCTTGGGCACAGTTTAATAGTATCGAGTACATACCACAGCATCGGTGGTCCAGCCGTAGAAGGGCAAACCCAAGCCTCACTAATGGCGCCGTAGAACTGCCGCAAACCCGAAGGTTCAAAGGCTTTCACACGGTCATTAAGTCGAGTTAGGGTTTCATTCTTCTAGAGGGACCATAGAATTGCCTGCATGTCTTTCCGACTACTTTAAACTTGGAATAATAGGTTTCTGACATTCGATCGTCTCTGTCGACTCCCAATGTCTCCACGTGAAGTCGTCTCTAGCTGGAATCAATCTATCTGATGACCTCGCATCGGGTTAGGCGAACGATCCACATGTCCTAGTCATTCATCCACGATGACTAGCGACCTTCTATCATCTCTTAGTACAACTGGTTCTGCACTAACTCCAGCATCTGGGGCAATACCTCGTCTTTCGCAGCAATAACTGGCTCGCTCGTCTGCACGCCGAACAGTGCCTCGATCATCATGAATAAGCAACACACCAACGGTCATCAAGATCTGGCTGGCCTCTATCATTGGCTCAATCCTCTAGTGTCGATCAGCACCTCCGAGTAACCTCATAAAGGCGATCCGCCAAACGCTCGTGGCGCGGAAACACAGTCAAAAGACACCTCTCTATAATCGGGTGTCGCCGGAATCATGCCCTAGTCAGTCCTCGTTCGTGCCGAGCTCGTGCTGACCGCAACTCTAGCCGAAGCTCTACCTGCCCGTAATCGTGGCAGCAAAACCAAACTGGTACCGATGAGGCTAGATCAGGAAGGAATATAATACTGAACAAGGAAATGTACATCCTAAGGCTTCTTAAGTGGAGTGGCGTGTCGTAAATATGCCGCGGAACATACCAACGGTACGTCACTCTACTTTAGTCACCTATTCCATCAACCAAGGGTCATCCTACGCTCCGAAGGTAAAACCTAACGCTCTGATACCAACTTTGTCACGACCCGAAAGTACGGAACATGACCGGCACTTAAACTACGAACGTCTCGAGGCGTACGTAATCTAAGTAAACCGAAAACCCAGAAATCCAAACCAAGAAGAGTAGTAGAGAGTAGAAAAACTAACTTAAAGCAAGTAATTTCAATAGCATAAGCCGAATTATGCGGTTTTTAAAACATCAAAAGTTTACTGAAAATTTCGGCAGAGTCTCCTTTGTAAATACTGGCCCCCAAACGGGATACAACATGAATAGTATACGAAATCAAGAAAAAGGCATCCCCAAGCGGGAGCTAGCTCTTCGTCAATCGACGGTCACAACCACACAAACAATAAAATATACAACGCCAACGGCGAGGATCAAAACTCAAAAGGAAACTCAAAATCCACCAGAAATATAACGAGCGACTCAAAGGTCAAAAGAATAAACAACACTGGTCTCTATCTCAAAAAAATACATGTTTGGTTGATGGAATTTACTAGATACAACGGAATAATATTATACAAGGTAATATGATGGGTACGATACAAGAAAAACCCACCTACTAGCAAGTCACCCGAATGAAATTGAGCCCGCAAAGCCGTAATGAAACCTGTACGGCAAACCTGCAAGAAACTGGGGCACAACGGGGGTGAGTTGCCAACTCGTAAATAGAAAAATATCTACGCACAGAAATCGCATAAATAACGCAACCTAGGTCAATGATCATAAAATATCCTCAAATATATGTATAACAGGTAGCCTATGACAATGTCTAGGGTAAAATCTAACCCGAGTATAATTTCATGTGCCCGTGTCAGTGCCTCAGGTAGCAATATATCATATGAATGAGGTATGAATGCATGAAAACAGAATACATGTAAATGGAGAAACTGTTTTCATAAATTAGTGAGATTTCCTTTGTATTTTTAAAATGAGGTATCATAAATGAAATCAGCATCAACGGTGTCTAGCATCGACACAAAACATAAATCTCAATGTCTCAAAACCTCAGGCTCCGGCCATCCGGACTGGCCCATATCATCAAATCTCAGTACCTCAATATCTCGAAATCTCAATGTCTCAATCTCAATATCTAGGGCGCCGTCAGTCCAGACCGGCCCCTACCATCCATCTCAAGACCACGACGGTATCCTCCGGATATCCGACGCGTCGGGTAAAATCACCGGTAGGTAGTCTCCCCCTGCCAGGCTCATCGTCATCACCACGAGCTTCTTGCCCCGGGGTACCTTACCGGGTCCACCATGTACCCGAAACGGTTCATCCAACTCCTCGAATCGGGTCTCCAAATCTATCAGCAAACTCATGGTGGACGACTCATACATCATGGGAAAAACCGCGCTTTTTATTTAAAAAGAGAAAGAAGAAGTTTGTATATGTTTTGCGGTTTTCCCCAAATCCAGAAAATCTCATGGAAATCCAAATCCAAAACCTCAATAGCACGTAAAAAGTGAATATATGCATGAGAATCCATGAATGCGGCATAAAAATGAATAACAGTATGCATGAGGTAGCAGGTAATAACTATAATGTCTAAACTAACATATAGGGCAAGTACACTAATATCATGTCTAAACTATTAGCTAACAGGCTATGTCAAGCAATAATATTTTCTAAGGTGTACGTGACATGGCAATTACCGATGAAGATGTGTGTGAGCCGGCAAGTAAGTGTACGTGGTACATACGCATCATCGGTAATGGTGCTGGTGTCCTAACCACAAGATATCAACAGTAGAATATGAAGCATATGATGCGGAGCAAACAACAATAATGAACGGGAGCTGAATACTAGACACAACGATAATTAATCTGTTTTAACCTAATATAAGTCCTACAATGGTGCCTTTTGAAATAACACGAATCGTGGGGTTTTGAAAATAGGGGCTACGGTGTTTTTAAGAAAAGATACGTTTTTTGAAATATCCGTAGGATCCCTTAGGCTGTCTTTAAAAATACGCACGATTCGTAAGCTTTGAAATAGGTAGGAACCGAATCTAATCTAACAACTAACTAAACTAAAGGGCTACGCTATAAACTAGACTACAGGTAAGGAAACCGCCTAACATCTGAGTCGATACATATACATACCTGTATATGTATTAGTCGGTGATCCCACCTCAATAATATCATATCCGATACCATATCTATAATCAGACATCCCAAGTCAAGAGTGCGGATCAATCATCAAGATATAGCTCGTACGTAAATCCGTCGTACGGCATCCCCAAATCTGGGTACGGGTCAATATCATATTCCTCACACTATTCCTCTGGTATCCTCTTTATCCAAGATCATAGTCTAGGATACTGACCTATGTCTAGTACAATACTAATATCCTCAATATACTCATGATCTGACTACTGATCGACAATCTCGTACAAACCGATATCGTCAGCACATATCATCATCAAGGGGTATACATCGCCCGATACGGCCTAATATCAATATCCTAGCATATTATGTCGTATCGGGCGATGTATACCCCTTGATGATGATATGTGCTGACGATATCGGTTTGTACGAGATTGTCGATCAGTAGTCAGATCATGAGTATATTGAGGATATTAGTATTGTACTAGACATAGGTCAGTATCCTAGACTATGATCTTGGATAAAGAGGATACCAGAGGAATAGTGTGAGGAATATGATATTGACCCGTACCCAGATTTGGGGATGCCGTACGACGGATTTACGTACGAGCTATATCTTGATGATTGATCCGCACTCTTGACTTGGGATGTCTGATTATAGATATGGTATCGGATATGATATTATTGAGGCGGGATCACCGACTAATACATATACAGGTATGTATATGTATCGACTCAGATGTTAGGCGGTTTCCTTACCTGTAGTCTAGCTTATAGCGTAGCCCTTTAGTTTAGTTAGTTGTTAGATTAGATTCGGTTCCTACCTATTTCAAAGCTTACGAATCGTGCGTATTTTTAAAGACAGCCTAAGGGATCCTACGGATATTTCAAAAAACGTATCTTTTCTTAAAAACACCGTAGCCCCTATTTTCAAAACCCCACGATTCGTGTTATTTCAAAAGGCACCATTGTAGGACTTATATTAGGTTAAAACAGATTAATTATCGTTGCGTCTAGTATTCAGCTCCCGTTCATTATTGTTGTTTGCTCCGCATCATATGCTTCATATTCTACTGTTGATATCTTGTGGTTAGGACACCAGCACCATTACCGATGATGCGTATGTACCACGTACACTTACTTGCCGGCTCACACACATCTTCATCGGTAATTGCCGTGTCACGTACACCTTAGAAAATATTATTGCTTGACATAGCCTGTTAGCTAATAGTTTAGACATGATATTAGTGTACTTGCCCTATATGTTAGTTTAGACATTATAGTTATTACCTGCTACCTCATGCATACTGTTATTCATTGTTATGCCGCATTCATGGATTCTCATGCTTATATTCACTTTTTACGTGCTATTGAGGTTTTGGATTTGGATTTCCATGAGATTTTCTGGATTTGGGGAAAACCGCAAAACATATACAAACTTCTTCTTTCTCTTTTTAAATAAAAAGCGCGGTTTTTCCCATGATGTATGAGTCGTCCACCATGAGTTTGCTGATAGATTTGGAGACCCGATTCGAGGAGTTGGATGAACCGTTTCGGGTACATGGTGGACCCGGTAAGGTACCCCGGGGCAAGAAGCTCGTGGTGATGACGATGAGCCTGGCAGGGGGAGACTACCTACCGGTGATTTTACCCGACGCGTCGGATATCCGGAGGATACCGTCGTGGTCTTGAGATGGATGGTAGGGGCCGGTCTGGACTGACGGCGCCCTAGATATTGAGATTGAGACATTGAGATTTCGAGATATTGAGGTACTGAGATTTGATGATACGGGCCAGTCCGGATGGCCGGAGCCTGAGGTTTTGAGACATTGAGATTTATGTTTCGTGTCGATGCTAGACACCGTTGATGCTGATTTCATTTATGATACCTCATTTTAAAAATACAAAGGAAATCTCACTAATTTATGAAAACAGTTTCTCCATTTACATGTATTCTATTTTCATGCATTCATACCTCATTCATATGATATATTGCTACCTGAGGCACTGACACGGGCACATGAAATTATACTCGGGTTAGATTTTACCCTAGACATTGTCATAGGCTGCCTGTTATACATATATTTGAGGATATTTTATGATCATTGACCTAGGTTGCGTTATTTATGCGATTTCTGTGCGTAGATATTTTTCTATTTACGAGTTGGCAACTCACCCCCGTTGTGCCCCAGTTTCTTGCAGGTTTGCCGTACAGGTTTCATTACGGCTTTGCGGGCTCAATTTCATTCGGGTGACTTCCTAGTAGGTGGGTTTTTCTTGTATCGTACCCATCATATTACCTTGTATAATATTATTCCGTTGTATCTAGTAAATTCCATCAACCAAACATGTATTTTTTTGAGATAGAGACCAGTGTTGTTTATTCTTTTGACCTTTGAGTCGCTCGTTATATTTCTGGTGGATTTTGAGTTTCCTTTTGAGTTTTGATCCTCGCCGTTGGCGTTGTATATTTTATTGTTTGTGTGGTTGTGACCGTCGATTGACGAAGAGCTAGCTCCCGCTTGGGGATGCCTTTTTCTTGATTTCGTGTACTATTCATGTTGTATCCCGTTTGGGGGCCAGTATTTACAAAGGAGACTCTGCCGAAATTTTCAGTAAACTTTTGATGTTTTAAAAACCGCATAATTCGGCTTATGCTATTGAAATTACTTGCTTTAAGTTGGTTTTTCTACTCTCTACTACTCTTCTTGGTTTGGATTTCTGGGTTTTCGGTTTACTTAGATTACGTACGCCTCGAGACGTTCGTAGTTTAAGTGCCGGTCATGTTCCGTACTTTCGGGTCGTGACAATACTGATCATTCGGCTCTTCGCCACCTCTTTGCGAAGAAGGATGCTAAGTCTAGGTTAATACGTTGGATCCTTTTATTGCAAGAATTTGACCTTGTCATTAAGGACAAATAGGGATGTGAAAACGTAGTAGCTGATCACCTATCACGACTCCCTTCTTCGCCCACGCTCGATCTTCCAATCTCTGACGTTTTTCCCGACGAACAGCTCTTGACTGTTTCTTGCGAACCATGGTTCGCCGATATTGTAAATTATTTAGCCACCGGCCTGATTCCTAATGATTTGTCGAAACAGGATAAGCTTCGATTTTTATCCCAAGTAAAGCATTTTTACTGGGATGAACCCTATCTTTTCAAATACTGTTCCGACCAAATCATTCGTCGGTGTGTGCCCGAGAGTGAGGTCAAGAGCGTGCTGTCTTTCTGCCATGATCAAGCATGTGGCGGGCACTTTGGCCCAAAGAAGACAGCCGAAAAAGTTTTGCAGTGTGGTTTCTATTGGCCACGACTCTTCAAGGATGCATTTGAATACTGCAAAACTTGCTCCCGGTGCCAACATTTGGGCCGGATTTCGCGGAGAAACGAAATGCCACTCCAACCCATTTTGGTAGTGGACATTTTTCATGTTTGGGGTATAGATTTTATGGGACCATTTCCTAACTCTTTTGGAAATGTGTATATTCTGTTGGCGGTTGACTACGTTTCTAAGTGGGTCGAGGCTGTGCCCAGCCGAACGAACGATAATAAAGTTGTCGTTCGATTCCTTAAAGAACACATATTTTCTCGATTCGGGCACCCTCGGGCGATTATAAGTGATAATGGTTCTCACTTCTGCAATAGGACTTTCGAGTCCTTGATGCGTAAATATTCTATCACCCACAAATTGTCAACGCCATATCACCCCCAAACATGTGGGCAAGCCGAGGTTTCGAATCGGCAAATAAAGCAAATTTTGGAGAAAACAGTTTCTAAAAACCGTAAGGATTGGTCGCTTAAATTGATAGATGCACTATGGGCTTTCCGTACTGCATATAAAACCGATCTGGGTATGTCTCCATACAGGCTTGTATACGGGAAGGCTTGCCACCTCCCAGTGGAGATCGAGCACAAAGCTTTCTGGGCTATCAAAGAGCTAAATTTTTCTTTAGGAGATGCGGGCAGCAACAGAAAGCTGCAACTGAATGAGTTGGAGGAGCTAAGGGATGAGGCATATGACAATGCCATAACTGCTAAAAACCGAGCCAAGGTGTTCCACGATAAACACCTTTTACGAAAAACTTTTGAACCTGGTCAACAGGTTCTACTTTATGACACTCGGTTACACTTGCATCCTGGTAAGCTCAGGTCCAGATGGAGAGGACCTTTTGTGGTCCGCACCGTTTATCCGCACGGTGCGGTTGATCTTGAGAACTCTAAAGACGGTACCTTATTTAAGGTAAATGGGCATCGACTAAAACCGTTCTTCACTGCGGATCCTTCGGAGGAGCTCCTGTTTTTGCAGGAGCCGCTTTACACTGATTGATCTTCCTCCGCTTTCACCCCCGAACTTTGTTTCCCAAGGACACTATTTCAAATAAGTTTGGGGGTGTGTATATCATTTGTATGTACATTTCCAAAATACCTTAAAAATAAGATAATATAAATAAATAAATAAATAAAAAAATTGGACTAAATTGCAAATGTGTAGATTAATAGCTGCATTTACGAATAAAACCCTCACCCTTGAGGGTGTTTTTTGTAAATCACCCCTTTCCCCCTATATAATGAACCCGAGCCCTCCTGCCTTCACACCCTAAATATTTCATCTTCAGCAAACCCTAGCCGCCACCTCCTGTCCCCTCCAGAAAAATTTCGCCGAGCTTCCACCAGACTGTCGCACAACCGCCGCATCCGCCGCCTCACGCCGCTGATCCGCCGCCGTCTCGACTCTTCTCCCCCTGAAATTTTCAGGGGAGGTACATATTCTTGTTTCCTCTCTGTTATTACATATACTTCACTGTAGAAATTTAAAATGGCCCACAAAATGCAGTACGAGAGAGATTTCTCACCGGTGTTCGCACACGAGATCTATGGTTCATACTTCCCACACGAAATTGCACAGAGGGGATGGAATTTCCTCCTCTATAACCATGGATCTGCATTTGCTGTCCCTAGCTTAGTTACCCAATTTTATGAGTCAATGGAAGAGAATAGCCTAGACAACTTAGGTTATATTAAACTGATTTGGGGAAATAATGAAATTCGCATTGATAGGGATATGATACACGAGGTTACACTGATACCACGTGTACCGGCACACGAACAACCCCTTCGCTTTGAAGATTATATTCCTTTAATGGGTAATGACTATGCGCGAGAACCGCGCAAGGGGATCCAAGCACGGACCCTCTTCGCAAATGTTTTAACTGTGTGCCGGTGGGCACAAAACAATATTTTTGGAAGTTCTCACAATACAACCTTTTTCACCCCTTCCTTACATGTCGTTCATACTTTAATGACGAAAAACCCTAGATTCGACATGTGCACAGTTTTGCTATACTCCATAGGTTCGGGTAAACTAAGTAGTGTATATCCATGTCCCATGCTCGTGACCCAACTCTGCCGTTATTTCCTCCCAGCCGAGGAATTTGACTCTTATTTGACAGAAGGTACCATAGTTCGACCACTTTTAGAGGGCGTCTCATCGTCTTACTCTAGACTGACGGATATTTGGACACGGACAGAGCCGGGAGAAAACATACCTGCACACACCCCCAGCTCGAGCTCGACTTCGAGCGGGGAAGAGCTAACTCCCCAAGAACATGCGCGATTAATGAGAAGAACAGTGAGGAGATTAGACTCTTTGCGGGATGAGTTTCGGGCAACGGCACGAGAGCACGACCGTCGGTTGACGGAGATTGAGAGGGGGATACAAACACTGTTGGCTAGGGGGGAGAGATCACGTTCACGCTCACGAGCGCGACGTGGGGCCGGGCAGTGAGGGCACTGCTTTGTTCAAGTTTGGGGGTATTAGAGGTGATGTATATAGTTATCCTTGCATTGCATATTGTATATATATCTTTGTTTTCCTTTTGCATAGTTATTTCTGCATTGCATTTTTATAAAAATCATAAAAATTTGAAAATTTGAAAAAAAAAATAAAAAATTAGAAAACTAAAAAACCCATAAAAATTGAGAAAATTTCAAAAATTAAAAAAATTATTGTATTCAATTTTGGTTAATTGACTTGAGTTGATAAAAAGGTTAACTAGCTAGGAAAAACTAGATCTTAGACTTAGTAAATTAAAAACCCTAAAAATAACCTTCCTTAAAGTTTAACGGTAGAAAGTATATGTCTTTGTAGGTTATCTAGAAATAGGCAAATTTTGGGTTCAGTTCTTGGGCTAAGTCGAAACGAAGGAAAAGTATTAAAACTTTTATTAGAGTATAAGTTTGAAAAATAGTTCCTAGCTTAAGTCTAAATTCTGAAAACATGTACCCTACAAAATGCACAAACACGCACCTTGAAATTTGGATTAGTAGAAGAGACCTTGAAATACTCTTGTCTAACGTCCTTAGCACAATGAAAAAGAAAAAAATGGACACTGGTTTTTGTGATTACTTAAGGCTAAAAAAAATATATATAGAAAAATATTTAGCAAAGGTGCTACTACTAAAAGCCTTGGGTGTTGCAAAACTAGGAAGTACGCCTTAAAGTGCTAACGCATCTTGTAATCGGTTGTTGGTACCTCAAGAAGTATTAACAGTCGCATGAAGGATGTGAAAGCGAAGTCTCACAAGTGCTTTGGACAATGGACGGGAGTACGATTGCTTGATTTGAATTTCCAAGTGTAGGGGTGATACTTACACACACGTAGGGATATGTGATTGGAGTTTAGATAAGAGAAAGGAATGAAGAATAGAACTTGTGTCTTTAATAAAGTTGATAGAAATTCCTAAGTGGAGAAGGAACTGTAGAAGGAAAACTTAAGAAATGCCGAAAGCTAGGTAATTCTACAGGATATATGTAATCTTAAGTTAAATAATGAGGAAGTGTGAAAAATACGGGTGGATAATTTGCGAGTTAAAAGATAATTGAATTCCTTATTAGAAAACCTGATTAGAAAACAAAAGTCGAAAAACCAAGTTGATAGGATTTTGTGGGTGTAATCCGCTGAAAACCCTCAGGAGACAACACTCCTCCTACTAGGGACACCTAGAGGTTTAACGGCTTGTTGCACGTCCTCAGTGCAATCGCGTTTCCCTGTGAAAGTGTGGCTAGGTCAGAATAAAATAATAAGTTTGCTCGAGGACGAGCAAAAGGTAAGTTTGGGGGTATTTGTTCACATCATAATATTGCAATTTATACGCCCCACTTTTTGTACAATTTATAAGTAAACAGGTGATTTTGACGATCGTTTGTTACATGATACAGGATACAGACTTTTGAATCAAATACAGTGAAAAAGACAAAGATGATACAGGAAATGGACTTTTGACCAACCAGCACACGGATCCTACTCAAGCCGAGACGAACGTCAAGTGAAACGGTCAAAAAGATCCTTACAAGTTTCAATGAGAATCTGGAGAATACTAGAAAGCCCAACAGAGAAAAGAACAGTGAAAACAGAGAGCCCAAGAGAAGAGAAACCAAGCACAGAAAGATGGTGGGCCAAGCCCACTAAATGGCCGCGGATCCGCGGCCAAAGGCATGTCTTTGCCGCGGAACCGCGGCCATATGGTGCCCGTGTCGGCACCGACTTCTTGTGTCGGTGTGTCGTTTCATTGTTGGGATTTTTAGGGGGTAAATCAGTAAGTTCATGTCTACGAGAGTCTGTAACCCTAGCTTCACTAGTTACTTATAAATTGTAATCTAGATCTGTAAAAATGTATGCCTCTTTATAATCAATAAAAGTGAGATTTGTTGAAGAATTCAGAGCATCATCTTTTCTTGTAAGTCTTTAGTTTTATTTAATTCTTGCCTTAGTATAATCTTTTACTTGCCCTAGTTATTTAATTTTTGCTGTAGTGTAATCCTCCTTAATCTGCACCAAGTAGTTAACCTCTAAAACATAAACATAAAAATGTCTCTTTTCAACAATTCCCTAATGAGCGAGTAAAATCCTCGCTCGTTAGGGTTAGGAACAAGGGAGTAAGTAAGAGATGGATGTCTCTCACCTCCTTCAATGCCAACTTTTTTTTAAAACGAAATCTTCATGCATTCATATACGATCCGCCCCCTACGGCACCCTACCTACAAGGTAACGGTGAACCTTAGTATAAAAGGCCGGACTTATATGACATCCATGAAGATCACATCAATTAATAGGAAAGGATGGACAAGGATCTAGAGGAAGGAACTTTGTTTCTTCCCGATCATCCTAATCCCCTTTGCTAATAATTGTTGTGATATTTCTAAAAAGCTTAAATCATGGCATTGAAAGAGGTGAAAACATAGATCTCAACACCCCTACCTTCGACCTAACCCTAACGAGTCCTTTCTTATCATATAACTTCGTCTTTAAATCAATCGATAAAAACCAAACAACGATTTGAATCAACTCGTTATAACACAAAATTAGAAACTAACACATCCCTGCGGATCGACCCGTACTCACCGGCTAGCTGCGAAGCGACGCCGTTTCTGATTACGGCAAACTACAAATTTTTGGACTAATCAAAACTCCGTATCACTACGAAGATCCACAGTTTATTTGGATACTCCATCGTATGGTTATATACGAACTCGAAAGGAACTTGTTCCAGTTCGGGGATGGATTCTGGTTCAGGAGAAATAGGAATAAGGTTTATTCGGTTGTCTTTTATCCTCACCTTCTCTCGCATTGCGAGTGCTCCTAGGATTAGGACAGTACACCCATTATGCTTATTGGATAGTCTTCTTCCAAACCATAGGCTGGTGCCGAACGGTAGGGAAGGAAGAAAACCATTTAGCCTAAAGGGGTGTACAGAAGGTAATGACTAAAGACATATAAAGGGATTTGGAGAAGTGTGCAAAGAACTATACGGTTACAGTCGTGAATAATGGAAGAGGCATTACTAGGAATACCCAGGATACCCCATCGAAACATTTCAATGTTTCAGTCTCACTGTGTACTGTTAACAGAAAACTGATTTCCCGATTAGATACTTACTCCAGGGTATGTATTACCAGGTATGATTCTCACATCTGTATGGTTTTACAGATGATGAGTGGGAGTAAGTTATTGGGAATTAGGTGATCATCCTCATTATATCGGGATTCGTTGTAATCGGTGATATTTGAGGAAATCACCTGGGCTGTTTGCCGGTCGGCAAATATTTGGTTTTGAATATCCGCTTTTATGCACCAATTTCAAATTGATATATCTGTACGTCTATTTTCATAGAGTCGGATATACCTTTCTGAAATTATGTCTACGACATTTACTTATATCAGTGGATGGTTAGGTAAGGAGCATTAAACAGCGGTGTAATTCTTCTTAACCATAATTACAGTTTTCAGCCTACGACACACAGTGAATGGGTTATCAGACTCAAGGGACTTATACAGAGTATTGTATGTTGTCCAGGGTCCATCAGGACAGAGGGGTTGGTCCTCGTACTATATTCGGTTTACTTATGACTTCTCTAGTTTTTAGACAGGTGTTTCGTGGAAACACAGGGTCTGAATTTTGAGAAGTTATAGGTATTTAAATAGAGTAGAGAACCAGGTGTTGCAAGTATCGGGATTCTTCAAGTTGATTGAAGATGTAGATACTTGAGTATGGTATTCAGTTGATAGTAATGATAAAGAGACCTTGCTTCTCTTTCAGGTTACTCATAAGTGGAAGCATTCCTAAGTTGAGTAACGCTGATAGGCCTTCTTCCATTTAGTTGACATGCACTGGAGAAAGCTGCATGATTTGAATCTGGTTCAATTAAATCGGTGCCTCTGTTTCTTGGATATAGAACAGTTCATATCTTAACGATGTTAAGGTACGGGGAGTTGTCCGGTTTATGCTTAAAACCAGACACTGGACAACTCAAGGCACGTTTCTGTAATGGCTATTTGTGGGTTGACCCAGGCTATGACGAGGGTTGACTTTCTACCATAAGAAAGATCAATAGTGATATTGTTCTTGACTCGCCACAGTTTTATTAAAAATGGTTTTTTCAGAAAAACGGTAGTGGGAGTATGGTAGAACTGGAAGTGATTCCAGAACCACAAACGATTACTGAAGATTTGATAAGGAACCTAAAGATTCAATCTGGATTGACATTCCATTGGCCACTCCGCAGATAAGGTGGGTAACTTCAGGCACCCGAGAGGTACTACGGTAGCCTCAAGGACGGTGACAGGGAAGTTCTTGTTTACCCACACTTACCATTGCCGTTGTTCCAGACTGTGAGACCCGGCAGGAGGATGAGTATAGCGTCGTTCTAAACTTGCTTTAGAAGTGTACGAGTATATGACTCTGCCAGAGGGTTGTCGTAGTCAGTGGGAGCAACGGAAGCATTGGTGGACAGGTAGCTTATGTCTATTTATAGACTAAAGCAGATATAGCGGAGATAGATCATCTATTTCTGACGTGACAGTCATAGGTTTGACTTCATCAGAATAGAGGATGGATCTGTTGAGAAGGTAGTAGGGTGTGATGTCCTGGTATTTGGATGACATACACAGAGTAGGAAGTGATATTCCTATACTACGATCGGTTATACTTTGGTCGTCACACAGTGGTTTCTCCACATGGGACTTGGACATTATATCAGACATTCTGGTTACTAGATCTATGGTTTTAGATCTCGATTTGGGTAGTCTCCCAATCTGGGTACTTAGACAGCATTCTAAGGGTATTTATAATGGACGACTCCATGCACGGTAGTCTACCTGCAGAAGATGGAGTCACCCTCTCTAAAGGTGTCTTACAGACTAAAGTGGAGAGGGATGTGCATGATTGGCAGATCACTTGCTCAGGCAATTGAGTCAATCATGAGATGTCAAGTACCACACCAGATATTGTTCTTGCACTATATGCAATAAGTTGATATTGATCCAATCCTGGAGAAGGAGTCGGAAGCAGTTTTAGAACATAAGTGGATGTTCTAGAGATATGAAAACGACGGCCTCATTCGGGAGACGGTTATTATTCCAGGCTTCCAAGGTGACCTGGACGACAAGGAGGTTGTCAGAGTTATAATTTTTCCTTCTGATGAGGGGCAGTATTTTGGACAGGTGGTCTAAGGCAATACTGAGGGAGGCATGGCGCAGGATACTGATTAAGTTCAGTTGACGATACAGTCTAAGAAGTTTGGATTTGGAGTTCATTTATGAGTTAGGTCCCATCAGACATCCAGACACATTCTAAGACAGGTATTGCTCATTTCGGGAGATGGGTTTCTCCGCGAACATGAGATATAGAGAGACATAGAAAGAAACATCAAGGCGGATCCACTCAGTGAGGCTATTCCTCAAACGCAATAGTTTCGCAAACGAGTTTTGTGAGACTGGCTAGTAGAGGAGTTGGGTGTTCGGTATCACACGGGCTGTGAGTATGTGACATCACAATAATTATCTTTGAGTGCAAGTGGGAGATTGTTGGAGATAGTGCCCTCAGAGTCAATTATTGGATCACAGGCACGTGATTGCAATGATTGATGGGGGACCTATCCAGGTAGGACAGTCTTACTCGAGATGATAGTATGCTATCTGGTTTACCTTTATCATCGTGTACTGCTTTAGGTGACCTGACAGGTCGCTATTACACGTTGGTAGAGCCCCTAGGATTCTCGCTTGACCACCAGCAGTATGAGGGCGATCATATACGTGGGAGCTGGCAGTCTATAAGCATATCCTTAAATGGTCCCTAGTCGTGAGAGTTTCGAGACAGGGCATCGACACTCCAGAGTAGACTAGTGTATACAGTCGAAACCCCGACGAGGGGCGGTGGCCGGTCTCACAAGCCACTGGTGTCAGTTGGTTCACCTAAGATGTATACAGGTGCTCATTGGGTTATGAGTACACCGGACAGGACTCGCCGGGAACATGCTAGTTGGTCTTATACCAGACGTCAGATAGCAGTTCCCAGGTGACATGTGTACAGGTTAGTTCATCGACCTGGGGATCGTCATTTGTCTCGTGTGAGTTCCCACTGTACTTTGATTACTACCCTACAACGGCTCAAAGGAGTCGTGCAAACAGGTTTTAGTTGGGTACAGTCCCGAGCCACATGGAGGCAGTGAGCGTATCTTCAGGGGTTCGTCTCTCCCAGTATTGGGGGTGAGGTCGTGCTGTGTCTAGGAGAGCCGGAACATGAAAAGTCCTTGGCCAAGGCAGGAGATTTATTGGTAGGTATTCCAGTAGTATCTCAGGGTGTTCTGGGCTACACTCCGACACGACTTGTACCGCTTTTGGGGGTCTGACTTTTACCAACCCCCTAGGCCCGCCATGCGATACTCATAGACGAACGGACCGGACTGTATAGATATTGTCACTGACAGGCTCAGTAGGGTGTCAGGCTGAGTTCGCTCACAGACGTCCCTTTTGGTCAATACCTGGTAGCCCGTTACGTATTGGCTTAGACCTCTGACGTGCTAGTGGTTAAATCCACAACCAAGGTGTTGACGAGTCTTTAGAGTCCCCCACATTCAGTTACTCAAGCTTTCGGGCGAAAAGTTGTAGAGGCCGTATGGAGATATGGCAAGGTCCGATCAGATACGTGCGGTATTGCACGGATCAGGATCGGACAGTTTGTACTAGAGGCCGTATGGATATATGGCAGGGTTCGATCAGATACGTGCGGTATTGCACGAATCAGGATCGAACGGATATTACTAACCGGCTTTGGTTTAAGCCGGATTCTAGTATAGTACAGTGTAGATTTTGTCTCATTGCATTTGTATTTCGGTCCGAATACAAATGCGGGTGTGTATGCACAGTATCGGGGTTTTCCTGTAATTTATTGCGGGACCAGTTTTCTGGAGTAGCCAGTTTGCTTTCCGTTTCGGCCAATTTCCTTTGTATCGTTCATTGGCCGAAGATTGGTGGAGGAGGGCTTATTTGCATTGTTGCAAATAAGTATTTGTGGAGGGGTCTTTTGCATATTGGTTGGATCATGATGGTTGCACCATCCCTTGACCATTTGACTTCTTCTTTCATGATTGATTGACTTTGTGAGCCATCATGGTTGTTGTTGATGGGCTTTTGGAGTGGGGTTTTGGTTAAGATGATTCTTGATCATCATATCCTTTTTCTCTCTCCTTTGGATGATGGTTTTCCCCCCCACTTGTTTTTCTCTCACTCACTCACCATTCCATCTTGATGGCCGGCCATTGATTGAGAGGGGGCTGTCCAATTTTTGAGAGGAGGGAAAAGAGTCTCTTTTCATGCCAAAAATCCCTTTGTTCATCAAATAAAAGATATAGTTCATCCCTCCACCAAAAGGCAATTCCTACAACCCCAAAATGAGACACAAGTTCTACACACCATTCTACAGCAAATCTTAGGCATGTCGACTAGCCAGCTTCGTGCCCGAGTTGCCTCGGTATTGAGGTGGGAGCCCGTAAAAGATGTAGACGATGTGGTGCCCTTCCGGCAAGGAGGCGACGATCGGAGTTTCCGCAGGAGATCGGGACGACGACGAGAAGACCGGAGGACTCGGATCAGTCGGTATATCTCTCTTCCCTTTCTTGTAGTTAGCTAGGACTAGTTAATGGTTCGATCCGGGTATTAGTGCGCGGTGGTGCCAGTTCATGAAAAATTTAAGTATATCACCGCTTCCGCATTTTGGCCTCGGGATGGAGGCCGGGGCGCCGCCGTGCACTTACACAATGTGCACAAACAAGTGAGAAAAATAATCTTAAGTGAACCAATACTAGTTAATGTAAAGTAACATATCAAATATATAATTATACATTAAATCATTAAATCAACACTTGATTTAACGATCCGGTCATATCGCATATGACCGACTAATATCTAATGTATCGACTTATCGAATCAATCCTCGACTCGATAACTGGGTTATATCACATACAACCAATCGATACATTCATCGCGAGAATAGAATACGGTATCACATACACGCAATATTCTTGGTCCCGCACATATCTCATATGCCCTCCTATTTCGTTTTGCTTGAGCCAGGAAACCTCTGTGTAGGACTCTAAAGACACGTCAATACACCGGCAGCAGGTGATGATCATAACAAACACCTACAAGCCGCAAGCGGTCTGCTAAACGTAACGGCCACCGGGGTATTGAGCGATCAGAAGATCAACGAGCAAGACCGCTCACACTCCTGTGAATCCAACCAGTAACACTTACCGTACAATCCGGTCTGATCGTCTGATATGTCGCATATCTCACCTAGGGGTGGTAAACGTCAGACCCCAGTAGCTCGATAAGTCGTGTCGATATGAGGTCTATAACAGTTCGAGAAAATACTGGTAACACTTACCAGTAAATCTCAGCAACCCTGGCCAGGGATTTCCGGTTATAGCCAATCGAACACAGCGCAACATCAACTCCCTATACCGGGAGAGACAAATCGCCTCCTATCGCTCATTTCCTCCATGTGATTCGGGACTGTACCCAAAAACCACCGTTTCGCATGCCCTCTTGGACGTGGTAAGATGGAAATCAAAGCACAATGGGAATCACACAAGACTCTATGACGATCTCGGGTCTACAGACTAACATGTACCAGTGTCACTAGAGAACTGCCATCTGACGTAAGGTATAATACCATCTGGGAGTTCTCGGCGAGTCCGTCCAGTGTATCCAGTCTTTACTGAGCACCCGTATATCATCTCTGATGTCAAACACCAATGGATATGGGATCATCCATCGCCCATCTGTATGGGTCGAGAAGGTATACGCTAGTCTACTCTGGTATATCGATGCCCCGTCTCGATACACCCACGACTAGGGACCTTGAAGGATGTACTTGTGGACTACCATGTCTCCATTAGTATGATCTGCATCATAGTCCAGTTAGTCAAGTACACATCCTAAGGGCTTTACCAACATGTAACAGAGAGACAATCAGTGTACACGTTAAGATAAAGAGCAACCAGATAGCATACTATCATGTCGAGCAAGAAAGTCCTCCCTATATATGTCCCAGCATCCACTACAATATACATCCTATGTACAGTAATGGCCTCTAGGGCATACATATAACTAATACATAGAGACCGTACTAAAAAGATTTAGTATGGAAGATTCCAAGCGCGGTAACATACCCGCAGTGCACGGAATCACCCTCTCCAAGGAGATGTCTCCCAAGACTGACGAGGAGAGGGTTCGCATGAGCACTATACCCTACGCTTCGGCGGTAGGATCTATAATGTATGTGATGCTATGTACAAGACCAGATGTAGCTTACGCGCTAAGCGTGGTGAGCCGGTATCAGTCAGACCCGGGTGAGAAACACTGGACAGCAGTAAAGAACATTCTCAAGTATTTAAGAAGGGCTAAGGAGATGTTCCTGATTTACGGTAATGGAGACCTCAGGGTCGAGTCTTTTACCGACTCAAGCTTCTAGAGTGATAAGGATGACAACAAGTCTGTCTCGGGTTTTGTGTGTACCCTCAACGGAGGGGCGGTATGTTGAAAAAGTTCCAAACAGTATACCGTCGCAGACTCGACGATGGAGGCTGAATACATTGCTGCAAGCGATGCCGCAAAAGAGGCGGTCTGGATAAAGAAGTTCATAGCTGAACTTCAGGTGGTTCTGTCCATTGTTGATCCAATACTAGTGTATTGTGATAACAATGGGGCTATAGCTTTAGCGAAGGAACCACGGTCCCATCAGAAATCCAGGCACATCTTAAGGAGGTATCACCTGATCAGGGAGATCGTAGATCGCCAGGAGATCGAGGTCCGGAGAGTGGATACGAAAGACAACACGGGTGATCCATTTACAAAGGCCCTCCCTCAAGCACAGTTCGAGCGACTTTTTAGGATGTTGGGTATGCGGTACGCCAGCAGCTGGCCTTAGAGCAGACGTTAGGTATTCGGTATGCCAATCATTGGCCTTTAGTGCAAGTGGGAGATTGTTGGATGTATATGCCCTAGAGGCAAGTATTGTATATGTATACATATGGATACTGGGAATATATATGTACAGAACAATCTTGCTCAGTTTTATAGTATATTATTTGACTTGTCTTTATCGGGATATGTGTATTGCTGTTTTATCTGGTTTGCACATATTGATAAAGACTCGATACGGTAGTATACTATTGTGGTTTGTCTTTATCTTAACATGGCATATGTCATACTCGTTATTATATATTGCGGTTACATGTTGATAAAGCCCCTAGGATCTTGCTTGACTACCTGCGTTCTGATGGCGATCATACTTATGGGAGCAGGGTAGTCCATAAGCACATCCTTAAATGATCCCCAGTCGCGTGAGTATCGAGACTGGGCACTGATACTCTAGAGTAGACTGGTGTGTATGTTTCTACCCCCGTCGGGGGATGGTTGGTCCCACAGCCATTGGTCTGATGCACCTAAGATCGTATGCAGGTGCTCACTGGGTATAATTACACTGGACGGACTCGCCGAGAACTTCCATATGGTACAATACCTATCGTCGGATGGAAATTCTCAGGTGACATGTGTATAGGTTAGTCTTTGGACCCGAGATCGGAATTTGTCTCGTATGAGTTCCCACTGAACTTTGATCACTACCCTACCACGGCTGTACTGAGTCGTGCAAACAGGTTTTGGTTGGGTTTAGTCCCGAGCCACATGGAGGCAGTGAGCGATTGTCGGGGATTCGTCTCTCCCGGTATAGGGAGTCGATATCGCACTGTGATACGATTGGTCAGGACCATAAGACCTTGGCCAAGGCACTTGGGATTTACTGATAGGGTGATCAGTAGTTTCCCGGATTGGTCCTGAGCTACATCGGCACGACTTATCAGGTTGTTAGGGTCTGACGTTCACCATCCCCTAAACCTGGTATGCGATACTCTTTGACGAAGAGACCGGACTGTACAGATATTGTCACGGATAGGCTCAGTAGGAGTCCGGATGAGTTTGCTCATCGGCCTTCTTTTCGACAGGTATCTGGGTAGCCGTTACTTACAGCTAGTGCCGCTGACGTGCTTGTGGTTAAACCCACTGCCAGAGTAATGTCGAGTCTTTAGAGTCCCACACAGAGGGTTTCCCTGGTTCAGGAGAAATGGTGTAGTAGCCGTATTGGATACGTGCAGGGTTCGATCGATTGCTTTACTTGGTACTCGGATTTTCGATCGGACAGTTTGTAATACTAGCCGGCTCGGGTTTGAGGCGGATTATTAAATCAGGTATTGATTTAATAATTTACGTATATGTATTTCGATATATATATTCTAGTATTACGTTCTTCGTGTTATTCTATCTCTTTTGGGCGTTCGGATTTTTATCCGATTGTCGGTATATTTGTACAGTAGACTGAAATCCGTATTTACTACAGATTTCCTTCTAGAAGGTGGCCACCTCATTTTGGACTTTTCATTTATTTCATAAATGGAAATGAGGTGTAAAGTGAAGTGTATGGGAGGAAAAGAGGTGACCATGCTTCAATTGTGGTCAAATGAATTTATAATTCATTTTGGAGTTACTATTGAAGCATGGTTGATGATTGTTTAATGAAAGAATTCATACACAAAACCAATGTGTGTATTTTCTCTTTCATGCCATGGTTCATAATTTCTTGTGCTTCCATTTTTCTCTCAAGTTCCTCCCTCCTCTAGCTTTGCTCCACCTTCATCTTCTTCCTCTTCACTAACATTCTCATGTGTTAAGAAACAAGTGAAGAGGTTAGAAAAGAGATGGCTAACACTTAGACAACCCCACTACATCCTAGACCACTTGGACTAGCATCCCAAATTCTCTAGTTGCTTTTTTGACATATTGCAAAGAGCTAGAGCCATGGATCATACTCCCTGGGTGGATCATCTACGACAAAAGGAGGCCGGAGAACAAGCTCGATTCCGGAGGACCGATGGAGCCGGAGTTGGAGTTCAAGCATGTTCAAGGTGGATGCAAGGAGATAAGGATGAAGAAAGAAGACCGAAGGACTTGGTTCGTTTGGTGAGCTTTCTATCATAGTAGATAGCACTTCTTCTTTTGCTAGTTAGTTTTATGGAAAGATCCGGTTAAGTTTTATTCTAGTGCCAAGTTTTAGTTCGCAAGAAAATTTTTGTTCCACATTTGGCCATGGAAGTTAGCCGAGGCACTAGGGTAACCCTTCAAAGTACACATATGGTAGATGGAGCATACTAGATACAATGTACAAATACAATAGAAGGCGGATACAAGAACACTCATAACCCACCTAAGCCAAAAAGGTCATGTCTAAAAGTAAAAGTACCCCCAAAGCCGCGACTACTCCGAATGGTCGGCCCTGCAAGAAACTGTGGCACAACGCGGGTGAGTTGCCTGCTCGTGAGTAATAATTAACATCATAAGTGGGAATCACATGCATGAATGAAGCAACGACAATCCTAAATATGAGGTTATAATGATGTATAGTGGTATGGATGTAACATATGTGAAGTAAATTACATGCAGTAACATGGATGCAGCAGGTATAAAATGAGCATATCATAACAATTCTAATAAGTTAAAATAGTAATACTATCAATGAATCATCATAAATCCTGTGTCAAACATCGACACTCGAAATCCAATATCTCAGGCGTCGTCCTACGGATCGGCTCTCATATCCATCTAAAACATGTAACTCCGGTCGGTATTGTAACATTTTAAAAAAATAAAATATTATTTTGGGGAATTTTCATAATTTAATATAAAATTTTAATGAATATTTTATAGTCGGTATAATTAAATACCGATAAATGGGGCAAATTCTGGAGAAAAATATGGAAATTCTAAAATAGGGTATTTTGTGGAAATATGTCATTTTAAGCTTTTATGGTTACGTAAATGCAATTTTGGTGTTAACCGCGATAAAAAAAATATCTAATTGGATTTTTGGCTTTTGTGCAAAAATGTGCACATGTCATTTTCTACACTTGTTTCATGTTTTGGTCTCATGGTAGCCTAGGGTTGAACCATGCTTAGATGATCATGATGGGTTGAACCATTTGATTAGGTTAATTGGGTTAATTAAGGGTTTTAGCTTGTTAAGGGTGATTAGGGTTAGGTTGACTTGTGTAGGAGAGAAGGTGAGCCATGATGGCTTGTGGGAGCTAACATGTTTCAAGAGAGAGAGAGAGAGAGAGGTGGCTAGGGTGTTCTATGATCTATCCCATTTCATTATTCTTTGTATTCTTTCACTCCCTCTCAAATGATAATGCCTCCAAGTTTAGACATCAACACACCCACCAGCCCCAACTTCAGCCCCAATCATCCATCAGCAGCAAGAGCAGCCCAGCACATCAGCACCCTACACCCACACACCAGCCACCCTAGCTGCTGCTACAAGCTGCAACATCAGCTACACCAGCTCCTAACCCCCTTAGCCCAATACCTACACACTCACATCAGCCCCCATATCAACACATCAGCCCCAAATCCCTCACATAAGCCACCCCAACACTTCAGCTGCAGCAGCAGTAGCATCATCAGCACTTTAGCCCCAAGTTCTGCTTCAGCTGCAGCAACATCATTCAAACAACACAACACAACTCTCCCACTCTCATCCTCCACCACAAAAACAACCAACCTCTCACCCAACACTTCACTCAACAAAACAATAGCAGTTGCTACTGCAACAGCAACAACACACACAAAAATAACTAAACACCAGCCACAACCAAAACCACAGCATCAGTAACAAAACTGTTGTTAAAGACAGCATCAGCATCAGCAACTGCAGCAACACAGCAGCACTTCAGCAGCAACCACCCCTCCTCCTTCCTTCATCCTTCCCTTCTCCTACATCCTAGGACACTCTTGAGGTATAATCTTGCAACCCAACTCCTTTTTGTCAAGTTATGGTTAGTTAACTGAAGTTTACTGTTATATCTGTGATTTAGTGCTAGTTTAGGCAAATTTGAGTGAGACTTGACCAAGTGTTGCTTTAGATTGTTAGGGTTACCTTATTAGGTGTGTTTGAGACCAATTTAACCAAGAAACCACAGATTTCTAGTTAGTTACCAAGAGTTATTCGACTTGGCGTATTTAGTGATTTTGTCGACTTATTGACCTTTCTGGAAACTGCTACAACCCGAGGAACCCTAAAATGAAATTGACTTGGCAGTGAGGTATGCAGGTAGATAGGAACCAATACCCAAAGCCCTAGCCCCCATCTCAAAACCCCGGCCGCAGATAAATTCCCCCTGGCCGAAATTTGCGGCCAGAGCAGGGGAAAACCTCCTCGTTTTGTGTGCACGGCCCTATTTCATGTAAACTTGACCCCCTGTATGTCTAGTTTTGACTGTTTCCTGTTAGGGTAAAATCTGTGTTGGTTTTCATGAGTTGGCGTATGATTTACGACTTGTTTAACATGGGTTTTGGTATTCGATGATTCGTTTCTGTCAGGTGGCATTTGGACGTCAACGGCAGTGGATATTGGCTATGTTTGCATGCGAGGCCACAGGTTTTTACCTATGGGTGTAGCGTGCACCACTTTGGTTTCCGACATGGTTTTTATGTGTTTTAGCATGTAATATCCTTGTAGGTACCCCACGTGGCGTCGGAGCATTGGAGATGCAAATGGAGACATCGGCACCGGCACACATATAACAAGGTGAGTAGATTTATATCTATGGGGAGAAGTCGGGTGGATGCGTATAGCACCCCCGCAGTTCGTAGTGATGTATACGGATGCGTATACACACTAACAATTAATATATGTTGTTTGGGATTAATTATTGATGTCAGGATGGATAATTGGTGGACTTGGATGATTTAGTGTCGCGAGAACCCTAGGTAGTGGGTGCACTACACATACATATACACACATACATACTTGCATACATCCTTACTTCATATGTGCATGGACGGGATTCTATATAGATATGTGTTCACATACAGACTTGGGAATGAGACATGGGATTGAGATGAGTCGATGATATTTGATCCAATATTATGATATCGGTGATATGGTAAAATTCGTATTTAGGATATGTCTTGATGCTTTAGCGGATTTTGGGATGATGATGCCATAGGAATAGTGACATATATATGTAAATGATCGACATGTGATTTTGATATGAGATAGGATATGATATGATATGACATGACAAGATATTTTTGATAGGCCGCCTTGGGCGTTGTTTACTCCTTATGATGATATGTGATGATGATATCGATTTATACGAGACTGTCGATCAGTAGTCAAATCATAACTATAGTGATGATGTCAGCATTGTACTAGACATAGGTCAGTACCTAGATTATTAATAGTTGATACAGAGAATACTCGATAAATGATATGACGAATGTGATATTTACCCGTACCCAGATCTGGGGATGCCGTATGACGGATTTACGTACGAGCTATAAATTGATGTTTGATCCGCCCTCTTGGCTTGGGAATAACCGATTATAGAGATTTGGTATCGGGTGTGATATTATTGAGGCGGGATCACCGACTATGTATTATTATGTATCGATTCAGAGGTTAGGCGGTTTCCCTTACCTACTGTTAGCTTTAGCTCAGCCTTATAGTGGTGTAGCTATATGACTTTTATGACACTAGATGCAGTTTAGCGATCATGGTGTTCGGTATTTCAGTTCCCGCATATTATTATTGTTGTCACTCTACATCGCATACTTATTGTGATTCATATTCCATTATTGATATCATGCTGTTAGGACACCAGCACCATTACCGATGATGCGTATGTTCCACATACACTCACTTGCCAGCTCACACACATCTTCATCGGTAATTGCCATGTCACTACACAGTAGTATTATTGCATCAGGATATAACCCTTGTATGTGCATACAATTATTCCATGTTGCATGATATATTGTTATACTTGCATTTCATTTTTATGTCACATACATCATGCTTCCTGATTATACGTATTGAGATATGCCGTTTCTATGATATTTCTGGATTTGGGAACTGTGGATATTTCAAAGAGATTATGTAAATGTTTTAAAAACCCGGTTACCCCTGATATGATATTTCAGTGCGTCCACCATATGTTTTCTCGGTGCTGAGAGCGATATGTGAAACCCGATTCGAGGAGGCGGACGAGACCGAATGCGGGTACATGGTGGACCCGGTGCGGTACCCGGGGCAAGAAGATCGCAGGAGATGGTGTTGAGCCTGGCAGGGGAACACTACCGACCGGTGATTTTACCCGACACGTCGGATATCCGGAGGATACCGTCGTAGTCATGAGATGGATGGTAGGGGCCGATCCGAACTGACGGCGCCCTGGATTTTATGATTGAGACATTTTGATTTCGAGATATTGAGGTACAGAGATTGTGATACAGAGATATCGAGATATTAAGATTATGTTTTGTGCCGATGCTAGGCACTGTTTTATGCTGATTTCATTGTGATACCTCATTTTAAAATAACAGAAATCTCACAGCTTTATGAAAGCAGTTTTCTTCAGTACATGCATTCTATTTCATGCATTCATATATCATTCATATGATATATTGCCACCTGATGCACTGGCACAGGCACATGGGTTTACACTTGGGTTAGGTAATTACCCTAGTCTTGTTATAGATTGCTGGTTATATACATTTGAGGATTATATTTTGATTGTATGACCTAGGATTGCGTCATACATGTGATTTCTGTTAATAGATCTTTTTCTACTCACGAGTTGGCAACTCACCCCCGTTGTGCCCCAGTTTCTTGCTGTAAGTCGATGTAGAACACCCCAATACTTGTGGGGAGGCGGAATTTTCAAAAACGAAATTGTTTAGTGAACAAACATCGACTAACCGCTTGAATCGAAGCTAAACGATAACTAACAACAAATATAGAGTTTCTATGCTACTATGTTTAGGGATTATACCTAACGAATCGTGTCCTTCGTCTTTGTGAACTCCTCCTCCTCCTCGGCCTTCTCGAAGTAGTAGACGATCCACCCGAGAGCTTTACTCCAAGCTTAGCCTCTAAACTTGAGGCAACTAAACTTCTCTAAGTGCTAATCAAAGAAGCTAGGTGAAATATAGAGAGGGTTATGGATTAATTAGTCTTGCTAATCCTTGTACTCAACACATGAGAGGGGAGGATTAGGGTTTGAAAAGGGAGAGCTTGAGGAGAGAGAAGATGATAAAGATAATGATATGAGAATAGTGAGATAATATGATATATATCAAGCATTTCTTTTTATCAAGAAAAGAATAAATAACAATTTAACAACCATGCTTGATAATATCTAGTGATGATTCATTATATGGACAAAAGACATGTATGAATCATCTAGGTGACTCACTAATCATAATCATTCTATATGCCACCTTAACCTCCTTAGTCACCACCTTCTAGAAGCTTCTTGCATAATTACGAGAACGCCCCTCCTTTCCGCAAAAATACGGAAAAACTTTAGACTGTATAAATCCAATAACCGGATACCAGTAACTGGCTTAAACCAAAGCCGACTGGTAAAAACTGTCCGAAAGTCGTACGTGCGTAAACACACGTATGCGTCCGAACCCTTGTCGTAAAACCATACGACCTCTATATCGTTTCGCCTGGAGTAGGGAAACTCTCTGTGTGGGACTCTAGAGACTCGACTACTACGCTGGCAGTGGGTTTAACCATAGACCGCAAGCGGCACTACCTGTACGTAACGGTCCCCAGGTAGATGTCGATAAGAAGGCCGATGAGGAAACCCATCCGAACTCCTACTGAGTCTGATGTGACAATCTCCATACAGTCCGGTCCGTTCGTCTATGACTATCACATATCGTACCTAGGGGGCGGCAAGCGTCAGTCCCCTAATAGCAGTATAAGTCGTGTCGGAGGGAAGCCCATTACACCCTGAGAAACTACTGGAACCTACCAGCAAATCTCGCTTGCCCTGGCCAGGGACTTTGCGTAATGGCTCTCTGACACAGCGCGATATCAACTACCAATACCGGGATAGACGAATCCTGTCTAACCGCCACTGCCTCCAAGTGCTCGGGACTGCACCCAACTGCTACCTGTTTGCACGACTCCTTTGAGCCGTGGTAGGGTAGCAATCTAAGAACAGTGGGACACACTCGAGGCGAAGTAGCAGTGTCAAGTCTGCGGACTATGCTGTACTCATGTCACCTGGGAACTGTTCACTGACGACTGGTATAAAACCAACCAACAGTTCCCTGTGAGTCCTGTCCGGTGTACCCGTAACCTAACGAGCACCTGCATACTATCTCTAGTACGACGTACTGACGGCTATGGGACAGACCATCTCCCCAACTGGGATGAGAAGCGTACACACTAGTCTACTCCGGAGTATCGATGCTCTGTCTCGATAATCCAACGACCAGGGACCTGAATAAGGATGTGCTTGTAGACTACCCAGCCCCCACTAGTGTGACTGCCATCACAACGCTGGTAGTCAAGCAAGATCCTAAGAGCTCTATCAATACGTATACTCACATATTAAGATAGAAAAACCAAGTAGCATACTACCATATTTAGCAAGACTGTTATATATACATGTGAATATCCCAAGCTTCCATTAAGTAATATACAAACTAGTATGATACAATAATGGCCCCTAGGGCATATACACTAACAATCTCCCACTTGCACTAGGGCCATGTACTGGCATATCGAAGACCGATGATCTCGAGTAGCCTCTCGAAATGAATCTGAGGTAGGGCCTTTGTGAATGGATCAGCAATGTTCTCTTCAGACGCAACTCTCCGAACCTCGATCTCCTGACGATCAATGATCTCCCTGATCAGGTGATACCGCCTTAAGATGTGTATGGACTTCTGATGGGACCTTGGTTCCTTCGCTAAAGCTATAGCTCCGTTGTTGTCGCAATACAGAGGTATTGGATCAACTATGGTAGGAACCACCTGAAATTCTGTTAGGAACTTCTTCATCCAGACTGCTTCTTTTGCGGCATCGCAAGCAGTTATATACTCCGCTTCCATCGTTGAGTCAGCAACGGTGTCCTGCTTGGAGCTCTTCCAGCACACCGCCCCTCCATTGAGGGTAAAGACATAACCCGACATGGACTTTGAATCGTCCTTATCACTCTGGAAGCCGGAATCAGCAAAGGCCTCCAACCTGAGGTCTTTTCCGCCGTAAACCAAGAACATCTCCTTAGTCCTTCTCAGGTACTTGAGAATGTTCTTTACAGCTATCCAGTGTTTCTCCCCTGGGTCTGACTGATACCGGCTCACCACGCTTAGTGCGTATGCTACATCTGGTCTGGTACACAACATCGCATACATTATAGAGCCTACCGCAGAAGCGTAAGGTATAATAGACATGCGTTCCCTTTCCAAATCAGTCTTGGGAGACATCTCTTTGGAGACGGTGATTCCGTGACAAGCCGGTAGATTACCGCGCTTAGAATCTTCCATACTGAATCTTTTCAGTACAGTGTCGATATACCTGGACTGCGAAAATCCCAACATCCTCTTGGATCTACCACGATAGATCTGGATCCCCAGAATGTAAGAGGCATCACCCAGGTCTTTCATGGAGAACCTTTGTGACAAGAATCCTTTGACAGATTGTAGCATAGGAATGTCATTTCCTATCAATAGAATGTCATCCACGTACAAGACGAGGAATACGACACTTCTGGCTACAACTTTACTATATATGCACGGTTCATCTGGATTTTTGATAAAGTCATATTCTTTGACTGTCTCATCAAAACAGATGTTCCAACTCCGCGATGTCTGCTTTAGTCCATAAATGGACTTAAGCAGCTTGCATACTTTCCCGCTGCTCCCACTCTGATTGAAACCCTCTGGCTGGTCCATATAGACGCACTCTTCTAAATTTCCATTTAGAAAAGCCGTCTTTACGTCCATCTGCCAGATTTCATAATCATGGAAGGCAGCAATAGCAAGAAGGACCCGAATGGATTTGAGCATAGCCACTGGAGAAAAAGTTTCGTCATAGTCCAAACCAGGTCTTTGACGAAAACCCTTTGCAACAAGTCTAGCCTTATAGGTTTCCACCTGTCCATCTACACCAATCTTTTTCTTGAAGATCCATTTGCATCCTATGGGTTTTACCCCATCTGGAGCAAAGTCCAAAGTCCATACTTTGTTGGTGTACATGGACTCCATTTCGGTCCGCATTGAATCCAGCCATCGTACCGAGTCGCCGCTCTGGATGGCCTGCTGGAAGTCAGTAGGTTCATCATCATCTATGATGCAATCCTCTCTATCCCCATCTATGAGAAAACCGTAGTATCTCTCAGGCGGATGAGACGGCCTACTACTCCTGCGGAGTGGTGCGGGAATGTCCTGTTCTTCTTGAACTTCCGGTTCTACCAAACTTTCAGCAGCAGTTTGTGGTTCTGGAATTTCTTCCAGTTCTATTTCGCTCCCACTAATTTCCTTTTCTAAAAACTGATGTTCCAGAAAATAGGCATTACGAGAAACAAAGACCTTTTGTTCCTCTGCGTAATAGAAATAATATCCCTTAGAGTTCTTTGGATATCCCACAAACAAACATTTTACTGATCGTGCCTCGAGCTTGTCCACATGCTGCTTTTTAACAAAAGCTGGACATCCCCAAATCTTCATATGCTGAAGATAGGGTTTCTTCCCAGTCCACATCTGATATGGAGTGGTAGGCACAGTCTTGGTAGGAGCCCTGTTCAGAAAATATGCTGCTGATTCTAGCGCATAACCCCAGAAAGATCGCGGTAACTCAGCATTACTCATCATGGATCGTACCATATCCAATAGGGTTCGATTCCGTCTCTCCGATACACCGTTATGCTGTGGAGTGTATGGAGGAGTAAGCTGAGAGAGAATTCCTTTCTCTTTTAGGTAACCTAGGAACTCGGCACTCAAGTATTCACCACCTCGATCAGATCTAAGTGTCTTGATACTTTTGCCGATTTGGTTTTCTACTTCATTCTTATACTCTTGGAATTTCTCAAAAGCCTCGGATTTATGTTTCATCAGATAAATGAATCCGTATCTTGAGTAATCATCCGTGAAAGTAATGAAATAGGAAAAACCACCTCTTGCATGTGTAGACATTGGACCACATACATCGCTGTGTATGAGTCCTAAGAGCTCGCTCGCTCTTACTCCTTGTCCAGTGAATGGAGTCTTTGTCATCTTTCCTTTGAGACAAGATTGACAAGTGTCATAAGTTTGATATTCGAACGAGTCCAAATATCCTTCTCTATGCAACTTAGTCAACCTTCTCTCATTGATGTGACCCAGTCTACAATGCCATAAGAAAGCTTTATTTAAATCTGGAGACTTTCTTTTTAGTGTGTTCTGGACATTGAAAATTTGGAGTTGGTTTAAAACATATATACCGTTATTTAGTGTACCTGACCCAATCAAACCATGATTAAGGTGGATGTTGACAACATCTCTTACAAACGTGAAATCATAACCTTTATTTGATAACAAGGAAACTGATATGATATTACACGTTAAGCTTGGCACAAAAAAACAGTTATGTAAAACCAAAATGTGTCCACTCGTCAATCCTAGGTGATAATCCCCGACGGACGCAGCTCCCACGCTAGCTCCGTTAGCAACCTTTAGGGTCATATCACCTTCCTTCAGCACTCTACGGTTTCTCAGTGCCTGCAATAAATTGCAAATATGAGATCCTGATCTGGTATCCAATACCCAGGAAGTAGAGTTGATCGACAGACAATTCTCAATTACAAACACACCTGAAGTCGAAGCCACAGCTTGCTTCAGTTCCTGGTTCTTGGCGTTCCATGCCTTGCAATCCTTCTTCCAGTGCCCTTTCCTGTGACAATGGAAGCACTCATCCTGGCCAACTACCGGTACCGCAAACTTTTTCTTTCCCTTCCCTCCCACCTTACTAACACCTCCTCTAGGTTTGGGTGCGGCCTTCTTCTTCCTTCCTTTGGCCCTTGCCTTGGACCCGGAAGAAGATGTACCGCCAACAAACATAGCGGGTGTTTCCCTTGTATTCTTCAAGGTGCCCTCTGCACTCCTTAACATGTTCAGGAGTTCCGGAAGTTCAACTTCTTTTCTTTGAATGTTGAAGTTCAGGATAAACTGGGCGTAGGTGTGAGGAAGGGACTGGAGAATAAGGTCTGTATAGAGCTCATTATCCAAAGTCGTCCCAAGGTCTGCGAGCTCTTCAATATAGCCGATCATCTTTAGGACATGTTCTCCTACCGATGACCCGACAGCCAACCTCGCTCGAAACAAGTTCTTAGAGGTCTCGTATCTTGCTATACGAGATTGCTCTCCATAAAGTTCCTTTGTATGGAGAAATATGCCATCAAGGTCCATATCCTCGTGCCTCCTCTGATGTTCATTGTTCATCGAGGCAAGCACGATGCACTTGGCTTTCGCGCAATCTAAATCCCAGGTTTTGCGGATTTCCTTATCCGCATTACTGGATTTGGGACCAGGGACAGCAGGTGCCATAGCGGTGAGGACGTACCCCAATTTGTCATAGGTCAAAGCCATTTTGACATTCCGCAGCCAATCTTTATAGTTTGGCCCTGTCAGTATATTTTTCTCTAAAAGTAACTTAAGTCCAGTCATTTTCAGGGTCGCTGCAATTAGGAGAGAGAGAAGAAAACTCTTTAGCATGATGCTCTTGCAAGTTTAGAGTGGTTTTTAGTTTATCTAAACTGGATGGCTCCCACTGTTTCTCGAATCCTTCCTCAAACCATAAAAGAAGAATTAGCCAGGACTATTCTCACCGTACAATTCTTGCTTAACCGTTCAGCCAGGCTAGTGTCGATACTTCGAGGGAGGTTTTCCAACGCTTTCGCGAAGTTCCTTAATTAAATAATCTCTTTTCTCTAGGGGCGTAACCCCGCTGACACCTTTCTGGACACCTACTAGGTTTATAGCATTGATCGTTAAGTGACGAATATCCTGATAAGTAGCATATACTCACAGTAGGATCGGGATCCAAATATCATCGTATGATAATGTTGAAGGAGTGCTACCAACATTCACCAAACTCCAAATGGTATGCATCTCTTTGCAAATTTCAGTTTCTTTAGAAATTCCCGATATAAGTTTTTGCCCCATGCTCTTATGACCTTGGCTTTGGTCAAAATGTCATAAGTCACATGTCAAGTTCTACCAGTCATTATCTTGTCAATTTGAACCCATCCGTATGTACCCCTGACTTTGGTCAAATGGTAATACGACTGTCCCAAACCAACTCATATATCTTATGCAACAAATGAAAACCCAGCAGCTACCAAACACTATGCCTTGACTTTGGCCAAAATGCATAGCTTGAATACTACTGAATACCCAAATGAAATGACGGAGGGCTACGAATGGTTTTGGCGAAACCGTGAACGTAGTGAACTTGATATAACCGAAGGAACCTGATAGCTTTTAAAAGGAGTGGTTAAGGCTCCGCATTTAAAAATATCTGTTTTTAAAATTAACCGAGTGGTTTCTTTTAAATTGTTCCAACGATTAAAACTTTGGTTTATTTTCTTGGAATTATAGATAATGCGTCCCATCATTAACCTATCATTGCAGAAAACAACGAAAATACAACGTCCTCTTATGCCATCCGCATTCGCCACGGGGTCCCGTCATTACCCGTTAGGTTACTTAACTAACGACAGAGCGGGGGCTGGGCTAGCGCGGGTGTAAAACATAAGTGACGTCTAAATAGCTATCATATATATAGATATTTTACATTCGTCTGACGCAATGATATTCATTCCAGATCACAGATGAACTTAATTGGATTTGCAAGCAATCCGTGTTTGTTTTGAGCCTGCAACAAAAGACGGATTACACAGTTGTGATGAATAGCCATTACCCCACCCAAGACCCCCTTGCGGGTGCGGCAAACTACACGCCCGGCAGTTTGTGCACCCCTGCTTGGGTCTGTCCTAGGAGCAAAAACAGTAAAATGAAATAATACAACGGTGGCTACAACCGCAACCTGGATGTGCCCCGCAAAATAATATTACAACAAATTACATTTACATCAAATGAATTAAATAATAACCAATCACACAACCCCGGCTATCCATCACAACAGTCCAACACAGTTCATATGCACAAACAGATAAAATCCATTACAGAAATGTGCAACCCCCTGCCAACCGACATACTAGCAGTTAGGGGAGGTTTACGAACACATTATACAAACACAGATATAATCCATCAAGCAAATACTGTATAATTTCGATCGATTAAACACTTTTAATTTTGCTCCAATACTTCTCTGTAAATCTGAAACCTGAGCAAAAATAAAATATTGCAGAAAATCCCAAATATTCCAGAGAAGCAACACAGGAAAATTGAGTTCCTGAATCGCCAACTCGGCGGCGGAAGCGCGGCGGATCGGGGGGATCCGCCGCGGTTCCGCGGCGCTTTAGGCGATTCAGGGGCCCAATTTTCTTGGGTGTTCTTCTACTATCTTTTTATGCTTTCTGAACTTCCCTGAGAAATTTTAGGACTTCATTTAAAATTCGACAGAAACTGAAGTTTTCGGGCATTTCCGGTTTCGTTTTTTCCGTTAGAAATTCATACAAATTTGCAAGTAAGTTATTTATTGTTTAGCGAGACTCTGATACCACTGTAAGTCGATGTAGAACACCCCAATACTTGTGGGGAGGCGGAATTTTCAAAAACGAACTTGTTTAGTGAACAAACATCGACTAACCGCTTGAATCGAAGCTAAACGATAACTAACAACAAACATAGAGTTTCTATGCTACTATGTTTAGGGATTATACCTAACGAATCGTGTCCTTCGCCTTTGTGAACTCCTCCTCCTCCTCGGCCTTCTCGAAGTAGTAGACGATCCACCCGAGAGCTTTACTCCAAGCTTAGCCTCTAAACTTGAGGCAACTAAACTTCTCTAAGTGCTAATCAAAGAAGCTAGGTGAAATATAGAGAGGGTTATGGATTAATTAGTCTTGCTAATCCTTGTACTCAACACATGAGAGGGGAGGATTAGGGTTTGAAGAGGGAGAGCTTGAGGAGAGAGAAGATGATAAAGATAATGATATGAGAATAGTGAGATAATATGATATATATCAAGCATTTCTTTTTATCAAGAAAAGAATAAATAACAATTTAACAACCATGCTTGATAATATCTAGTGATGATTCATTATATGGACAAAAGACATGTATGAATCATCTAGGTGACTCACTAATCACAATCATTCTATATGCCACCTTAACCTCCTTAGTCACCACCTTCTAGAAGCTTCTTGCATAATTACGAGAACGCCCCTCCTTTCCGCAAAAATACGGAAAAACTTTAGACTGTATAAATCCAATAACCGGATACCAGTAACTGGCTTAAACCAAATCCGACTGGTAAAAACTGTCCGAAAGTCGTACGTGCGTAAACACACGTATGCGTCCGAACCCTTGTCGTAAAACCATACGACCTCTATATCGTTTCTCCTGGAGTAGGGAAACTCTCTGTGTGGGACTCTAGAGACTCGACTACTATGCTGGCAGTGGGTTTAACCACAGACTGCAAGCGGCACTAGCTGTACGTAACGGTCCCCAGGTAGATGTCGATAAGAAGGCCGATGAGGAAACCCATCCGAACTCCTACTGAGTCTGATGTGACAATCTCCATACAGTCCGGTCCGTTCGTTTATGACTATCGCATATCGTGCCTAGGGGGCGGCAACCGTCAGTCCCCTAATAGCGGTATAAGTCGTGTCGGAGGGAAGCCCATTACACCCTGAGAAACTACTGGAACCTACCAGCAAATCTCGTTTGCCCTGGCCAGGGACTTTGCGTAATGGCTCTCTGACACAGCACGATATCAACTCCCAATACCGGGAGAGACGAATCCTGTCTAACCGCCACTGCCTCCAAGTGCTCGGGACTGCACCCAACTGCTACTTGTTTGCACGACTCCTTTGAGCCGTGGTAAGGTAGCAATCTAAGAACAGTGGGACACACTCGAGGCGAAGTAGCAGTGTCAAGTCTGCGGACTATGCTGTACTCATGTCACCTGGGAACTGTTCACTGACGACTGGTATAAAACCAACCAACAGTTCCCTGTGAGTCCTGTCCGGTGTACCCGTAACCTAACGAGCACCTGCATACTATCTCTAGTACGACGTACTGACGGCTGTGGGATAGACCATCTCCCCAACTGGGATGATAAGCGTGCACACTTGTCTACTCCGGAGTATCGATGCTCTGTCTCGATAATCCAACGACCAGGGACCTGAATAAGGATGTGCTTGTAGACTACCCAGCCCCCACTTGTGTGACTGCCATCACAACGCTGGTAGTCAAGCAAGATCCTAAGAGCTTTATCAATACGTATACTCACATATTAAGATAGAAAAACCAAGTAGTATACTACCATATTTAGCAAGACTGTTATATATACATGTGAATATCCCAAGCTTCCATTAAGTAATATACAAACTAGTATGATACAATAATGGCCCCTAGGGCATATACACTAACAATTGCAGGTGTTGCCATACGGGTTTCATTACGGCTTTGCGGGCACAGCTTCTTTCAGGTGACTTGCTAGTAGGTGGGTTATTTGTATCATACCCATCATTATACATTGTATATTATATTCAGTTGTATCTAGAAGTCCCATCAACCAAACATGTACTTATTTGAGATAGAGACCAGTGATGTTTACTCTTTCGACCTTAGAGTCGCCCGTTATATTTCTATGGATTTCTTGCTGGTTGAGTTTCCTTTCTGTTGTGATCCTCGCCTTTAGGCGTTGTTTATTAGGTTTCTACTGGTGGATTTGTTATGGTTCTTCCTATACTCTACTACTTTCTTGGTTTGGATTTCTGGGCTCGGCTTACTTAGAGCACGTACGCCTTGAGACGTTCGTAGCCTAAGTGTCGGTCATGTTCCGTACTTTCGGGACGTGACAAAGTTGGTATCAAAGCGTTAGGTTTTACCTTCGGAGCGTAGGGTGACCCTTGGTTGATGGAACAGATGACTAAAATAGAGTGACGTACCGTGGGTATGTCCGCGGCATATTTACGATACGCCACTCCACTTAAGAAGCCTTAGGATGTACATTTCCTTATTTAGTATCATATTCCTTCCTGATCTAGCCTCATCGGTACCAGTATGGTTTTGCTGCCATGATTACGGGCAGGGAGAGCTACGGCTAGAGTTGCGGTCAGCATAAGCTCGTTACGAACGAGGACTGACCAGGGTGCTATTCCGGCGACACACAATTGTTGAGATGTGTCTTTTGATTGGGTTTTGCACCATGAGCGTTGTACGGATCGCTGTATAAGATTACTCGGACGTGCAGATCAGCACCAGAGGATTGAGCCACTGACAAAGGCCAGCCAGATTTTGATAACCGTTGAAGTATTGCTTATTCATGATGATTGAGACACAGTTCAGCGTGCAGACGAGTGAGCCAGTTGTTGCCACGAACGACAAGATATCGCCCCAGACGTTGGAGCTATTACAGTACGAGATTGTACTAAGAGATTATAGAAGGTCGCTAGTCACCGAGGATGAATGACTAGGACATGTGGTTTGTTCGCTACCCCGATGCGAGGTCATCAGACAGATTGATTCCAGCTAGAGACGGCTTCACACAGAGACGTTGAGAGTCGACAGAGACGATCGAATGTCAGAAATCTATTATTCTAAGTTTAAAGTATTCGGAAAGACATGCAGGCAATTATATGGTCCCTCTAGAAGAATGAAACCCTAACTCGACTTAATGACCGTATGAAAGCCTTTGAACCTTAGGGTTTGCGGCAGTTCTGCGGCGCCATTAGTGAGGCTTAGGTTTGCCCTTCTACGGCTGGACCACCGATGCTGTGGTATGTACTCGATACTATTACACTGTACCCAAGATGCTGAGCTCTAGGGGGATTATGAGGTTTTGACGACTCGATCGGATGGCTCGACTTAATTTGGATGCTAGGTGGTGAGATACACTTCTTGGGAGACTCCAGATACGAGGATAGCCATTGGAGCTCAGTCCATGCAGTCACGACGAGACGAGTCCGAAGCAGTCGACATTAGAGAAAAGTGGAGTAAGAGGTTCGTACAAGATCTGGATATGATGACGTTCCACTCCGCCGACGTCATAGATGCGATGCGCATGCCGAGGCATAGTATTTGGATATACCTTCCAGAAGAAGTCGCGAGGAGTATGTAGCCGTTCCAGAAACAAGAATCAGATATAGTAAGAACGATAATTTCCGGACAGTTGGCAAAGACGAGACTTGGAAGAGACCGAGAGCAGGATTCTTTCCAGGACACTGCTGCAACGATAATTGCACCCAGGATTAGATGTGTCCCGTGCATTCAGAGAACCAGAGGCCGACGCCGGTGACATGCTGCCTTACGAGTGGTTGCGATGATTGACCGAGAAATAACCAGAGGAGTGCCAGAATGGAATCGTCCCCGTTAGCACACTTGACAGGGCCGATGAGCCGATGGGTCGTCAGATTGGCAATTCACAGAAGAGATAATGACTTTTCGTGGATGAATTACGAGAAGACTTGGACCCAGGAGTGGTCATGTTACGCACACCAGCAGGACAGAGTTCAGGATCGTCGACGAGACATGCTATGAGTGAGCACGACAGTTGGCCAGAGATTCTTGGGGGATGCGCTTGAGCGGGACTATTCCGCCATACTTGTTTCGATATTTTGGGCGATTTATTCGCATGACTAATTTTGATGATTAGGTTTCATAATATTTGTTTTCATGCACCATGGTTGCACCTATTGAGTATTTATGATTTTTGCACAGTTGTACCACTTTATATCTGTAGCGCTTTGAAAAATCGTTTCGGTGAAATTTCGGAAAATCGGTAAAATGGGGGGGTTTCTGTAAAAAGTCAAAATACAAATATCTTATTATAAAAATTAAATATACATATTCTAGCTATGTAATTGCTATTATTTGGTGTTTATTGAGCCGCTGGTGAAATTTCAAATTTTCTGAAAAAAATATTATTTTATTATTATTTTAAGCCGTCACTAATACATTTAATTAGGGAAAATTACAAATTGGAATGAGTTGAAACAAATTTTGTGCATCATAAAACATTAAATAAAAATTTATCATGTGGTTTTCGGAACGAAATCATTTGCCAAAATGGTTTAGAAATTATTGAAGAAAAAAGGCTTTTTTTTAGCGTAAATGAATGTTTGGGGTATTGTATTTATCATTTTTCATCACCCCACACCCGTGCCCACACCCACACACACCCACTTAGTCCTCCCCATGGCTGAATTCTGCACCCACCATATTTTTTACCCACTTGATTTTCAAGGAAAAAGAAATGAAAGAAAAGAAAAGAAAATGAGTGAAGTAGTTAGACTTTTGACTTTGTTTGACCTTGACCTTGTCCCCCCCCATTTTCCTCACCTCCCTCTCTCTCCCCGACCCATTTTTCTGGCCGAAAATTCCTTCTCCCCACAGCAGCCCCCCTCCATTTTCCCCTCTCTTTTCCCTTCAAAACTTCATGAAAAATTGCATCAAAAATCCACCAAAAATCCCACAAAATCAAAATCAAAGTCCTACCCATTTTAGCTTAGCCCGTTTAGCATGGATCCTTGTGAAAAGAGAGCATTTTGGGAGGCCATGGAGTCTTGTGGACCTTCATATATTTTTGGGTATAATTCTAAAACTTTTTGTTGCTTAAATTGTTACTAATTTCTTAAGCTAATTTAATTAAGTGTTATTTGGATATGTGAGTTTAATTGCAAGTTTTGGAATTCAAGTTGTGAAATTGAATGCAAGTTAGGGTTTATAAAATTTGGTGTATGGTTGTGTGTTATAATTAGGCTTTGTTGTCATGTTAATACAAGTTTAGTAGCTAGTGCTAATGGCTAGCTTAAAAATTTTGTTATTTTGCTAATTTGCTTACTAGGTTTTTGAAATTTGCTAAATTCTTGGGATTAAAAATGTGATTAGGTTTTTCTTGGCTTCATTAACTTTATTAAGTGTGGTTTAATGCTTTGGATCATGCAATTCTAAGCTAGATTGTAGTTTGTGTATTTTGCTTTGAAATTGTTAAAAAGGGTATTTTTGGTAAACTAGAATATTAGGATTTTTGGAATTTAATGAGATTAAATTCCGGAAATTGTTTATACGACTTATTTAAGATATTTAATAAATATATTAGCCGCTACATTCATTTAAATATCGTGTTTTGTACAAAAACGGCGAATTGTGCTTGCTAGATTTTCGGAAAAATGACTTTTTAAGTGAAATTGGCGTTTTTGTGAGTTTTAACCTAGTTTATATTAAAATTAGTGTTCGTGAATGTGCAAATGAGTGTGATTGGATTTTCTCGATGGTTTGACGTTCGTACATCGACATCGATTGTTGGTTTGACTATTCCTGCATGCGTGGGCGATGGGTTTGGACCTATGCGTGATACGCGTGCCGATTTGATTTTCGTATGCCGTTTCGATTTCGAATTTAGTTTTAATGCGATATGGTACGTTATGATATGAAGGTACCCCCGTGTGGACTTCGAGACGACAAGCAAGCGCGTGGCGACGTCGGCACCGGCTAGCGAGGACCAGGTTAGTAGATTTATATCTACGGGGAGAAGTCGGGTGGATGACGTATAGCACCCCCGCAGTCCGTGGTGGTGTATACGGATGCGTATACACACCAACAATTATTATATGTTATTTGGGATTAATAACGTTGCTTAGGATGGATATTGGTGTGTTGGATTACTTTAGTGTTGCGAACCCTAAGGTAGTGTTACACACACATACACACATACATACTTGCATACATTCCTATTGATATGTGCTCATGGGATTCTTTATAGTTATGTGTTCACATGGGTATGGGACTATGTGTTCACATACGGACTGAGGATGATACTTGGGATTGAGCTGAGTCGATGAGATTTGATTTGAGGCCGTGAGATCGGTGATATAGCAGGGTTCGTATCTTAGATACGACATGACGTTGTAGCGGGTCCTTGACGTAGTGCTTCACACACGTCAATGCATACGTAGGCGGTATCGGTATGGTACTAGACGTAGATCAGTACCCCGATCATGATATTTGATAAAGAGGATACCAGGTGAATAGTATGATGAATGTGATATTGACCCGTACACAGATTGGGATGCCGTACGACGGATTTACGTACGAGCTATATTGATGATTGATCCGCACTCTTGACTTGGGATGCCTGATTATAGATATGGTATCGGATATGATATTATTGAGGCGGGATCACAGACTATACATATACAGGTATGTATATGTATCGACTCAGATGATAGGCGGTTTCCTTACCTGTAGTTCAGCTTGTTAGTTCAGCCGTATAGTTTAGTGTAGTTGTTAGATTAGATTAGACTTCTTACCTATTTCAAACACTAACGAATCGTGGGCATTTTTAAAGACAGCTCAATGGAATCTACTGATATTTCAAAAACGACGTATTTTTTCATAAAAACACCGTAGCCCCTATTTTCAAAACCCCATGATTCGTGTTATTTCAAAAGGCACCATTCGTAGGACTTATATTAGATTATTGCAGATTAGTTATCGTTGTGTCTAGTATTCATCTCCCGCACATTATTGCTGTTCGCTCTGCCTCGCATATTTATTTTGCTGCATATTCCATTATTGATATCATGCTGTTAGGACACCAGCACCATTACCGATGATGCGTATGTACCACATACACCTACTTGCCGGCTCACACACATCTTCATCGGTAATTTCCATGTCACGTACACTTTAGAGAATATAATTGCTTGACTTAGATTGTTAGCTGATAGTTTTGACATGATATTAGTGTACTTCCCTTATATGCCATATTAGACATTGTAGTTATTACCTACCACTTCATGCATACTGTTATTCAGTTGTTCATGCCTAGTTCATTATCATTGACATATGCACTTGTGATGATTTCTTGAGATTTATGATATTTCTGGATTTCGGGGAAAGCCGCAAAATTTACAACTTATGTTCTTTTAAAATATAAAATGTTGCGGTTTTCTAGTGATGTAAAGTGTCGTCCACCATGAGTTTGCTGTGGTTTTGGAGATCCGTGTCGAGGAGTGGAGGAACCGTCACGGGTACATGGTGGGCCCGGTATGGTACCCCGGGGCAAGAGGAATGTGGTGTTGACGTTGAGCCTGGCTGGGGAGCACTACCTACCGGTGATATTACCCGACGCGTCGGATATCCGGAGCATACCGTCGTAGTCTTGCGATGGATGGTAGGGGCCGGTCCGGACTGACGGCGTCCTAGATATTGAGCTTGAGACATTGATATTTCGAGACAGTGAGATTTATGTTTTGTGTCGATGCTAGACACTGTTGATACTGATTTCATTATGATACCTCAGTTTAAAAATACGAAGGAAATCTCACTAATTTATGAAAACAGTTTCTTCATTTACATGTATTCTGTTTCATGCATTCATACCTCATTCATATGATATATTGCTACCTGAGGCACTGACACGGGCACATGAAATTATACTCGGGTTAGATATTACCCTAGTCATTGTTATAGGCTGCCTGTTATACTTATATTTGAGGATATATTATGATCATTGACCTAGGTTGCGTTATTTATGCGATTTCTGTGCGTAGATGTTTTTCTATTCACGAGTTGGCAACTCACCCCCGTTGTGCCCCAGTTTCTTGCAGATTTGACGTACAGGTTTCATTACGGCTTGCGGGCTCAGTTTCATTCGGGTGATTTGCTAGTAGGTGGGTTTACTTGTATCATACCCCCATTATATATCTTGTATATTATTATTCTGTTGTATCTAGAAGTTCCATCAACCAAACATGTATTTATTTTGAGATAGAGACCAGTGCTGTTTATTCTTTCGACCTTAGAGTCGCTCGTTATATTTCTGGTGGTTTTGAGTTCCTTTTGAGTTTTGATCCTCGCCGTTGGCGTTGTATATTATATTGCTTGTGTGGTTGTGACCGTCGATTGACGAAGAGCTAGCTCCCGCTTGGGGATGCCTTTTTATTGATTTCGTATACTATTCATGTTGTATCCCGTTTGGGAGCCAGTTTTTACAAAGGAGACTCTGCCGAAATTTTCAGTAAATTTTGATGTTCTTAAAAACCGCATAATTCGGCTTATGCTATTAAAACTACTTGTTTTAAATTGGTTTTCCTGCACTCTACTACTTTTCTTGGTTTGGATTTCTGGGTTTTCGGTTTACTTAGATTACTTACGCCTCGAGACGTTCGTAGTTTAAGTGCCGGTCATGTTCCGTACTTTCGGGTCATGACAAAGTTGGTATCAGAGCGTTAGGTTTTAACCTTCGGAGCATACGATGACCCTTGGTTGATGGAATAGGTGACTAAAGTAGAGTGACGTACCGTTGGTATGTTCCGCGGCATATTTACGACACGCCACTCCACTTATGAAGCCTTAGGATGTACATTTCCTTGTTCAGCATTATATTCCTTCCTGATCTAGCCTCATCGGTACCAGTTTGGTTTTGCTGCTACGGTTACCGGCAGGGAGAGCTACGGCTAGAGTTGCGGTCAGCACAAGCTCGTCACGAACAAGGACTGACCAGGGCGAAATTCCGGCGACACACGATTGCAGAGATGTGTCTTTTTACTGTGTTTCCGCGCCGCGAGCGTTTGGCGGATCGCCTTTATGAGGTTACTCGGATGTGCTGATCGACACTAGAGGATTGAGCCACTGACAGAGGCCAGCCAGATTTTGATGACCGTTGGTGTGTTGCTTACTCCTGATGATTGAGGCACTGTTCAGCGTGCAGACGAGCGAGCCAGTTGTTGCTGCGAGCGACGAGATATCGCCCCATATGTTGGAACTATGGCGGGGCGAGTTGTACGAATAGATGATAGAAGGTCGCTAGTCACCCGATGATGAATGACTAGGACAGGTGGTTCGTTCGCTTACCCCGATGCGAGGTCATCAGATAGATTGATTCCAGCTAGAGACGACTTCACGCGGAGGCGTTGGGGGTCGACAGAGACGATCGAATGTCAGAAACCTATTTATCTGAGTTTAAAGTAGTCGGAAAGACATGCAGGCAATTCTATGGTCCCTCTAGAAGAATGAAACCCTAACTCGACTTAATGACCGTGTGAAAGCCTTTGAACCTTCGGATTTGCGGCAGTTCTACGGTGCCATTAGTGAGGCTTGGGTTTGCCCTTCTACGGCTGGACCACCGATGTTGTGGTATGTATTCGATACTATTAAACTGTGCCCAAGAGGTTGAGCTCTTGGGGGATTATGAGGTTTTGACGAATCGATCGAATGGTTCGACTTCAATCGGATGCTAGGTGGTGAGACGCATTCTTGGGAGACTCCAGATACGAGGATAGTCGTTGGAGCTCAGTCCATGCATCCGCGACGAGACGAGTCCAAAGCAGACGACATTAGAGAAAAGTGGAGTAAGAGGTTCGCACCAGATCTAGATGAGATGACGTTCCACTCCGCCGACATCAGAGATGCGATACGCATGCCGAGGCAGAGTACTGGATATACCTTCCAGAAGAGGTCGCGATGGGTATGCAGCCATTCCGGAGCAAGATGCAGATATAGGAAAGGACGATGACTTCCGGACAGTTGGCAGAGACGAGACATGGAAGAGACCGTGAGCAGGATTTCTTCTAGGACACTGCTGCAATGATACTTGCACCCAGGGTCAGATGTGTCACGTACATTCAGAGAGCCGGAGGCCGACGCCAGTGATACGCTGTCTTACGAGTGGTCGCGATGATTGACCAAGAGATGACCAGAGAAGTGCCAGAACGGAATCGTCCCCGTTAGCACACCTGACAGGGCCGATGAGCCGATAGACCGAAAGATTGGTAATTCACAGTGAAGACCTTGACCCAGGAGTGGTCAAGGTTATGCACACCAGCAGGCCAGAGTTCATGATCATCGACGAGACGTCCCAGTGACCGCGACAGTTGGCCCGAGATTCTTAGAGGATGCACTTGAGCGATACTATTCCGCCATTATTGATTTCGATATTTTGGGTGATTTATTCGTATGATTTGATTTTGATGATTGAGGATTTACGATCTTTGCACAGTGTTGCACTTGATATCGTTTTCGTGCTTTAGTTTCACATGTTTGTGATTTTACGGTTTTAAACAGTTGAGTTGATTTTGTGCGTATGCACGCACGCGATTTGGTTCCTACACTCTGTATAGTTTATATATGCTGGCAGTGCAGTGACATATATCTTGTGCACTTGGATACACTGGATTTCAATTTCGAGGGTGATGCTCGACATTTGTTTTGTGCATTTTATGCACCGGATTGGATTTTTAGCACCTGTTGGGTGCCTGTTACGAGATGCGATTTGGTGCACACCAGATGCACTAAATCGAGATTTTTTTTAGTGCATGTCAGATGCACCTGATTTTGCTGTCAGGCACACATGTTGCCTACGACAGATGTTTCGTGCACACCCGATGCACTTAGATGTTGTTTCTGTGCGCATGTATGGCACATTCATGGATTTTGATTTCCGTGCGCACCAGACGCACGTAGTATTCATGTGCATATTTTGGGATTGATTTCTTATAGAGTAGTACGTTTTTATGATATTGCTATGTGTTTTCGTACTGAGCAGGACTAGTCAGAGAACAGTACCTGAATATATTTTGCATGCATTGATAGTTATTGAAGGGATTTTCAAAAAGCGAGCTATAGCCTCAGTATTTACCTACGTGTCTGATATGACACGAAATGTTTAAAACAAGGAGACCCTTCTAAATTGTTTCCAAAACGGCGGAACGTACATTTCAAACAAAGGTATATATGTATATAGTTATTTTCTTATGGTAGAAGTCCGCCACTGTGCAGTGTTATACGCGTTGCACAGCGACTTAAAGAGATTTGGCATGCATTTCCTTCAGATACTTACAGATATAGATTCGATATTTACATTTATAGTTTCGAGTTTTATCATATTGGTTTTGATTTGGATATGGCATTGATGTCTTCTCCTACAGATATAGGAGTTTTGATTTGAGTTATATACTCATTTTTCAAGCGCATGCGCTGCGCTACGATTTGTTTTATGTATTTATAATTTCGGAGCCCCGACGACTTGATGGTTTTTCTTAGATGTTTTAGTAATTGGGGGAGTTTGAATTTAAATTCGGGGACCGAATTTATTTAAGGGGGGAAGATTGTAGCGCTTTGAAAAATCGTTTCGGTGAAATTTCGGAAAATTGGTAAAATGAGGGGGTTTTCTGTAAAAAGTCAAAATACAAATATCTTATTATAAAAATTAAATATACATATTCTAGATATGTAATTGCTATTATTTGGTGTTTATTGAGCCGCTGGTGAAATTTCAAATTTTCTGAAAAAAATATTATTTTATTATTATTTTAAGCCGTCACTAATACATTTAATTAGGGAAAATTACAAATTGGAATGAGTTGAAACAAATTTTGTGCATCATAAAACATTAAACAAAAATTTATCATGTGGTTTTCGGAACGAAATCATTTGCCAAAATGGTTTAGAAATTATTGAAGAAAAAAGGCTTTTTTTTAGCGTAAATGGATGTTTGGGGTATTGTATTTATCATTTTTCATCACCCCACACCCATGCCCACACCCACACACCCCCACTTACTCCTCCCCATGGCTGAATTCAGCACCCACCATATTTTTTCCCCACTTGATTTTCAAGGAAAAAGAAATGAAAGAAAAGAAAAGAAAATGAGTGAAGTAGTTAGACTTTTGACTTTGTTTGACCTTGACCTTGTCCCCCCCCCCCTTTTCCTCACCTCCCTCTCTCTCCCCCACCCACTTTTCTGGCCGAAAATTCCTTCTCCCCACAGCAGACCCCCTCCATTTCCCCCTCTCTTTTCCCTTCAAAACTTCATGAAAAATTACATCAAAAATCCACCAAAAATCCCACAAAATCAAAATCAAAGTCCTACCCATTTTAGCTTAGCCCGTTTAGCATGGATCCTTGTGAAAAGAGAGCATTTTGGGAGGCCATGGAGTCTTGTGGACCTTCATATATTTTTGGGTATAATTCTAAAACTTTTTGTTGCTTAAATTGTTACTAATTTCTTAAGCTAATTTAATTAAGTGTTATTTGGATATGTGAGTTTAATTGCAAGTTTTGGAATTCAAGTTGTGAAATTGAATGCAAGTTAGGGTTTATAAAATTTGGTGTATGGTTGTGTGTTATAATTAGGCTTTGTTGTCATGTTAATACAAGTTTAGTAGCTAGTGCTAATGGCTAGCTTAAAAATTTTGTTATTTTGCTAATTTGCTTACTAGGTTTTTGAAATTTGCTAAATTCTTGGGATTAAAAATCTGATTAGGTTTTTCTTGGCTTCATTAACTTTCTTAAGTGTGGTTTAATGCTTTGGATCATGCAATTCTAAGCTAGATTGTAGTTTGTGTATTTTGCTTTGAAATTGTTAAAAAGGGTATTTTTGGTAAACTAGAATATTAGAATTTTTGGAATTTAATGAGATTAAATTCCGGAAATTGTTTATACGACTTATTTAAGATATTTAATAAAAATATTGGCCGCTACATTCATTTAAACATCGTGTTTTGTACAAAAACGGCGAATTGTGCTTGCTAGATTTTCGGAAAAATGACTTTTTAAGTGAAATTGGCGTTTTTGTGAGTTTTAACCTAGTTTATATTAAAATTAGTGTTCGTGAATGTGCAAATGAGTGTGATTGGATTTTCTCGATGGTTTGACGTTCGTACATCGACATCGATTGTTGGTTTGACTATTCCTGCATGCGTGGGCGATAGGTTTGGACCTATGCGTGATACGCGTGCCGATTTGATTTTCGTATGCCGTTTCGATTTCGAATTTAGTTTTAATGCGATATGGTACGTTATGATATGTAGGTACCCCCATGTGGACTTCGAGACGACAAGCAAGCGCGTGGCGACGTCGGCACCGGCTAGCGAGGACCAGGTGGCTAGATTTATATTTACGGGGAGAAGTCGGGTGGATGGCGTATAGCACCCCCGCAGTCCGTGGTGGTGTATACGGATGCGTATACACACCAACAATTATTATATGTTATTTGGGATTAATAACGATTCTTAGGATGGATATTGGTGTGTTGGATTACTTTAGTGTTGCGAACCCTAGGGTAGTGTTACACACACATACACACATACATACTTGCATACATTCCTATTGATATGTGCTCATGGGATTATTTATAGTTATGTGTTCACATGGGTATGAGACTATGTGTTCACATACGGACTGAGGATGATACTTGGGATTGAGCTGAGTCGATGAGATTTGATTTGAGGCCGTGAGATCGGTGATATAGCAGGGTTCGTATCTTAGATACGACATGACGTTGTAGCGGGTCCTTGACGTAGTGCTTCACACACGTCCATGCATACGTAGGCGGTATCAGTATGGTACTAGACGTAGATCAGTACCCCGATCATGATATTTGATAAAGAGGATACCAGGTGAATAGTATGATGAATGTGATATTGACCCGTACCCAGATTGGGATGCCGTACGACGGATTTACGTACGAGCTATATTGATGATTGATCCGCACTCTTGACTTGGGATGCCTGATTATAGATATGGTATCGGATATGATATTATTGAGGCGGGATCACCGACTATACATATACAGGTATGTATATGTATCGACTCAGATGATAGGCGGTTTCCTTACCTGTAGTTCAGCTTGTTAGTTCAGCCGTATAGTTTAGTGTAGTTGATAGATTAGTTTAGACTTCTTACCTATTTCAAAAACTAACGAATCGTGGGCATTTTTAAAGACAGCTCAAGGGAATCTACGGATATTTCAAAAACGACGTATCTTTTCATAAAAACACCGTAGCCCCTATTTTCAAAACCCCATGATTCGTGTTATTTCAAAAGGCACCATTCGTAGGACTTATATTAGATTATTGCAGATTAGTTATCGTTGTGTCTAGTATTCAGCTCCCGCACATTATTGCTGTTCGCTCTGCCTCGCATATTTATTTTGCTGCATATTCCATTATTGATATCATGTTGTTAGGACACCAGCACCATTACCGATGATGCGTATGTACCACGTTCACCTACTTGCCGGCTCACACACATCTTCATCGGTAATTGCCATGTCACGTACACTTTAGAGAATATAATTGCTTGACTTAGATTGTTAGCTGGTAGTTTTGACATGATATTAGTGTACTTCCCTTATATGCCATATTAGACATTGTAGTTATTACCTACCACTTCATGCATACTGTTATTCAGTTGTTCATGCCTAGTTCATTATCATTGACATATGCACTTGTGATGATTTCTTGAGATTTATGATATTTCTGGATTTCGGGGAAAGCCGCAAAATTTACAACTTATGATCTTTTAAAATATAAAATGTTGCGGTTTTCTAGTGATGTAAAGTGTCGTCCACTATGAGTTTGCTGTGGTTTTGGAGATCCGTGTCGAGGAGTGGAGGAACCGTCACGGGTACATGGTGGGCCCGGTATGGTACCCCGGGGCAAGAGGAATGTGGTGTTGACGTTGAGCCTGGCTGGGGAGCACTACCTACCGGTGATATTACCCGACGCATCGGATATCCGGAGGATACCGTCGTGGTCTTGCGATGGATGGTAGGGGCCGGTCCGGACTGACGGCGCCCTAGATATTGAGCTTGAGACATTGATATTTCGAGACAGTGAGATTTATGTTTTTGTCGATGCTAGACACTGTTGATACTGATTTCATTATGATACCTCAGTTTAAAAATACGAAGGAAATCTCACTAATTTATGAAAACAGTTTCTTCATTTACATGTATTCTGTTTCATGCATTCATACCTCATTCATATGATATATTGCTACCTGAAGCACTGACACGGGCACATGAAATTATACTCGGGTTAGATATTACCCTAGTCATTGTTATAGGCTGCATGTTATACTTATATTTGAGGATATATTATGATCATTGACCTAGGTTGCGTTATTTATGTGATTTCTGTGCGTAGATGTTTTTCTATTCACGAGTTGGCAGCTCACCCCCATTGTGCCCCAGTTTCTTGCAGATTTGCCGTACAGGTTTCATTACGGCTTGTGGGCTCAGTTTCATTCGGGTGATTTGCTAGTAGGTGGGTTTACTTGTATCATACCCCCATTATATATCTTGTATATCATTATTCTGTTGTATCTAGAAGTTCCATCAACCAAACATGTATTTATTTTGAGATAGAGACCAGTGCTGTTTATTCTTTCGACCTTAGAGTCGCTCGTTATATTTCTGGTGGTTTTGAGTTCCTTTTGAGTTTTGATCCTCGATGTTGGCGTTGTATATTATATTGCTTGTGTGGTTGTGACCGTCGATTGACGAAGAGCTAGCTCCCGCTTGGGGATGCCTTTTTATTGATTTCGTATACTATTCATGTTGTATCCCGTTTGGGAGCCAGTTTTTACAAAGGAGACTCTGCCGAAATTTTCAGTAAATTTTGATGTTCTTAAAAACCGCATAATTCGGCTTATGCTATTAAAACTACTTGTTTTAAATTGGTTTTCCTGCACTCTACTATTTTTCTTGGTTTGGATTTCTGGGTTTTCGGTTTACTTAGATTACTTACGCCTCGAGACGTTCGTAGTTTAAGTGCCGGTCATGTTCCGTACTTTCGGGTCGTGACAATATCGTTTTCGTGCCTTGGGTTCACATGTTAGTGATTTTATGGGGTTTAGACATTTGAGTTGATTTCGTGCGTATGCACACACACTGTTTGGTTTTTGCTCTCTGTATAGCCTACATATGCTTGCAGTACAGTGTTTCGTATTTTGTGCACTTGGATGCACTGGACTTCAATTTCGATGGTGATGTTTGATATTTGTTTTGTGCACTTTATGCACCTGATTTGAGTTTGCGCCTGTTCGACACTTGATATTGGATTTCATGATTTCGTGCATGATGGATGCACCGGATTTGGATTTTTGCGCATGTTGGGCGCATGTTATGAGATGCGATTTGGTGCACACCAGATGCACTAAATCGAGATTTCTTTCGTGCATATCAGATGCACCTGATTTTGCTGTCAGGCACACACGTTGCCTATGACCGTTGTTGTATGCACACCCGTTGCACCTTGATGTTGTTTTTGTGCACCTGCTTGGCACAAGTATGGATTTTGATTCCCGTGCGCACCGGACGCACAGGGTTTTCATATGCACTTTTGGGATTGATTTCTTATGGAGCAGTACATTTTTTGTGTTGATGTGATTTGTTTTCGTACTGAGCAGGACTGGTCAGATGACAGTGCCTGGATATATTTGCATGCACTGATAGATTTCAAAGGGATTTCCAAAAGCGAGCTATAGTCTCATTGTTTACATAAGTGTCTGATATGGCACGAAACGTTTTAAACTGGGAACCCTTCTAAATTGTTTTCAAAACGGCGGATCGAGCATACTAAACAAAAGATATATACGTATATGGCTATTTTCTTATAAAGACGTCCGCCACAGTGTAGTGTTATGCGTATTGTACATCGACTTTAAAGAATTTAGGCATGCATTTCCTTCATATATTTACATGTATAGTTCCGATTACTAGCATATCGGTTTTGCCTTGGATTTGGCATTCGTGCTTTCACCTTGACTCCGATGATTGCGAGATGCTTGATGGAGTTTTGTTTTCGAATTATCTGCTCGTTACTCATGCGCATGTATTGCGCTATGATGCCTTTTGATGATTTCGGAGCCCTGTTGGTTGGACATTTTATTGAAATGTTTTAGAATTTGGGGGTTTAAATTTAAATTCGGGGACCGAATTTCTTTAAGGGGGGAAGACTGTAACATTTCAAAAAAATAAAATATTATTTTTGGGAATTTTCATAATTTAATATTAAATTTTAATGAATATTTTATAGTCGGTATAATTAAATACCGATAAATGGGGCAAATTATGGAGAAAATTATGGAAATTCTAAAATAGGGTATTTTGTGGAAATATGTCATTTTAGGCTTTTATGGTTACGTAAATGCTATTTTGGTGTTAACCGCGATAAAAAAAATCGCTAATTGGATTTTTGGCTTTTGTGCAAAAATGTGCACATGACATTTTTGTAACGTTTTAAAAATCGTTTCGGTGAAATTTCGAAAAATCGGTAAAATAAGGGGGTTTTCTGTAAAAAGTCAAAATACAAATATCTTATTATAAAAATTAAATATACATATTCTAGCTATGTAATTGCTATTATTTGGTGTTTATTGAGCCGCTGGTGAAATTTCAAATTTTCTGAAAAAAAATATTATTTTATTATTATTTAAGCCGTCACTAATAGATTTAATTAGGGAAAATTACAAATTGGAATGAGTTGAAACAAATTTTGTGCATCATAAAACATTAAATAAAATTTTATCATGTGGTTTTTGGAACGAAATTATTTGCCAAAACGGTTTAGAAATTTTTGAAGAAAAAAGGCTTTTTTTTAGCGTAAATGGATGTTTGGGGTATTGTATTTATCATTTTTCATCACCCCTCACCCGTACCCACACCCACACACCCCCACTTACTCCTCCCCATGGCTGAATTCAGCAGCCCCCATATTTTTCCCCACTTGATTTTCAAAGGAAAAGATATGAAAGAAAAGAAAAGAAAATGGGTGAATTAGGTGGACTTTTGACTTTGGTTGACTTTGACTTCTTCCCCCACTTTCTCTACCTCCCTCTCTCTCCACTCCCACTCCAATTCCAGCAGCCCTCCCCTCTCCTACTGCAGCAACAGCCCCCCCCCCCTTTCCCTTCTCTTTTCTCTTCAAAACTTCTTCAAAAATTGCCCCAAAATCCATCAAAAAAATCCCAAAACCCAAATCCGACTCCTACCCATTTTAGCTTAGCCAAAATTGCATGGATCTTTGTGAAAAGAGAGCATTTTGGGAGGCCATGGATGCTTGTGGATCTTCATATGTTTTGGGTATAATTCTAAACATTTTTGTTGCTTAATTTGTTACTAATATCTTAAGCTAATTTAATTAAGTGTTAATTTGGATATGTGAGTTTAATTGCAAGTTTTGAAATTCAAGTTATGAATTTGAATGCAAGTTAGGGTTTTGTAAAATTAGTGTATGGTTGTGTGTTATATTTAGGCTTTTGTCATGTTAATACAAGATTAGTAGCTTGTGCTAATGGTTAGTTTAAAATTGTGTTAAATTGCTAATTTGCTTACTAGGTTTTTGAAATTGGTTAAATACTTGGGATTAAAAATGTGTTTAGGTTTTTCATGACTTCATTAACTTTATTAAGTGTGGTTTAATGCTTTAGATCATGGAAATCCAACCTAGATTGTAGTTTGTGCATTTTTGCTTTGAAATTGTTAAATTTTAGGTATTTTGTAAACTAGAATATTAGGGTTTTTGGAATTTAATGAGATTAAATTCCGGGAATTGTTTATATGACTTATTTAAGATATTTAATAAGTATATTGGCCGCTACATTCATTTAAACGTCATGTTTTGTACAAAAACGGCGAATTGTGCTTGCTAGATTTTCGGAAAAATGACTTTTTAAGTGAAATTGGGGTTTTTGTGAGTTTTAACCTGGTTTATATTAAAATTAGTGTTCGTGAATGTGCAAATGAGTGTGATTGGATTTTTCTCGATGGTTTGACGTTTGTACATCGACATCGAGGGTTGGTTTGACTATTCTTGCATGCGTAGGCGATAGGTTTGGACCAATGCGTGATACGCGTGCCGATTTGATTTTCGCATGCCGTTTCGATTTCGAATTTAGTTTTAATGCGATATGGTGCGTTATGATATGTAGGTAACCCCATGTGGACTTCGAGACGACAAGCAAGCGCGTGGCGACGTCGGCACCGGCGGGCGAGGACCAGGTGAGTAGATTTATATCTACGGGGAGAAGTCGGGTGGATGGCGTATAGCACCCCCGCAATTCGTGGAGATGTATACGAATACGTATACACACATATATATATATTGTTTATATATTGTTTGAGTATATTGATTATAATATGAATATTTAGTGTTCTTGGATGATTTAGTGTCGTGAAACCCTAGAGTAGTGGTCGCACCACACATGCACACACCAACCCATACTTGCATACTTTCTTCCTTCTTTTGTGCTTTACGGAAAATATAGTTATGTGTTCACATGGGTATGGGACTATGTGTTCACATACGGATTTGAGGATGTTATTTGGGTTTGAGCTGAGTCGATGAGATTTGATTTGAGGCCGTGAGATCGGTGATATAGCAGGGTTCGTATCTTAGATACGACATGACGTTGTAGCGGGTCCTTGACGTAGTGTTTCACACACGTCCATGCATACGTAGGCGGTATCAGTATGGTACTAGACGTAGATCAGTACCCCGACCATGATTTTTGATAAAGAGGATACCAGGTGAATAGTATGATGAATGTGATATTGACCCGTACCCAGATTGGGATGCCGTACGACGGATTTACGTACGAGCTATATTGATGATTGATCCGCACTCTTGACTTGGGATGCCTGATTATAGATATGGTATCGGATATGATATTATCGAGGCGGGATCACCGACTATACATATACAGGTATGTATATGTATCGACTCAGATGATAGGCGGTTTCCTTACCTGTAGTTCAGCTTGTTAGTTCAGCCGTATAGTTTAGTGTAGTTGTTAGATTAGATTAGACTTCTTACCTATTTCAAAAACTAACGAATCGTGGGCATTTTTAAAGACAGCTCAAGGGAATCTACGGATATTTCAAAAACGACGTGTCTTTTCATAAAAACACCATAGCCCCTATTTTCAAAACCCCATGATTCGTGTTATTTCAAAAGGCACCATTCGTAGGACTTATATTAGAGTATTGCAGATTAGTTATCGTTGTGTCTAGTATTCAGCTCCCGCACAGTATTGCTATTCGCTCTGCCTCGCATATTTATTTTGCAGCATATTCCATTATTGATATCATGCTGTTAGGACACCAGCACCATTACCGATGATGCGTATGTACCACGTACACCTACTTGCCGGCTCACACACATCTTCATCGGTAATTGCCATGTCACGTACACTTTAGAGAATATAATTGCTTGACTTAGATTGTTAGCTGGTAGTTTTGACATGATATTAGTGTACTTCCCTTATATGCCATTTTAGACATTGTAGTTATTACCTACCACTTCATGCATACTGTTATTCAGTTGTTCATGCCTAGTTCATTATCATTGACATATGCACTTGTGATGATTTCTTGAGATTTATGATATTTCTGGATTTCGGGGAAAGCCGCAAAATTTACAACTTATGATCTTTTAAAATATAAAATGTTGCGGTTTTCTAGTGATGTAAAGTGTCGTCCACCATGAGTTTGCTGTGGTTTTGGAGATCCGTGTCGAGGAGTGGAGGAACCGTCACGGGTACATGATGGGCCCGGTATGGTACCCCGGGGCAAGAGGAATGTGGTGTTGACGTTGAGCCTGGCTGGGGAGCACTACCTACCGGTGATATTACCCGACGCGTCGGATATCCGGAGAATACCGTCGTGGTCTTGAGATGGATGGTAGGGGCCGATCTGGACTGACGGCGCCCTAGATATTGAGATTGAGACATTGATATTTCGAGACAGTGAGATTTATGTTTTGTGTCGATGCTAGACACTGTTGATACTGATTTCATTTATGATACCTCAGTTTAAAAATACGAAGGAAATCTCACTAATTTATGAAAAAAGTTTCTTCATTTACATGTATTCTGTTTCATGCATGCATACCTCATTCATATGATATATTGCTACCTGAGGCACTGACACGGGCACATGAAATTATACTCGGGTTAGATATTACCCTAGCCATTGTTATAGGTTGCCTGTTATACTTATTTTTGAGGACATATTATGATCATTGACCTAGGTTGCGTTATTTATGCGATTTCTGTGCGTAGATGTTTTTCTATTCACGAGTTGGCAACTCACCCCCGTTGTGCCCCAGTTTCTTACAGGTTTTGTCGTACATGTTTCTTTACGGCTTTGCGGGCTCAGTTTCATTCGGGTGACTTGCTAGTAGGTGGGTTTTTCTTGTATCGTACCCATCATATTACCTTGTATAATATTATTCCGTTGTATCTTGTAAATTCCATCAACCAAACATGTAGCTATTGAGATAAAGACCAGTGTTGTTTATTCTTTCGACCTTAGAGTCGCTCGTTATATTTCTGGTGGTTTTGAGTTCCCTTTTGAGTTTTTGATCCTCGCCGTTGGCGTTGTATATTATATTGCTTGTGTGGTTGTGACCGTCGATTGACGAAGAGCTAGCTCCCGCTTGGGGATGCCTTTTTCTTGATTTCGTATACTATTCATGTTGTATCCCGTTTGGGGGCTAGTATTTACAAAGGAGACTCTGCCGAAATTTTCAGTTAATTTTTGATGTTTTTAGAAACCCGCATAATTCGGCTTATGCTATTAAAACTACTTGATTTAAATTGGTTTTTCCTACTCTCTACTACTCTTCTTGGTTTGGATTTCTGGGCTTTCGGTTTACTTAGATTACTTACGCCTCGAGACGTTCGTAGTTTAAGTGCCGGTCATGTTCCGTACTTTCGGGTCGTGACAATTTTCTACACTTGTTACACTTGTTTCATGTTTTGGTCTCATAGTAGCCTAGGGTTGAACCATGCTTAGATGACCATGGTGGGTTGAACTATTTGATTAGGTTAACTAGGTTAATTAAGGGTTTTAGCTTGTTAAGGGTGATTAGGGTTAGGTTGACTTGTGTAGGAGAGAAGGTGAGCCATGATGGCTTGTGGGTGCTAACATGTTTCAAGAAAGACAGAGAGAGAGGTGGCTAGGGTGTGCCATGATCTATCACATTTCATTATTCTTTGAATTCTTTTATTCCTTCTCAAATGATAATGCCTCCAAGTTTAGACATCAGCATACCCACCAGCCCCAACTTCAGCCCCAATCATACATCAGCAGCAAGAGCAGCCCAGCACATCAGCACCTTACACCCACACACCAGCCACCCTAGCTGCTGCTACAAGCTGCAACATCAGCTACACCAGCTCCTAACCCCCTTAGCCTAATACCTACACACTCACATCAGCCCCCATATCAACACATCAGCCCCAAATCCCTCACATAAGCCACCCCAACACTTCAGCTGCAGCAGCAGTAGCATCATCAGCACTTCAGCCCCAAGTTCTGCTTCAGCTGCAGCAACATCATTCAAACAATACAACACCACTCTCCCACTCCCATCCTCCACCAAAAAAACAACCAACCTCTCACCCAACACTTCACTCATCAAAACAACAGCAGTTGCTGCTGCAACAGCAACAACACACACAAAAATAACTAAACACCAGCCACAACCAAAACCACAGCATCAGTAACAAAACTGCTGTTAAAGACAGCATCAGCATCAGCAACTGCAGCAACACAGCAGTAACCACCCCTCCTCTTTCCTTCATCCTTCCCTTCTCCTACATCCTAGGACACTCTTGAGGTATAATCTTGCAACCCAACTCCTTTTTGTCAAGTTATGGTTAGTTAACTGAAGTTTACTGTTATATCTGTGATTTAGTGCTAGTTTAAGCAAACTTGAGTGAGACTTGACCAAGTGTTGCTTTTGATCGTTAGGGTCACCTTATTAAGTGTGTTTGAGACCAGTTTAACCAAGAAACCCCAGATTTCTAGTTAGTTACCAAGAGTTATTTGACTTGGCGTATTTAGCGATTTTGTCGACTTATTGACCTTTCTGGAAACTGCTACAACCCGAGGAACCCTAAAATGAAATTGACTTGGCAGTGAGGTATGCAGGTGGATAGGAACCAATACCCAAAGCCCTAGCCCCCATCTCAAAACCCCCGCCGCAGATAAATTCCCCCTGGCCGCAATTTGCGGCCAGAGAAGGGGAAAACCTCCTCGTTTTGCGTGCACGGCCCTATTTCATTTAAACTTAACCCCCTGTATGTCTAGTTTTGACTGTTTCCTGTTAGGGTAAAATCTGGGTTGGTTTTCATGAGTTGACGTATGATTTACGACTTGTTTAACATGGGTTTTTGGTATTCGATGATTCGTTTCTATCGGGTGGCGTTTGGACATCAACGGCAGTGGATATTGGCTGTGTTTACACGCGAGCCCACAGGTTTTTACCTATGGGCGTAGCGTGCACCACTTTGGTTTCCGACATGGTTTTTATGTATTTTAGCGTGTGATATCCTTGTAGGTACCCCACGTTGCGTCGAAGCATTGGACATGCAAATGGCGACATCGGCACCGGCACACATATAACAGGGTGAGTAGATTTATATCTACGGGGAGAAGTCGGGTGGATGGCGTATAGCACCCCCGCAGTTCATAGTGATGTATACGGATGCGTATATGTAGGGTTCCTAGGCACACTAATGAGGTTCCATAAAGCATCAACCATGCCAAAATCAAATTTTCCGAGTGCCGAGAAACCCTAATGCTAGATCGTTAACTAGATGCAAAGGCGAAACGTGCAATTAAACAACTTTATTGCTAAGTGAATGGAAATACAACCTTTGTAGATCCGGTCCTCCACTTCCTTAGCTCCGTGATGATGTCCCTCCGCTGCGATCATCGGATCCCGGACTCTAGCGATGGTTTCGTCGAAGAAATGATCGAGCTAGGTCGTCGACTTCGATGCCGAAGATGATCTACGTCGAGGCGACTCTAACTCGAGCTCCATCTTCATCAAGTCATGAAACTTGTAAAGAAAATACCCTATACTACATGGCAAGTGGTAGAGGATGAAGAAACAGGAAGTGGGTTCACTTTAGATTTGGATTTCTCACTCTTTTTATCATTGCACCATTGGAGGTAGCAAGGTTTCTTCTTCTTGAAGAAGAAAAAGAATATGAATCATAATCATAAAATAAATCAAGTGATCTTATCATAATGCAACCTTGGGTTAGTTTAACAAGTGTAGAGAATAAACTAGGGTTTAGGTAAATGGTTAGGGTTAAGGCAAAAGAAAAAATGGTAGACTTATTCAAAGCTTCATGAAGTTTCAATAACAAAACAAACTAAGCCACCATTTCATTTTTGCCCAAAAATGAATTAAAGAAAATAAATAAACCAAATAAAATCCTAACCATTAACCTAAATATGGTTTAAAACATACACACACCCAAGTTTGCATGTACCATCAAACATGATACAAACTAGTGCACAAAACTATATCATATATACAATGTGCACATCAAGTGAGAAAATCCATCTTAAGTGAAAAAATACTAATTAATGTAAAGTAATATATCAAATATATAATTATACATTAAATCATTAAATCAACACTTGATTTAACGATCCGGTCATAACGCATATGACCGACTAATATCCAATGTATCGACTTATCGAATCAATCTTCGATTCGATAACTAGGTTATATCGCATACAACCAATCGATACATTCATCGCAAGAATAGAATACGGTATCACATACACGCATTATTCTCGGTCCCACACATATCTCATATGCGCTCCTATTTCGTTTCGCTTGAGCCAGGAAACCTCTGTGTTGGACTCTAAAGACTCGTCAATACGCCGGCAGCAGGTGATGATCATATCAAACACCCACAAGCCGCAAGCGGTCTGCTAAACGTAACGGCCACCCGTGTATTGAGCGATCAGAAGATCAACAAGCAAGCCCGCTCACACTCCTCTGAATCCAACCAGCAACACTTACCGTACAGTCTGGTCTGTTCGTCTGATATGTCGCATATCTTGCCTAGGGGTGGTAAACGTCAGACTCCAATAGCTCGATAAGTCGTGTCGATATGAGGTCTATAACAGTTCGAGAAACTACCGGTAACACTTACCAGTAAATCTCAGCAACCCTGGCCAGGGATTTCTGGTTATAGCCAATCGAACACAGCGCAACATCAACTCCCTATACCGGGAGAGACGAATACCCTCCTATCGCTCATTGCATCCATGTGATTTGGGACTGTACCCAAAAGCCACCGTTTTGCACGCCCTCTTGGACGTGGTAAGGTGGAAATCAAAGCACAGTGGGAATCACACAAGACTCTATGACGATCTCGGGTCAACAGACCACTCTGTACCAGTGTCACTAGAGAACTGCCATCTGACGTAAGGTATAATACCATCTGGGAGTTCTCGGCGAGTCCGTCCAGTGTACCCAGTCTCCACTGAGCACCCGTATATCATCTCTGATGTCAAACACCAATGGATATAGGATCATCCATCGCCCATCTGTATGGGTCGAGAAGGTATACGCTAATCTACTCTGGTATATCGATGCCCTGTCTCGATACACCCATGACTAGGGACCTTGAAGGATGTACTTATGGACTACCATGTCCCCACTAGTATGATCCGCATCATAGTCCAGGTAGTCAAGCACACATCTTAAGGGCTTTACCAACATGTAACAGAGAGACAATCAGCATATACGTTAAGATAAAGAGCAACCAGATAGCATATTATCATGTCGAGCAAGAAAGTCCTCCCTATATATGTCCAAGCATCCACTACAATATACATCCAATGTACAGTAATGGTCTCTAGGGCATACATATAACTAACAATCTCCCACTTGCACTAGGGCCATCTGTAGCAGTGGTTGCATTATCTCATACTCAACCATCCCATAAAAGTCTCTCTCTAGGAAAAGGATTTTGTGAGTGGATCCGTCGTGTTGTCCTCTGAGTCTACTCTCCTAACCTCGATCTCCATGGAGATCAACCATCTCCATGATCAGGTGATACTGTCTTAGAATATATCTGGATCACTGATGGGACGGACGTTCCTTGGCATAAGCCATAACTCCATTGTCACACAATGTGAGGAACTAAGTTCATCTCATGAACAAATATACATCCAGACTGCCTCTTTGGTAGCATCTTAAGTAGCGATGTATCGAGCCTTTATCGTCTAGTATGCCACGGTATCTAGCTTGGAACTCTTCCAACATACCGTCCCTTTACTGAAGGTAAAGACAATGCCTCTGACTGGCATTCAGTCGTCCTTATCACCCTGGATCCTTTCCAGTGATTCTCCTCAGGATCGATTGATTCCATCTCACTACAACTAGTGAGAATCCTAACATCCACTTAGATCTATCTCATAGATCCAAAACCCAGGATTTAGTAGGTATCACTTTGATCCTATATGGAGAATCATTGTGATAAGCGGAGATTGACCGAGCGTAACATGGGAAACTCCTTCCCTATCAAGAGTATTCATCCACGTACTCTACTAGGATCACTACCATACTCCCTACTACCTTTTTGTATATACAAGGTTCATCTACCATTTTGATGATGTCAAACTCTTTGACTAACACATCAAAACAAACGTTCCATCTCCGCGATGCCTGCTTTAATCAGTAAAGCAACTTGCACACGTTTCCGCTGCTCCCACTGTCTACGAGGCCCTCTGACTGTGTACTTATAGACGCTTATTTCTAAAACATCATTTAGAAAAGCAGTCATGACACCCAATCACCGGATATCGTAGTCATGGTATGTAGCCATGGCAAGTAGGATCTGGATGGACTTAAGCATAGCTCCTTAGAAAGGGTTTCATCATAATCCATACCTGGTCAATGATGCAAACCTTTAACAAGTCTAGCTTTGAAAATCTCAACTTTTCTATGTACACCAAGTAATCTTCTCAAGATATACTTGCTCCTAATGGGGAATTAACCCTTCAGATATAGCAACCAAAGTCCATACTTTGTTGGTGTATATGGATTCCATCTCAGATCGCTAAGCATCCAGCCATTCTTACAGAGTCCCTACTCTCGATGGCCAGCTCGAAACTAGTTGGGTCATCATCTCATGATGCATTCCTCGCTCCCACTGTCATCGAGAAACCGAAGTATCTCTCAGGCGGATGAGGAACCCTACCAGATCGGCGGAGAGGCTGAGGTTCGTCGGGGACTATTGAATCCTTTGGTTCTGTCAAATCATCAGCTGCAGTTTGTATAGCTGGAACCTTTCCAGTTCTACAAAACTGACCTTGCCTCGAGCTTGTCCGAATTTTGCTTTTAGACATAGGCCGGACAACCCCAAATCTTAACTTACTTAAGAGATAGGCTCTTCCCATACCATATCTTATATGGAGTGGTAGGCACTGATTTGATTCGAACCCAATTCAATAGGTATACAGCTTCTTAAGTGCACAACTCCAAAAGGAAATAGGTAACTCAGTAGTACTCATCATAGAGCACACCATATCTAATACGGTGCGATTGCTCCGCCTTGATACACCGTTGTGTTATGGTGTATTCAGAGGAGTAATACTGAGAGAGAATCTTATTCTCTTTTAGAATAATCCAGGAATTCCGTGCTCAAGTATTCTCCTCCTCGATCACATCAAAGGACATAATACTTATACCCGTTTTGGTTCTCTATTTCTAACTTATATTCTGTGAATATCTCAAAAGGTTCGGACTTGTGTTTCAACAGGAACATATGTCTGAATCTTGAAAGATTATCAGAGAATGTAATGAAATACAAAGAACCGGTCTTGGCATGTGTAGACAGGGGACCTACATACATCAACATGTATCATCCCAAGAGTTCACTAACTCTTTCTCTGTTTCCAATAAACAGAGCTATGGTCATCTAATCTTTGTGACATGACTGGCAAGTTTCACAAGATGTAAATTCAAACTAATTTAAATATGCATCTAAATGTAACTTCAGCCAGTCGGGTCGCATTGATATGATCTAGTCTACAATGCCTTAAGAAGGATTCGTTCATTTCTGAACTCTTCCTCTTGTGTGTGTTCCGTATACTAAGAACTGTAGTTTGATTTAGAACATCAATGCTTTTAGATAATGTGCCTGAACTGATCAACTTTTGATATAGGAAATGTTCAAAACATTATCCAACAATACAAAATATTATCATTTCTTTACTAATAAAAGAGACTGATATGATTTTGTATATCAGGTTCGGTATCTAATAACATTTGTTTAGAATCAATGTATTTGGAATACAGGTGACAGTGACCAGCAGACTTGGCTGCAATACTTGCACCGTTTTCTGCCTCATGAAACTTATCACCCGTTCTCAGTTCTCTACCTTTCTGTAGCCCTATGTAACAGATTACATATCTGGGATCCTGATCCGGTATCAAATACCCAGGACATAGAAGATACAGAGAAACATTTCTTTGTAATGAACACACCCGAAGGAGATGCATCATATGCACTTTCTTCGTTTGGGCGGCACGGGAATTCTGGTATTCCCCTATTTCCTGCTCTGTCTTATAACAATTATAAGTTGGAGCGGGACCAACATTCCCCAACCACAGTATAACAAGCGGGTTCGGTCAATACATCCGTATTATTATCTTGATTAAGGCGTGATATGGTCGCTACCTGGAGAGAGAGAGAGAAGAAAACACTCAGCGTATGCACTTGTAACATCAGATTGGTTATTATTTTATCTAATCAGGATGGCTCCCACTGTTTTTATCAAATCTTCCTTCAAACCCTAAAAGGAAAGACTAGCCGGGATTAATTACATGCTACAAGTTCGCCAATCTTTCAGCCAGGCCAGTGTCGGTACTTTGAGGGAGGTTCCCCGTGCTTTCGCACGGACCTAATTACAGTAAACCTCGTTTTCCCAGAGGCGTAACCCTGTTGACACCTTTCTAGACACCTACTAGATCGGCTAATTGTAATGTGTAAAACTCTCCCATGAGTAACAATTACTCGCAGCGGGTATCGGGATCCAACTATCTCATAGAAGGTATGCAATCTCATTGCAAATTTCAACACTTGAAATTCCCGATAATATTTTGCCCCTAGCATCTTATGACCTTGACGGAGGTCAACAAACCATAGGCTTCTAGTCAAGTTCAACCCGTCATTTCTTGATTGAATCAAACCCACCCGCACGACCCTTGACGGAGGTCAACAAGGCCGCACGAATACCCTAATCCAATCTGCATTATATGCATAAACAGATAAATACTAGTTAGCTACCGCACACTACGCCTTGACGGAGGTCAACAAACATAGCACGAATACTAAGATGACTTATCTGAAATGACGGAGGGCTACGTCAGGTTTTTCTGAAAACCTATTGCGTAATGAACTTGATATCGTTGTAGAATCAAATGATTTTAAAATGGAGTGTTTTTTAGGCTTTTCTAGTTTTGCTAAAGGGGTCACTCCCGGTGAAGGGATCGTCGGCCCTTTCCTCATCGAATGAGGTGCGGGATATATCATATATATCACTGTGCAAAGCAAAAACTATAGAAGCAATCAAAAGACAAACCGAGGGTTGTAGCATCTGCCAGTTATTGCTAAAGGGGTCACTCTCAGTGAAGGGATCTCGGCCCTTTCCTTATCTGTAACGTTTTGAAAATCGTTTCGGTGAAATTTCAAAAGAAAAAAAACCGGTAAAATAAGGGTTTTTCTGTAAAAAGTCAAAATGCAAATATCATTATTATAAAATTAAATTTTCATATTCTAGCTATGTAATTGCTAGTATTTGGTGTTTATTGAGCCACTGGTGAAATTTCAAATTTTCTGAAAAAAAATATTATTTTAATATTATTTTAAGCCGTCACCAATACATTTAATTAGGGAAAATTACAAATTGGAATGAGTTGAAACAAATTTTATGCATCATAAAAATTTAAATAAAATTTTATCATGTGGTTTTTGAAACGAAATCGTTTGCCAAAACGGTTTAGAAAATTATTGAAGAAAAAGGCTTAAATGGTGAAAATAAGTTAAATGGAGATTTGGGGTATTATATTTATCATTTTCCCTCACCCCACACACACACCCACACTCACACAACCCCATATTCAGCAGCCCTCTCCAAGTGTTCCTCACTTATTGATAGAAGAAAAGAAATCATGAGAAAGAAAACAAAGGAAGTGAGAAAATAGTAAAAAGAGTATAGTCTTTTGTTGACTTGGTCTTCTTTTCTCCCATTGACTTCACCCACCCCCACACCACACCTCACTCCTCTCCACCCTTGGCCGAATCTGAACTGTTGGCAGCCCCCCCATTTTTCTCCAAGTCCTCATCTTCCTTCACCTTCAAATTCATTCAAAAATCAACCAAAATCAACACAAATCAAAGCAAACTCAAAATCTAATCCCTACCCATTTCTCATTAGCCAAACTTGCATGGATCTAGGGAATAAGTTAGCATTTTAGAGGCTTTGATTTCCATATTTGATCTCTTGATCATTAGGTATAATTCTAACCTTTTTCTTAATTTGTTGGTTATTGCTTTAATTTAGCTTAATTAGGAAATTAATTATGGTTCTAATTGAAAGATTTGAGTTTCAAGAGAAGGATTAATTTATAGTTAGGGTTTTTTTTTTGTTGTGTGTTTATGGATGCATTGTGTAATTCATCATATTGTGAAATGAAAAAAAAACAAATCTAATTTCTAGTTTGCAAATTGTTAGGTTGAAATTGTGGTAATTACACTAATTTGCAAACTAGGTTTTGGAATTTAATTGCAAATGTTAGATTAAAAATCTAAATATGTTTTTCATGACTTCATTAACATTTTAAAGTGTAGTTTAATGTTATAGATCATGCAAATCCAAGCTAGATTATAGTTTGTGCATTTTTGCTATAAAATTGTTAAAATTGGTTATGTAGGCAAACTAGATTTTTTTGAGATTAATATTAAGAGTTAAGTTTAAAATCTAATTAAAATTGGTATGACTTAATTAAGATGTTTAATAAGTATTATGGCCATTAGATTTGCTTAAACGTCGAGTTTTGTACTAAAACGGGTAATTTGTGCTTGCTACATTTTCGGAAAAATGGCTTTTAAAGTGAATTTTGGGTTTTTTGTCAATTTTAAGTTATTTTATATTATAATTAGTGCTTGTGATTGTACAAATGAGTATGTTTGGGTTTTTCTCAATGGTCTGGCATTTGTACACCGACGTCGAGAGTTTTTGGGTTGATTTGTGAAAGCAACCATAGGTTTTGACCTATGTGGGATTCGTGTGTCGTTTTGGTCATGAGTCGGATTTTAATACGATACGATGCGTTGTGATATGTAGGTGCCCACATGTGGACTTCGAGACGACAAGCAAGCGCGTGGCGACGTCGGCACCGGCGAGCGAGGACCAGGTGAGTAGATTTATATCTACGGGGAGAAGTCGGGTGGATGGCGTATAGCACCCCGCAGTCCGTAGTGTAGCTCATATATATATGTTTATATAGGTGTTTTATGATACGAGAATGTTCATTCATGTTATGTTTATGTGTCCATGGAGTACCTTTGGGTTAGTTGCGAAACCCTAGAGTAGTTGTTATACCCGCATACGCACACACAGACTTGCATACTTGACTTTTTTGTGCGCAGATTGGGATGTGTATATATGTATATATGCGTGGGTATGGGACTATGCATATGTACATTCATATACGTATGTATGGATAATGAGGATAGTACTTGGGATTTAAGATGAGTCGATGAGATTTGATTTGAGGCCGTGAGATCGGTGATATAGCAGGGTTCGTATTTGAGATACGACATGACGTTGTAGCGGGTCCTTGACGTAGTGTTTCACACACGTCCATGCATACTTAGGCGGTATCAGTATTGTACTAGACGTAGATCAGTACCCCGATCATGATATTTGATAAAGAGGATACCAGGTGAATAGTATGATGAATGTGATATTGACCCGTACCCAGATTTGGGGATGCTGTACGACGGATTTACGTACGAGCTATATTTTGATGATTGATCCGCACTCTTGACTTGGGATGTCTGGTTATAGATATGGTATCGGATATGATATTATTGAGGCGGGATCACCGACTAATATATATATACAGGTATGTATATGTATCGACTCAGATGTTAGGCGGTTTCCTTACCTGCAGTCCAGCTTGTTAACTTAGTCCTTTAGTTTAGTTGTTAGATTAGATTCGATTCTTACCTATTTCAAAAACTAACGAATCGTGGGTATTTTAAAAGACAGCCCAAGGGATCCTACGGATATTTCAAAAGACGTATCTTTTCATAAAAACATCGTAGCCCCTATTTTCAAAACCCCATGATTCGTGTTATTTCAAAAGGCACCATTTGTAGGATTTATATTAGGGTAATGCAGATTAGTTATCGTTGTGTTTAGTATTTAGCTCCCGCTCATTATTACTGTTCGCTCCGCATCGCATACTTATATTATAATTTCTTTTTGCATTGTTGATATCATACTGTTAGGACACCAGCACCATTACCGATGATGCGTATGTACCACGTACACTTGCTCGCCGGCTCACACACATCTTCATCGGTAATTGCCATGTCACGCACACCTTAGAAAATATTAACGCCTAATGTAGCTTGTTAACTAGTAGTTTTGACATGATGATTAGTTGCTTGCATTAAATGCTAGTTTAAACATTTTTGTTGTTACTTGTCACTTCGTGCATACTGTTATTCATTATATGCCGTATTCATGGATGCTCATGCTTATATTCATGGTTTTACATGCTTTTGATGATTCGGATTTCCATGATATTTTCTGGATTTGGAGGAAAACCGCAAAACATATATAAACTGCTTTCTCTCTTTTTAAATAAAAAAAAAATGCGGTTTTCCCATGATGTATGAGTCGTCCACCATGAGTTTGCTGATGGATTTTGAGACCCGATTCGAGAAGATGGATGAACCGTTTCGGGTACATGGTGGGCCCGGTAAGGTACCCCGGGGCAAGAAGCGCGTGATGATGACGATGTGAGCCTGGCAGGGGAGCTCTACCTACCGGTGATTTTACCCGACGCATCGGATATCCGGAGGATACCGTCGTGGTCTTGAGATGGATGGTAGGACCCGGTCTGGACTGACGGCGCCCTAGATATTGAGACTGTGATATTGAGATTTCGAGATATTGAGGTACAGAGACTGTGATACAGAGATATCGAGGTATTGGGATTACGTTTTGTGCCGATGCTAGGCACTGTTTTATGTTGATTTCATTATGATACCTCATTTTAAAAATACAAAGGAAATCTCACTAAATTATGAAAACGGTTCTTCATTTACATGTATTCTGTTTTCATGCATTCATACCTCATTCATATGATATATGGCTACCTGAGGCACTGACACGGGCACATGAGATTACACTCGGGTTAGATATCTACTCTAGCCTTGTTATAGGTTGCATGCTATTCTTATATTTGAGGATATATTATGATCATTGACCTAGGTTGCGTTATTTATGCGATTTCTGTGCGTAGATGTTTTTCTATTCACGAGTTGGCAACTCACCCCCGTTGTGCCCCAGTTTCTTACAGGTTGCCGTACAGGTTTCATTACGGCTTTGCGGGCATAGTTTCCTTCGGGTGATTTGCTAGTAGGTGGGTTTACTTGTATCATACCCCCATTATATATCTTGTATATTATTATTCTTTTGTATCTAGAAGTTCCATCAACCAAACATGTATTTATTTTGAGATAGAGACCATTGATGTTATTCCTTCGACCTTAGAGTCGTGCATTTTATTTCTGTGGTTTCCTTGTGGTTTGAGTTTCCTTTTGAATTTTGATCCTCGCCGTTGGCGTTGTATATTATATTGCTTGTGTGGTTGTGGCCTTCGATTGACGAAGAGCTAGCTCCAGCTTGGGGATGCCTTTTTATTGATTTCGTATACTATTCATGTTGTATCCCGTTTGGGAGCCAGTATTTACAAAGGAGACTCTACCGAAATTTTCAGTAAATTTTTGATGTTTTTAGAAACCGGCATAATTCGGCTTATGCTATTAAAATTACTTATTTAAATTGGTTTTCCTTCACTCTACTACTCTTCTTGGTTTGCATTTCTGGGTTTTCGGCTTACTTGGATTACGTACGCCTCGAGACGTTTCGTAGTTTAAGTGCCGGTCATGTTCCGTACTTTCGGGACGTGACAAAGTTGGTATCAGAGCGTTAGGTTTTACCTTCGGAGCGTAGGATGACCCTTGGTTGATGGAATAGGTGACTAAAGTAGAGTGACGTACCGTAGGTATGTTCCGCGGCATATTTACGATACACTACTCCACTTAAGAAGCCTTATGATGTACATTTCTTTGCTCAGTATTATATTCATTCCGATCTAGCCTCATCAGTACCAGTTATGGTTTTGCTGCCATGATTACGGATAGGGAGAACTACAGCTAGTGTTGCGGTCAGCACGAGCTCGTCACGAACGAGGACTGACCAGGGCGAAATTCCGGCGACACACGATTGCGGAGATGTGTCTTTTTACTGTGTTTCCGCGCCACGAGCGTTTGGCGGATCGCCTTTATGAGGTTACTCGGATGTGCTGATCGACACTAGAGGATTGAGCCAATGATGGAGGCCAGCCAGATTTTGATGACCGTTGGTGTATTGCTTACAGTCACGACCCGAAAGAGCACGTGACTGGCCCTTGAACCATATGAAGTCTATAGGACTCCATCTGATCCAAGTAAGCCAAAAGCCCAGAAATCTAAAACCATTTTAAGAATAAGTAAAGAAACTGGTTTAAAGAAGTGAAGAAAAACATGTTTGAAATCAAGGTTTTTAAATAACTAAGCCGAAGGTACGTTTTGAAAACAATAAAGTCTTTTCTAAAAATTTCGGCAGAGTTTCTTTTGTAAAACTGGCCCCGAATGGGGTACAACAAGGATAACAATATATATGCGATGATAAAGGCATCCCCAAGCGGGAGCTAGCTCTTCGTCAATCGACGGTCACAACCACACATGCAACAATAATATACAACGCCAAGTGGCGATGATCAAATCCAAAGAAAGCGCAAAAGCAATAAGAAAACCGCAATACTACTAAGCGCGACTCTAAGGTCGAATAATACATCACTAGTCTAGGTCTGAAACAATATACAAGTTTTGGTTGATGGAAATTCTAGATACAATGAAATAAAATAAATACAATGGTGGTTCTTGATGCGAAAGAATCCACCTACCAAAAGCAAATCATCCGCAAGAAAGTAGTGTGCCAGAAATGCCGCAATGGAACCTGTACGGCAGAACCTGCAAGAACTGTGGCACAACGGGGGTGAGTTGCCAACTCGTGAATAGAAACACCTACAAGCAGAAACTGAATGCAAGACATAAACCTAAGTCAACGATCAATAATATAATCCACAAGGGTACATCTGAGTGTGATAAGATGGCAAGGTAACATCTAATCATGTATGTAGTGCCAGGTACTCAGGTAATCACATGTCATCAGTATGAGGTATGTCTGCATGAAGTAAATATGATGAAATATCAATGATATCAATACACATATATTAGCGTCCCATACCACTAATATTGGTGTAAGGGTATATATAACAGCGCCCACATACCCTGTTATATATACAAATGAAGTATGATAAGTGTAAATCCAGTCTGTATATGAACCATGTCTGTATATAATCCAAGTCTGTATATATGTGGAACCCGTCCACCCGTCACCCACTGACGATAAGCATCATGTATGCAATATGAGGATATAAATAAAAGCATGGAAAAACATCATGAAACCCGTGCCTAGCATCGACACGTAAATCCTCATCCATCGGGCTCCGTCAGTCCGGATCGGCCCGCGGGCTATGTCTGCGGAATCGGCCCTCGGCCCCTGCAGTACGCCCATCTCTCGCCTCCGGTCGGTATCCTCCAGATATCCGCCGAGCTCAAATACAATCACCGGTAGGTACTCGCCCGCCTCCAGGCTCAATCGGCAAACCCATCTATCATCTTGCCGAGGGGAACCATACCGGGCCCACCACGAACCCGCAAACGGATCATCCACTCCTCGAATCGGGTTTCAAGCACACGTCTCAGCACCGAGAAAACGCGTGGTGGATGCACCAAAATATCATATCACGAGGTACCGGGTTTTTCATAAAAGAGCATCTTTTCTTAAAAAATCCCACGGTCCTCAAAATCAGAAATCACATGAAAATCCAACATCAGGAAGTAAATCCAATGCGATGTGCTATGCAATCAATCCATGATGTATGCGACATGTAAAGAAAGGTAATCATATCGGAAATCATGCAACATGGAATAGTAATGTGCATATGTCGAGAGAAACCGCTCTTTTAGAATGAATCATCTATGTTTGTGTACAGGTATAAGTGTACAATATGCCAAGCAAGAATCATATCATGAATGCAACAATACTACAGTGTAGTGTCATGGCAATTATCGATGATGAAGTGTGTGAGCCGGCAAATAGTGTACGTGGAACATACGCATCATCGATAATGGTGCTGGTGTCCTAACAGCATGATAATAATATAGCAATGAACATATGCCAGCAATGCGAATAGCATGAAAATGCAGAAATCTAGCAGTCAACACCACAGTGAAGTATCTACTATGCAAACTACATCTAAGTATCAGGTCGATCAGGAGGGGTAGGTGTGGAAACCACCTAAATCTGAGTCGGTATATATATATATAGATATATAGTCGGTGATCTCGCCTCAATGTCATATCGTAAGATATCCTCGAGTTATGAGTGCGGATCTATCATCAATATCGGCTCGTACGGTAAATCATCGTACGGCATCCCCAATAGCTGGGTAGGGGTCAACATCTCACTATCTCATCACATAACAGGTATCGCTATCATCAGATCAAATAGTCTGGGGGTACTACTCTATGTCTAGTACAAATCGATACCATCAATAAAGTATGCATGCGGGGGTAAACACATATCCCAAGCCCGCAAGAATCACAAGTCATATCCCACATATGAATCGTATCAAATCACCGATCTCGCGGCACCAAGCCCACATCATCGACTCATCTCCAAAGTCATCCCATATCATCAAACACAGTGCAAGTACAAGTAATATGCAAGGGTGTGTGTGTAGGTGTAATTCTATCCTAGGGTTTGCGACTATGAACTACACTAGTCACTTCTAACCCTACACTATCCATAATACACCTATCTATCACAATAAACTACATAGTAATCTATCTACGGACTGCGGGGGTGCTATACGCTATCCACCCGACATCCCCCTGTAGATATAATCTACTCACCTGTCCTGCGTGTCGGTATCGATGTCACCGTCATCTTCCGCATCGCCTCGGATCGTCGCGGTGTACCTACACATATCACACGTATCGCATCGCATCAAAACCAATTCAACACTTGAAACGACACACTAAATCCAATACGATACGCTAAAACCAACACGATACGCTAAAAGGCTTATAGGTTAGAACCTACGGTTAGCCTTCGCAAAACAACCCGAAATCACTCGATATAGACGTACAAACGTCACACGATCGAGATAACACACAAATACCAAAATCTGGAAATCAAGATACGTAAAACCAAAACCAATTTCAAAGCAGCAACCCAAGAAAATGATCACAGATTTCATCTCAGGCCAAACCAGATCAAATAAACAACTTCAGGGTGCTATGCAGGGTATATATGATCTACAGAAGCAACATGGATACATTTCACCACAGAGGGGCCGGCCACATACCCTCAAAAACCGGCCTGGCGGGCCCAGGTAGGGAGTTGGGTTCTCGTCTTCCTAGGGTGGCCTCCTGGGGTCTAATGTGGGTCCCTGGTATCACTTAATTCGTCTAAAAATGTCCCAGTGCATTCCAGATTTCTCTGCAAGTTCCAGGTTATCAAAAACCGACATGAAAGTCCCGTAATTCCATATTTTTGGATTTCCAGTGGGATTGGTCTGGGTTTCTAGCACTAGGGTGCTCTTATGGTCTCCACTGAACTCAATTTCCCCATCACAACTCACAATTCCCTCAAATCCTTACTAGTTTTTCACCAAGTCCACAATTCACCCGATATCGATTAAATCTTAACATGGGGTTATAAGAAAAGATAGAATTAAGCTAATGGTTCAGAATTTACCTCACTTGGCAACTCAAGAATTTTCCCCTAGTGGTCAAAATCCACGCTTTCTTGATCCATCTTGAAGGTATCGGGCTCGTGCACATTTTTAATGAAACGGACATTGGATTTTGGTGTAGTTTTAGAGGTGTTTTTGGGCTTTGAAGAGGGGAGGGAATGAGGTGCAGGTGCAGCAGCAGGAGGAGGAAGAAGAGGGAAGAAAATGATGGGAGAAATGGCTAAGGGTTGTAGTCAAAGATGCCCCATACCTCTCTTCTCACCAACCCTCCATTTTCTTTTCTTTTTCTTTTCTTTTCCTTTTCTTTTAATCCCTAATCCAAACCTTCTCACATCAATAGTAACCCCAAAAGAAAACCATGGCTAGAAAAATGCACAAGTCCAAAATGATATGTGCACAATTTTGCACAAAATTGCCAAAAAACCCGATTAGCGATTTTAATCGCGATTAGCACTAAATTAGTGTCAAACTAATCACAAAAACTTAAAAATGTCATAATTCACTAATTTACCCTATTTTAGAATTTTCCATAATTTTTCTCAAATTTTTCCTATTTATTTGCATTTAATTATAGATTTAATATTAAAATAATCAATAAAATAATATTAAATTATAAAAATTCCCAAAATTAATATTTTATATTTTTGAAAATGTTACAATCTACCCTCCTTAAAGAAATTCGGTCCCCGAATTTAAATTTAAACCCCCAATACTAAAACAATTTCAGTAATGATCCAATTTGTCGGGGCTCCGAAAATATCAACACATATAGAATATCATAAAAATATACTGCTCTACTAGAAATCAATCCCCAAAATGCATATATAAGAATATCCTATGCGTCTGGTGCGCAAGGAATCAAAATCCATATATGTGTCAAACAGGTGTACAAAACAACATCTGCGTGCAACTGGTGTGCACGGAACATCTATCGTAGGCAACGTGTGTGCCTGACAGAAAAATCAGGTGCATGTGACATGCACGAAGAATCCCGATTTAGTGCATCTGGCGTGCACTAAAATCGTATATCAAAACACTGCATACGGTAGGCACGAAATCTCAATCAATATCCCAATGTAAAAACTCTGCGCAAAATATATAAATATCCAGTGGGTGCATGAAACCAATATCATGAAACTCAGTCATCAAAACTAAATCATGCAAACAGAACGCCCAAAACACTGAAATCCAAAGTGACAGATACGTGATAATCGAATCACAAAATCACAAATCATAAATACCGTCTTCGGTAGTTCCTCCTTCAAAGTCGAGAAGGAGTCGGTGCATCCACTGCTAGCAGCGCAGGATATCTACGTGCCTCCTGCTCACGGTCTGGCGTCCTCTGACTATGGGTCCTTATCTCCTCTGCGGATTCCCTATCTCGCAGTCAATCGGCTCATCGGCCCTGTCAGGTGTGCTAACGGGGACGATTCCGTTCTGGCACTTCTCTGGTCACCTCTCGGCCAATCCTCACGACCACTCGTAAGGCAGCATATCACTGGCGTCGGCCTCTGGCTCTCTGAATGCACGTCACACATCTGATCCTGGGTGCAAACATCATTGCAGCAATGTCCTGGAAGGAATCCTGCTCAAGGTCTCTTCCAATCATGCCTATGCCGATCTGTACAGAGGCTGGCTTTCGTGCACAACCTCTTCTCGCTCAAAAGACACCTGTGTCCTCAGCACAAAATTTTCTCGGAAACTGGTCACATCCCAATGTCTCTGTAAGCATATCAGGTCTCTAGTCTCGACGGAAAGCAATGACAGCTCGTCAGTGTCTCACACGAACCTCTTGTCCCACTTGTCTCTATCGTCGTCCACTATGACGTCACGCCAAGCTACTATGCACTGCACTGTTCTCGGCCACGGCCAATCTGAAGTCTCTCGCACGGACTCGAAATCGCGTATTCTGTAGCTTCATCTTTCTGTAGAAGATGTCAGGCCGAACAGGTCCTCGGGAACACGTCCCAACCATCGGAGGAATACTCATCACTCATCCGTCTCTGATCAATTAGCAACGCATCTGGGTAAGTTCCTTTATCCGAACCTGGTCAACTACTTCGTCGACAAGGCTGAACTCTGTCTTGCTGGGTGCGCGCAATACGACCACTCCTGGTCTAGGTCTTCTCGTATCGTTTTCCAGAAGGGTCCTGTCGAGGTTCCTTCTGAAATCTCAATCCTGCCGAAATGCCCGGAAGTCGTCATCCAATGCTGAAGCTAAAGCTTATACCGGAACGGCTGCATACTTATCGCGCTTCTTTCTGGAAGATATATCCATATACCACGCCTCGGGGTGCATATCACATCTCTAATGTCAGCGGAGTGGGACGTCATCTCGTCGAAATATCTTGCGAACTCTTTCTTCGCTCTGCGTCAATGTCGACTGATTCGGACTTAACTCATCGTGGCTACACGAACTGCGCTCCGACGGCTATGCTCGCATCTGGAGTCTCCCAAGCAGTGTCCCATCACGATATCCGAAAGATGTCGAACCATCCGATCGACTCGTCAGATCCTCATAATCCCCCAAGAGCTCACATCTCGGGTACAGTTTAATAGTATCGAGTACATGTCACAGCGTCGGTGGTCCAGCCGTAGAAGGGCAAACCCAAGCCTCACTAATGGCGCCGAGGAACTGCCGCAAACCCTAAGGTTCAAAGGCTTTCACACGGTCATTAAGTCGAGTTAGGGTTTCATTCTTCTAGAGGGTCCATAGAATCACCTGCATGTCTTTCCGTATACTTTAAACTTGGAAAATAGGTTCCTGACATTCGATCATCTCAATCGACTCTCAATGAATCTGCGTGAAGTCGTCTCTAGCTGGATTCAGTCCACCTGATGACCTCGCATCGGGGTAAGCAAACTCACCACACGTCCTAGTCATTCATCCTCGGGTGACTAGCGACTCGCTATCGTCTCTCTAAGTATATGCTCACGCTGCAGTAGCTCCAACCATCTGGGCGACACCTCGTCGTTTGCAGCAGCAACTGGCTCATTCGCCTGTACGCCGAACAACGCCTCAATCCTCCAGGAAAGGCAATACATAGGCGGTCATCTCTGAGTCGGTCTGCTCTAGATCTGAGTAAGACTCTCCACACTGGAGATCTTCAACTCATCTGGGCCCGCTCCGGCGCAAAATCGGACGAATCACCTTCGTCTCTCAAATCGGGTAGACTAGCTATCATCTGTCTCATACCTGCCTGAAAGCTCCGGCAATCTCAGCTCGTAAGCTCCGAAAGCAACATCCTGTCAATCTCAGCAACAGCTGGTCCATCTGTCTGCACGATAGGCGACATCACAATCTCTGAGGTATGCTGTACATCAACAGTCCTCTCTCAACTGGCAGCTCTAACAATGGCCCGATCATCCAGTGCAAAACCAAGCACTCGCCTCCACTAGAGGTCACAATCACGAATACTAACTCGAGACGTTCCCATGTCACCAGAAAACACAATGGTCGGCCCTCGTACCAGACGAGCTCACACCGGCCATAACCCTAGCAGCAGCCCAAACTGCGCTCAAACATGGCGACAGGAACCTCAGTCGAGTATCAAAGAGAGCACATCAATGGCAAGAAAGGAAACAACAGATCCAAGTGGATACATGATCATAGAAAGGAACAGCATCAATGAAGGTATGATCATGAAACTAATAGAATCGGGGATCTCAAATGGATGTAAAATCCTGGATATAAAGAGAATCACTGATCTCGAAAAATAAGTACATCCTAAGGTTCCTTAAGCGGAGTGGCGTGTCGTAAGTATGCCGTGGAACATACCAACGGTACGTCACTCTACTTTAGTCACCTATTCCATCAACCAAGGGTCATCCTACGCGACGAAAGTTCGGGTCTAATACCCCCTCGACCAAGTCTAAGTTCCGTAAGGTCAAGCCTAAGTTCCGTATATAAATAAACGCCCTAGGCTCCACATAGTCAAACTTAGACTCGAACCAAGGTCAACCTAGCGCTCTGATACCAACTTTGTCACGACCCGAAAGAGCACGTGACTGGCCCTTGAACCATATGAAGTCTATAGGACTCCATCTGATCCAAGTAAGCCAAAAGCCCAGAAATCTAAAACCATTTTAAGAATAAGTAAAGAAACTGGTTTAAAGAAGTGAAGAAAAACATGTTTGAAATCAAGGTTTTTAAATAACTAAGCCGAAGGTACGTTTTGAAAACAATAAAGTCTTTTCTAAAAATTTCGGCAGAGTTTCTTTTGTAAAACTGGCCCCGAATGGGGTACAACAAGGATAACAATATATATGCGATGATAAAGGCATCCCCAAGCGGGAGCTAGCTCTTCGTCAATCGACGGTCACAACCACACATGCAACAATAATATACAACGCCAAGTGGCGAGGATCAAATCCAAAGAAAGCTCAAAAGCAATAAGAAAACCGCAATACTACTAAGCGCGACTCTAAGGTCGAATAATACATCGCTAGTCTAGGTCTGAAACAATATACAAGTTTTGGTTGATGGAAATTCTAGATACAATGAAATAAAATAAATACAATGGTGGTTCTTGATGCGAAAGAATCCACCTACCAAAAGCAAATCACCCGCAAGAAAGTAGTGTGCCAGAAATGCCGCACTGGAACCTGTACGGCAGAACCTGCAAGAACTGTGGCACAACGGGGGTGAGTTGCCAACTCGTGAATAGAAACATCTACAAGCAGAAACCGAATGCAAGACATAAACCTAAGTCAACGATCAATAATATAATCCACAAGGGTACATCTGAGTGTGATAAGATAGCAAGGTAACATCTAATCATGTATGTAGTGCCAGGTACTCAGGTAATCACATGTCATCAGTATGAGGTATGTCTGCATGAAGTAAATATGATGAAATATCAATGATATCAATACACATATATTAGCGTCCCATACCACTAATATTGGTGTATGGGTATATATAACAGCGCCCACATACCCTGTTATATATACAAATGAAGTATGATAAGTGTAAATCCAGTCTGTATATGAACCATGTCTGTATATAATCCAAGTCTGTATATATGTGGAACCCGTCCACCCGTCACCCACTGACGATAAGCATCATGTATGCAATATGAGGATATAAATAAAAGCATGGAAAAACATCATGAAACCCGTGCCTAGCATCGACACGTAAATCCTCATCCATCGGGCTCCGTCAGTCCGGATCGGCCCGCGGGCTATGTCTGCGGAATCGGCCCTCGGCCCCGGCAGTACGCCCATCTCTCGCCTCCGGTCGGTATCCTCCAGATATCCGCCGAGCTCAAATACAATCACCGGTAGGTACTCGCCCGCCTCCAGGCTCAATCGGCAAACCCATCGATCATCTTGCCGAGGGGAACCATACCGGGCCCACCACGAACCCGCAAACGGATCATCCACTCCTCGAATCGGGTTTCAAGCACACGTCTCAGCACCGAGAAAACGCGTGGTGGACGCACCAAAATATCATATCACGAGGTACCGGGTTTTTCATAAAAGAGCATCTTTTCTTAAAAAATCCCACGGTCCTCAAAATCAGAAATCACATGAAAATCCAACATCAGGAAGTAAATCCAATGCGATGTGCTATGCAATCAATCCATGATGTATGCGACATGTAAAGAAAGGTAATCATATCGGAAATCATGCAACATGGAATAATAATGTGCATATGTCGAGAGAAACCGCTCTTTTAGAATGAATCATCTATGTTTGTGTACAGGTATAAGTGTACAATATGCCAAGCAAGAATCATATCATGAATGCAACAATACTACAGTGTAGTGGCATGGCAATTATCGATGATGAAGTGTGTGAGCCGGCAAATAGTGTACGTGGAACATACGCATCATCGATAATGGTGCTGGTGTCCTAACAGCATGATAATAATATAGCAATGAACATATGCCAGCAATGCGAATAGCATGAAAATGCAGAAATCTAGCAGTCAACACCACAGTGAAGTATCTACTATGCAAACTACATCTAAGTATCAGGTCGATCAGGAGGGGTAGGTGTGGAAACCACCTAAATCTGAGTCGGTATATATATATATAGATATATAGTCGGTGATCTCTCCTCAATGTCATATCGTAAGATATCCTCGAGTTATGAGTGCGGATCTATCATCAATATCGGCTCGTACGGTAAATCATCGTACGGCATCCCCAATAGCTGGGTAGGGGTCAACATCTCACTATCTCATCACATAACAGGTATCCCTATCATCAGATCAAATAGTCTGGGGGTACTACTCTATGTCTAGTACAAATCGATACCATCAATAAAATATGCATGAGGGGTAAACACATATCCCAAGCCCGCAAGAATCACAAGTCATATCCCACATATGAATCGTATCAAATCACCGATCTCGCGGCTCCAAGCCCACATCATCGACTCATCTCCAAAGTCATCCCATATCATCAAACACAGTGCAAGTACAAGTAATATGCAAGGGTGTGTGTGTAGGTGTAATTCTATCCTAGGGTTCGCGACTATAAACTACACTAGTCACTTCTAACCCTACACTATCCATAATACACCTATCTATCACAATAAACTACATAGTAATCTATCTACGGACTGCGGGGGTGCTATACGCCATCCACCCGACTTCCCCCTATAGATATAATCTACTCACCTGTCCTGCGTGTCGGTGTCGATGTCACCGTCATCTTCCGCATCGCCTCGGATCGTCGCGGTGTACCTACACATATCACACGTATCGCATCGCATCAAAACCAATTCAACACTTGAAACGACACACTAAATCCAATACGATACGCTAAAACCAACACGATACGCTAAAAGGCTTATAGGTTAGAACCTACGGTTAGCCTTCGCAAAACAACCCGAAATCACTCGATATAGACATACAAACGTCACACGATCGAGATAACACACAAATACCAAAATCTGGAAATCAAGATACGTAAAACCAAAACCAATTTCAAAGCAGCAACCCAAGAAAATGATCCCAGATTTCATCTCAGGCCAAACCAGATCAAATAAACAACTTCAGGGTGCTATGCAGGGTATATATGATCTACAGAAGCAACATGGACACATTTCACCACAGAGGGGCCGGCCACATACCCTCAAAAACCGGCCTGGCCGGCCCAGGTAGGGAGTTGGGTTCTCGTCTTCCTACGGTGGCCTCCTGGGGTCTAATGTGGGTCCCTGGTATCACTTAATTCGTCTAAAAATGTCCCAGTGCATTCCAGATTTCTCTGCAAGTTCCAGGTTATCAAAAACCAACATGAAAGTCCCGTAATTCCGTATTTTTGGATTTCCAGTGGGATTGGTCTGGGTTTCTAGCACTAGGGTGCTCTTATGGTCTCCACTGAACTCAATTTCCCAATCACAACTCACAATTCCCTCAAATCCTTACTAGGTTTTCACCAAGTCCACAATTCACCCGATATCGATTAAATCTTAACATGGGGTTATAAGAAAAGCTAGAATTAAGCTAATGGTTCAGAATTTACCTCACTTGGCAACTCAAGAATTTTCTTGAGTTGCCCCTAGTGGTCAAAATCCACGCTTTCTTGATCCATCTTGAAGGTCTCGGGCTCGTGCACATTTTTAATGAAACGGACATTGGATTTTGGTGTAGTTTTAGAGGTGTTTTTGGGCTTTGAAGAGGGGAGGGAATGAGGTGCAGGTGCAGCAGCAGGATGAGGAAGAAGAGGGAAGAAAATGATGGAAGAAATGGCTAAGGGTTGTAGTCAAAGATGCCTCATACCTCTCTTCTCATCAACCCTCCATTTTCTTTTCTTTTTCTTTTCTTTTCCTTTTCTTTTAATCCCTAATCCAAACCTTCTCACATCAATAGTAACCCCAAAAGAAAACCATGGCTAGAAAAATTTACAAGTCCAAAATGATATGTGCACAATTTTGCACAAAATTGCCAAAAAACCCGATTAGCGATTTTAATCGCGATTAGCACTAAATTAGTGTCAAACTAATCACAAAAACTTAAAAATGTCATAATTCACTAATTTACCCTATTTTAGAATTTTCCATAATTTTTCTCAAATTTTTCCTATTTATTTGCATTTAATTATAGATTTAATACTAAAATAATCAATAAAATAATATTAAATTATAAAAATTCCCAAAATTAATATTTTATATTTTTGAAAATGTTACACTTACTCATGATGATTGAGGCACTGTTCAGCGTGCAGACGAGTGAGCCAGTTGTTGCTGCGAGCGACGAGATATCACCCCATGTGTTGGAGCTATTGCAGTACAGGTTGTACTAAGAGATGATAGATGGTCGCTAGTCACCCGAGGATGAATGACTAGGACATGTGGTTCGTTGGCCTACCCGATGAGAGGTCATCAGATAGATTGATTCCAACTAGAGACGACTTCACGCGGAGACGTTGGGAGTCGACAGAGACGATCGAATGTCAGAAGCCTACTATTCCAAGTTTTAAGTATTCAGAAGGGCATGCAGGCAATTCTATGGACCCTCTAGAAGAATGAAACCCTAACTCGACTTAATGACCGTGTGAAAGCCTTTGAACCTTCGGGTTTGCGGCAGTTCTACGGCGCCATTAGTGAGGCTTGGGTTTGCCCTTCTACGGCTGGACCACCGATGCTGTGGTATGTACTCGATACTATTAAACTGTGCCCAAGAGGTTGAGCTCTTGGGGGATTATGAGGTTTTGACGACTCGATCGGATGGCTCGACTTAATTCGGATGCTAGGTGGTGAGATGCATTTCTTGGGAGACTCCCGATACGAGGATAGCCATTGGAGCTCAGTCCATGTAGCCACGATGAGACGAGTCCGAAGCAGTCGACATTAGAGAAAGTGGAGTAAGTGGTTCGTACCAGATCTAGATGAGATGACGTTCCACTCCGCCGACATCAGAGATGCGATGCGCATGCCGAGGCATGGTACTTGGATTTACCTTCCAGAAGGAGTTGCGATGAGTATGCAGTCGTTCCAGAGCAAGATGCAGATATAGGAAAGGACGATGACTTCCAGACAGTTGGCAGAGACGAGACATGGAAGATACCGTGAGCAGGATTCCTTCCAGGACACTGCTGCAATGATACTTGCACCCAGGATCAGATGTGTCACGTAGATTCAGAGAGCCAGAGGCCGACGCCAGTGATATGCTGTCTTGCGATTGGTCGCGATGATTGACCGGGAGATGACAAGAGACGTGCCAGAACGGGATCATCCCCGTTAGCACACCTGACAGGGCCGATGAGCCGATGGACCGAGAGATTGGTAATTCGCAGTGAAGACCTTGACCCAGGAGTGGTCATTGTTACGCACACCAGCATGCCAGAGTTCATGATCATCGACGAGACGTTCCACTAGTGACCGCGACAGTTGGCCAGAGATTCTTGAGTATGTGCTTCAGCGGGACTATTCCGCCAAACTAGATTTCGATGTTTTGGGGTGAATTATTCGCATGATTTGGTTTTGATGATTGAGGATTTACGATTTTCGCACAGTCGTTGCACTTGATATTGTTTTCGTGCTTTGGTTTCACATGTTTGTGATTTTACGGTCTTAGACATTTGAGTTGATTTTGTGCGTATGCACGCACACGATTTGGTTCCTGCACTCTGTATAGTTATATATGCTTGCAGTGCAGTGATACGCCTTTTGTGCACTTAGATGCACTGGACTTCGATTTCGATTGTGATACTCGATATTTATTTTGTGCACCTTGTGCACCTGATTTGATTTTGCGCGTATTCGGCACTTAATGCTGGGTTTCATGATTTCGTGCACGATGGATGCACCTGATTTGGATTTTTGCGCATGTTGGGCGCATGTCTTGAGATGCGATTTTGGTGCACACCAGATGCACTAAATCGAGATTTTTCGTGCATGTCAGATGCACCTGATTTTACTGTTAGGCACGTACGTTGCCTATGACCGATGTTGTGTGCACAACCGTTGCACCTTGATGTTGTTTTGTGCACCTGCTTAGCACATGTATGGATTTTGATTTCCGTGCGCACCGGACGCACAGGGTTTTCATACGCACTTTTGGATTGATTCTATGGAGCAGTACGTTTTATGATATTTGCTATGTGTCTTCGTACTTGGCAGGACTAGTCAGAGGACAGTACCTGAATATATTTTGCATGCATTGATAGTTATTGAAGGGATTTTCAAAAAGCGAGCTATAGCCTTAGTATTTACCTATGTGTCTGATATGACACGAAATGTTTAAAACAAGGAGACCCTTCTAAATTGTTTCCAAAACGGCGGAATGTACATTTCAAACAAAGGTATATATGTATATAGTTATTTTATTATGATAGACGTCCGCCACTGTGCAGTGTTATGCGCATTGCACAGCGACTTAAAAGAATTGGCATGCATTTCCTCCTGATATTTACATGTATAGTTCCGATTTATAGCATATCGGTCTTTCTTTGGATTTGACATTGTGTCTTCACCAAGACTCCGATGATTGTGGGATGCTTGGCGGAGTTTTGATTTTGAGTTATATGCTTATTTTTCATGCGCATGCGCTGCGCTACGATTTGTTTGATATATTTATGATTTCGGAGTCCCGACGACTTGATGGTGTTGCTTAGATGTTTTTGTATTTGGGAGGAGTTTGAATTTAAATTTGGGGACCGAATTTCTTTAAGGGGGGAAGATTGTAACGTTTTGAAAATCGGTTCGGTGAAATTTCAAAAGAAAAAAAACCGGTAAAATTAGGGGGTTTTCTGTAAAAGTCAAAATGCAAATATCTTTATTATAAAATTAAATATACATATTCTAGCTATGTAATTGCTAGTATTTGGTGTTTATTGAGCCACTGGTGAAATTTCAAATTTTCTGAAAAAAATATTATTTTAATATTATTTTAAGCCGTCACCAATACATTTAATTAGGGAAAATTACAAATTGGAATGAGTTGAAACAAATTTTGTGCATCATAAAAAATTAAATAAAATTTTATCATGTGGTTTTTGAAACGAAATCGTTTTCCAAAACGGTTTAGAAAATTATTGAAGAAAAAGGCTTAAATGGTGAAAATAAGTTAAATGGAGATTTGGGGTATTATATTTATCATTTTCCCTCACCCCACACACACACCCACACTCACACAACCCCATATTCAGCAGCCCTCTCCAAGTGTTCCTCACTTATTGATAGAAGAAAAGAAATCATGAGAAAGAAAACAAAGGAAGTGAGAAAATAGTAAAAAGAGTATAGTCTTTTGTTGACTTGGTCTTCTTTTCTCCCATTGACTTCACCCACCCCCACACCACACCTCACTCCTCTCCTCCCTTGGCCGAATCTGAACTGTTGGCAGCCCCCTCCCCCATTTTTCTCCAAGTCCTCATCTTCCTTCACCCTCAAATTCATTCAAAAATCAACCAAAATCAACACAAATCAAAGCAAACTCAAAATCTAATCCCTACCCATTTCACATTAGCCAAACTTGCATGGATCTAGGGAATAAGTTGGCATTTTAGAGGCTTTGATTTCCATATTTGATCTCTTGATCATGAGTTATAATTCTAATCTTTTTCTTAATTTGTTGGTTATTGCTTTAATTTAGCTTAATTAGGAAATTAATTATGGTTCTAATTGAAAGATTTGAGTTTCAAGAGAAGGATTAATTTATAGTTAGGGTTTTTTTTGTTGTGTGTTTATGGATGCATAGTGTAATTCATCATATTGTGAAGTGAAAAAAAAACTAATCTAATTTCTAGTTTGCAAATTGTTAGGTTGAAATTGTGGTAATTACACTAATTTGCAAACTAGGTTTTGGAATTTAATTGCAAATGTTAGATTAAAAATCTAAATATGTTTTTCATGACTTCATTAACATTTTAAAGTGTAGTTTAATGTTATAGATCATGCAAATCCAAGCTAGATTGTAGTTTGTGCATTTTTGCTATAAAATTGTTAAAATTGGTTATGTAGGCAAACTAGATTTTTTTGAGATTAATATTAAGAGTTAAGTTTAAAATCTAATTAAAATTGGTATGACTTAATTAAGATGTTTAATAAGTATTATGGCCATTAGATTTGCTTAAACGTCGAGTTTTGTACTAAAACGGGTAATTTGTACTTGCTAGATTTTCGGAAAAATGGCTTTTAAAGTGAATTTGGGGTTTTTTGTGAATTTTAAGCTATTTTGTATTATAATTAGTGCTTGTGATTGTACAAATGAGTATGTTTGTGTTTTTCTCGAAGGTCTGGCGTTTGTACACCGACGTCGAAACTTTTTGGGTTGATTTGAGAAAGCAACCATAGGTTTTGACCTATGTGGGATTCGTGTGTCGTTTTGGTCATGAGTCGGATTTTAATGTGATACGATGCGTTGTGATATGTAGGTTCCCACATGTGGACTTCGAGACGACAAGCAAGCGCGTGGCGACGTCGGCACCGGCGAGCGAGGACCAGGTGAGTAGATTTATATCTACGGGGAGAAGTCGGGTGGATGCGTATAGCACCCCCGCAGTCCGTAGTGTAGCTCATATATATATATATATGTTTATATAGGTGTTTTATGATACGAGAATGTTCATTCATGTTATGTTTATGTGTCCATGGAGTACCTTTAGGTTAGTTGCGAAACCCTAGAGTAGTTGTTATACCCGCATACGCACACACAGACTTGCATACTTGACTTTTTTGTGTGCAGATTGGGATGTGTATATATGTATATATGCATGGGTATGGGACTATGCATATGTACATTCATATACGTATGTATGGATAATGAGGATAGTACTTGGGATTTAAGATGAGTCGATGAGATTTGATTTGAGGCCGTGAGATCGGTGATATAGCAGGGTTCGTATTTGAGATACGACATGACGTTGTAGCGGGTCCTTGACGTAGTGTTTCACACACGTCCATGCATACTTAGACGGTATCAGTATTGTACTAGACGTAGATCAGTACCCCGATCATGATATTTGATAAAGAGGATACCAGGTGAATAGTATGATGAATGTGATATTGACCCGTACCCAGATTTGGGGATGCTGTACGACGGATTTACGTACGAGCTAAATTAGTTTGACACTAATTTAGTGCTAATCGCGATTAAAAATCGCTAATCGGATTTTTGGCTTTTTGTGCAAAACTTGCACATATCACTTTTTCTCACACTTGTGCATTTCTTGCCATGGTTCACTATGGGCTTACTATTCTTATGAGAAGGTTTATGGTTTAAAGAAAAAAGGATAAGGAAAAGAAAAAGAAAAAGATTAAAGAATGAGGGTAGGTGAGAGAGAGGGGTATGGGCTCATTGAACTTGAGACTTAGCCATTTTCTCCCATCATTTTCCCTTCCTCTCCTCCCTCCTCCTGCTGCTGCTCCTGCACCCCCTTTTCCCTCCCTCTTCAACTCCTCACTTCACCTCAAAAACTATCTCAAAACCTCACTTTCCTTTCACGAAAAAGATGCACAAGCTCGAGATCTACGCAATGGACCAAGAAAGCGTGGATTTTGGCCACTAGGGGCAACTCAAGAATTTTCTTGAGTTGCCAAATGAGGTATTTTTCTGAACCATTAGCTTAGTTTTAGCATTCTCTTAACCCCATGTTAAGATTTAATCGATATTGTGGATTTTTGAGGACTTGATGAAAACCTAGTTAGGGTTTGAGTGAAATTGGTGTTGCATTATGAAATTAAGCTCAGTTAAGGTTATCCCAACACCTTAGTGTATGAATTGGAACCCAAAACCTGAAGCTAGAACCAGAATACGGATTTTTGAAACCGATATCGGGGAAATTGTGAAATCTGTGAAGGTTTATTTGAATCTGCTATCATACGAGGCACCTGAAAATAAAGTTGAGTGGACAGTGACATGTGCAGGCACCAGAGAACCATCACCCCAAACCCTAGCTCCCCACTCCAAAGTGAGGCCGCCGAAATCACTGCTCTGGCCGCAATTTGCGGCCAGAGCAGTGAGGATTTGCCTCGTTTTGCGTGCATGCCCCCATTTCCTCAATTCTTGGCCCTGGGTACTTCTAGTTTTGACAGATTCTATCTAGGGTGAAATCTGGGACTATATCCTAAGTTGCTATTTTGGATTCGTGTTTCCGTATTCCGTGTTTTTGATTCTGAAATGGTGGATTGTGTTTTGCCTTGACTATTTGGCGTTTATACGACGATATAGAGGATTTATTGATGGTTTTGAAGGCGTGCCATAGGTTCTCACCTATAGGCCCCCTTATCGTACCGTTTTGGATTTCATGCGCCGTTTTAGTTTGGAATTGGTTTTAATGCGCATATACGATATTTTGATGTGTAGGTACCCATGAAGACTTCAGGACAACAAGCAAATGCGTGGTGACGTCCGCAAATGATGATGCAAGGTGAGTAGATTATATCTACAGGGGGAAGTCGGGTGGATGGCGATAGCACCCCCGCAGTCCGTAGATAGATTACTATGTAGTTTATTGTGATAGTTAGGTGTATTTTGGATAGTGTAGGGTTAGAAGTGACTAGTGTAGTTCATAGTCGCGAACCCTAGAATAGAATTACACCTACACGCACACCCTTGCATATTACTTGTACTTGCACTGTGTTTGATGATATGGGATGACTTTTGAGATGAGTCGATGATGTAGGCTTTGTGCCGCGAGATCGGTGACTTGATGTGATTCATATTTGGGATATGACTTGTGATTCTTGCGGGCTTGGGATATGTGTTTACCCCCGCATGCATACTTTATTGATGGTACCGATTTGTACTAGACATAGAGTAGTACCCCAGATTACATGATCTGATGATGGTGATACCTGTTATGTGATGAGATAGTGAGATGTTGACTTGTACCCAGCTATTGGGATGCCGTACAATGATTTACCGTACGAGCCGATATTGATGATAGATCCGCACTCATAACTCGAGGATATCTTACGATATGACATTGAGGCGGGATCACCGACTATTGTATCTATATACATTGACTCAGATTTAGGTGGTTTCCATACCTACCCCTCATGATTTACCTGTTACTTAGATGTAGTTTGCATAGTAGATACTTCACGGTGGTGTTGACTACTAGATTCCTGCATTTTCATGCTATTCGCATTGCTGGCATATGTTCATTGCTATATTATTATCATGCTGTTTGGACACCAGCACCAACATCGATGATGCGTATGTTCCACGTACACTATTCGCCGGCTCACACACTTCATCATCGATAATTGCCATGCCACTACACTGTAGTATTGTTGCATTCATGATATGATTCTTGCTTGGCATATTGTACACTTATACCTGTATACAAACATAGATGATTCTGACTTGATTGAGATTGAGGACCGCAAGCTATTCTTTAAAACTGATTCATTCTAAAGGAGCGGTTTCCCTCGACATATCCACATTACTATTTCATATTGCATGTATTATAATTCATGGATTTCGCACTGTGATCTGGTTGCATATGATGATTCTGGATTATTTTACTTCTGAGTATATATATATATTAGTGGTATGGGACGCTGATATATATATACGCATACTTATTATGTTATCATGATGATTTGGAGAGGAGCCTATGAGCTCGATGTGATGGGAGCCTATGTGCTCGGAGCCTATGAGCTCGATGTGAGAGGAGCCTATGTGCTCGGAGCCTATGAGCTCGATGTGAGAGGAGCCTATGTGCTCGGAGCCTATGAGCTCGATGTGAGAGGAGCCTATATGCTCGGGGCCTTTATGGTCGATGGTATATTATATCTCCCCTACCCCATATTTATTGTATATGCATTGCATCACATACTAGTAGTACCTGATAGAGTGCCTTTATGAATGCTGCATACATGTCGGATGCATGATATATGGGTTTCATTTGATATTGAGATATATAGTTTGTGTCAATGCTCGATGTGGATTTCTGGATGATTTAATTCATTGATACTTCATTATATTTACTTCATGCAGACATACCCTATACTGATGACATACCATTACCTGAGTACCTGGCACTACATACATATTTAGATGTTACCTTGCCACCTTATCATACATCAGATGTACTCTTGTGGTTATATTACTGATTGTTGACTTAGGTTTATGTCTTGCATTCGATTTCTGCTTGTAGATATTTCTATTCACGAGTTGGCAACTCACCCCCGTTGTGCCTCAGTTCTTGCAGGTTCTGCCGTACAGGTTTCATTGCGGCATTTCTGGCACACTACTTTCTTGCGGGTGACTTGCTTTTGGTAGGTGGATTCTTTCGCATCAAGAACCACCATTGTATTTATTTTATTCATTGTATCTAGAATTTCCATCAACCAAAACTTGTATATTGTTTCAGACCTAGACTTAGTGATGTATTATTCGAGCTTAGAGTCGCGCTTAGTAGTATTGCGGTTTTCTTGTCGCTTTGAGCTTTCTTTTGGATTTGATCCTCGCCACTTGGCATTGTATATTATTGTTGCATGTGTGGTTGTGACCGTCGATTGACGAAGAGCTAGCTTCCGCTTGGGGATGCCTTTATCATTGCATATATACTGTTATCCTTGTTGTACCCCATTCGGGGCCAGTTTTACAAAAGAAACTCTGCCGAAATTTTTAGAAAAGACTTATTTGTTTTCAAAACGTACCTTCGGCTTAGTTATTTAAAAACCTTGATTTCAAACATGTATTTCTTCACTTCTTTAAACCAGTTTCTTTACTTATTCTTAAAAATGGTTTTAGATTTCTGGGCTTTTGGCTTACTTGGATCAGATGGAGTCCTATAGACTTCATATGTTTTAAGGGCCAGTCACGTGCTCTTTCGGATCGTGACAAAGTTGGTATCAGAGCGCTAGGTTGACCTTGGTTCGAGTCTAAGTTTGACTATGTGGAGCCTAGGGCGTTTATATATATATACGGAACTTAGGCTTGACCTTACGGAACTTAGACTTGGTCGAGGGGGTATTAGACCCGAACTTTCGTCGTGTAGGATGACCCTTGGTTGATGAAATAGGTGACTAAAGTAGAGTGACGTACCGTTGGTATGTTCCGCGGCATACTTACGACACGCCAATCCGCTTAAGGAACCTTAGGATGTACATATTTTCGAGATCAGTGATTCTCTTTATATCCATGATTATACATCCATTTGAGATCCCCGATTCTATTAGTTTCATGATCATACCTCCATTGATGCTGTTCCTTCCTATGATCATGTATCCACTTTGGATCTGTTGTTTCCTTTCTTGCCGTTGATGTGCTCTCTTTGATACTCGATTGAGGTTCCTGTCACCATGTTTGAGCGTAGTTTGGGCTGCTGCTAGGGTTACGGCCGGTGTGAGCTCGTCTGGTACGAGGGCCGACCATTGTGTTTTCTGGTGACATGGGAACGTCTCGAGTTAGTATTGGTGATTGTGACCTCTAGTGGAGGCGAGTGCTTGGTTTTGCACCGGATGATCGGGCCATTGTTAGAGCTGCCAGTTGAGAGAGGACTGTTGATGTACAGCATACCTCAGAGATTATGATGTCGCCTACCGTGCAGACAGATGGACCAGCTGTTGCTGAGATTGACAGGATGTCGCTTCCGAAGCTTACGAGCTGAGATTGCCGTAGCTTTCAGGCAGATATGAGACAGATGATAGCTAGTCTACCCGATTTGAGAGACGAAGGTGATTCGTCCGATTTATGCGCCGGAGCGGGCCCAGTTGAGTTGAAGATTTCCAGCGTGGAGAGTCTTACTCGGATCTAGAGTGGACCGATTCAGAGATGACCGCCTATGTATTGCCTTTCCTGGAGGATTGAGGCGCTGTTCGGCGTACAGGCGAATGAGCCAGTTGCTGCTGCAAATGACGAGATATTGCCCAGATGGTTGGAGCTACTGCAGCGTGAGCATACACTTAGAGAAATGATAGCGAGTCGCTAGTCACCTGAGGATGAATGACTAGGACATGTGGTTCATTCGTTTACCGATGCGAGGTCATCAGATAGATTGTTTCCAGCTAGAGACGACTTCACGCAGGTTCGTTGAGAGTCGATAGAGACGATCGAATGTCAGAAGCCCTTTTTCCAAGTTTAAGGTATACGGAAAGACATGCAGGTGATCCTATGGACCCTCTAGAAGAATAAAACCCTAACTCGACTTAATGACCGTGTGAAAGCCTTTGAACCTTAGGGTTTGCGGCAGTTCCGCGGCGTCATTAGTGAGGCTTGGGTTTGCCCTTCTACGGCTGGACCACCGACGCTGTGGCATGTACTCGATGCCATTAAACTGTACCCATGATGTGATTTCTTGGGGGATTATGAGGTTCTGACGAGTCGATCGGATGATTCGACATCATTCGGATATCGTGTGATGGGATGCATTGCTTGGGAGACTCCAGATACGAGGTTAGCCGTTGGAGCACTGTCCATGCAGCCATGATGAGACGAGTCCGGATCAGTCGACATTGACGCAGAGTGAAGAAAAGAGTTCGCAAGATATTTCGACGAGATGACGTCCCACTCCGCTGACATCAGAGATGTGATATGCACCCAGAGGCGTGGTATATCGATATATCTTCCAGAAAGAAGCGCGATAAGTATGCAGCCGTTCCGGAATAAGCTTTAGCTTCAGCATTGGATGATGACTTCCGGGCAATTCGACAGGAATGAGATTTGAGAAAGGAACCTCGACAGGACCCTTCTGGAAAACGATACGAGAAGACCTAGACCCAGGAGTGGTCGTATTGCGCACACCCAGCAGGACAGAGTTCGGCATTGTCGACGAGGTAGTTGACCAGGTTCGGATAAAGGAACTTACCCAGATGCGTTGCGAATTGATCAAGGACGGACGAGTGATGAGTATTCCTCCGATGGTTGGGACGTGTTCCCGAGGACCTGTTCGGCCTGACATCTTCTACGAATGATGAAGCTACAGAATACGCGATTCCGAGTCCGTGCGAGAGACTTCGGATGGATCATAGCTGAGAACTTTGCGGTGCGCAGATAGAGACGTGACGTCGCAAGACGATGATACAGACAAGCGGGACAAGAGGTTCGTGCGAGACACTGACGAGCTGTCATTATTTCCCATCGAGACTAGAGACCTGATATGCTTACAGAGATGTTGGGATGCGACCAGTTTCCGAGAAAATTTTGTGCTGAGGACATGGATGTCCATTGAGCGAAAAGAGATTATGCAAGAGAGCCAGCCTCTGTACGGTTCGGCATAGGCGAGATCGGAAGAGACCTTGAGCAGGATTCCTTCCAGGACATTGCTGCAATGATGTTTGCACCCAGGATCAGATGTGTGACGTGCTTTCAGAGAGCCAGAGGCCGACGCCAGTGATATGCTGCCTTACGAGTGGTCGTGAGGATTGACCGATAGGTGACCAGAGAAGTGCCAGAACGGAATCGTCCCCGTTAGCACACCTGACAGGGCCGATGAGCCGATTGACCGCGAGATAGGAAATCCGCAGAGAAAATAAGGACCCAGAGTCAGAGGACGCCAAACCGTGAGCAAGAGGCAAGTAGATATCCTGCGCTGCTAGCAGTGGATGCACCGACTCCTTCTCGACCTTGAAGGAGGAACTACCGACGACTGTGTTCATGAATTGTGATTTTGTGATTTGATTATCACGTATCCCCGTCTATGAGAAAACCGTAGTATCTCTCGGGCGGATGAGACTGCCTACTACTCCTGTGGAGCGGCATAGGAATGTCCTGTTCATTTGAACCCTCTGGTTCCATTAAGCTTTCAGTAATAGTCTGTAGTTCTGGAATTTCTTCCAGTTCTACTGCGCTCCCACTTGTTTCTTTTTCTATGAACTGGTGTTCTAGAAAGTGGGCATGACGAGAAACAAGAACTTTTTGTTCCTCTTCGTAGTAGAAGAGATATCCCTTGGAATTCTTTGGATATCCTACAAACTTACACAGTACTGAGCGTGCCTCGAGCTTGTCCGCATGCTGCTTTTTAATAAAAGCTGGACTTCCCCAAGTCTTAATGTGACTGAGATGGGGCCTCTTCCCACACCACATCCCATATGGTGTAGTAGGTACAGTCTTAGTAGGAACTCGGTTCAAAAGGTACGCAGCTAATTCTAGCGCATACCCCCAGAATGATCGCGGTAACTCAGCGCTACTCATCATGGACCGTACCATATCCAATAGGGTTCGGTTCCGTCTCTCCGATACACCGTTGTGTTGCGGAGTGTATGGAGGAGTAAGCTGAGAGAGAATTCCGTTCTCTTTTAAATAATTCAGGAACTCGGCACTCAAGTATTCTCCACCTCGATCCGATCTTAGAATCTTAATACTTTTGCCGGTTTGGTTTTCCACTTCATTCTTATATTCCTGGAACTTTTCAAAGGCCTCGGACTTATGTTTCATTAAGAAGACATAACCGTACCTTGAAAAATCATCCGTAAAAGTAATGAAGTAAGAGTAACCGCTTCGCGCATGTGTAGAAATTGGACCGCACACGTCGCTATGTACGAGTCCCAAGAGCTCGCTCGCTCTTACTCCGTGTCCAGTGAACGGAGTCTTTGTCATCTTTCCTTTGAGACAGGATTGACAAGTGGCATATGATTGATATTCGAACGAATCCAAATATCCTTCTGTATGTAACTTAGTCAACCTTCTCTCATTGATGTGACCCAGTCTACAATGCCATAAGAAAGTCTGATTGATTTCTGGAGACTTTCTTTTGTGTGTATTCTGGACATTGAAAATCTGTGGTTGGTTTAATACGTATATACCATTGCTCAATGTACCTGACCCAATCAGAACTTGATTAAGGTGAATGTTTACAACATTACTTACAAACGCAAATTCATAACCTTCTTTAGAAACCAAAGATACAGAAATGATATTACAAGTTGCGTTGGGTACAAAAAAGCAATTACGCAAAACCAAAACATGCCCATCTGACATTCCCAGGTGATAGTCCCCCACGGCTTTAGCATCCATGCTAGCTCCGTTTGCAACTCTGAGGGTCATGTCACCTTCCTTCAAAAACCTACGATTTCTCAACGCCTGCAATGAATTACAGATATGAGATCCTGATCCGGTATCCAATACCCAGGAAGTAGAGTTTATAGAAAGACAGTTTTCAATAACATACACACCTGAAGCTGAAGCCGCAACCTGCTTCAGTTCCTGTGTCCTGGCTTTCCAAGCCATGCAATCTTTCTTCCAGTGTCCAATCTTATGACAATAGAAGCATTCCTCCTTTCCCACAAGCTTCCCCACAATCTTTGTTGCCAATTCTTTTCCCTTCGTACCCACTTTACTAACACCGCCTCTTGGTTTGGCGGGGGCTTTCCTCCTCTTTCCCTTGGCTTTCGCCTTGGACCTAGAGGAAGAAGATCCTCCTACAAACAAAGCGGGTGTTTCCCTACCCTTCTGTAGGGTGCCCTCTGCGCTCCTCAGCAGGTTGAGGAGTTCTGAAAGTTCAACTTCCTTTTCTTGCAAGTTGAAATTCAGTATGAACTGGGCGTAAGTGGATGGAAGGGACTGGAGAATTAAATCCGTATAGAGTTCACTGTCCAACGTGGTCCCAAGTTCCGCGAGCTCCTCAGTGTAGCCAATCATCTTAAGCACGTGGTCCGCTACCGATGATCCGACGGCCAACTTTGTCGAAAATAACTTCTTTGACACTTCGTATCTTGCGATACGAGACTACTCTCCATACAGTTCTTTTGTATGAAGAAATATGGATTCCAAATCCATATTCTCGTGCCTCCTCTGATGTTCGTTGTCCATCGAGGCAAGTACGAGGCACCTGGCCTTCGCGCTGTCAATCTCCCAAGTCTTACGGATTTCCTTATCCGCGACGCTGGAGGTGGGACCTGGGACGGGGGGAGCTTTGGTGGTAAGAAGATACCCCAGCTTGTCGTAAGTGATTGCCAACTTGACATTCCTGAGCCAATCTTTGTAGTTTGGCCCTGTCAATATGTTTTTATCTAGAAGTAACTTAAGTCCAGTCATTTCGATTTGGTCGCTGCAGGGGGGAGAGAAGAAACACTTTAGCACGATGCTCTTGCAAGTTTAGAATGGTTTTTAATTTGTCTAAACAGGATGGCTCCCACTGTCTCTCGAATCCCTCCTCAAACCACAAAGGAAGAATTAGCCGGGATCAATCCCACCGCACAATACTTGCTTAACCGTTCAGCCAGGCCAGTGCCGGTACTTCGAGGGAGGTTTTCCAACGCTTTCGCGAAGTTCCTTAATTAAATAACCTCTTTTCCCTGGGGGCGTAGCCCCGCTAACACCTTTCTAGGCACCTACTAGGTTTATAGCATTGATTGTTTAGTGAGAAATTTCCCGAGGAGTAGCATATACTCACAGTAGGATCGGGATCCAAATATCATCGCGTGACGAAACTGAAGGAATCCTACCAGAATCACCACACTCCAAATGGTATGCAAATCTAGCAAGTTTCAGTACTTATGAAACTCCCGATGTGGATTTTTGCCCCATGCTCTTATGACCTTGACTTTGGCCAAAATATCATAAGTCACATGTCAAGTTCTGCCCGTCACTATCCAGGTTAATTTGGATCCATCCGTACATACCTTGACTTTGGCCAAAATGGCAGTACGACTGTCCCAAACCAACGCATCTATCTATGCTACACATGAACACTCAATAGCTACCAATCACTATGCCTTGACTTTGGCCAAAATACATAGCTTGAATACCATTGCCTATTCATGCGAAACGACGGAGGGCTACGAATGGTTTTGGTAAAACCGTGAACGTAGTGAACTTGATATAATCGATGGAACGAGATAGCTTTTAGAAAGGAGTGGCTCAAGCTCCGCATTTAAAAGTTAGTTTTGAAAAGAACCGAGTGGTTTTTCGAAAGTGTTCCAACGACATTAACTTGGTTTATTATCTTGCATTAGTTCTTTTAATGCGTGATATTCTTGCATTAGTACTTTTAATGCGTCCCATCATTTAATTCCTACCATTGCAGAAAACAACCAAAATATGACGTACGCTTATGCCATTCGCATTCGCCACGGGGTCCCGTCATCACCCGTTAGGTTACTTAACTAACGACAGAGCGGGGGCTGGGCTAGCGCGGCTGTAAAACATAAGCAATGCCTAAATAGAAAGCAATGATAGACATTACAGATCACAGATGAATACATTGGATATACTAGCAATCCGCAATCCTTACGAGCCTGCAACGAAAAGCGGATTACACGGTCGCGGTGAATAGCCAAATACCCCACCCAAGACCCCTACGGGTGCGGCAAACTACCCGCCAAGTACTTGGCAGTTTGTGCACCCCCTCCATGGGTCTATCCTAGGAGCAAAAACAGTAAAAAGAATTATACAATGACGGCTACAACCCCGACCCGGTTGTGCGGCCAAACAAATAATAATTATTACATCAATTTACATTTACAATGAATGAAAGAAAAACAAAAGCTCATCTCACATCCACCCCGGCTATTCACCCGCGACAGTCCAACACATTCATATACACATTCCAATATCAAACACAGATCATGTATAACCCCGACCAATCGTCTTATAGCGATTAGCCGACGTTCAATACATGCAAGCATCACAGATATAACCATCATAGTCAAAGTGCAGTGAAGTTCGGAAAAAATACGGAATTATAGGACCCCAAAAGTAAATTTCTGTTCTGGAAAATCTGGGCACATATAATATATTTTAAAAATCCCAAAACCAAAACAGAGACACACTGCACGAAAAACGATGCAGAGAGGACAACAAACGGCGGCGGTTCCGCGGCACATGCCTACCTCGTGCCGCGAACCGCGGCGGTTTGAATGAAACAATGGATCGTTTTTCATGGGTGTTCACACAAAACCCTGAGCCGAATTTACAAGTATAAAGTTTTTCATTTAGAGCAGAAAAAATTTCAACAGAAACTTAGGGTTTTAGTTTTTCCCGGTTTTGCGATTTTTTCGGTTCCGAACTTCGTTACACTTCACTACCAAGCTAGTTTAAGTTTAGTTAGGCTCTGATACCACTGTAAGTCCACGTTGCGACCCCCGGTTCTTACGGGGAGGCGGAAACGGTATAAAAATCAAATTTTTAACGCAAGGGGCAACATGGACTAAACAAAGTCGGGATCTTTTCCTAAACTAAAACTAGCAAACTTGCTAAAGAGAGTTAGCTACTCGGATGAAGATGGTTATACCTAAACTTGAACTCCTTCTTCTTCAAACTTTTGTAGAGGTTGATGGTTCTCTTCTTGTCGCCTTCTTCCGTCGAAGATGGATCCACCTCGAGGGTTCAACCTTTGGGCTCTTTCTCGAACTTGGAGTGAACTAGAATCTCCGGCTTGCTAAACCCTTGATCCTAGAGTGAGTAGAGAGTGTCAAAAGGGTGCTTTTCTTTTTAAAGAGAAGGATTCTCAACACATGAGAAGGGTTCTCTTTTGCTAGAGGAAGAAGAAGATGAAGTGAGGAGAGAGAAGCTAAATGAGATAATGAGCTCTTTTTCTTTTGCAACCATAAGATAAAGCAAAAGAATTATCAAATAATAATAATAATGAAAATGAAAAAGGTTAATGGAAGGTTTAGGAATGACCATTATCATTTCAAACATTAAATGAATTTGCTAGAATCAAAGAGCATCTTTCTTTTGTAATGATGATGGTCAAAAGATCAACCATGGTCAACAAGTCAACCATGGTCAACAAGTCAACATAAAAACTAACCATGACACAATTTCATTTTATTATATATTATTAATTGATATAATACAAATTCATTAGGGTTTGGAAAAAGACAACTGTCAACTGTGCATACGCACCCGTTCCGAAACCCTAATGAAAGTCATCTTCCTCCTCCTCAAATAACTGTGCATACACACCTGCATTCTTGTTCCGAGGAACATGAATACTGAGAGATAAAAGCAACCCCAAAACATATACCAGTATCTGACTCAAACCAGAGCCAGCCAGTAATATCCGTCCGGACTCCAAACGTGCACAAGTGCGCGGATGAGAACGAACCCTGTCGCAAAACCATGCGACCTCTACTCTGTTTTGCCCAGAGGCGAATACCCTCTGTGTGGGACTCTAAAGACTCGATACTACGCTGGCAGTGGGTTTAACCACAGACCGCAAGCGGCACTAGCTGTGCGTAACGGTCCCCAGGTAGATGTCGACAAGAAGGCTGACGAGGTGAAACCCCATCGGTACTCCTACTGAGTCTGAATGTGACAGTCTCCGTACAGTCCGGTCTGTTCGTCTGATACATCGCATGTCGGGCCTAGGGGGCGGTAAAACGTCAGTCCCCCAATATCGGTACAAGTCGTGTCGGAGTGAAGCCCAAAACACCCTGAGATAACACTGGAAGCCTACCAGTATATCTCGCTTGCCCTGGCCAGGGACTACTCGTGTAATGGCTCTCCTAGACACAGCGCGATGTCAACCCCCAATACCGGGAGAGACGAATCCTGTCTAACCGTCACTGCCTCCAAGTGCTTCGGGACTGCACCAAACCACCACCTGTTTGCACGACTCCTTTGAGCCGTGGTAGGGTAGTGATCAAAGTGCAGTGGGAACACACTCGAGACGAAGTGCCAGTGTCAAGTCAGCGGACTAAGCTGTACTCATGTCACCTGGGAACTGATAACTGACGATAGGTATAATACCAACCTGTCAGTTCCCGACGAGTCCTGTCCAGTATACTCGTAACCCAACGAGCACCCGTATACTATCTCCAGTACGACGTACTGATGGCTGTGGGACAGACCATCTCCCACACTGGGATGAGAAGCGCATACGCTAGTCTACTCCGGAGTATCGATGCCCTGTCTCGATAGTCCTGCGACTAGGGACCTGTATAAGGATGTGCTTATAGATTACCCAGCCCCCACTAGTGTGACTGCCATCACAACGCTGGTAATCAAGCAAAGATCCTAAGGGCTCCACTAATGCGTATAAGTGATATACTGAAATAAACACAAGTACACATTGAAGTAGAAACAAACCAAGTAGCATACTACTATATTGAGCAAGATTGTTTATACAAGGTGAATATCCCAAGCTTCCATCAAGTAATATACAAACTAGTATGATACAGTAATGGCCTCTAGGGCATATACACTAACAGTATATTGTATATCTTTTGTTGGATCTAGTATTCTCCATCTACCCCTGTTGTATATGACTTAGAGACGACTTGTGAGATTTCAGTGTTGTATTATATTGGTGTTTTTGGGTGCCGTGCTCGTAGAAGCCGGTTGTGTTGGATAGTTACTTCTTTTATAGTCGTTTCTTTGATATTTCTTCGCTTTGGCGTCGTATACTTGTTGTGGTGATTGTCTCCGCCGGTGGGCGTGATTTTTCTCCCACTTGGGATGTTTTTTATATTATCTGTGTTGCACCCGTTTTCGGGGCTAGTTTTACAAAGGAGGTGCTGCCGAAATTTTTAAGAAAGAAAACTAGAGTTAGAGATTTTAAATTGTAAATTTCTAAATGTTTTAAACTATGTTTTTCTCCGTTGACCCAGTTTTGGGTGGTTTAGATTTCTGGGTGTTCGGCTTACTTAAGTTGCGTACGCCTGTAGACGTTACGTAGTTTAAGTGCCGGTTAAGGGCCGAATTGCGGGTCGTGACAGTTCAGTACAGACTGGGTACACTGGACGGACTCTCCGAGAACTCCCAGATGGTATTATACCTCACGTCAGATGGCAGTTCTCCGGTGACACTGGTGCAGGTTAGTCTGTAGACCCGAGATCGTCATAGAGTCTTGTGTGATTCCCACTGTGCTTTGATTTCCATCATACCACGTCCAATAGGGAGTGCAAAAAGGTGGATTTTGGGTACAGTCCCGAATCACATGGAGGCAATGAGCGATAGGAGGGGATTCGTCTCTCCCGGTATAGGGAGTTGATGTTGCGCTGTGTTCGATTGGCTATAACTGGAAATCCCTGGCCAGGGTTGCTGAGATTTACTGGTAAGTGTTATCAGTAGTTTCTTGAACTGTTATAGACCTCAAATCGGCACGATTTATCAAGCTACTGGGGTCTGACGTATACCACCCTAGGCGAGATATGCGACATATCAGACGACGAGACCGGACTGTACGGGAGTGTTACTGATTGGATTCACAGGAGAATGTACAGGCTTGCTTATTGATCTTCTGACCGCTCAATACCTGGGTGACTGTTACGTTTAGCTGCCTGCTTGCAGCTTGTGGGTGTTTGATATGATCATCACCTACTGCCGGCGTATTGACGATTCTTTAGAGTCCTACACAGAGGTTTCTTGGCCCAGGAAAAACGGAGTAGGAGCACATATGTGATATGTGCGGGACCGAGAATGATGCGTGTATGCGATACCGTATTAGATTCTTGCGATATGAGATATCGGCCGGGTATATGTGATATAGCCGGGTCATCGAATCAAGTGTTGATTCGATGAACTGATACAGATTATATTAGTCGGTTATTTATGAAATAGCCGGATTATCGCATCAAGTGTTGATTCGATAATTTAATGTATAATTATATATTTGATATATTAAATTACATTAACTAATATAAGCTCACTAAAAGATTCTTTTTCTCACTTGGGTAATACATTGATATAAATGCGATATATGTTAATTGTATTATTTTATTTTGTTACAATAAATATTATATATGTGATATATAATATTGTAACATGATATGGTTATTAATGCAACATGTTTAGTGGAGATTAAATATGGTTAGGGTTTGATTTAGGTTAAGCTTTTCTAGAAGCTTTGTTTTTTGTTTTGGTAAAGATATTTTGTGAAGATATTTCCTTAACCTAACCCAAACCCTTTTACCATGGTTGTTTCTCTACATGAGTTAAGGATTCATTCTTAACTATGGTTGCATTTCTAACCTCATATATGAGTTTCATTATTCATCACAAAAGGGTTGATTGTTCTTCTTCTTCCTTCTTTCATGAAAAGCTTTCTAGCTTTTTATGAAGTGATGAAAATGAGTGAGTTAATGAAAATAAATGAGAGCTAAAATCCTACTTCATCATCCTAATCTATCTTAGCCATTTAGATTAGGGTGTTCACTTCATTTTGTGAGTGAGAGCTTGTGTTAATGAAACTTCAAGGTAGATCATCTTTGTTATCGAAGATCGGAAGTAAGCTTGCGTATTTCTCTTCGTGGAGCCTCTCGAGAGTCCGGAACTTGATGATCGCTGCGAAGGGACCACAACACAGAGTTTATGAAGTGAAGGACCGGACTACAAAGGTTGTAATCCCAAACTCTTAGATGTTAAAGTGTTTAACATGCTTTGTTTCGCCTAAGCTCTAGTCTAAGATCTTGGTTTAGGGTTGTTCGGCACGGCTAAATTTTAAATCGGGCATGGTTGATGCCTTATAGACCCTTGTGCGTGTGCCTAGTAACCCTACAAGTGTGGCGTTGATCGATGGATGGCTACTCCTCGAGAGGATCGCCGTTTTGACATGGTGGAGAAGACGGAGAGGGAACTGGATAGTCTCATTCTTAGCTTTGCTAACCCCCGTCCTTTTGACCCCATGTTTGGCGATCTGTTTGCATTGTAATAATAAAAAGATTTCTAATCAAGTATTTTATTATCCACTAAGTGCTCCTTTATTTTTAATTCTTTGTTATTTCTTTGTAAGGTGCTTGTGTGCTGCATAATTTGATTTGCTATAATCAGGTGCGAGTAATTCTTGTAAAGGCTTAGCGCTTCTGTCGCTTAGCGCTTCTAGCACTTAGCGCTCTCGTGCTTTGCACGTGAGCACCGTTTCTGAGTCTTTTACTCTTAGCACATTTGATGTCAGCACTTTTTATAAAGTGTTGCTTCGCTTTCCAGAGCTTTTCTTAAATTGGGGGTGTACATCGCAGAGTGCAGCGCACCCTACGCTAGCGCACCCGTATTTGACACGTGGCGCGCGTAGGGCCTAGCGCTAGTGCACTCATGGTGCGCTGCCTAGGGCGCAGCGCAGCCTGTGCTAGCGCACCCATGTTTGCCACGTGGCGCACCTTGCGCAGAGCGCTGGATCTGAAGCGTTGCTTCAATTTTTGACTTTTGAATTTCAATACAGAGCTTTCCTCTGATTGGGGAAACAGAAGCATCGCTTCATTTCAAATCTTGGAATTTGAACATAGTTTTGCTCTGATTGGGGAAACAAATTCCCCCCCACCGTTGCGCTTTCGCGGCCCATACGTGAGTGCGGCGGTGGTAGCATCTCAGTCGTTGGATCAACTTTTGGAAGTTGAAACGGCTCTCAACGCCTATAAATAGGATCTTTGGTCTCTTAGATGATTTTCATCTTCTTCTTAAGAATCATCTCATTCAGAGCATTGCTCTTCAGTTTAAGAACTTTTTAAGAGTAAAAACTCTGCTAAAACCTAGGTAAAGTGTAAAACTTTCAATAAATTAGGGTTTTACTTATTAACAGAGCCTTGCTCTTTGTAGATCTTTGATATAAAAAAGACCCATTTAGGGTTTCATTAACAGAGCTTTGCTCTTTTGAATCATGTTGATTTATTAATCTTTTGATGAAGAACTCTTAAGAGTTTTACTCATGGATATCAAATTCCTTAAAAGCTTTGCTTTCAAGGTTCCTGATGGGTTACTTCATCTTCCTCGCAGAGCATGGCTCTTAGAATCTCGGGGAATTTCTTAACTTTGACAGATGTCACTCCTGTCTGTGGAGCATTGCTCTCGAGGAGTTTAACTTCTAGACCCGAGGGGTCGCTCATTAAATGAGATTTTCCCTTTTTTAGTATTTCTCGCAAATTTAAATTTGTTAGGTGTCATAATTAAAATTTGTTTTCTCCACGGGGATATCAAGAGCCGTTTAAATCCCCGTGCCTGTTTTTCCTCATTACTATTCTTTTAATGATGTTTCATTTTAGGCACTATGGCTGTTCATTTATACAGTCTGAACGAGTTCGTTACTTATGAGGATATCCGCGTACAGGGCCGCTGCCAAAACCAAGAATTTACAGATGCCCAATGTGCGGAGATTATTGGTCGTCTGTATGCACACGTCGGTTGGCTGCTTTCTCGTCGTTCCGCTCTCTTGAAGATCGTAGTGGGAGAAATTTGGAGAGCACTTCCTGGGTTTCACGAGGCCATGCCGCTTAATGCGCTGGATGATGCCGAAGACAAGGTGCATTCAGTGTACCTGTCGGGGTTGATCTCGAAGAAGCGGCGAGATAACCTCATCGATATTCTGCATCAGGTTTTCCAACAGACGATGATAATCGCTTCTTATCGAAGGGAGGGGGACATTGGCGAGGATCTTGACACTCGTGAGCGTGAGAGAATGCACACGAGAATGGTCAGAAAGGACAGAAAGATTCTAGACGGCCTCACTTTTGAATTCCTCAATCCATGCCCTGGATCTGAGGTTTTACCATTGTAAACATTCTGATGATGTTTTCATTTACTGCTTTCATGATTGTAAGAACTTTTCAAAGTATGAATGGCAAATTCCTCATTTCAGCGTATTTTATTTTATGTACTAAATATTTTGCACATGCATGAACGGGTGTGTTTCAAACGCTTAATCAAATGCAAATCAAATGTTCTCCTTGTCGCTTTCTTCTTCTTCTTTTTTGTTGCCGGCATGTTATCTTAGTAAACGTAGCCTATAGATGATATATACTTGTCCATCTTGGACTTCTTCGTAGGGTGGTGATGGCTTAGGAAACGGAGTTAGGATCTGTCACCTAAGACTTTTCAATCTTATGAGCCGTGAGGGTCTTATAAAGACTTTTCTCCCTACAAGTCATGAGGATCTCGTAGGTGTATTTTCTCCTTAGGAATCGTGAGGATTCCTAAGTGCGTTTTCCCTTATAAGTCATAAGGATCTTATAAGAGAGTTTTCTTCCTTATGAATCGAGAGGACCTGTAAGTGTTTAGTGGGATTGACATGTAGATGACGTATTTCCAAAACGGGGTCATGTGGATGACGTATTTCCGAACGGGGTCATGTGGATGACGTAATTCCGAACGGGGTCATGTTGATAACGTTTTTCCGAGTGGGGTCATGTGGATGACGTGTTTCCGAGCGGGGTCATCTGGATGACGTATTTCCGAGCAGGGTCATGTGGATGACGTATTTCCGAGCAGGGTCATGTGGATGACGTATTTCCAAACGGGGTCATATGGATGACGTATTTCTGAGACGGGGTCAGATGGATGACGTGTTTCCGAGACGGGGTCATGTTGATGAAGTATTTCCGAACGGGTTCATGTGGATGACGTATATCCGAGACGGGGTCATATGGATGACGTATTTCTGAGACGGGGTCATGTTGATGACGTGTTTCCGAACGGGGTCATGTTGATGACGTATTTCCTAGCGGGGTTATGTGGATGACGTGATTCCGATGACCTATTTCCGAATGGGGTCATATGGATGGCATATTTCCGAATGGGGTCATATGGATGACATATTTCCGAGACGGGGTCATATGGATGACGTGTTTCCGAACGGGGTCATGTTGATGACGTATTTCCGAACGGGGTCATGTGGATGACGTATTTCCGAGATGGGGTCATATGGATGACGTATTTCCGAGACGGGGTCATGTTGATGACGTATTTCTGAACGGGGTCATATGGATGACGTATTTCCGAGACGGGGTCATATGGATGACGTGTTTCCGAGACGGGGTCATGTTGATGACGTATTTCCGAACGGGGTCATGTGGATGACGTATTTCCGAGACGGGGTCATATGGATGACGTATTTCCGAGATGGGGTCATGTTGATGACGTATTTCCGAACGGGGTCATGTGGATGACGTATTTCCGAGACGGGGTCATGTTGATGACGTGTTTCCGAACGGGGTCATTTTGATGACGTATTTCCGAACGGGGTCATGTGGATGACGTATTTCCGAACGGGGTCATGTGGATGACGTTGCGTCTGTTGTAATGAGACGAATATCGAAGTGGTCTCCAGGTTGTCGGTGAACCCTCAAGATTTGGAGTAGGGGATTTGTCATAGTTCCAGGGTTGATTGCAGCGTCTGAATCCTGATGGAATAGGGAGGAACGCAGTTGATGATTTCTAGGCTATCCCTGAACCGTTGAGATTTGGCTTCGTTTCGATGCAGCCTAGCGGTAAGGTATGATTCCCTCTTTGTTTGTGCCCCTGGATTGTATACAGGGATCGATGTGATATCACCTGTAGGGCATAAGTTTCATTTTATTTTATTTCTTTCCGCGATGCTCTATTATTTCAGCTTTTATATCGCGAAGGTCGTGATTGCCCAATCATTTCGGCTATTTTTCGCGGTGCCCAATCATTTCGGCTGTTTATTTTATTTTTACTCGCCGCTTTTTATTGCGAGTTGCCCAATCATTTCGGCTATTTTGCATGCATGCATTTTTTTTACTTGCTGATTTTGTTGGAAGTTGCCATATCATTTCGGCTATTTCGTATGCATATGTGGCTCGCTTGCTTCTCGCTGCAAGCCTGGAATCAGATACCGATTTCGGCATCAGCACCACTACAACTGAAATATTGCCATCAGCGAATCATCATTTACCTCTGTCGATGTCGAACAAAGGTGGCTTAGCGAACAGGGTTAGGATCCTGTCGACTAAGGCTTTCGACTTCATGAGCCGTAAGGGCCTCATAAAGGTTTTTCTCCCTGCGAGTCGTGGGGATCACGTAGGTACGTTTTTTCCTTAGGAATCATGAGGATTCCTAAGTGCATGGTCTCTTATAAGTCGTAAGGATCTTACAAGAGTGTTTTCTCCTTATAAGTCGAGAGGACTTACAAGGGTTGTTCACCGTGAAAACATATCCCTAGTCACGGATGAGACTTTGTTAGGGAAATGTTTATTCGCGCCCGTGGATTGTATACAAGGGTCAACGTTGAGCCGCTTGTAGGGCAGTGTTGGAGGTTGTGGTGGTTGCTTAAGAACAGGTTCAGATCCCTATAGCTTAAGACTTTCAAATCTTTTGAGCCGTGAGGGTCTCATAAGAGGGTTCTCCTTATGAGTCGTGAGGATCTCGCAAGTGTAATTTCTCCCTAGGAATTGTGGGGATCCGTAAGTGTGTCGCTCCCTTATGAGTCGTAAGGATCTCACGCTGGTGGTTTCTCCTCACAAGGTCGAGAGGACCTTGCAAGTGTCTTTTAACGAGATTGCGCCATTTCGGGTTTTCACAAAACTCGCAGGTAGACCTGCTGTTTTTACTTACGGAGCCCTCTCGGGTTTTCATCCGTGCCCCCTTTGCTTATGGACATACTTTTTTTTTATTCTAATGAGGTTGCGCCCTTTCGGGTTTTCACAAAACTCGCCGGTAGCCCTGCTGTTTTTACTCACGGAGCCCTTTCGTGTTTTCATCCGTGCCTATTTTGCTTATGGACATACCGTTTTCTTTTTTCTTCTTCTTTTTTTTCTTTTTTTTGTATCAGCTTTGGGATGCTACAATCCACAGTAGTTTATCGACATCTCGGTCAATAGTGAGTTTTAGAATATATTGGTCTATTGTTAGTTTAAAGACGTTTCGGTCCGTTGTTAGTTTAAGGACGTTTCAGTCCGTTGTTAGTTTAAGGATGTTTCGATCCGTTGTTAGTTTAAGGACGTTTCGGTCCGTTGTCGGTTACTACTTATAGAGTTTGGGCTTAGGAAGATAGCGAGCAGATATAGTCATCGTCATCTATCATTGACTTAGGCCGTGACTCGTCAGGCGTAGTACTTTTTCAGGAAGCGACCATTTATTGGCCTGAAGGGCCTTTCGCCATGCATGTCCATGAGTAGATAGGCCCCACCCTGGTAGACCTTGTCTATGATATATGGGCCTTCATAGTTCGGCTCGAATTTCCCCCGCTTGGCGCGATTGGGGATCATAGGCCTTTTGACCATTAGCACGAGTTCGCCTTGGCGGAATTTCCTCGGCCTAGTCAGTTTCTCATATGAACGTGTCATCTTTGCTTTATAAGCCTCCAGATTTTGTTGTGTTATGAGCCGGGTTTCATCAAGGGCATCGAGCTCCTCAAGCCGAAGGTGAGCATTTTCTTCGTCTATTAGCTCGTAATGAACTGCCACTCATAGAGAGGGTAACTCTATCTCGAGGGGGAGTACCGCCTCTGTACCGAATACCAATGCGTACGGCGTTGTGTTCATGGCCGTTTTGAACGTAGTTCGATACACCCAGAGAGCTTCATACAGTCTCTCATGCCAGTCCCTCTTATTTCGGGACACCGTCATTTTCACGATCTTTGTCAAGGTCTTGTTAAAAGCCTCAGCTAGACCATTAGCTCGGGGATTATAGACCGAGGAATATCTCCAGTCTATGTTATGCTGTTGTGCGAAGCGGCTGATCTTGTGGCTTCTGTAGGCTGTCCAGTTATCGGAGATAATCCGTCGCGGAGTTCCAAACCGATAAATGACGTACGTCTTGAAGAAATGGAGGATATTCTCCGTCTTCACTTCTCTTAGCGGTACTGCTTCCGCCCATTTGGAGAAGTAATCAGTTGTCACCAAAATGAATCGATGTCCTCTGGATGATGCTGCTTCGATGGGGTCGATTATGTCAGTTCCCACATTTCGAACGGCCAGCTAGCCACTGTCGGATGTAACGGATTCGGATACTGATGGATAAAGTCCCCGTGAATCTGGCACGAATGGCACTGCTTCGCGTATTCGAGGAAGTCTTGGATCATCGTGGGCCAATAATAACCAACCCGTTTGATCTTCAGCTTCATCTTCGGCCCGGCTTGGTGAGAACCACAGATTCCGTCGTGAGTTTCTTGGACGACTCTCTTTGCCTCTTGAGGTCCCAGGAATCTTAGCCACAGAGAATAGAATGACCTTTTATACAGAGTATTATCGACGAAAGCGAAAGACATAGCTCGTTTCATAAGCTGATGTCTTGAGGACGCATCTTCAGGTGTTCGACGGGATTTGAAGTAGTCTATAAAGACTTCTCTCCAATCCGTAACCTTTTCCTTGTCTTTTATTTGTAGAGTCATTTGCTCGGTCTCTCCCTTTTCTTCGGACGGCTCCGGAGATATTTCTGCCGGTGCAAGAACCCGACGGCTTTTCACAACAATCCTCACGTCATCGAGGTTCTCGTCAGTCAATTCTTTAGCGAGTTTGGATAATGCATCCGCTTTGCTATTTTCCGCACGCGGTATGCTTTCGAAGGAACTTGAGTCAGCAACTGTTGTACTCTCTCACCATACTTTTACCAGCTCCTGTTTGCACGTTTGGTAGTCGCCATTTACTTGACTAACGACCAGTTGGGAGTCTCCGTATATGAGGAGGTTTTCATTTCCCATGTCGATAGCGATCTCGAGACCTGCTATTAAAGCTTCATACTTGGCTTCATTGTTCGCCCTCGGCTCTGTCAAAGAGAAGGCAAAGCGCATTATCCCTCCTTGTGGAGTCACGAAGATGAGGCCTACCCTTGATTTGATTATAGGGGTGCTTTGTTTGCGCTTCTTCATGGAAGATGCTCCATCAAAATAGAGTTCACACCGGGTATCATCCCCGTCGATCGTGTCAAACGTATGTTCGTCTAGCAATTCGCAGTTCAAAGGAGAATCGGCAGGTATCGGATGCTCAGCGAGGAAGTCGGCGATGGCCTGGCCTTTCACTGCCTTAAGAGGCCGATAAGTTATCGAGAACTCCATCAAAAGCAGGGCCCATTTAGCGAGCCTTCCTGTTAATATGGACTTTGACATCAAATATTTGAGGGGCTCCACCTTTGATATGAGATGGACCTCATGTGCCAACGCATAGTGTCTGAGCTTCGTTATTGCGAAGATCAACGCCAGGCAGTATTTTTCAATAGGGGAGTAATTGTTTTCTGCCCCCGGTAGAACTCGACTCAAGTAGTAAAGAGCTCTTTCCTTCCCTTGGTCATTCTCTTGTGCCCACAGCGCGCCTAAAGAACCTTCGAGGGCTGTTGTGTACAGGACGAGAGGTTTTCTTTTAACGGGAGAGGCCAATACTGGTCAATTCTGCAGGTACTGCTTGATTTCGTCCAGTGCGTTTTGGCATTTGTGATCCCAGATGAACGGAGTTCCCTTCTTCATTAAGTGACTGTAGGGACGGCACTTGCCTGAGAGATTGGCTATAAATCGCCGGATATACACGAGCTTCCCTTGGAGAGACCGCAATTGCTTGAGAGTCCTTGGCGGAGGCATTTCTATAATCGCCTTGATCTTTGACGGATCTATTTCGATGCTTCAGTGTCGGACGACGAATCCTAGGAATTTTCCCGAGGAAACTCCGAACGCGCATTTGAGAGGGTTCATCTTCAAGTTGTATTGCCGAAGGCGTTGAAATACGGTCTTCAGATGCTCTAAATGTTCCTCGTATGATTTTCTTTTAACCACGAGGTCGTCGATATAGCATTCAACGATTTCATGTATGAGGTCATCGAAGATCTTCGTCATGGCCCTCTGATAGGTGGCACCGGCGTTCTTTAGACTGAAAGGCATCACCTTGTAGCAGAATATCCCCAAAGGGGTCCAGAAAGCGGTATGCTTCTGGTCCTCGGGATGCATCTTTATCTGATTGTATCCTGACGAGCCGTCCATGAAGGAGAAAACTTCATGAGTGGACATACAAGTGACCCGCGGCCGGTACTGGGAAGTCGTCTTTCGGGCAGGCTTTATTGAGATCCAGAAAGTCCACACAGATGCGCACTGTCCTATTTTTCTTCATCACTGGGACGATGTTGGCGATCCAGTCAGGATACTGAACCTCTTGGATAAAGTCGGAGTCGATTAGCTTCTTGACCTCGGCGTTGATGCTCATATCAAGCTCGAGCCGCATTCTTCTCGGCGCTTGTTTGATCGGCTTAACATCCGGAGATATCGCCAATTTGTGCACAGCAATCTCTGGATCTAATCCTGGCATCTCGGAATAGTTCCATGCAAAGCAATTTTTATGCTGCATGAGCACGTTGATTGATCGTAAATTCCGATTGTGCAAGTCAAATCAAATAGTCCCCGGCAACGGCGCCATTTGATTGATCAGAGTTTCTTTGTGTCGGTAATTAAAAAATTGAATAAAGTTCACAATCAAAGAATTATATTTGACCGCAATCAATTACGGTGTCAGTTGTAGATCGTAAGCGAGTGCGGATCGTCCACAGGGATTGTGCGATTCGTTTTTATATTTGATTTGTTTGAATTGAAAAGTTAATCGAAAAGAAAAGAAAGCATGATTCAAGATTTTATCGATTGATTCAGGTGTCACTAGTCTAATCAAGAATCAAGAAAATGATAAACAATCGAGAATCGGGTTTCGATGATATTTCCAACCAAAATGTCAAGAATCTAAATGAGGCTCGTAGGAATCGATCGGATCTATAGACGTGATTTAATCTCAAGATATCGTGTTCTTGTCCTTCGAAGGATTGATACTAGATCAATGATGATCGATGAGAGTTAGGGCTTTCTCGTGAAACTAGGGTTTCATCGTTTAACCCTTGTTCTTTCGTCGATATCATTCACATTCTAGCCTCTAGCAATTTCAAGAAATGATCGTAACTCCCCAATCTCGAGCGATATCAATCAAGAAAGCATCGCAACGAATTGGGTCGTCGATTCTTGAACTTGCTAGGGTTTACAAAACTCGTAGGACTCAAGAATCGATTTAAGATATATGACATCATCATTCTATTGATCATCTCGACTCCTCGACAAGCGGAGTATTACTCAAACATCACAACAAGAATTACAACTAGAAATTTAGATTGAATCATGATGCAAGAATTTAAAGAAAACAAGATAAAAGAATATCACCTTTTATTTATATCAACAATTTGATTACAATCGCTCAAGAACTACAAGAGGAAGAACTAAATTGTCGAATTGGCTTCGCTCGGCTCCGTGAGTCGCGGATCGGCTTGGACCACCTGCTCTGTTGAAGAACGGCTCGGCTCCTAAAAGGTTGCAAGGCTTCTTGCTTGATGGGGTACTCGAGATCTTGGCTTTTGAATTGGAATTACGGTTAGGGTTTCACACAAGCCTTCTCACTAGACTTGTGGAAGAAGAAGATGAAGAAAGAGAGTGAATGGGTCTAGATTGATACTAGATTTGGCTAAAGATGATTCCTTTTTTGGATCCTTTTTACAAGTGAGCCTAGGGTCTTATTTATAGATCACCCAAACCCTAAGCCTTGAGAAGTTCCCTCCAAAAGTTTTTTGAAAGACTTCTAGAAGTAGTTAGTTAGGCTTAGCTTAGGGTTTAAGCTAGGGTTTAGGGAGAAGTTTCTAGAATACAAGGCTAGTTTAGTGTAGCTCCATGGGTTTGCTGATCTGGCAGAAGTTTCTGGGGCTTTCTGGAAAATGTTGTGTCATTCTGAGCTGTACACACTGAGGAAGGAGTTATGGTGCAAAATTGGGGTGATGAAGAGGCAAGACCACCGCGGAACCGCGGCACAAGGCGGCTTAGGCCGCGGTTCCGCGGCCACATTGGCTCCTTGGGCCTTCAAACTTCCTGTGTTGGCTTTTGATTTCTTCAAGTACATTCTCTGATATATTGAATCTCTGAATACCCTTTTGATCATTACCAGATTCCAATTCCTTGAGTTGGCGTATTCTTTTATCAGTCTTGTCATGTAAATTTTGACTGATCTTCTGATTTTCCTGCACGGACTTCGAAACACGGGTTGCAATATATAGAAATGATGCCATGCTATGAAATGCAGTCAATTTCCCTAGAAATGCCAGTTTTAAGGTCTAACACATGTAATCTGATATTTGACGACTGTTTTGCTAATATGTGCTATATGAAGCCGAACACTTCTATATGAATGCAAATGACAGGGAAATTGCCGGTTAAAAGATGCAATATTTTCGACTAATCAAATTCCCCCAAACTTAATTTCGATCGTCTCGAGCGAATTTTATTAAAAAGAGAAGGAGAAAATAAAGAAAGAGAAAAACTAACTAGCACATTTTCGTAGGCAACACGATTGCACTGAGCACGTGCAACAAGCCTTTAAATCTCTAGGTGTCCCTAGTAGGAGGAGTGTTGTCTCCTGAGGGTTTTCAGCGGATTGCACCCATAAAATCCAATAATAAAAGAAAGATCATGATTATTACATTTAAAGACAAGAATTGTAAAAGAAAAACTTTGAAAATTAGGGTTTCCAACTAAGCTAGCTTTTCGGTTGTCATGAGCCCTATCTTAATGGTCATGAAAAGATGTCAGAAATCACGTCCTCCCTCAATAAAACATCGTCTTATTCTTCATTCCTATCTTTATTCCAAACATCGATCATATCACCCTGCGTGTGTGTAAAGACATCCCTACACCCGGAGAATTCAATTCAAGCTATCATACTCTTGCCCATCAGCCTCAGTACTTTTTAATTAATGAATATTTAGACGGAGTTGCTCACACACTTTCATGCGACCGTTAATACTTCTTGAGGTACTAACCGACCGATTACTCATGTGCTTGCTTATTTAGTGTATTTTCCTCGTCTTGCACCACTTCAGGCATAGCAGTGACTCCCGGACCAGTTGGCCTTAGGGCACTAGGTGAAGAAGCACCCTCGCTATACATTTTTATTGCCCTCGGTGATAACAAAACCAGTGTCCATTTTTCTCACCACTTTATATTTTCTTCATTCACTTTTTTTTATTTTTTTTATTTCCTTCATACTTTTGGCTTTAAGACAAGAGCGTTTCAAGGTATCCTCTACTATCCCAGGCTTTAAGACGTGTGTAAGTGCGAATAGCAAGGTATCAACGTTCAAAATGTTTGGCTTCCAGAATAGAAACTATTTTTCAGACTTATTTTTATCCTCAGATTAGTGACGTCCTTTATCTTACTAACCCTTGGGACAACGGCTCATAACTACTTATTACTAGTTCGTATAAGAAAACTTCTAATTTTCTTAGTTTTCTTAAATTTTTCTAATCTCATGGATGTAAATGTTCACTATCTAAACTTTTATTATCTTATTTATATACAAAAAAATGTAAATATTAAAATTATTTTTATACTTGAAAATATTTTTTTAAAATTTTTTTATGGGTTTTGAAATTTTTTAAAATTTTTATAGATTTTTAAAAGAAATGTTTTGTGCTTATGCAAATGATATGCAAATGATGCAAAAATAAGCACAAACCTCTCCCAAACTTGTTTTCAACAGTGTCCTCACTGTTGCCAACAGCTATATCTACAAAACCTGTAAGTCTGGGAGGAATTATTAGTGGGGGCAAAATATATAAGTGAAGAACTTTTCCCAAACTTACTCTTTTCACTCACCTCCATTCAAAAAATGATGCAGTGATATACTGGATATGAAGGTGAGACGGAGGAATTTTAATCCAAATAAACTGGCTCCTGTAAGAACAGGAGCTCCTCCGTGGGGTCAGTGGAAAAATACGGCTTTAGTCTATGTCCATTCACTTTGAAAAAGGTGCCGTTTTTTATATTTTCTACTTCTACTGCCCCGTGCGGGTATACAGACCACACAACAAAAGGTCCCTTCCATCGAGATCGGAGCTTACCCGTGTGAAGGTGTAATCGTGAATCATAAAGAAGGACTTGTTGACCAGATGAAAATGTTTTCCTCAAGATGTTTTTATCGTGAAAAAGCTTAATCCTATTCTTTATGATTACAACGTTATCATAAGCTTCATCGCGGAGTTCGCTTAGCTCATTTAGTTGCAGCTTCCGAAAGTTGCAAGCTAAGTTTAGATCAAAATTTATTTCCTTAATAGCCCATAATGCTTTATGCTCTATCTCGACAGGTAAGTGACATGCTTTTCCAAACACTATCCTATATGGAGACATCCCTAGGTCGGTCTTATATGCAGTTCGGAATGCCTAAAGAGCATCCGTCAGTTTGGTCGACCAGTCTTTTCTGTTTTTAGCAACAGTCTTCTCCAGGATAAGTTTGATTTGTCTGTTTGAGATTTCAGCCTGCCCGCTTGTTTGGGGATGATAGGGTGTAGAAAGTCGGTGGTTGATTGAGTATTTCCGCATCAGAGTCTCAAAAGACCTGTTGCAGAAATGTGTCCCATTATCGCTAATAATAGCGCGTGGGTGTCCAAATCACGAAAAGATATTCTCTTTCAAGAACTTAATGACAACTTTCTTGTCATTAGTGCGACATGGAATGGCTTCTACCCACTTTGAGACATAATCAACCGCCAGCAGTATGTACAAATTCCCAAAGGAGTTGGGAAATGGACCCATAAAATCAATGCCCCAAATATCGAATATTTCAACAACCAAGATGGGTTGCTGAGGCATTTCATTCCTCTGGGAGATTCTACCCATGTACCGACATTGTGTACAGGTTTTGCAATGGTCAAATGCGTCCTTGAATAAGGTCGGCCAATAAAATCCACATTGCAAAACCTTCTCCGCCGTTTTTCTAGGACCGAAGTGACCCCCACAGGCCTGATCATGACAAAAAGAAAGAACACTCTTGAACTCTTCATTTGGGACACACCAGCGAATGATCTGATCAGGACAATATTTAAACAAATAGGGCTCGTCCCAGTAAAAGTGTTTTACTTGGGATAGAAAACGGTATTTGTCCTGTTTTGACCAATCGCTGGGTATAAGTCCCGTGGCATGATAGTTCACAATATCCCTGAACTATGGTTCATTGGATATGCTCAAGAGTTGTTCATCAGGGAACGAATCATTGATCGGCAGGGTCACAGGGGAAGAAGAGATGCGTGAAAGATGGTCAGCTACTACGTTTTCACATCCTTTCTTATCTTTGATAACAAGATCGAATTCTTGTAACAGAAGGATCCAATGTATTAGTCGACCTTTTGCATCTTTCTTCGCCAGAAGATGTTTTAAAGCGGAATGGTCAGTATACACAACTATAGGTGAGCCAATTAAGTAAGGCCTGAATTTTTCTAATGCAAATACAACCGCTAAAAGTTCTTTTTCTGTGGTTTTATAATTGATTTGCGCATCATTCAGGGTCTTACTTGCATAGTATATCACGTGTGGCATCTTTTCGATGTGCTGTCCTAAGACTGCACCTACTGCAAAGTCGGATGCGTCACACATTAGCTCAAAGGGGTAGTCCCAGTTTAGTGATGATAGAACGGGGGCTAAAGTGAGTGAGTGTTTAAGTGAGTCGAAAGCTGTCTCGCAGTCCGAGTCAAAATGGAAGGTCGTATCCTTGGCCAGGAGAAGAGTTAAAGGTCTAGCAATTTTGCTAAAGTCCTTAATGAATCTTCTATAAAAGCCCGCATGGCCAAAGAAAGATCGAATATCTTTGACGCTTTTGGGATGAGGGAGGTTTTGAATGACATCTATCTTAGCTCTGTCAACCTCAATGCCTTTCTGTGAAATAACATGTCCAAGTACAATTCTTTCTTGGACAATGAAATGGCATTTTTCCCAGTTTAAAGTCAAGTTCTTCTCTTTGCAACGAGTAAGAACAGCGTCAAGATTCGCAAGGCAATCAGAAAAAGAGTCTCCAAAAATCGAGAAATCGTCCATAAAGATCTCCAGAAAATTCTCTACCATATCAGAGAATATCCCCATCATACACCGCTGAAAGGTAGCGGGAGCATTGCATAACCCAAAGGGCATGCGACTGTAAACAAAGGTACCAAAAGGACAAGTAAAAGTGGTTTTATCTTGATCCTTTTTGGCGATGGGGACCTGATTATAGCCTGAGTATCCGTCCATAAAACAATAATACTCTCGTCCCGCTAAGCGTTCCAGCATTTGATAAATGAATGGTAGAGGAAAGTGGTCTTTCCTTGTGGCAGCGTTGAGTTTTCTATAATCGATACATACACGCCACCCAGTTTGGGTGCGTGTCTGAATCAACTCATTTGCCTCATTGGTTATAACAGTGATGCCGGATTTCTTAGGAACGACATGTATAGGACTCACCCATTGGCTATCGGAGATGGGGTATATAATACCATTATCTAGGCATTTGACGATCTCTTTCATTACAGCTTCCTTCATGACGGGATTCAACCGTCTCTGTGGTTCTCGGGTTGGTCTGGCATCATCCATCACATGTATATGATGTTCAACTATCAAGGCACTAATCCCTTTGATGTCCGCCATACTCCAACCAAACGCCTCTTTGTTAGATCTCAATACCGATAAAAGTGCATTCTCTTGCTCTAATGCTAGAGAAGCGGATATTATAACCGGTAAAAACTCCTTCTCACCTAAATAAGCATATTTCAGATGAGACGGTAAAATTTTGAGATCTAATTCGGGCGGAGAAATGATAGAAGGAGGGATCATTGAGTGATTTTTGGATTTACAAAGAAGCTCAGAGCCTGTGAAAGATACAGACTCGGGTGGAGAAAAGTCAGGAGTGCAGGACTCAAGTGTAGGATTAGTGTCCTCACTAAGATCATGTGTAAAATCAAACAGAGATGTGGTAATGTCGTCGAGATCAGAAAAGCAAAGTTCCTCAGCTCGACAACTATCGGGAGCGATCTCATGGACAGAGCACACATCTAAAATATGAGCAGAGGGTTCTGATGGCTGACTTCCAACTTTGTAGATGTTTAGTTCAATGGTCATATTTCCAAATGATAAATTCATTGAACCGTTTCTACAGTTTATAACAGCATTGGAAGTGGTAAGGAAAGGATGACCCAGAATCACCGGAATTTGGCCCCGGGGGTTTGCTACAGGATGTGTGTCGAGCACAATGAAGTCTACAGGGAAAACAAATTCCCCGACCTTTATCAACACATCCTCTAATTTACCCCTTGGTTTGGTGATAGATCGGTCTGCCATTTGGAGAGTGCAGTGAGCAGGTTTCAGCTCTCCAATCCCTAATTGCTCATATACAGAATATGGAAGGAGTAACACTTGCGCCAAGGTCTAAAAGAGCACGGTTTATGTTTTTACCCCCAATAGAAATCGATATTGTAGGACATCCTGGGTCCTTTCGTTTCTTTGGTAGCTGGGGAATAAAAGCAGTGCTGATATTATTAGCCATGAAGACCTTCTTCGGCACTTGGGTCTTCCTTTTCCTAGTGCACAAGTCCTTAAGAATTTTCGCATAAGCTGGGACTTGTTGAATTGCATTTAGGAGAGGGATATTGATGTTAACCTGTTTGAACATTTCCATAATTTTCTCCATATGAGGACTCGTTCTATTACCCCTTAACCGATTCGGGTAAGGAGCTTTCGCAATAAGCGCCGGGTCCATCATAGGAGAAGGAAGAGGGGGTAGACGAGATCCCAAAAGAGGTGTGGGGACCGTCTGTGGAGAACTATAAGGGTTGGGTTGAGGTGTCGAGCCTAGTGGGAAATGGAGAATAGGCTCGCGAGAGGGTGGTGTGGTAGAAGAAGAAGGATCAGAAGGAGAAGTGTGTGTGTGTGGAAAGGTCTCAGCCGGGGTGTTAATGATAGGATTTTCAATATCATCAATACCTTCCCCGACATGATTGTTCAGCACTCTTCCCGATCTCAACGTTGTGATGGCATTTACATTGTGATGCCCAGGATTCTGTAGGGGTTGAGAGGGAAGTTTTCCTTTTTCTCTCGCACTCATTTCGGCTTTAAGGTGTGCGATTTCAGCTTCCATCGATCTGATACTCTCAGCTTGAGACGCTGAGTTTTTCTTTATCTCACTGACGGAAGATCTAACCTCAGTCGAAACCTCTATGAAATTTGATAAAAGTGATTTCATGGTTTGAGTGAATTGAGAGAATTCGTCAGAACAGGACAACTGCATAGGATTAGATTGTGCAGGAGTGTTGCCCTGGTTTTGGTAATTTTGTGACTGGTAGGGGTGCTGCGTGAGTTGAAGGGGTTGCTGTTGTGGTGGAGGAAGAGCCCTTTAAAAATTATTCGTGTTTGGAACTGTGTTTTGAGATTGGTTTTGGTTCCAAGCGAAATTCGGGTGATTCCTCCAACCCTGATTGTACGTGGAAGAATATGGATCGTTTCTAGGTCGTTGAAATGCGGCATTTGTATGCTCGTGACCTTGAAACGCAGAGTTTAATGGACATTCTTCCGTTAAATGAGACGGATCAGAACAGCAGCCGCAAACAGTTTTGGGGAGTGACATTGGGTTTAGGGAGGCTGCAGAAAATTTGTGTTCCATAGCGTCGAGCTTCTTTTGCATTGCTGCCATCTCAGCTCGAACACCTATGGACACATCTATTTGGTGTACGCCACCCCTATTCAATGGTTGGGTTCCACTCTCCCACTGTAGTGATTTTTCAACGAACTCTTCTAAATACTTCCAAGCTTCCCCATCATCCTTGGTCATAAAAGTACCTTGACACATGTTTTCAAGGCTTTGTTTAGTGTTTGGGTTAATGCCCTCATAAATGATTCGGCAAAGCTCCCATCTCGGGATGCCGTGATGAGGACACTGAACCAATAGATCCTTGAAACGTTCAAAGCATTTAGAGAATGGTTCAGTAGGGAGCTGGGCAAATTGATTCAGTTCGCTACGGATTCGAGCTGTCTTTTGTATTGGGTAAAATTTCTTAAGGAATGCCGCTACGAATTCTTCCCAATTCGTAATAGAGTGTGCGGTAGTGTTATATAGCCACTTCTCGGCTATATCGCACAATGTAAATGGAAGAAGTCATAGACGCATCGCATCCACTGAAAGTTGTGACGTACCCATCATTGCGCATACGTTTTCAAATTTTGTGATGAAAACGTAAGCGTCCTCAATCTCGAGTCCGTGGAATTTAGGTAAAAGGTTGATGTATTGGGGTTTAATCTCAAAGTTATCCCCATTGGCTGGTGGTGTGGATAAGCAGGTTGAAAGAGGACCTCGAAGTGGATAGCACCTCTCCTGGAGAGAGATGCGGGGTGGATTCTGCACACCAACGGACGGCGGCAGATTAGGGTTAAGGAAGTTTGATGGAGGTAGATCCATCGGTGTGGGTGTGGTAGTGGGTAAAGAAGAAGTAAATGGAGAAATATCGACTTCGGAGTCGATAAAGGGTACGCGGACTAAACGGGCACTAGAATCCCGTGTCCAGCCTATCTTGTACTAAAAAGGGTTAGTACAAGTGGCAGCGTTGGCTTATAATTAGGGGTAAATGAATGCGGTGTTTGCTTTGAAAAAGGGACGGATTTTTGAAAAAATGATGCGACACAACAAATGCAGCACACAAACCCTAGAATCTAGTGGTCAGCTAGGTCCGGCTCTAGACCGCTCCTAACTGCCAAAAGACAAGTCGCAGGATAGAATCCTCCACTGCCTCTTTGTCCCCCTGTGGCCAGGTAAGTGCCAGGTAAGTGGGAAGGACTCCACTACGTAAGTAGTGGGCCTAATTAATAACCACTAGCCTTCGACACACTTGCCTAGACACCACAAGAAAACACGGATAAGCAATGAATTACCCATGGCCTTCTTTTGTCCTAAGTGAGCGCGACGGTCCTTAGAGTCATCTCTAGATATTTTTTTAGTTAATGTGGGTCAATGCGGATGCAAGTTTTGCGCTTTTCGGGGCCTAGGAAGGGTAATGAACTCCCCACCTAATTTGGATTTGGCCGTGCCCCTTAATATCCGTATTTAGAATGCAAACAACCAAGAAACAAAATACGCACAAATTTAATTTTGCAATTTGCGAGCTGTGGTTATTTGCAAAGAATCCTGCAGAAATTTGTTAGTTGGAGCTAAAAAGAGGAGAGAGGAGAAGGTAAAGAGTCACCTGAGGAATTTTGGCATAGAGAGGGCTTCACCAAGCCGCGGAACCGCCGCACTTGGGTGCTTAAACCGCGGAAGCGCGGTCAGGTAGTGAGATCACTTCACCAAAATTTTCCAGGGAGCTTCTGTAGACTCCCTTAGCTCTATGGTATATTTCAAAATTTTTTCCAATTTCCCAGCAAGCTCCAGATCTCCTTGCAATGAACCACAACAAATCGTTTAGGGTATGCACGAATTTTGATCTCAAAATAACAATGGAATAAATCTTTCAATTCAAACTTTAATATGAAACGAATTAGCGCGTAATCCCCGGCAACGGCGCCATTTGATTGTATGAAATTCTTGTTTGTGTAAATCAAATCAAATGATCCCCGGCAACGGCGCCATTTGATTGATCGTAAATTCCGATTGTGTAAGTCAAATCAAATAGTCCCCGGCAACGGCGCCATTTGATTGATCAGAGTTTCTTTGTGTCGGTAATTAAAAAATTGAATAAAGTTCACAATTAAAGAATTATATTTGACCGCAATCAATTACGGTGTCAGTTGTAGATCGTAAGCGAGTGCGGATCGTCCACAGGGATTGTGCGATTCGTTTTTATATTTGATTTGTTTGAATTGAAAAGTTAATTGAAAAGAAAAGAAAGCATGATTCAAGATTTTATCGATTGATTCAGGTGTCACTAGTCTAATCAAGAATCAAGAAAATGATAAAATATCGAGAATCGGGTTTCGATGATATTTCCAACCAAAATGTCAAGAATCTAAATGAGGCTCGTAGGAATCGATCGGATCTATAGACGTGATGTAATCTAAAGATATCGTGTTCTTGTCCTTCGAAGGATTGATACTAGATCAATGATGATCGATGAGAGTTAGGGCTTTCTCGTGAAACTAGGGTTTCATCGTTTAACCCTTGTTCTTTCATCGATATCATTCATATTCTAGCCTCTAGCAATTTCAAGAAACGATTGTAACTCCCCAATCTCGAGCGATATCAATCAAGAAAGCATCGCAAGGAATTGGGTCGTCGATTCTTGAACTTGCTAGGGTTTACAAAACTCGTAGGACTCAAGAATCGATTTAAGATATATGACATCATCATTCTATTGATCGTCTCGACTCCTCGACGAGCGGAGTATTACTCAAACATCACAACAAGAATTACAACTAGAAATTTAGATTGAATCATGATGCAAGAATTTAAAGAAAACAAGATAAAAGAATATCACCTTTTATTTATATCAACAATTTGATTACAGTCGCTCAAGAACTACAAGAGGAAGAACTAAATTGTCGAATTGGCTTCGCTCGGCTCCGTGAGTCGCGGATTGGCTTGGACCACCTGCTCTGTTGAAGAACGGCTCGGCTCCTAAAAGGTTGCAAGGCTTCTTGCTTGATGGGGTACTCGAGATCTTGGCTTTTGAATTGGAATTAGGGTTAGGGTTTCACACAAGCCTTCTCACTAGACTTGTGGAAGAAGAAGATGAAGAAAGAGAGTGAATGGGTCTAGATTGATACTAGATTTAGCTAAAGATGATTCCTTTTTTGGATCCTTTTTACAAGTGAGCCTAGGGTCTTATTTATAGATCACCCAAACCCTAAGCCTTGAGAAGTTCCCTCCAAAAGTTTGTTGAAAGAATTCTAGAAGTAGTTAATTAGGCTTAGCTTAGGGTTTAAGCTAGGGTTTAGGGAGAAGTTTCTAGAATACAAGGCTAGTTTAGTGTAGCTCCAAGGGTTTACTGATCTGGCAGAAGTTTCTGGAGCTTTCTGGAAAATGTTGTGTCATTCTGAGCTGTACACTCTGAGGAAGGAGTTATGGTGCAAAATTGGGGTGATGAAGAGGCAAGACCACCGCGGAACCGCGGCACAAGGCGGCTTAGGCCGCGGTTCCGCGGCCACATTGGCTCCTTGGGCCTTCAAACTTCCTGTGTTGGCTTTTGATGTCTTCAAGTACATTCTCTGATATATTGAATCTCTGAATACCCTTTTGATCATTACCAGATTCCAATTCCTTGAGTTGGCGTATTCTTTTATCAGTCTTGTCATGTAAATTTTGACCGATCTTCTGAATTTCCTGCACGGACTTCGAAACACGGGTTGCAATATAGAAATGATGCCATGCTATGAAATGCAGCCAATTTCCCTAGAAATGCCAGTTTTAAGGTCTAACACATGTAATCTGATATTTGACGACTGTTTTGCTAATATGTGCTATATGAATGCCGAACACTTCTATATGAATGCAAATGACAGGGAAATTGCCGGTTAAAAGATGCAATATTTTCGACTAATCACCCGTCCTTTAGCGTAGCCACCCTTTCTTCAGACAATAGTTCACTGACGAACGTCGGCCGCGGGTCACTTGTTGTCCCCAAATCAATTTTCTTGAGGTTATCTGCAGTAGTATGTATTCTATCTTCCAGCTCTTTTGGTGCCGGTGGAAATTCTGAGATTACCTCGTTATCATCGTTTTCGTGGCACCAGGGGAGTTCATCTATATCCTCAGGTTCTTCTTCTGACAGCGTTATCATATGACAAGTACGAGACCGCTTCCAAGACCGATGTTGATATGGTTTTACTCTCGCGGCTTTGGGTTCATGCTTCTGCGGCGGGGTTACCCTCCAGTTGCTGGATAGAGAGAACCTGCCTTGCTGATACTGGTCTTCTACCCAGTCTTTAAATGTGAAGCAGTCTTCGAGAGGATGTCTTATTGCCCTATGATAGGAGCAATAGTCCGGGTGGGAGACTTTGCCTTCTTGCTCGGGGTGCTTGGACTCCGGGAGTGTCATCATCTGATGTTTTATGACAAGATCGAATATCTTCCCCGTCTTGTTTTTGGGAAAAGAATATGCTCGGCTCATCTTTTTTATAAGAGATGAATCCGGACTGCTCGATTCCTGATCGCGTGGCTTCTTTGTCCCGCTTTGTCGCTGTCGAACGCTTTTTACGTTCTTTGGTTTATTTTTGCCTCTGCGTCGGGCTTTTTGTACAACGGGTTGACAAGAAGTAGCATTTTCATTTTTCACAGCTTGCTGAAGGAGGCGTTGCGTCCTGGCTTTCTCGTAGATGGCCATTTCGCGGTTATAATCATTTCGAACCTTTTGACCTGCTTCCCTTATAAGCTTGTCCATTTGTTCTTCGAACGCCGGACTAGGCATTTTCACGGCGGGAGTTCGTTCTGGTTCACGGTTAGCATCTTCCCACATAGCATCTCCTTCTTCATCAAAGTCGCGTATGACGTAGCAGTCGCGGAGCAGCTCTCGTTTCTTGTATTGAACATACCCAAGCCCGGTCGTTTCCATTCTCCCGTTGGGCAACTTTCGTTGAGTTCCGGGAACGTTCCAGATCCTGTTATAGAACCGTGCTTGTCGTGCAGTTTGCTTAAGGGGAACACAAGGCGTCTCAAGAGTCTCTTTAGTCCGTCTGTGTAATATCTGGGCAAACGGATTGGCTGGAGCTTATCAAGTGTAGAATCCACGCCATGCCAGATTTCTTTCTTCACTTTGGTTTCCCCGGATCGGTAGAATAGGATCGCCTTTTCACCTTTTCGTATAGGAGGGACGTAGAATGTCTGTAGCTCTTCAAAACTGTAGGTATCAAGCGCATCTAGCTCTTTATGATGCTTTGGCGGAACCATGGAAACTTGCAAACTTTGCTCTTTATCAGCGAAGGTTTGTATGGATGGCCGAGCAGAGAATACGGCGTTGACCTCATCTTCCGAGTCGCTGCCGAAGATCAACATAGGAGTGGATGGTCCCGACTTGTTGCACTGGGGCGGACCTAAGTAAACTATCTCTTCTTCCTCCTCGGTATCGCTCCCGAAGACTGGAATAGTGGTGATAGCTTTGTTCTTCGGTTTGTGACATCTTTCCGTGTCCTTAAAATCTGGTAAGAAGTATTTTGCATCTTCATATTTCCGGACATCGTTCATAGAGAACGGGTTTAGTTCCCCTGTCATAGGATACTCGAGACCATCTTTGAAATACTTCATACACTGATGTTGTGTAGAAGGGATGATGTTGTACTCGTGTAACCAGGGCCGGCCGAGCATAGCATTATAGCTTGTCTTGGCGTCAATGACGTGAAAATTAATGTCCGTGACAAGCAGCCCAAAGCGTAAAGTCAATATTACGGACCCAAGCATCCGTGATGACTGGGAGTCAAACCCGGAGATGGTGATCTTATCCCGAGCGAGGTGTTGAACGCTCATGCAGATTTCCTTCAACACTCTCACGTTGAGGAGATTGACGGAGGACCCATTGTCGACCAGGATTTTACCTATCTTGATGTCATGGCAGTATCCGGAGACAAATATGTTAGTTATATGTATGCCTTAGAGGCCATTACTGTACATACGATGTATACTGTAGTGGATGCTTGGACATATATAGGTAGGACTTTCTTGCTCGACATGATAGTATGCTATCTGGTTGCTCTTTATCTTAACATGTACTCTGATTGTCTCTATGTTACATGTTGATAAAGACCTTAGGATGAGTACTTGACTACCGGGACTATGATGCAGATCATACTAGTAGGGATAGTGTAGTCGCTAAGTACATCCTTCAAATGTTCCTAGTCGTAGGTGTATCGAGACAGGGCATCGATATACCAGAGTAGACTAGCGTATCCGCTTCTTGACCCATATGATGGGCGATGGATGATCCCATATCCATTGGTGTTTGACATCAGAGAAGGTATACGGGTGCTCAGTAGAGACTGGGTACACTGGACGGACTCGCCGAGAACTTCTAGATGGTATTATACCTCACGTCAGATGGCAGTTCTCTGGTGACACTGGTACAGGTTAGTCTGTAGACCCGAGATCGTCATAGAGTCTTGTGTGATTCTCACTGTGCTTTGATTTCCACCTCACCACGTCCAAGGGGGCGTGCAGAACGGTGGCTTTGGGGTACAGTCCCGAATCACATGGAGGCAATGAGCGATAGGAGGGGTTTCGTCTCTCCCGGTATAGGGAGTTGATGTTGCGCTGTGTTCGATTGGCTATAACTGGAAATCCCTGGCCAGGGTTGCTGTGATTTACTGGTAAGTGTTATCAGTAGTTTCTCGAACTGTTATGGACCTCATATCGACACGACTTATCAAGCTACTGGGGTCTGACGTTTACCACCCCTAGGCGAGATATGCGACATATCAGACGAAGAGACCGGACTGTACGGGAGTGTTACTGATTGGATTCGTAGGAGAATGTACAGGCTTGCTTGTTGATCTTCTAATCGCTCAAAACCTGGGTGGCTGTTACATTTAGCTGACCGCTTGCAGCTTGTGGGTGTTTGATATGATCATCACCTACTGCCGGCGTATTGACGATTCTTTAGAGTCCTACACAGAGGTTTCCTGGCTCAGGCAAAACGGAGTAGGAGCACATATAAGATATGTGCGGGACCGAGAATAATACGTGTATGCGATACCGTATTAGATTCTCGCGATTTGTGATATCGGCCGGGTATATGTGATATAGCCGGGTCATCGGATCAAGTGTTGATTCGATGAACTAATACAGATTATATTAGTCGGTTATTTATGAAATAGCCGGATTATCGGATCAAGTGTTGATTCGATAATTTAATGTATAATTATATATTTGATATATTATATTATATTAACTAATATTAGCTCACTTAAAGATTCTTTTTCTCACTTGGATAATACATTGATATATATGTGATATATATTAATTGTATTATTTTATTTTGTTACAATAAATATTGTATATGTGATATATAATATTGTAACATGTCAGGATTATAAATGCAACATGTTTTGTGGAGTTTAAATATGGTTAGGGTTTGGATTGAGGTTAAGCTTGCATGAAGCTTTCAAGAAGCTTCTTGAAGCTTTAACTTTGACTATGATATTTTGTCTAGATATTTCTTAACCCAACCCAAACCCTTTACCATAGTTAATTCTCTACATGGGTTAAGTCTTCATTCTTAACCCATGGTTGCATTTCTAACCTTACACAAGTTTTCATTATTCATCACAAAAGGATTTGCTTCTTCTTCTTCTTTCTTCTTGCAAGAAAACCTTGACTAGGTTTTTGAAAAGTGATGATAATGAGTGAGAAATTAAAAAAAAAAGAGAGCTAAATTCCTACTTCATCATCCTCATCTATTCTAGCCACTTATATTAGGGTGTTTTCTTTGTTAATACTTGATTAGTGAAGCAAAAGCTTGGGTTTGAGTTTCTTCAAGGTAGATCATCTTAGTTGTTGAAGATCGGAAGCAAGCTTGTATCTTTCTATTCATAGAGCCTCTCTAGAGTCCGGGTACATGATGATCGTGGCGAAGGGACTACTACTCGGAGCTTATGAAGTGAAGGAACGGACTACAAAGGTTGTAATCCCAAACTCTTAGAAGTAAAGTTGTTTACTTGCTCATTGTTTTGCCTAATCTCTAGTCAAAGATCTTGGTTAGGGTTGTTCGGCACTTGGAAAATTTGATTTTGGCATGGTTGATATCTTGTAGAACCTTGTGATAGTGCCTAGTAACCCTACAGTGCTATCAGAGCCAAGCTAGAGCTTTAGGCGTTGTCTAGACAAAGTTTGAAGTCCGATCGAACCCCGAAACATCATTTTGGACCCCCTCTCTAGAAATTTTTTAAAAAGGTGGTTTTTTCCGTATTAAAAATACTCATAAAATTAAGCAGGTGATTCTATGGATATCTGTGAAGTACGAAACCCTAACTCCATCAAGTCACCGTGGAACCGCGGCCAAACCAAGCAATTGGCGGCGGTTCCGCGGCCGAACATGAGGAGTGAGGGATCGTACTTTAACAGTACATCCGTAAGTATTACTACATGCTTCTGGGAATTTTTAATATTACTCAAGTGTTGAGTATTCTGGAGATTTTTGTAGCGTTGATTCGATCGGAAAGTTTAACATCGTTTAGTTTTTCGGGTAATTTAGAACGTGCTAAAAAGTTCGAACGGATTTCAATAACTCATTTTTTTCCCTGTCGGAAAACTTTCAAGTGTTGGATTTTTCACGAGTTTAAAACTTTCGGGAAATCATGCAAGCGTATCTATGGACCCTCTAGAAGAATATAACCTTAACTCGATTATGTGATCGTCAAAACTGCCACTGAACCCTTGGGTTTGTGGTAGTTTAGCGTTGCCACATGTGAGGCGTTGGTTTGACCCTTCTACGGCTGGTTCATTGGGGCTGTGACATGTTCTGGGATTTTTGAACTCCGCTCAAGTGTTGAGTTATTTGGGAAATCTTGGGTGTTTGTTTATTCGATCGGAAAGTTTAACATTGTCTATTTATCTGAAATGTGATACAATATTTGGAATCCACAAGTAGTTATGAGATAACTAATTTGAATGTTATAAATCTAGCAGTTTAGTCTCATATGATCGGTTGCCACGGGATTTTGATGTGATCAAAAGTCCGTTGCAATCACGTAGCGTACGCGGATACTCGCCGGGTAAACTTAATAGATTGCCCCATAGCCCCGACCAAGTGACTGTAGGAGAACCCCGTCGCTAAAAGCATTCGTTCGGGTGCTCGCGGCAGCGGTGTTCCGCCTTAGTGCACTTCGTCGACGACATCGGGGGTGCGGCCGTCTACTAAAGTTTTCAACGAGCATTCGATCAGGTTGTCGGGAATCTTGTTGAATTGCCCGACTAGATATTGAAAAGTGTTTTCGATATTGAGACTAAAATGCGGGGTTTATAATTGTTGGGCATGCGATGTCTAAGGAATTCATTTGGTTAGGCATGTGATGTCTAAGGAGGTTGCGGATTCCAACTGTTGTAGTTTTACACTTTCTTTTCTGCGACCGTAAGTGTAATATGTAGTGTATCGCCGGTTTCGTTGCTATACATCAACGACAATTGGGGTACGCATATTTACTTACGTTGATGATATAAGATATTATGTGTTGCTGTGATATGTTATATTGGATCGTCGTGTTCTGAATAGCCGGGGTTTTTATGTGTGATGAGAGTTTTTCATTTTCATTCATGTAAAATTCATTTGTATGTAATATTCTTTTATTGGGGCACTTCCGGGTTGAGGATGATGTCACCATTGTAAATTATTTACTTTTCCGCATTAGGATAGACCCAAGGCGGGGAGCATAAGTAACCGGGTTCTAGGGTCTAGTAGGAGACCATCTCGAGGAGTCGAGACCGGGTCTCCCAACTCTAGAACTGGCAGGATTACTTGCCGCTCTCGTAGGGGTCTAGGGATGTAGGTTTGGCTATTCATCACGACCGTTGTAACATTTCAAAATATTAATTTTGGGGAATTTTTATAATTTAATATTATTTTAATGAATATTTTAATATTCCGGTATAATTAAATACAAATAAATGGGGAAAATTATGGAAAATTCTAAAATAGGGTATTTTATGGAATTATGCCATTTTAAAGTTTTTATGATTTGTTTGACACTAATTTAGTGTTAATCGCGATTAAAAATCGCTAATCGGATTTTTGGCATTTTTGTGCAAAACATGCACATATTTTTTTCTGCACTTGTGTTATATTTTTCTTGCCATGGTTGTTCATTTGGGTTCACTATTGGGGTGAGAAGGAATTAGGGTTAAAGAAAAGAAAAGAAAAAGGAAAAGGGAATATATTATGAAGCATGATGAGAGAGAGAAAGAGTAGGTGAGGTGTGTTGACTTGAACCATTCCTCCATCATTCTTCAACTCATTTCTCCCTCCCTTTGCTTCAGTTGCTGCTGCTGCTGCCCCCTTGCTCTTCCTCCTCACTAAAATCATCTCCATCACACTCAAATCAACTCCAAAACCCCATCTTCCCTTCACTAAAAAGGTGCACGAGCTCGAGAGGAACGCTTTGGACAGGAAGAGTGGATCTTGAGGACTTTGAGCAACTCAAGAATTTTCTTGAGTTGCCAAAGGAGGTAATTTCTGCACCCTCGAGTAGTATTTCAATTTTCTTGGGCATCAATTCTAGTTTCATATCGAGATTGTGTCGTTTTGTGGACTTTGGAGAATTCAAGTTAAGGTTTAGGGTTAGACCTGAAATCAAAGTGAAATTGACGCTTGTTGTGACCTTAGAACCCCTTGTGTGATGCTAATTTGGACCCAAACCTGAACTTGAAACCAGAATACGGATTTATGAGACGATGTCGGAGAAAAACTGTGAATCTGTGATAATATTTAGGAATCTGCTATCACCCCGAGACCCTAAAAATAAAACTGAGTTGACAGTGAGATGTGCAGGCACCATGGAACCACCACACCAAACCCTAGCCCCCAACTCCAAACCCCGGCCGCCAATTAATTCCTTCTGGCCGCAATTTGCGGCCAGAGCAGGAGGGAACCGTCTCGATTTTGGTGCATGGTCCTATTTCCAGTAGTATTGACCCTGGGTATGTCTAGTTTTGACTGATTCCTGTTAGGGTGAAATCTGGGTTGATTTTCTTGAGTTGGCGTATGATTTACAACTTGTTTTAGCATGGATTTTGGTGTTTGGTAATTCGTTTCTGTCGAGTGGCGTTTGGACGTCAACGGCAAGTGGATATTGAACGTGTTTACATGCGAGATAATAGGTTTTTACCTATGCGAGTTGCGTGTGCTATTTTGGTTTCCGATGTGATTTTCATGTGCTTTAGCGTTGTGATATACTTGTAGGTACCCTACGTGATGTTGAGGCGAAGAAGATGAAGATGGCGACATCGGCATCGGCACATGAGAAGCAAAGTGAGTAGATTTATATCTACGGGGAGAAGTCGGGTGGATGGCGTATAGCACCCCCGCAGTCTGTGGTGATGTATACGAATACGTATACACACATATATTTATTATGTGTTGTTTAGGATTATTGATGATAATAATGGAATTATTGATGATATGGATGTATTGGTTTAGTATAGTGCGAACCCTCGAGTAGTGGTTGCACTCACACATACACGTACACATATACTTGCGTACATTCTTTCATTTATCTGTGTGCATATGGAGGTGTGTATATCTACACATGGGTATGGGACTATGTGTTCATATACGGGATTGAGGATGATACGCGGGATTGAGATGAGTCGATGAGGTTCGATTGAGGCCGTGAGATTCGGCGATATGACAGAGTTCGTATTTGAGTTGTGATATGATGGTAGTGATACCTGTGATGTGATGATATAATGTGATATTGACTCAGATTTAGGTGGTTTTCATACCCCTCCCGATTGAATTGACTGTTGGGTCCGTAGTTCGCATAGTAGGCGTTAGACTAGACCCGAGTCATACCTATTTCAAAACTAACGAATCGGGGATATTTTAAAGATAGGAAAAAAGGATTCTACGGATATTTTCAAACGACACATCTTTTCTTAAAACACCGTAGCCCTTATTTTACCAAAAACCCTGATTCGTCTTATTTCAAAAGGCAAGGCTGCATGATATATTTATTGAGATAGATTCTTTACTGTTGCGTTGATTATTCGATTCCGCATACTCATGCTATTTGCATTGCATTGCTTGTGTTTATTGATATATATTACAGTCATGCTGCTAGGACACCGGCACCATTATTGATGATGCGTATGTTCCACGTACAATTGTTGCCGGCTCACACACTTCATCATCGATAATTGCCATATCACTACACTGTAGTACTGTTGCATTCGGTATATGATTCTTACATGACAGACTGATATGCTTACATTTCTTTTACATGTCATATACATCATGCTTTCTGATTATACACATTGAAAGTTGCTATTTCCTTGATGTTTCTGGATTTGGGAACCGTGGGTATTTCAAAAGAGAATATGTCATTGCTTTAAAAAAACCCGGTTACCCTTGATATGATATTTCAGTGCGTCCACCATGTGTTTTCTCGGTGCTGAGAGCGACATATGAAACCCGATTCGAGGAGCGGACGAGCCGATTGCGGGTACATGGTGGACCCGGTATGGTTCCCCTCGGCAAGATGATCGGAGGATTTTGCCGATTGAGCCTGGAGGCGGGCGAGTACCTACCGGTGATTGGTTGGACCTGGCGGTCATCCGGAGGATACCGACCAGAGTCGATAGATGGATATGGGCGTACTGCTGGGGCCGAGGGCCGATTCCGCGGATGGAGCCCGTAGGCTGGCCCGGACTGACGGAGCCCGTTATATGAAGATTTACGTGTCGATGCTGGGCACAGTTTTCATGGTGTTTTCGAGTGTCGATGCTGGACACTCCGGTTCCATGATTTTGACGTGTCGCGAGGGACACAGGTGGTTTATATCCTCATATTTCCATGCATATGCTGATGATATTTACATGCATGATGGTTATTTGTCATTGGGTGATGAGTGGACGGGATCCACATACATGCAGATTGATTTCATTGATTATACCTCACATTTATGATATGATATTACCTGAGGCACTGGCACGAGCACTTGGCACTACACTCATGTATAGGGATTACATTGCCAGTTTAGCATGCTTCAGACTTGTTCACATTGAGTTATATATATATATATATATATATATATGATCGTATTGACCTAGGATGGGTCATACATTCGATCTCTGCTTGTAGATATTTTCTATTCACGAGTTGGCAACTCACCCCCGTTGTGCCACAGTCCATGCAGGTTTTTGCCGTACAGATTCCATAGCAGCATTTCTGGCACACTGCTTCCATATGGGTGACTTGTGTTGGTAGGTGGGTTCTTTTGTATCAGAACCGCCATTGTTCCTGTATTATTCATTGTATCTAGAAATTCCATCAACCAAAACTTGTATATTGTTTCAGACTTACAAAACAGTGTTGTATTATTTCGACCTTAGAGTCGCGCATGTAGTATTACGGTTTTCTGGCTGTTTTGAGTTTCTTTTTGGGTTTTGATCTTCGCCCTTTGGCGTTGTATATTATTATTGCTTGCGTGGTTATGACCGTCGATTGATGAAGAGCTAGCTCCCGCTTGGGGATGCCTTTTATCATTTCATATATATTATTCTTGTTGTACCCCGTTCGGGGCCAGTTTTTACAAAGGAAACTCTGCCGAAATTTTCAGGAAAGGTTACACATTTTAAAAATGCATATTCGGCTTAGTTATTTAAAAACTTTGATTTTCGAAACATGATTTCTTTACTTCTTAAAACCAGTTTTCTTTATTTACTCTTTAAATGGTTTTAGACTTTTGGGCTTTTGGCTTACTTGGATCAGATGGGGTCCTATAGATTTCATATGGTTCAAGGTCCAGTCACGTGCTCTTTTGGGTCGTGACAACCGTGGAATCCGTGTTTTATACAGGCTCGTATTAAAACACGGACCTCCTAGTATATCCAATATTTCATATTTGTTCTTCTGCTGCAATGTTCTGTGATGAGATCATATTACTTCCCGAGATGAATGTTTATATTATGTATATGAGATATATATTATATATTGTTGATTTCGTTTCATATCTGATGCTTGTGAAGCATAATAAAATGGCACTTCATTAATGAGATTAATGAAATAAAAGAAACCTAAAGATGTTGTAGAAACTTGTTTAAAAACTGGTAGCTCTAGTTCTTTCTTTGCATAGCGGTATTCCTTGTAGAATATCCAACACCTTATTCGATAAGGAAAGAGCCGAGATCCCTTCACCGGGAGTGACCTCTTTAGCGAAACTAGCATATGCTACACACTCGGTTTCTCTTTTGATTGTTTCTATAGTTCTTGATTTGCACAGCGGTATTTCTGGAATATCTTGCACCTTATTCGATGAGGAAAGAGCCGAGATCCCTTTACCAGGAGTGACCTCTTTAGCGAAACTAAAATAGCCTAAAAAACATTCCTTTTTCAAAATCACTCGATTCTATAACGATATCATGTTCATTACGCAAAAGGTTTTCTTAAAAACCTGTCGTAGCCCTCCGTCATTTTAGGAAGTAGATTACTTAGTATTCGTGCTGCGTATGTCGACCATAGTTGAGGCGTAGTGTACGGTAGCTAAGTGATGTCTTCCTACACTGCATATAATGCGATTAATTAGGACAGTCATGTGATTATGTCGACCATAGTTGAGGGTCATGTGGGTGGGTCTAATTAATCATGAAATGACGGGTAGAACTTGACTAGTGCTTATGATATGTTGACCATAGTTAAGGTCATAAGTACTAGGGGCAAAATATTATCGGGAATTTCAAGTGTTGAAATTTGCAATGAGATTGCATACCTTCTATGAGATAGTTGGATCCTGATACCCGCTGCGAGTAAGAGTTATTCCTGGGAGAGTTTTACACATTACAATTAGCCGATCAAGTAGGTGTCTAGAAAGGTGTCAACGGGGTTATGCCCCCGGGAAAACGAGATTTATTTTAATTAGGTCCGTGCGAAAACACTGGGAACCTCCCTCAAAGTACTGGCACTGGCCTGGCTGAAAGATTGGCGAACTTGTAGGGTGTAATTAATCCCGGCTAGTCTTTCCTTTTAGGGTTTGAAGGAAGATTTGACTAAAACAGTGGGAGACGTCCTGATTAGATATATTAATAACCAATCTAATCTTGTAAGAGCATACGCTGAGTGTTTTCTTCTCTCTCTCTCCAGGTAGCGACCATATCACGCCTTAATCAAGATAATAATAAGGATGTATTGACCGAACCCGCTTGTTATACTGCGCTAGGGAACATTGGTCCCGCTCTAACTTATAAATGTTATAAGACCGAGCAGGAAATTGGGGATTACCAGAATTCCCGTGCCGCCCAAATGAAGAAAGTACATGCTGATGCATCTTCTTCGGGTGTATTTCATTACAAAGAACTGTTTCTCAGTATCCTCTACGTCCTGCGTATTTGATACCGGATCAGGATCCCGGATATGTAATCTGTTACATGGGCTATAGAAAGGTAAAGAACCGAGAACGGGTGATAAGTTTCAAGAGTTAGAAATGATGCAAGTGTTGCAACCAAGTCTATTGGCAGTTATCACCCTGTATTATCAGAATACATTGATTCTGAACGAATGTTATTAGATGCCGAACCTGATATACAACATCATATCATTATCGTTATTAGTAAAGAAGGATATAATTTTGTATTGTTGGATAATATTTTGAACATTTCCTATATCAAGAGTTGATCGGTTCATGCACGTAATCTAAAAGTATAGATGTTCTAAATCAAACCACAGTTCTTAACGTACAGATCACACACAAGAGGAAGAGTTCACAAATGAACGGATCCTTCTTGAGGCATTGTAGATTAGGTCATATCGATGCGACCCGACTAGCTAAAGTTACATAAAGATGCATATTTAAATCTGTTTGAATTTATATCTTGTGAAACTTGCCGGTCATGTCACAAAGATAAGATGACCACAGCTCTGTTTATTAGAAACAGAGAAAGAGTTAGTGAACTCTTGGGATTGATACATGATGATGTATGTAAGGTCCCCTTTCTACACATGCCAGGACCAGTTCTTTATACTTCATTACATTCACTGATTATCTCTCAAGGTTCGGACATATGTTCCTATTGAAACACAAGTCTGAACCTTTTGAGAAATTCAATGAATAGGAGTTAGAAGTAGAGAACTAAAACGGGTATAAGTATTATGTCCTTTGGTGTGATCGGGGAGGAGAATACTTGAGCACGGAATTCCTGGACTATTCTAAAGGAGAATAAGATTCTCTCTCAGCATTACTCCTCCGTATACACCACAGCACGTCGGTATATCGGGGCGGAGCAATCACACCCTATTAGATATGGTGCGCTCTATGATAAGTACTACTGAGTTTCCTATTTCCTTTTGGGAGTTATGCACTTAAGAAGCTGCATACCTATTGAATAGGGTTCCAATAAAATCAGATGCCTACCACTTCATATGTGATATGGAATGGGAAGAGCCCATGTCTTAAGTATGTTAAGATTTAAGGTTGTCCACCCTATGCCTAAAAGCAAAATCCGGACAAGCTCGAGGCAAGATCAGTTCTGTGGATGTTTGTTGGATATCCCAAGCATTAGCAAGGGAATATCTTCTACCACATCGAGGAACAAAAGATGTTTTGTTTCTCAGCATGCCACTTTTGTGAAAGGGAATTTCTTATGAAGAAATTAGTGGTCATGAGGTAGAACTGGAAAGAGTTCCAGCTATACAAACTGCAGCTGATGATTTGGTAAGAACCAAAGGATTCAATAGTTTCCAACGAACCTAAGCCTCTCCGCCGATCTAGTAGGGTTCTTCACCCACATGAAAGATACTTCGGTTTTCTCTATGACAGTGGGAGCGAGGATTGCATCATGAGATGATGACCCAACTTGTTTAGAGAAGGCCATCAAGAGTGGGTCTCTGTAAGAATGGCTGGATGCTAATGCGATCTGACATGGAATCCATATACACCAACAAAGTATGGACTTTGGTTGCTTTATCTGAAGGGTTAAATCCCCATCAGAAGCAAGTATATCTTGAGAAGATTACTTGGTGTACATGGAAAAGTTAAGACTTTCAAAGCTATGCTTAAGTCCATCCAGATCCTACTTGCCATTGCTACATACCATATTTACGATATCTGGTGGTTGGGTATCATGAAGCTTTTCTAAATGATGATTTAGAAGAGAGCGTCTATAAGTACACAGCCAGAGGGCTTCGTAAACAGTGGGAGCAGCGGAAATATGTGCAAGTTGTTTTATGCGATAAATCAGGCATCGCGGAGTTGGAACGTCTGTTTTGATGTAGTAGTCAAAGTGTTTGACTTCATCAAAATGGTAGATGAACCTTGTATACACAAAAAGGTAGTAGGGAGTATGGTGGTGATCCTCGTATTATACGTGGATGACATACTCTTGATAGGGAAGGAGTTTCCTATGCTACTCTCGGTCAATCTCCTCTTATCACAAGGATTCTCCATATAAGTATCAAGATGATACCACCTAAATCCTGGGTTTGGGATCTATGAGATAGATATAATTGGATGTTAGGATTCTCACTAGTTGTAGTGAGAAGGTATCAATCGATCCTGGGGAGAATCACTGGAAAGGTTCCAGGGTGATAAGGACGACTGAATGTCAGTCGTAGGCATTGTCTTTACCCTCAGTGGAGGGACGGTATGTTGGAAGAGTTCCAAGCTAGATACCGTGACTTACTAGACGATTAAAGGCTAGATACGTCGTTACCTAGGACGCTACCAAAGAAATAGTCTGGATGTACACTAGTTCATGAGATGAACTTTGTTCCTACTATTATGTGACAATAGAGTTGTGGCTTAGGCCTAGGAACCCCCGTCCCATCAGAGTTCCAGACATATTCTTAGGCAGTATCGCCTGATCATGGAGATGGTTGATCTCCGGGGAGATCGAGGTTAGGAGAGTAGACACAGAGGACAACAGCGCGGATCAACTCACAAAGGCCAATTTCCCAGTAGAGACTTTTATGGGATGGTTGAGTATGAGATAATTCAACCACAGCTGTATGTTGGGTATGCGATTCCACAACAGATGGCCCTAGTGCAAGTGGGAGATTGTTAGTTATATGTATGCCCTAGAGGCCATTACTGTATATAAGATGTATACTGTAGTGGATGCTTGGACATATATAGGCTGGACTTTCTTGCTCGACATGATAGTATGCTAGCTGGTTGCTCTTTATCTTAACATGTACTCTGATTGTTTCTATGTTACATGTTGATAAAGCCCTTAGGATGAGTACTTGACTACCAGGACTATGATGCAGATCATACTAGTGGGGACAGTGTAGTCACTAAGTACATCCTTCAAATGTTCCTAGTCGTAGGTGTATCGAGACAGGGCATCGATATACCAGAGTAGACTAGCGTATGCGCTTCTTGACCCATATGATGGGTGATGGATGATCCCATATCCATTGGTGTTTGACATCAGAGAAGGTATACGGGTGCTCAGTAGAGACTGGGTACACTGGACGGACTCGCCGAGAACTCCTAGATGGTATTATACCTCACGTCAGATGGCAGTTCTCTGGTGACACTGGTACAGATTAGTCTGTATACCCGAGATCGTCATAGAGTCTTGTGTGATTCCCACTGTGCTTTGATTTCTACCTCACCACGTCCAAGGGGGCATGCAGAACGGTGGCTTTTGGGTACAGTCCCGAATCACATGGAGGCAATGAGCGATAGGAGGGGTTTCGTCTCTCCCGGTATAGGGAGTTGATGTTGCGCTGTGTTCGATTGCCTATAACTGGAAATCCCTGACCAGGGTTGCTGAGATTTACTGGTAAGTGTTATCAGTAGTTTCTCGAACTGTTATGGACCTCATATCGACATGACTTATCAAGCTACTGGGGTCTGACGTTTACCACCCCTAGGCGAGATATGCGACATGTCAGACGAAGAGACCGGACTGTACGGGAGTGTTACTGATTGGATTCACAGGAGAATGTACAGGCTTTCTTGTTGATCTTCCGATCGCTCAATACCTGGGTGGCTATTACGTTTAGCTGACCGCTTGCAGCTTGTGGGTGTTTGATATGATCATCACCTACTGCCGGCGTATTGACGATTATTTAGAGTCCTACACAGAGGTTTCCTGGATCAGGCAAAACGGAGTAGGAGCACATATGAGATATGTGCGGGACCGAGAATAATACGTGTATGCGATACCGTATTAGATTCTCGCGATTTATGATATCGGCCGGGTATATGTTATATAGCGGGTCATCAGATCAAGTGTTGATTCGATGAACTGATACAGATTATATCAGTCGGTTATTTATGAAATAGCCGGATTATCGGATCAAGTGTTGATTCGATAATTTAATGTATAATTATATATTTGGTATATTATATTACATTAACTAATATTAGCTCACTTAAAGATTCTTTTTCTCACTTGGTTAATACATTGATATATATGTGATATATGTTAATTGTATTATTTTATTTTGTTCCAATAAATGTTGTATATGTGATATATAATATTGTAACATTTTAGGTTTATAAATGCAACATGTTTTGTGGAGTTTAAATATGGTTAGGGTTTGGATTAGGGTTAAGGTTGCATGAAGCTTTCAAGAAGCTTCTTGAAGTTTTGTCTTTGCCTATGATATTTTGTGTAGATATTTCTTAACCCAACCCAAACCCTTTACCATAGTTAATTCTCTATATGGGTTAAGTCTTCATTCTTAACCCATGGTTGCATTTCTAACCTCACACAAGTTTTCATTATTCATCACAAAAGGATTTGCTTCTTCTTCTTCTTTCTTCTTGCAAGAAAACCTTGACTAGGTTTTTGAAAAGTGATAATAATGAGTGAGAAATTAAAAACAAAAGAGAGCTAAATTCCTACTTCATCATCCTCATATATTCTAGCCACTTAGATTAGGGTGTTTTCTTTGCTAATACTTGATTAGTGAAGCAAAAGCTTGGGATTGAGTTTCTTCAAGGTAGATCATCTTAGTTGTTGAAGATCGGAAGCAAGCTTGCATCTTTCTCTTCATGGAGCCTCTCTAGAGTCCGGGTACATGATGATCGCGGTGAAGGGACTACTACTCGGAGCTTATGAAGCGAAGGAACGGACTACAATAGTTGTAATCCCAAACTCTTAGAATTAAAGTTGTTTACTTGCTCATTGTTTTGCCTAATCTCTAGTCTAAGATCTTGGATAGGGTTATTCGGCACTTGAAAATTTTGATTTTGGCATGGTTGATGCCTTGTAGAACCTTGTGACAGTGCCTAGTAACCCTACAGTGGTATCAGAGCCAAGCTAGAGCTTTAGGCATTGTCTAAAGCTCTAGCTTGGCTCTGATACCACTGTAGGGTTACTAGGCACTCTCATAAGGTTCTACAATATAGGGGACGGTTGTGCTTGCATGTCCCAAGGAGGAGATCTTCATCGCCGAAGGTGATATCGGCTGTGTGTACTTCTTCCATCTCATCTTTCATCTTTTCTTCGGCGAAGAAAGCTTGGAATTGCTCGGGTTCTTGCAGTGCCTTGATTAAAGAATCTCTCGCTTCTTTGGATAGCAGAAAGGCGTCGAGAATACTGAACTGCGAGGGTATCTTCCTCATGTGTGCCAGAACGTTGTAGTCCACCTTACTCTTCTTTGGCGGGTCCTTGGCTATTAGCTCTTTGACGGCTTGGTCATCAAGGATGATATCCCCAGGGACTTTTTCTTTTCCCTTATCCTTTCTATTTGACCCACTGTTCGAGGGCCCAAGATTCTTTTCGGGCAGCGTACGGTTGCGCAGCTGAATATTTTCACAGGTCCTTGGTTCTTCCTCTTTTCCTAAGGTGGACTCTTTAAAGAGAGGGCCAAGAGCCATTTCCTCGTCAGAGTCGCTCCCGAATGTGAGAACTTGTGATCTCCCGGCATTGACCATGCGACAGTTGCCGGTAGTTCTTTTAGGCTCCTCGGTCGTACTTTTTTGCTCCCGACGAGTTTTGCGTTTCATCTGCTTGAAATGCTGCTGGTGAGCAACATATCCCTGCCACCATCTTTTAAAAGCGCTGCACTCTTCGGTGGGATGCATAATCTTTCGATGATATAAGCAGTAGCTAGGATGTGTTTCTGCTTCACCAAGGGCGTTTCCTTCGGAGGATGGCAGCTTCATTCCCATTGATATGGCTTTAGCGAACCTTTTCCTCATCTTGAACCTGTTTTTATTTGCGGCGGATGTACTTTGATCTGGCAGGAGTGTTTCAACCCTTTCGTCCAGTCGCCGGCATTTGGCTTTTTCAAATTGGCCATCTCACGCTCTCGAGCAGCTTTGCTTTTAAGAAGAGGTTCGTTCAGGAATGCATCAATCATTTCGTCCGACGGCTCTAGAAGTTCCGGTTTAGGATTTGCCCCCAATTTCTCATTGCAAGGAGCTTCTTTATTGTCTATCGACGAGTGAGAGATCACATGGCAACTTGCCGCGTAATCTTCAGATTCATCGGTGGAGTCTTCTTCATTATCGTCATCTCCATCCTCAAGGACGTAGCGGAGAAACTTTTGAAGTGTGACTGGAGTCCGCGCCTTCCGGTTATACTCTTCCAGCGCGTCAATCTGCTTTTGCAGGTCCGTACGCTTGACACCCGGCTTCACGGGCTTCTTGGATTTCTTCTTCTTTTTTGAAGATTTCGACGGCTGGGTGTGAGTGCTTTGGCTATCACCACCGATCTTTGGAGTTGGACGCGGTTTTAACATTCCTTCGATGATCTCGGGTTCGAGTGGATTTTTCCACCTGATCGCCGGGCATGTTTAGAGATCTTTCAGCTTTCTTTTTGTCTTGGCTGAAAGAGCGACCTCCCATGGAGTTTCTTCTATGAAAGAGCATGATGCCCCCGGTGTATCCGTCTTCTTGGGAGTGTGTGGCCGAGGCGGGTTCACCTTCCAATTCTCAGATAATACGAATTTTCCCTGCTGGTATTGATCTTCTATCCAGCTTTTGAAGATGTAACAATCCTCGATCGGATGGTCCAACATTCGGTGATAAGGGCAATAGTTAGGATTGCTAATGTCGCCGGGTTGCGCTGGGCGTCTTGGCTCTGGCAGATTGATGAGCCTGTTGCGCAGCGCAAGCTCGAATAACCTTTTTGTCTTGTCTCTAGGGAATGAGTAAGGGCGACTCATTTTATCTTCAAGAGATCGAGTTCTGTTATTTTGGCGATCAACTGGTCTTAGGCCACCGGGCTGCTGTTGAGCATGGGCGACGACGATTGCCTTCCCCTTTCCCTTCTCATTTCGAGAGTCCGGCTTTGGAGGAGACAGTCTATGACCCATCTGGGCCAGTTTGTCGATCAAGGCCTGGAAAGTAGTCAGCTTGAAGAACATCATGAACTGGAAGATAGTTGCATGAGGGTCCAGAGTGCCCACGAACATACCCACCGCCGGTGCTTCTTCGATACGCTGTTCGCATTTTGACCACAGATTCCGCCATCGGATTGCGTATTGAACCCACGTCTCGCCTGGCTTCACCATGGCATTGATCAATGCCGTTATTGGGGTGCGTTCACTAGCACTCGTGAATCGCTGGGTGAATAACAACTCCATTTCTGCAAAAGTCTTGACGGAGTCATTTGGAAGTTCGGAGTACCACTCAAAGGCCGTCTCCGACAAGCCGCCGACGAATTTACGGAGTAAAAGCTTATCATCGTCCCCTGTGTTGCCGCAAAGAGCTCTGAACTGGGCGACGTGCTGGTGGGGATTGCCTGTCCCCTTGTACACATGGAATTTAGGGATCGTGTATCCCGGCGGGTATTTTATTTGGTCATACTAGCCTGGATACGGTCACCCAGTTTTGACGACTTGGCCGGCCGCTTCATTCGCCTGGTGAGCTCATGTTTGCTGGGCTATATAGTCATCCAGTGTGGCATGGGAAATAGTTTCCTCCTTGGCTGCTGAAAAAGCCGGAGGAGGGTTAGATGTCTCCCTTCTGTCGTCTTCAATAATGATCGGAGGGTCTTCAGCTAGAGGGTCTGGCTGTAACATCATCCCTACCATGTCATGGAAGAGAAGCGCCATTCGTTTTATGTTGGCAGCTTGTTCCGCTGCTTCTTTGTCCTTCTTTTCGAGGACTCTGCGTAGGAAGTCAGCATCGGTTTCTTATTCGTGACGTTGTTCTGATGATACCTCCGGGCTTTCTTTTGGCCCGGTGAGTGCGGCCATTGCAGCTAGCATCTCTTGAAGCTTCTGCTGTTGTTGTTCCTGAGCCCTTGTTATTGATCGGGTGAGCGGCCGGTGACCCATCGAAGCGCAACTTTCCTCTTTTCCGGAAGCCATGTAAACAGTATGGACCGTTATGCCCCCAGACTTGGGGCTTTTGGGCTTAGTGTCTTTGCAATCTGCCGTAGTCACAGGGGCTTTCTCTGGCCTCCTTCTCTTTTGAGCAGTTGACGTTGAGGGGGCCGTTGTAGCGGGCACCCATGTGGTTGTCGTCCTTCGTGGCTTGCCAGGACAGTTCTTTTCTTGCTGAACCTTCAGCTTTTCCTGTCGGCGAGGGTAATCTTGATCAATCACCGACTTCTGGACCTGTCGCTAGACTTTGCAGATTTTGGAGGATAGCCGCTGAGGGGGTTGCTCCGGCTTCGCCTTCGGTGTATTCTCCATGGATGGAGGAGATCTTTTTAGTACGGCGGTAGGAGAGTACCTGCGCACCTTGTTCAGCAATTCAAAGCTGTTCCCGATTGGAACAGCAGCATTGACTTCCACCGTTGGGGCTGGTGGAGTTAGCCCAGAGGAGGAGTTGCCCCCAGCTTTCCTTACTCGGCGCCAGTGGCGACGTCGAGCGTGTCGAGCTGCTGGGATTGATTCAGCGATGGGTATGGCTTCGTCGTGCCCTCTGTTTTGGAGAAGGGCCGTTGGTACCAGCCTCTTGAAGACCGATGTCAGTTGAGTAGCAGTATCTAATCTGTCAAAGACAGACTTTGGAGCAGGGACGGGAGCCGGAATTGGAGTCGGAACAGTCAGTCTTGTAAAGACCGACCCTTTGGCAGGAGAAGCCGCCTTGACGACTTCGGGAGCAGGGATGGCTATCCTTTTCGGAACAACCTTCTCTGGAACTGCAGGCTTCATCATGGGCCCACATGAACTTTGGCCCAATCTGGCGAAGACTGAGGCACTGGAGTTGGACGACCGGTTGAGAGGGGCCGCGGTAGTAGCAATCCGATCAAAGACCGACTTCTTGGGAGCTTCTGGTGTTGGTACAGGGGCGCTGAAGCTCATCGGTGGGAGCATAGTCCCAAAGAACAATCCGGTGGTGGCTTGAGTCACCTGGTCCACCGGCATCGTGAATAGGGAGGCCCGTAAGCTATGCCTCCAGCTGAGGCGGAGCGTGAGTTGCAATTGCAGTTGGAACACTTCACGCAAGTGGACGCCATTGATGTTTTATGCACCCAGCAAGACACTAAATCTTAGTACCTCGAACCCAAGGGCAACCATTAACGAACCGCGATCCGTTCGCGAACGCGACACACAAAGTGTGGAGTGGAAAGAGGAAAAGGTCCCACCGGGCGTGCCAGAATCTGTTCCCCGCCGGAACACGCGCGAAGACGTGATAAACGTCTTGCCTGAATTTCGGGGCAGATGCTAATTGGTGCTATCCGTCCACCTCTCCGAAGATGCCAAGTTGATTTATGACACCGTGTATTGAAGGTTTAAATATATGCGGCCGATGTAGCAGACTGTAAGTCCACGTTACCTCTCCCGGTACTTACGGGCTTGCGGAAATGATGAAAAACGATTATTCTTTTGGTGGTAACATGGACTCAAAATACGGATCTTTGTTAAACAACTATCTAACAATCCTAACAAGAGTTTTACCTACTCGGTTAGGGGTTATACCTTAACTTGAACTCCTTCTCTTGGTCTCCTTGTGGTGGTCGGATGGTTCTCTCCTCGTCGTCTCTTTGTGCCGAAGATGGATCCACCAGAAAGCTTCTACCTTTGGCTTAAACCTCAATCTTGAGGAAACTAGAACACTTGGTTTGCTAAGCCTTTTGTACTAGGATGAGTAGAGGAGTGTGTTGGGTTTTATCTCTATGGTTCTTGCGTCTCAACACATGAGACAAGTGAACCATGAACTAGAGAGAGAGCAAGAGGAAGAGGGAGAGCTCAAGCATGAGAGAGAAAGGAAATGAAAGAAAGAGCAAGACTTTTCTCACACTTGCTCTCATAATCCAAAATCATGATAACAAGTAATAATAATTGAGTATTATGTGATGGTTGTTATCATATCAAATGGCAATATCATTTCTTGCATTAAATGCAATTTGTGAACAAAACAAGCAAGCTAAAGTCAATGCCAAGAAATGATAGCAATTGTCATGATGGTGGTCAACAAGTCCACCCTAGTCAATCGGTCAACAAAGTCAACAAGTCAACAAGGTCAACCCTTCAACCCAACCATGTCACAATAATACTTAATTAATATTATTGTTAATCATATTTGTTATTCTCATTAGGGTTTAGCAAAAGTCAACAGTCAACAACCCTAATGAGAATCCTCTGCATCTGTCTCTCTGTCAACTGTGCATACACACCCGCATCCGCGTTCCGAGGAACACGAATACAAACGAGATAAAACCAATCCTAAAACGTACACTAGGATCTGGCTTAAACCAAAGCCCGCTAGTGATTACTTCCCGGACACTAAATGTGCACAAGTGCACGGATGTGTCCGAACCCTGTCGCAAAACCATGCGACCTCTACTCTTTTGCCTAAAGGCGAATAGATCTCTGTGTGGGACTCTAAAGACTCGACACTACGCTGGCAGTGGGTTTAACCACAGACCGCAAGCGGCACTAGCTGTGCATAACGGCCCCCAGGTAGATGCTGATAAGAAGACGGACGAGGTGAAGCTCATCTGAACTCCTACTGAGCCTGAATGTGACAATCTGCGTACAGTCCGGTCTGTTCGTCAGAGAATATCGCATGGCGGGCTTAGAGGGGCGGTAAACTTCAGTCCCATAATAGAGGTACAAGTCTTGTCGGAGTGTAGCCCAGAACACCATGAGATAACACTGGAAACCTACCAGTATATCTCGCTTGCCCTGGCCAGGGACTTTGTGTAATGGCTCTCCTAGACACAGCGCGATATCAACCCCCAATACTAGGAGAGACGAATCCTGTCTAACCGTCACTGCCTCCAAGTGCTTCAGGACTGCACCCAACTACTACATGTTTGCACGACTCCTTTGAGCTGTGGTAGGGTAGTTATCTAAGTACAGTGGGAACACACTCGAGGCGAAGTGACAGTGTCAAGTCAGCGGACTAAGCTGTACTCATGTCACCTGGGAACTGATAACTGACGATAGGTATAGTACCAACCAACAGTTCCCGACGAGTCCTATCCAGTGTACTCGTAACCTAACGAGCACCCGCATACTATCTCAAGTACGACGTACTGACGGCTGTGGGACAGACCGTCTCCCCAGCTGGGATGAGAAGCGCATACGCTAGTCTACTCCGGAGTATCGATTCCCTGTCTCGGTAGTCCTAAGACTAGGGACCTACATAAGGATGTGCTTATGGATTACCCAGCCCCCACGAGTGTGACTGCCATCACAACGCTGGTAATCAAGAAAAGATCCTAAGGGCTCCACTAATGTGTATAGGAGATATACTAAAATAAACACATGTACACATTAAAGTAGAAACAAACCAAGTAGCATACTACTATTTTGAGCAAGATTGTCTATACAAGGTGAATATCCCAAGTTTCATTAAGTAATATACAAACTAGTATGATACAGTAATGGCCTCTAGAGCAGATACACTAACAATCTCCCACTTGCACTAAGGCCATGTACTGGCGTATCGAAGACCTATCATCTCGATCAGCCGCTTGAACTGAGTCTGGGGTAAGGCCTTCGTGAGTGGATCAGCAGTGTTATCTTCCATGGCAACTTTCCGAACCTCGATCTCCTGGTGACCCACGATCTCCCTGATCTGGTGATACCGCCTCAAGATGTGTCTGGAGTTCTGATGGGACCTGGGTTCCTTCGCTAAAGCTATAGCCCCGTTGTTGTCGCAATACAGAGGTATTGGATCAACAATGGACGGAACCACCTGAAGTTCTGTCATGAACTTCCTTATCCACACGGCTTCTTTTGCGGCATCTGCAGCAGCGATATATTCCGCTTCCATCGTCGAGTCAGCAACGGTTTCCTGTTTGGAACTCTTCCAACTCACCGCTCCTCCATTGAGGGTAAAGACATAACCCGACATGGACTTGGAATCATCCTTGTCACTCTGGAAGCTGGAGTCAGCAAAGGCCTCGATCTGGAGGACTTTTCCGCCATATACCAAGAACATCTTCTTAGTCCTTCTCAGGTACTTGAGAATGTTCTTTACTGCTATCCAGTGTTTCTCTCCAGGGTTTAACTGATACCGGCCTACTACACTCAGTGCATAAGCTACATCTGGTCTGGTACACAACATCACATACTTTATAGAGCCTACCGCAGAAGCATAGGGTATAATAGACATGCGATCCCTTTCCAAATCAGTCTTGGGAGACATCTCCTTGGAGAGGGTGATCCCGTGACAAGCCGGTAGATTACCGCGCTTGGAATCTTCCATACTGAATCTTCTCAGCATGGTGTCGATGTACCTGGACTGTGAAAGTCCTAATATGCTCTTGGATCTGTCACGATAGATCCGGATTCCCAGAATGTAAGAGGCATCACCCAGGTCTTTCATGGAGAACCTGTGTGATAAGAACCCCTTGACAGATTGTAGCATAGGAATGTCATTTCCTATCAAAAGAATGTCATCCATGTACAAAACGAGGAATACGACAGTTCTTGCTACAAATCTACTATAGATGCATGGTTCATCTGGATTTTTTATAAAGCCAAATTCTTTGACCGTCTCATCAAAACAGATGTTCCAACTCCACGATGCCTGCTTTAGTCCATAGATGGACTTAAGCAACTTGCACACCTTTCCGCTGCTCCCACTCTAAATGAAACCCTCTGGCTGTTCCATATAGACACACTCCTCTAAATTTCCATTTAGAAAAGCGGTCTTTACGTCCATCTGCCAAATCTCATAATCATGGAAGGCAGCAATGGCAAGAAGGATCCGAATGGATTTCAGCATAGCCACTGGAGAAAAGGTTTCGTCATAGTCCAAACCAGGTCTTTGACGAAAACCCTTTGCAACAAGTCTAGCTTTATAGGTCTCAACCTGTCCATCTACACTAATCTTCCTTTTGAAGATCCACTTGCATCCTACGGGTTTTACCCCATCTGGAGCAACGTCCAACGTCCATACTTTGTTGGTGTACATGGACTCCATTTCGGTCCGCATTGCATCCAGCCATTTTACCGATTTAACGCTCTGAATGGCCTGCTGGAAGCTAGTCGGCTCATCACTATCAATGATGCAATCCTCTCTATCCCCGTCTATGAGAAAACCGTAGTATCTCTCGGGCGGATGAGACCGACTACTACTCCTGCGGAGCGGCGCAGGAATGTCCTGATCTTTCGAACCCTCTGGTTCTACTAAGCTTTTAGTAATAACTCGTGGTTCTGGAATTTCTTCTAGTTCTATTGCGCTCCCACTTATCTGATTTTCCAAAAACTCAGTTTCCAAGAAGTGGGCATGACGAGAAACAAAAACCCTTTGTTCCTCTTCGCAATAGAAGAAATATCCCTTGGAGTTCTTTGGATATCCCACAAACTTGCACTGTACTGAGCGTGCCTCGAGTTTTTCCGCATGCTGCTTTTTGACAAAAGCTGGACATCCCCATGTCTTAATGTGTTTAAGATAGGGTTTCTTCCCACACCACATCTGATATGGTGTGGTAGGCACAGTCTTAGTTGGAACTCGGTTCAAAAGGTATGCAGCTGATTCTATTGCATATCCCCAGAATGATCACGGTAACTCAGCGTTACTCATCATGGAACGTACCATATCCAAAAGGGTCCGGTTCCGTCTCTCCGATACACCGTTATGTTGCGGAGTGTATGGAGGAGTAAGCTGAGAGAGAATTCCATTCTCTTTTAAGTAATCCACGAACTCGGTACTTAAGTATTCACCACCTCGATCATATCTTAGTGTCTTGATACTTTTGCCTGTTTGTTTTTCTACTTCATTCTTATATTCCTGAAATTTTCTAAAGGCTTTGGATTTATGTTTCATTAAGAAGACATATCCGTATCTTGAAAAGTCATCCGTAAAAGTAATGAAGTAAGAATAACCGCTTCGTGCATGCGTAGACATTGGACCGCACACGTCGCTGTGTACGAGTCCTAAGAGCTCGCTCGCTCTTACTCCGTGTCCAGTGAACGGAGTCTTTATCATCTTTCCTTTGAGACAGGATTGATAAGTTGCATATGATTGATATTCGAACGGATCCAAATATCCTTCTGTATGTAACTTCGTCAACCTTCTCTCATTGATGTGACCTAGTCTACAATGCCATAAGAAAGCCTGATTTGTTTCCGGAGACTTTCTTTTGTGTGTATTCTGGACATTGAAAATCTATGGTTGGTTTAATACGTATATACCATTGCTTAATGTACCTGACCCAATCAAAACTTGATTAAGGTGAATGTTCACAACATTACTTACAAATGCAAATTCATAACCTTCTTTAGATAATAAAGATACAGATATGATATTACAGGTTGCATTGGGTACAAAATAACAATCACGCAAAACCAAAACGTGTCCATCTGACAACCCCAGGTGATAGACCCCACGGACTCAGCATCCATGCCAGCTCCGTTTGCAACTCTGAGGGTCATATCACCTGCCTTCAAAACCCTACGCCTTCTCAGTGCCTGTAAAGAATTACAGATATGAGATCATGATCCGGTATCCAATACCCAGGATGTAGAGTTTATTGATAGACAGTTTTCAATAACATACACACCTGAAGCTGAAGCCGCAACTTGCTTCAGATCCTGGGTTCTGGCCTTCCAAGCCCTGCAATCCTTTTTCCAGTGTCCACTCTTGTTACAGTAAAAGCATTCTTCCTTTCCCACAAGCTTTCCCGCTACCTTTGTTGCCTTTGTCTTTCCCTTCGTATCCACTTTACTAACACCGCCCCTTGGTTTGGCAGGGGCTTTCTTCTTCTTTCCCTTGGCTTTCGCCTTGGACCAAGAAGAGGAAGATCCTCCTACAAACAAAGTGGATGTTTCCCTACCTTTCTGTAGGGTGCCCTCTGCACTCCTCAGCATGTTGAGGAGTTCTGAAAGTTCAACTTCTTTTTCTTGTAAGTTGAAGTTCAGGATAAACTGGGCGTAAGTGGACGGAAGGGACTGGAGAATCAAGTCCGTGTAGATCTCGTTCTCTAACGTGGTCCCAAGGTCTGCGAGCTCCTCAATGAAGCCAATTATCTTAAGCACGTGTTCCGCTACCAATGATCCGACGGCCAATCTCGCCGAAAACAGCTTTTTCGAGACTTCGTATCTGGCGATACAGGATTGCTCTCCATACAGTTCTTTTGTATGGAGAAATATGGATTCAAGGTCCATATTCTCGTGCCTCCTCTGATGTTCATTGTCCATAGAGGTAAGCACGAGGCACTTGGCCTTCGCGCAATCGATTTCCCAGGTCTTACGGATTTCCCTATCCGCGATGTTGGTTTTGGGACCTGGGACAGGGGAAGCTTTGGTGGTAAGGAGATACCCTAACTTGTCATAAGTGATTGCCATTTTGACATTCCTGAGCCAATCTTTGTAGTTTGGCCCTGTCAGTATGTTTTTATCTAGTAGTAACTTAAGTCCAGTCATGATGTTTGGTCGCTGCAATTAGGAGAGAGAGAAGAAACACTTTAGCATGATGCTCTTGCAAGTTTAGAGTGGTTTTTAATTTGTCTAAACAGGATGGCTCCCACTGTCTCTCGAATCCCTCCTCAAACCAAAAAGGAAGAATTAGTCTGGATCAATCTCACCGTACAATACTTGTTTAACCGTTCAGCCAGGCTAGTGTCGGTACTTCGAGGGAGGTTTTCCAACGCTTTCGCGAAGTTCCTTAATTAAATAACCTCTTTTCCCTGTGGGTGTAGCCCCGCTAACACCTTTCTAGACACCTACTTCGTTTATTGCATTGATCGTTAAGTGAGAAATTTCCCAAGGAGTAGCATATACTCACAGTAGGATCGGGATCCAAATATCATTGCGTGACAAAACTGAAGGAATCCTACCAGAATCATCACACTCCAAATGGTATGCAGCGCTAGCAAGTTTCAGTTCTTTTGAAACTCCCGATGTGGATTTTTGCCCCATGCTCTTATGACCTTGACTTTGGCCAACAAATCATAAGTCACATGTCAAGTTCTACCCGTCATTCTCCAGGTTAATTTGAACCCATCCGTACCTACCCTTGACTTTGGCCAACAAGGCAGTACGACTGTCCCAAACCAACCCATCTATCTATGCTGCACATGAATACCCAATAGCTACCAATCACTATGCCTTAACTTTGGCCAACAAACATAGCTTGAATACTATTGACTATCCATGTGAAACGACGAAGGGCTACGAATGGTTTTGGCAAAACCGTGAACGTAGTGAACTTGATATAATCGATGGAACGAGATAGCTTTTAAAAGGAGTGGCTTAAGCTCCGCGTTTAAAAGTTGTTTTTGAAAAGAAACCGAGTGGTTTTGAAAGTGATCCAACGACTCAACTTTGGTTTATTTTCTTGCATTAATTTAATGCGTCCCATCATTTAATCCTACCATTGCAGAAAACAACGAAAATATGACGTACGCTTATGCCATCCGCATTCGCCACGGGACCCCGCCATTACCCGTTAGGTTACTTAACTAACGACAGAGCGGGGGCTGGACTAGCGCGGATGCAAAATATAAGCAACGTCTAAATAGATATCATATATAGATATACACATTCGTCACACGCAATGATAGCCATTCCGGATCACAGATGAACACATTGGATATACTAGGAATCCGCAATCCGTACGAGCCTGTAACGAAGAGCGGATTACACGGTCGCGATGAATAGCCAAGACCCCACCCTAGACCCCTACGGGTGCGACAAACTACCCGCCAAGTACCCGAAGCGAAGCAACCACCCTCAACACCGTGAGTAGTCCACACGGCACTTCGAGATACCTGGTAGTTTGTGCACCCCACCTTGGGTCTATGCTAGGAGCAAAAACAGTAAAAGAAATTATACAATGACGGCTACAACCCCATCCCGGTTGTGCGGCCATATAAATAATATTACATCAATTACAAATTTACATGAAATGAAAGAAAAAGAAAACTCTCATCTCACAACCCCCGGCTATTCATTTGCGAAAATCCAATGAATTCATATACACATACCATCAACATTACAGATCATAGATACGTATAACCCCCACTAATCGACGTATAGCGATTATCAGACGTTCAATACATATATCACATCACAGATATAAACCCGTTAGCTTAAGTCTTTAGAAGTTCGATAAAAATACGGATTTTTAAGCCCCAAAAACAAATTTTGCATTCTGGAAAATATGGGCAGAAAACACATATTGTAAAAATCCCAAAACACCCCACTAAACACACTGCAAGAAAATTCGCCCACGGCCGAGTCAACTCATCCGCGGATCCGCGGTGGGAGCATGCTCCCGCCGCGTTTCCACGGCGCTTTGACCGAGTCGATGGACTATTTTTCTTGGGTGTGTTTTAAAAAGCCTGAGCCGATTTTTAGTGCAAGATTAATTATTTTTTGAACAGGAAAAAAATTCGGCAGAAACTATACATTTCGGGCGTGTTTCGTGACTTTTTCTCCGATCGAACTTCTAGTTACTTTGCTAACATGTTAGATAGTGTTTAACTAGGCTCTGATACCAGTGTAAGTCCACGTTACCTCTCCCGGTACTTACGGGCTTGCGGAAATGATGAAAAACTGTTGGAGATAGTGCCCTCATAGTCAATTATTGGATCACAGGTACGTGATTGCAATGATTGCGGAGGACCTATACCGGTATGACAGTCTTACTCAAGATGATAGTATGCTATCTGGTTTGCCTTTATCAGTCATGTACATGATCAGGTGACTGATTACATGTTACACTTTGATAGAGCCCTTAGGATCTTGCTTTACCACCAACAGTATGATGGCGATCATATACGTGAGAGTTGGGTGGTTTATACGCATATCCTTAATTGTGGTCCCTAGTCGTGGGAGTTTCGAGACAGGGCATCGATACTCCGGAGTAGACTAGTGTATACAGTCGAGACCCCGACGAGGGGCGGTGGCCGGTCTCACAAGCCACTGGTGTCAGTTGGATCACCTAAGATGTATACAGGTGCTCATTAGGTTATGAGTACACCGGACAGGACTCGCCGGGAATCTGCTAGTTAGTATTATATCTATCGTCAGATAGCAGTTCCCTAGTGACATGTGTACAGGTTAGTTCATCGACCTGAGATCATCATTTGTCTCGTGTGAGTTCCCACTGTGCTTTGATTTCTACCCTACCACGGTTCAAAGGAGTCGTGCAAACAGGTAGCTTTTGGGTACAGTCCCGAGCCATATGGAGGCACGTGAGCGGATCGGCAGGGGATTCGTCTCTCCCGGTATTGGGGGCGAGATCGTGTTGTGTCTAGGAGAGCCATTACACAAAGCCCACGGCCGTGGTAGGAGATTTACTGGTAGGCACTCCAGTAGTATCTCAGGGTGTTATTAGGCTACACTCCGACACGACTTATACTGCTCTTGGGGGTCTGACGTTACTAGCCCCCTAGGCAGATATGCGATACTCATAGACGAACGGACCGGACTGTATATACATTGTCACTGTTAGGCTCAGTAGGGTTTTCCGGATGAGTTCGCTTATCGGCATCCCTTGAGGTCAGTCCATGGGCAGCCGTTACGCATTGCTAGTGCCGCTGACGGTTTGTGGTTAAACCCACTGCCAGGGTACTGACGAGTCATTAGAGTCCCCCACAGACAGTTTCCCAAGTTCGGGCAAAACGTTGTAGAGGCCGTATGGTTTTATGCCAGGGTTCGGAAAATGCACGTGCGTTTACGCACGTGTTATTTTTCGGGCAGATAATACTGGTCGGCTTTGGTTTAAGCCGGATCCGAGTATTATATTGAGTAGGTATAATATCTTTGTCTCAGTTGCATTTGTATTCGGTCGTAATACAAATGCGGGTATATTTATACAGTTTCGGGGTTATCCTGAAAGTCGTTTCAGGATCACTTTTGGAAGTTGCCAGTTTTCAGTTTTCTATCAGCCGTCTTTTAACATTCGGTTAAAGACGGATTTATCTTTTCTTGGATGAGAGTGAGTCAAGCTTCTAGAAGGTTCTAGAAGGTTCTAGAATTTGGTGACAAGGATTATGACACATGCTTTGATTTCAACCATTTCTTGTTTTCCTTAAGATCTTTATGCTTGATATTTTCATGTGTTCACACATGATATTTTTCTTATGGTCACCCCCCCTCTCCTACGATCACCTGCCTCTTTGCTATAAGAGGCCGGCCCCCTCTCTCTCCTCACACTCTCTCACTTGATGGTTTTTATTTGTGAAAAGATTATGATAGATTTTGGGGTGTATTGAATTTCACAGCTCATTTCATTCCATCACCCGATTCCCTCGGCAACTTCATTTACCGATCGTCCACTGACTTGGACGAAGTGAGACAAAGTCATCTACTCATTCTCTACATCATTCTTGTTCGTCTCTTTTAGCAAACTTGACGATCGAGTTGCCTCAAGTCAGAGACGGGAGCCCGTTTAAAGAATCGTCGATGTGGTGCCACCTCGACGAGGATATCAGAGATCGACGCGATCGGAGCAGCCGCAACGGAGCGTGGGATGATGGTTAAGGAACGAAGGACTCGGATCGTTCGGTATAACCTTTCTGCACTCTTTACAGTTTGTAAGTTTAGCAATAATGGCAGATCCGGGTTAAAGTATACGATAGCGCCAGTTAAAAGTTTTTTGTTCCGCATTTGGCATCTGTAGACTGCCGGGGCGCTAGCGTAGACTTACAGTGGTATCAGAGCCCAACCATTTTGCTATGCTAACTTGTGCTAACGCGTTTAAAATATCGATCGAACCGGAAATCGAAAATTGCAAAATTCCAACTTGACAGTTTCTGTTGATTTTAAATGGCCTCCTAAAATTTTTCTACACATCTCAGAAAACTGTGCAGGCTTTTCTAAGAACCACGACAAAATTTAGGCTCGTGACCCCACCAAACCGTCGCGGAAACGCGGTCAAACCCATGGTTTGACCGCGCATCCGCGGCCACTTGGTGAGCTCGTGCTCCCAAATTTGTACAGTGGGTTCTCTGTTGGATTTTGGGGGTTTTGGTAAATATCGTTTTGGCCCAGATTTTGTTACTGTTCACCAGTAAGTCGTGGGGCCCACTTCTTGATATTTTGTCGATCGAAATTTAAACACGTTAGTTTACAGTGCTTACATTATATCTCCGACCGGGAATGTCATTTGATCGGTAAACCGCGTCTGATTGCTATAGTTCTTTTAGACGGGTTTGCGAACGTGACATTCGCGTTGATGTTCTGTGTTGTGATGTGATGTTGCGGATTTGTTGTGGTGGATAGCAGTGTGCATGATAGTACAGTTTGAGTTTATTTGTACATTTGATATTGCGGGGCGAGCGTCCAATTTGTGGACTGCCGTCACTGCCTGTTGTATAATATTCTTTCGGGGCACGACCAGGTTGCGGTCGATGTACCTATTGTACTATTTTTCATTACTGTACTAGGTTTTGCCCCGCGACGGAGTGCACGGATAGCCGGGTTCTGGGGGGCAACGGGTCCGCATCTCATAGCTTTGAGAGGCAGAGGGGTCCCACTCTAGAATTGGCAGACTATTCGACGCACTCGTAGGGGGTACAGGTTGACCCAAGGAGGGGTGCCCAAGATTACCGGATTCCGTGGAGTGCTGGGTGGTCCATTCACTATGCTGTAGGGGGCTGCCTCGCTTCAGGTTTTGGCGGGTAACTTGCCGCACCCGTAGGGGTCTAGGTTTCATTGTACAGGCTATCCACACGATAGGGGAACGTCGGGTTTCAGCAGCGGCTCTGTGAAACCCGGGGATCCCAGATTATCTGTATTGTTCTGTGATGCTTATTACTTTTCTGTAATGTTGCATACTATCACGCCTGGAGCGATTATTGTATATTGGTTTATATACTATTAGATGTTGTATATGTTTTACACCCGCGCTAGTCCAGTCCCCGCTCTGTCGTTAGTTAAGTAACCTAACGAGTGATGACGGGACCCAGTGACGAATGCGGATGGCATATACGTACATTTTATTTTCGTTCTTTTCTGGTGTGATTAAATGATGGGACTGCATTGATTCTGATCAATGCAAAGTATAACAAAACCTGTTTACAGTTGTTGGAACAAATTTAAAAATTGTTATTGCAAAGACGTTTTCTTTTGTTATGCATAGCAGTATTCAGTGGAATATCCTGCACCTCATTCGACAGGGCAAGGGCCGATATCCCTTCACCGGGACTGACCCCTTGGGCAGAAGTTTGCGTCAGCGTACTAACTTCACTATAGTCGATTACAAGTTGCTTTGCATAGCGGTATTCAGTGGAATATCCTGTACCTCATTCCACGAGGAAAGAGCCGAGATCCCTTTACCGGGAGTGACCTCTTTAGCAAAAGGTTTTCGCCGCTATATTTTAAAAAGCTATCAGGTTCCTTCAGCGATATCAAGTTCACTACGTTAAAGGTTTTTCGCCAAAAACCAGCCGTAGCCCTCCGTCACTTCTTTTGAGTATTCAGTAGTATTCAAGCTATGTATTTTAGCCAAAGTTAAGGCATAATGTTTGGTAGCTGCTGGGTATTCAATTGTTGCATAGATAGATGAGTTAGTTTGGGACAGTCGTTCTGCCGATTGGCCAAAGTCAGGGGCATGTGCGGGTGGGTTCAAATTGACAAGATAGTGACGGGTAGAACTTGGCATGTGACTTATGACACTTTGACCAAAGCCAAGGTTATAAGAGCATGGGGCAAAAATCAGATCGGGAGTTTCTAAAGAAACTGAAACTTGCCAAGTATGCGCATACCTTCTGGAGTATGAGTAACGTGGATGCATTCCATCACGTTATCATGCGATGAGAGTTGGATCCCGATTCCCACTGATGAGTTGGTTTACTCTTCGGGTGATCCCGATTAATTCTTCTTTAGGTTTGGAGGAGAATTTGTCAGGACAGTGGGAGGTTTCCGGATTAGATAAAGTGATGACCATTCTGATCTAGGTTAGAGTGCACGCAGAGTGTTTCTTTTCTCTCTCTCTTTGGCAGCGACCTTTGACCGACCCTAGACTATGACTCAGTGACCAGGTTGACTGAACCTTCTTAAAATACTGGCTTTTGGATTGTCTGAGTTGCATAAGTCATTGTCACTCCTTCTTTTACCCTTTGAATTTCTCAGAACACCCGTATTACTACGGATATCCACTTCCATTGGATAGATCCATCGTATGGTTATATACGAACTCGAAGGGACTTCTTCGAGGATGGATCCAGGTTCAGGAGAAATAGAATTGGTTTGTTCAGTTGTTTTTTATTATCACCTTCTCTCAGGTTGCGAGAGCTCCTTGGTTTAGGAGAGTACACCTATTACGCTTATTGGATAGTCTTATTCCAAACCATAGGCTGGTGCCGAAAGGTAGGGAATGAAGAAAACCAATTAGCCTAAGTAGGGTGTGCAGAAGGTAATATGTAAAGACAAAATAAAGGGATTAGAAAGAGGGCAAAGTAAATTGCGACTGTTATCATTCACGACCAAACCGCGTACTTCATCGCCACTCCTATTTCACCTTTAAAAGAATAAGGTATTGTTCAGATGTCTTTTATCATCACCTTCTCTCAAGATACGAGTACTCCTTGGTTTAGGAGGGTACACCTATTATGCTTACTGGATAGTCTTCTTCCAAACCATAGGCTGGTGCCGAACGGTAGGGAAGGAAGAAAACCATTTAGCCTAACGATGGTGTACAGAAGGTAACGACTAAAGACAAATAAAAGGATTTAGAGAGACGACAATAATATATACGGTTGAAGTCATGAATTGGATTATGGAAGAGGCATTGCTATGAATACCAGGATACCCCTATGAAACATTTTCATGTTTCAGTGCATTGTTAAAGAAAAACTGTTTTCCCGATTAGACACTTACTCCAAGGGTATGTATTTACCAGGTTTCATTCTTATATCTGTATGGTTTTACAGATGATGAGTGGGAGTAAGTTATTGGGAATTAGGTGATTATCCTCATTATATCGGAATTCGTTGTAATTGGTGATATTTGAGGAAATCGCCAGGGTACAGTTTTCAACCTACGACGCACAGGTTTGAGTTGTTTAACTCAGCGGACTTATACAGAGTATTGTATGTTGTCCAGTGTCCTTCAGGACAAAGGGGTAGGTCCTCGTACTATGTTCTGTTTACTTATAACTTCTCTAGTATTTAGACAAGTGTTTCGTAGAAATACAAGGTCTAAGTTTTGAGAAGTTGTGGGTATAAGAATAAAGTAGAGAACCAGGTATCACAAGTATCGGGATTCTTCAAAGAGATCGAAGATGTAGATTCTTGTGATTGGTATTCAGATGATAGTGATGGTTTTGAGAAACGTGTTTCTCTTTCAGGTTACTCATAATTGGATGGATTCCTAAGTTGAGTAATGCTGATTAGCCTCTTTCCATTAAAGTTGATATGCACTGGAGACAGTTGCATGATTTGAATCTGGTTCCAATTAAATTAGTGCCAAAGTTTCTATATTGGATATAGAATAGTTCGTACCTTAAAAGATATTAAGGTACGGGGAGTTGTCCAGCTTATGCTTAAAACCAGACTCTGGATAACTCAGGGCACGTTTCTGTAATGGCTGTTTGTGGGTTGACACTGGCTATGACGAGGGTTGATATTCTACCATTTGGAAGATCAATAGTGATATTGTTCTTGACTCCCCACAGTTTTAGTAAAAATGGATTTTTTCAGAAAACAGTAGTGGGAGTATGGTAGAACTGGAAGTGATTCCAGAACCGCGAACGATTACGGAAAATTTAATAGGACCTATATATTCAATCAGGTTTGACATTCCAATAGCCACTCCGCAGATTTGATGGGTAACCTCAGACACCCGAGAGGTACTCCGGTAGCCTCAATGACGGTGACAGGGAGGTTCTTATCTACCTAGACTTGAGACTACTGTTGTTCCAGGATATGAGACCCGGTAGCAGGGTTGTCGTAGTCAGTGGGAGCAGCGGAATCATAGTGGGCAAGATGCTTATATCTATTTATAGACTTGAGCAGTTATAGCGGAGATAGATCATCTAATTTTGATGTGACAGTCATGGGTTTGACTTCAATCAGAATAGGGGATGGATCAGTTAAGAAGGTAGTAGGGTGTGATGTCATGGTATCTGGATGACATACACAGAGTAGGAAGTAAAATTCCTATACTACGATCGGTTGTACTATGGTCGTCACACAGTTGTTTCTCCAGACAGGATATGGATATAATATTTGACATTCTGGTTTCTAGATCTATGGTTTTAGATCTGGATTTGGGTAGTTTCCCAATGTGGGTACTTTGACAGAAATTCTGATTGTTTTTAGAATAGATGACTCCTAGCATGGTGGTGTACCTGCAGGTGATGGAGTCACCCTCTCTAAAGGTGTCGTATAGACTAAAGGGGAGAGGAATGTGCATGATTGACAAATCACTTGGTTAGGCAACTGAGTCAATCATGAGATGTCAAGTACCGCACCAAATGTTGTTTTTGCACTAGATGCAATAAGTTTGTATTAATCCAATCCTGGAGAAACATAAGGAAGCAGTTTTAGATCATAAGTACATGTTCTACGGATTTGATGACGGCAGCCTCCTTCGGGAGATGGTTATCATTCCAAGCTTCAAAGGTGACATGGATGACAGAGTGATTGTCAGAGTTATAGTTTTTCCCTCTGACGAAGAGGGACAGTATTATGGACAGGTGGTCCAAGAGGATACTGTGGGTGGCATGGTGCCAGATACTGATTAGGTTCAGTGATCGATACAGTCTAAGAAGTTTGGATTTGGAGTTCATTTATGAACTAGGTCCCATCAGATATCCAGACATATTCTAAGACAGGTATTACTCAATTCGGGAGATGGCTTTCTCCGCGAGCTTGAGATTAAGAGAGATATAGAAAGAAACTTCTAGGCGGATCCACTCACTAAGGCTATTTCTCGAACACAATAGTTTTACAAACGGGCTTTGTGAAACTGATTAGTAGAGGAGTTGGATGTTCGGTTTCACACGGGCTGTGAGTAGTCGACATTACAATAATTAGCCTTGAGTGCAAGTGGGAGATTGTTGGAGATAGTGCCCTCATAGTCAATTATTGGATCACAGGTACGTGATTGCAATGATTGCGGAGGACCTATACCGGTATGACAGTCTTACTCAAGATGATAGTATGCTATCTGGTTTGCCTTTATCAGTCGTGTACATGATCAGGTGACTGATTACATGTTACACTTTGATAGAGCCCTTAGGATCTTGCTTTACCACCAACAGTATGATGGCGATCATATACGTGAGAGTTGGGTGGTTTATACGCATATCCTTAATTGTGGTCCCTAGTCGTGGGAGTTTCGAGACAGGGCATCGATACTCCGGAGTAGACTAGTGTATACAGTCGAGACCCCGACGAGGGGCGGTGGCCGGTCTCACAAGCCACTGGTGTCAGTTGGATCACCTAAGATGTATACAGGTGCTCATTGGGTTATGAGTACACCAGACAGGACTTGCCGGGAATCTGCTAGTTAGTATTATATCTATCGTCAGATAGCAGTTCCCTGGTGACATGTGTACAGGTTAGTTCATCGACCTGAGGTCGTCATTTGTCTCGTGTGAGTTCCCACTGTGCTTTGATTTCTACCCTACCACGGCTCAAAGGAGTCGTACAAACAGGTAGCTTTTGGGTACAGTCCCGAGCCATATGGAGGCACGTCAGCGGATCGGCAGGGGATTCGTCTCTCCCGATATTGGGGGCGAGATCGTGCTGTGTCTAGGAGAGCCATTACACAAAGCCCACGGCCGTGGCAGGAGATTTACTGGTAGGTACTCCAGTAGTATCTCAGGGTGTTATTGGGCTACACTCCGACACGACTTATACTGCTCTTGGGGGTCTGACGTTACTAGCCCCCTAGGCAGATATGCGATACTCATAGACGAACGGACCGGACTGTATATACATTGTCACTGTTAGGCTCAGTAGGGTTTTCCGGATGAGTTCGCTCATCGGCATCCCTTGAGGTCAGTCCATGGGCAGCCGTTACGCATTGCTAGTGCCGCTGACGGTTTGTGGTTAAACCCACTGCCAGGGTACTGACGAGTCATTAGAGTCCCCCACAGACAGTTTCCCAAGTTCGGGCGAAACGTTGTAGAGGCCGTATGGTTTTATGCCAGGGTTCGGAAAATGCACGTGCGTTTACGCACGTGTTATTTTTCGGGCAGATAATACTGGTCGGCTTTGGTTTAAGCCGGATCCGAGTATTATATTGAGTAGGTATAATATCTTTGTCTCAGTTGCATTTGTATTCGGTCGTAATACAAATGCGGGTATATTTATACAGTTTCGGGGTTATCCTGAAAGTCGTTTCAAGATCACTTTTGGAAGTTGCCAGTTTCCAGTTTTCTATCAGCCGTCTTTTAACATTCGGTTAAAGACGGATTTATCTTTTCTTGGATGAGAGTGAGTCAAGCTTCTAGAAGGTTCTAGAATTTGGTGACAAGGATTATGACACATGCTTTGATTTCAACCATTTCTTGTTTTCCTTAAGATCTTTATGCTTGATATTTTCATGTGTTCACACATGATATTTTTCTTATGGTCACCCCCCCTCTCCTACGATCACCTCCCTCTTTGCTATAAGAGGCCGACCCCCTCTCTCTCCTCACACTCTCTCACTTGATGGTTTTTATTTGTGAAAAGATTATGATAGATTTTGGGGTGTATGGAATTTCACAGCTCAATTCATTCCATCACCCGATTCCCTCGTCAACTTCATTTACCGATCGTCCAAGGACTTGGATGAAGTGAGACAAAGTCATCTACTCATTCTCTACATCATTCTTGGTCGTCTCTTTTAGCAAACTTGACGATCGAGTTGCCTCAAGTCAGAGGCGGGAGCCCGTTTAAAGAATCGTCGATGTGGTGCCACCTCGACGAGGATATCAGAGATCGACGCGATCAGAGCAGCCGCAACGGAGCGTGGGATGATGGTTAAAGAACGAAGGACTCGGATCGTTCGGTATAACCTTTCTGCACTCTTTACAGTTTGTTAGTTTAGCAATAATGGCAGATCCGGGTTAAAGTATACGATAGCGCCAGTTAAAAGTTTTTTGTTCCGCATTTGGCTTCTGTAGACTGCCGGGGCGCTAGCGTTGACTTACAAAAACGATTATTCTTTTGGTGGTAACATGGACTCAAAATACAGATCTTTGTTAAACAACTATCTAACAATCCTAACAAGAGTTTTACCTACTCGGTTAGGGGTTATACCTTAACTTGAACTCCTTCTCTTGGTCTCCTTGTGGTGGTCGGATGGTTCTCTCCTCGTCGTCTCTTTGTGCCGAAGATGGATCCACCTGAAAGCTTCTACCTTTGGCTTCAACCTCAATCTTGAGAAAACTAGAACACTTGGTTTGCTAAACCTTTTGTACTAGGATGAGTAGAGGAGTGTGTTGGGTTTTATCTCTATGGTTCTTGCTTCTCAACACATGAGACAAGTGAACCATGAACTAGAGAGAGAGCAAGAGGAGGAGGGAGAGCTCAAGCATGAGAGAGAAAGGAAATGAAAGAATGAGCAAGACTTTTCTCACCCTTGCTCTCATAATCCAAAATCATGATAACAAGTAATAATAATTGAGTATTATGTGATGGTTGTTATCATATCAAATGGCAATATCATTTCTTGCATTAAATGCAATTTGTGAACAAAACAAGCAAGCTAAAGTCAATGCCAAGAAATGATAGCCATTGTCATGATGGTGGTCAACAAGTCCAACCTAGTCAACCGGTCAACAAAGTCAACAAGTCAACAAGGTCAACCCTTCAACCCAACCATGTCACAATAATACTTAATTAATATTATTGTTAATCATATTTTTTATTCTCATTAGGGTTTAGCAAAAGTCAACAGTCAACAACCCTAATGAGAATCCTCTGCCTCTGTCTCTCTGTCAACTGTGCATACACACCTGCATCCGCGTTCCGAGGAACACGAATACAAATGAGATAAAACCAATCCCAAAACGTACACTAGGATCTGGTTTACACCAAAGCCCGCTAGTGATAACTGCCCGGACACTAAACGTGCACAAGTGCACAGATGTGACCGAACCCTGTCGCAAAACCATGCTACCTCTACACTTTTGCCTAAAGGCGAATAGCTCTCTGTGTGGGACTCTAAAGACTCGACACTACGCTGACAGTGGGTTTAACCACAGACCACAAGTGGCACTAGCTGTGCGTAACGGCCCCCAGGTAGAGTCGATAAGAAGACGGACGAGGTGAAACCTATCTGAACTCCTACTGATCCTGAATGTGACCATCTGCATACAGTCCGGTCTGTTTGTCTGAGAATATCGCATGGCGGGCCTTGGGGGCGGTAAACGTCAGTCCCCTAATAGCGGTACAAGTCGTGTCGGAGTGTAGCCCAGAACACCCTGAGATAACACTGGAAACCTACCAGTATATCTCGCTTGCCCTGGCCAGGGACTTTGTGTAATGGCTCTCCTAGACACAGCGCGATATCAACCCCGAATACCGGGAGAGACGAATCCTGTCTAACCGTCACTGCCTCTAAGTGCTTCGGGACTGCACCCAACTACTACCTGTTTGCATGACTCCTTTTAGCCGTGGTAGGGTATGTTAGGTCCACGTTACCTCTCCCGGTTCTTTCGGGGTTGCGGAAATGGTAAATCAAAATTTTTCTAAACTTTGTAACATGGACCGTAAAAGCCGGATCTTTGCTAAACTAAACTAGCATACTTGCAAAGAAGAGTTAACTACTCGGCAAAGTGGTTATACCTCAACTTGAACTCCTTCACTTCTTGTTGTTGTTCTTCTTTGATGTTCTTCTCTTCTTGTTGTTCTTCTCATTGCTTGCTCAAAGGTTGATCCGGACTTCGGTCACCTCCGCGGCCTCCTTGAGTCGAAGAAGATCCACCTGAGAGATGTACACCGAGCTCCACCTCAAGCCGAGGTAACTAGGGCAAGGAGATTGCTAATCTAGAAGCCCTAGGTTGTGTAGAGAAGATGTATGGATGTGTTTGTCAAGTAGAATCCTTTTTCTCTCAACACATGAGATCAAAGGAGAAATCAAGAGGAGGAAGAAGAAGGAGATTTTCTAGCAACCATGGAGCTTCTCATTTCAAGAGAGAGAATGAGAATAAGCAAATGAAAAGCTTAACCAAGAGAAAAGCTAACCATGGTTGCAATAATGCAAAAACATCATGATTACTAATCACATCAAGATAAAGGTGATGGCTACAAATGACATGACCATTATCATAACAAAAGAAAAAGAAAACCAAAGAATACTTTAGATCTTCTAAGAAGATCCAAGTCAACTTTGGTCAAATGGTCAACAAAGTCAAGATGGTCAAATGGTCAATGTAATTAGCCATAACAAAATTATCAATGAAAGGATTAGTAAATAATGTCCCCGGCTCATAATGGTTTTGACCAAACGAACTGTCGAAACCCTAATGAGTCGGCCTCAAAATGGTTTTGACCGAATCAACTGTCAAAACCCTAATGAGCCTGCCACATAGCGGTTTTGGCCGAACCAACTGCCAAAACCCTAATGAGGCATCTCCTCCTTCATCGCTCCAGAAAACTGTGCATACACACCTGCATCCGTATTCCGTAGAATGCGGATGCACATAAGACAAAACAAATCCATCCGTGCAATACTAGGATCTGGCTTAAACCAAAGCCCACTAGTACTGCCTACCCGAACATCATACGCACACAAGTGTACGTAAGTGATCGCAGCCCTGCCGTAAAACCATACGGCCTCTACACGTTTCGCTCAGTGCAGGGAAACTCTCTGTGTGGGACTCTAAAGACTCGACACTACGCTGGCAGTGGGTTTAACCACAGACCGCAAGCGGCACTAGCTGTACGTAACGGTCCCCAGGTAGATGTCGATAAGAAGGCCGATGAGGTAAACCCATCCGAACTCCTACTGAGTCTGTATGTGACAATCTCCGTACAGTCCGGTCTGTTCGTCTGATACATCGCATGTCGGGCCTAGGGGGGCGGCAAGCGTCAGACCCCTAATACCGGTACAAGTCGTGTCAGAGTGAAGCCCAGAACACCCTGAGATAACACTGGAACCTACCAGTATATCTCGCTTGCCCTGGCCAGGGACTACTCGTGTAATGGCTCTCCTAGACACAGCGCGATGTCAACCCCAATACCGGGAGAAACGAATCCTGTCTAACCGTCACTGCCTCCAAGTGCTTCGGGACTGCTCCCAACTACTACCTGTTTGCACGACTCAGTAGAGCCGTGGTAGGGTAGTAATCAAAGAACAGTGGGAACACACTCGAGGCGAAGTGACAGTGTCAAGTCAGCGGACTAAGCTGTACTCATGTCACCTGGGAACTGATAACTGACGATAGGTATAATACCAACCATCAGTTCCCGACGAGTCCTGTCCAGTGTACTCGTAACCCAACGAGCACCCGCATACTATCTCAAGTACGACGTACCGACGGCTGTGGGACAGACCGTCTCCCGTGCTGGGATGAGAAGCGCATACGCTAGTCTACTCCGGAGTGTCGATGCCCTATCTCGATACTCCCACGACTAGGGACGTGTATAAGGATGTGCTTGTTGATTACCCAGCCCCCACGAGTGTGATCGCCATCACAATGCCGGTAATCAAGCAAAGATCCTAAGGGCTCTACTAATGCGTATAGGTGATATAATAAATAAACACACATGTACACATTAAAGCAGAGACAAACCAAGTAGCATACTACTATATTGAGCAAGATTGTCTGTACAACTGTGAATATCCCAAGCTTCCATCAAGTAATATACATACTAGTATGATACAGTAATGGCCTCTAGGGCATATACACTAACAATCTCCTACTTGCACTAAGGCCATGTACTGGCGTATCGAAGACCTATCATCTCGATCAGCCGCTCGAACTGAGTCTGGGGTAAAGCCTTTGTGAATGGGTCCGCAGTGTTGTCCTTTGTGTCCACTCTCCGCACCTCGATCTCCTGTCGATCAATGATCTCCCTGATCAGGTGATACCGCCTTAAGATGTGCCTGGACTTCTGATGGGACCTTGGTTCCTTCGCTAAAGCTATAGCCCCATTGTTATCGCAATACAGAGGTATTGGGTCAACAATGGACGGAACCACCTGAAGTTCACTAATGAACTTCTTTATCCAGACCGCCTCTTTTGCGGCATCGCTTGCAGCAATGTATTCAGCCTCCATCGTCGAGTCTGCGACGGTATCCTGCTTGGAACTCCTCCAACATACCGCCCCTCCGTTAAGGGTAAACACAAAACCCGAGACAGACTTGCTGTCATCTTTGTCACTCTAGAAGCTTGAATCGGTAAAGGACTCGACCCGGAGGTCTCCATTACCGTAAACCAGGAACATCTCCTTAGTCCTTCTCAGGTACTTGAGAATGTTCTTCACTGCTGTCCAGTGGTCCTCCCCTTGGTCTTACTTATACCGGCTTACCGCGCTCAACGCGTAAGCTACATCTGGTCTTGTACATAGCATCGCATACATTATAGATCCTACCGCCGAAGCGTAGGGTATAGTGCTCATGCGAACCCTCTCCTCGTCAGTCTTAGGAGACATCTTCTTGGAGAGGGTAATTCCGTGCAATGCGGGTATGTTACCGCGCTTGGAACCCTCCATACTAAATCTCTTTAGTACGGTCTCTATGTACCTGGACTGCGAAAGTCCCAATAGTCTCTTAGATCTATCTCTATAGATCTTGATCCCCAGAATGTACGAGGCATCTCCCAGGTCCTTCATGGAGAACCTTTGTGACAAAAATAGCTTGACCGATTGTAGCATAGGAACATCATTTCCTATCAAAAGAATGTCGTCCACGTACAAGACTAGGAATACGACAGTTCGTCCTACAATCTTCTTATATACACAGGGTTCATCTTCGTTCTTGATGAAATCAAATTCCTTGATTGCCTCATCAAAACAGATGTTCCAGCTCCGCGATGCCTGCTTTAATCCATAAATGGATTTAAGCAACTTGCACACCCTTCCGCTGCTCCCACTGTCTACGAAACCTTCTGGTTGATCCATGTAAACGCACTCTTCCAAACAACCGTTTAGGAAAGCCGTCTTAACATCCATCTGCCAGATTTCATAGTCATGGAAGGCAGCAATGGCAAGTAGGATCCGAATGGATTTGAGCATAGCCACTGGAGAAAAAGTCTCGTCATAGTCCAAACCAGGTCTTTGACGAAAACCTTTTGCAACGAGTCTAGCTTTATAGGTTTCCACCTGCCCATCTACACCAAGTTTCCTTTTGTAGATCCATTTGCATCCAACGGGTTTTACCCCAGGTGGAGCAATATCCAAGGTCCACACTTTATTGGCGTACATGGACTCCATTTCGGATTGCATTGCTTCTTGCCACTTATCAGAGTCCCTACTGATAATGGCCTGCCTGAAACTGGTAGGGTCATCTTCTTCCAAGATGCAATCCTCTCGATCCCCGTCTATGAGAAAACCGTAGTATCTCTCGGGCGGATGAGAAATCCTACCAGATCTGCGGAGTGGCTGAGGTTCGTTTGGGGTCATTGAATCTAGCGGTTCCTCCAAATTTTCAGTTACATTTTGTGGTCGCTGAATTTCTTCCAGTTCTACCGAACTCCCACTAGCTTCTTTTGCAAGAAACTCCCTTTCTAAGAAGGTAGCGTGGCGAGATACAAACACCTTCTGTTCCTCAGTGTGGTAGAACAGATATCCTAGTGAATCTTTAGGATATCCCACAAATTTACAGAGAACTGACCGTGCCTCCAACATGTCCGGTTTCTGTGTTTTCACATAGGCCGGACAACCCCATATCTTAAATCGCTTAAGATACGGATTTCTTCCATTCCATATTTCATATGGAGTCTTAGGCACTGATTTGGATGGAACATAGTTCAATAGGTACGCCGCTGTCTGAAGCGCATGTCCCCAAAATGAAAGAGGCAACTCACCACTACTCATCATGGAGCGAACCATATCCAATAGGGTACGATTCCTCCGCTCCGAAACACCGTTGTGCTGTGGTGTATAAGGAGGAGTAAGCTGAGAGAGAATACCATTCTCTTTTAAGTAATCTAGGAATTCCGTGCTTAAGTACTCCCCTCCCCTGTCAGACCGGAGGATCTTGATACTTTTGCCAATCTGGTTCTCTACTTCCTTTCTGAATTCCTTGAATTTCTCAAAAGCTTCAGATTTGTGTTTCATCAGATACACATATCCGAACCTAGAGAGATCGTCAGTGAATGTGATGAAGTACGAGAACCCACCCCTTGCATGTATAGACATCGGACCACACACATCACTGTGTATGAGTCCTAAGAGCTCTCTTGCTCTTTCTCCATGTCCGGTGAACGGAGATTTGGTCATCTTCCCTTTGAGACAAGACTGACAAGTTTCATAAGATGAAAACTCGAACGCATTCAAGAGTCCATCTTTATGCAACTTACTCAGTCTTTTCTCTCCGATATGACCAAGTCTACAATGCCACAAGTAGGATTCATTCGTATCTGAATTCTTCCTCTTGCGTGTGTTTTGTATATTGAGAACTGTATTCTGATTTAGAACGTAGTTACCATTACACAGTGTACCCTCTGCAACCAGCACCTTATCAAGGTAAATGTTCATGATATTCTTTTCAAGAACAAAGTTATATATATCTTTATCGAGTAAAGAAACTGATATGATGTTGCAAACCATGGAGGGTACATAGTAGCAATCGTTCAAAATCATAGTCTTGCCATTTGGCAATACTAGGTGATATTCACCGACGGCTGCCGCATTAACTTGTGCTCCGTTCGCTACTCTGAGCGACATATCACCCGGTGCAACTTCCCTACTTTTTCTCAGTCCCTGCAATAAATTACAGATATGAGATCCTGATCCGGTATCAAGTACCCAGGAGGTAGGGCTGACCGTAAAACAGTTCTCAATTACAAGAACACCTGAAGTAGATGCAAAACCATGCTTCTTCTTCGACTGGGTATCCTGGAAATCCATACTTTCCTCTTTCCCATTCTCATACTCATGACTGTTGTCACAAGTTAGAGCTGAACCAACTTTCCCCAGTCCCGAATAAGAATTCGGTTCGGTCAAGCGATACATTTTATTATCTTGATTAGGGCGTGAAAAGGTTGCTGCCTGGAGAGAGAGAAAAGAAACACTCAGCGTATGCTCTTGCAAGATTAGATTGGTTTATTAATTTATCTAACCAGGATGTCTCCCACTGTTTCCTCAAATTCTTCTTAAAACCTTTTTAAAAGAAGGACTAGCCGGGTTTTAATTCACGTCGCAATACTTGCTTAACCTTTCAGCCAGGCTAGTGTCGGTACTTCGAGGGAGGTTTTCCAACGCTTTCGTGAAGTTCCTTAATTAAAGAACCTCTTTTCCCTGGGGGCGTAACCCCGCTAACACCTTTCTAGACACCTACTAGGTTTATAGCATTGATCGTTAAGTGAAATAATCTCCCGAGAGTAAACCAACTCATCAGTGGGATCGGGATCCAACTGTCATTGTGTGATAACCTAGATGGAATCCACTCTAGTCACCACACTCCAGAAGGTATGCCAAATCTGCAAGTTTCAGTTCTTTTGAAACTCCCGATATGGTTTTTGCCCCTAGGACACAAGTGATCTTGACGGAGTCAACAAATCAAAGAGTCCTAGTCAAGTTCAACCTGTCATTATCTGGATTACATTAAACCCACCCGCATAACCCTTGACGGAGTCAACAAGGTTATACGACTGTCCTAATCAATCCCATATACCAATACAAACAAGCAGCACTTAGCTACCGTACACTACGCCTTGACGGAGTCAACAAACGCAGCACGAATACTAAGTGTTACTTGTAAGAAATGACGGAGGGCTACGACTGGGTTTTTGGCGAAAAACCCGTTAACGTAATGAACTTGATATCGTTGGAGGAACCTGGTAACCTTTTGAAAATATAGTGGCGAAAACTTTTGCTAAAGAGGTCACTCCCTGTGAAGGGATCTCGGCTCTTTCCTCGTCGAATGAGGTGCAGGATATTCCAAACTGAATACCTCGATGCAAAGCAAGAATAATCGACTATAGTGAAGTTATTACCCTGACGCAAACTTTTGTCCAAGGGGTCACTCCCGATGAAGGGATCTCGGCCCTTGCCTCGTCGACTGAGGTGCTGGGCATTCATAACTGAATACCTCGATGCAAAACAAAAATTTGAACGTCCTTGCAATAACAGCTTTTTGAAAAATTGTTCCAACAACGTCTTTTAGGTTTATTTTCTTGCATTAGTTCTTTTAATGCGTCCCATCATTTAAATCCTACCATTGCAGAAAACAACCAAAATATGACGTACGCTTATGCCATTCGCATTCGCCACGGGGCCCCGTCATCACCCGTTAGGTTACTTAACTAACGACAGAGCGGGGGCTGGGCTAGCGCGGCTGTAAAACATAAGCAACGCCTAAATAGTTATTATATATAACAGCAATGATAGCCAATCCAGATCACAGATGAACACTTTGGATATACTAGGAACCCGCGATTCGTTCGAGCCTGCAACGAAAAACGGATTACACGGTCGCGATGAATAGCCAAAACCTCACCCAAGACCCCTACGGGTGCGGCAAACTACCCGCCAAGTATCCGAAGCGAAGCAACCTCCCTCAATGCCATGAGTAGGCCACTCGGCACTTCGAGATACCCGGTAGTTTGTGCACCCCCTCCATGGGTCTATCCTAGGAGCAAAAACAGTAAAAAGAATTATACAATGACGGCTACAACCCCGACCCGGTTGTGCGGCCAAACAAATAATAATACATCAATTTACAAATTTATTACATGAATGAAAGAAAAAGAAACTCTCATCTTACATCCACCCCGGCTATTCATCCGCGACAATCCAACGAGTTCATATACACATTCCAACAACAACAATCACAGATCACAGATATGTATAACCCCGACTACTCGTCATATAGCGATTAGCCGACGTTCAATACATAAGAACATCACAGATATAACCTTTATAGTCAAAGTATATTGAAGTTCGGAAAAAAATACGGAATTATAGGCCCCCAAAAACAAATTTCTATTCTGGAAAATCTGGGCACATATAATATATCTGAAAAATCCTAAAACCATGTCAGAAACAAACTGCACCAAAAACGATGCAGTGACTCACCAAGTTGGCCGCGGTTCCGCGGCAATAGCTTGCTATTGCCGCGGAAACGCGGCGCATTGGTGGAGTCACCGTCTCGTTTTTGGTGGGTTTCTTATAAAAACCCTGAGATGATTTTTGGAATATAACAAATTTTGTTTTGACCAGAAAATTTTTTAACAGAAACTCAGATTTTTGTAACTTGGTTTTTTCAATTTTTCCGTTTCGAACTTCGATACACTTTACTACCAAGCTAGTTTATGTTTAGTTAGGCTCTGATACCACTGTTAGGTCCACGTTACCTCTCCCGGTTCTTTCGGGGTTGCGGAAACGGTAAATCAAAATTTTTCTAAACTTTGTAACATGGACCGTAAAAGCCTGATCTTTGCTAAACTAAACTAGCATACTTGCAAAGAAGAGTTAACTACTCGGCAAAGTGGTTATACCTCAACTTGAACTCCTTCACTTCTTGTTGTTGTTCTTCTTTGATGTTCTTCTCTTCTTGTTGTTCTTCTCATTGCTTGCTCAAAGGTTGATCCGGACTTCGGTCACCTCCGCGGCCTCCTTGAGTCGAAGACGATCCACCCGAGAGATGTACACCGAGCTCCACCTCAAGCCGAGGTAACTAGGGCAAGGAGATTGCTAATCTAGAAGCCCTAGGTTGTGTAGAGAAGATGTATGGATGTGTTTGTCAAGTAGAATCCTTTTTCTCTCAACACATGAGATCAAAGGAGAAATCAAGAGGAGGAAGAAGAAGGAGATTTTCTAGCAACCATGGAGCTTCTCATTTCAAGAGAGAGAATGAGAATAAGCAAATGAAAAGCTTAACCAAGAGAAAAGCTAACCATGGTTGCAATAATGCAAAAACATCATGATTACTAATCACATCAAGATAAAGGTGATGGCTACAAATGACATGACCATTATCATAACAAAAGAAAAAGAAAACCAAAGACTACTTTAGATCTTCTAAGAAGATCCAAGTCAACTTTGGTCAAATGGTCAACAAAGTCAAGATGGTCAAATGGTCAACGTAATTAGCCATAACAAAATTATCAATGAAAGGATTAGTAAATAATGTCCCCGGCTCATAATGGTTTTGACCAAACGAACTGTCGAAACCCTAATGAGTCGGCCTCAAAATGGTTTTGACCGAATCAACTGTCAAAACCCTAATGAGCCTGCCACATAGCGGTTTTGGCCGAACCAACTGCCAAAACCCTAATGAGGCATCTCCTCCTTCATCGCTCCAGAAAACTGTGCATACACACCTGCATCCGTATTCCGTAGAATGCGGATGCACAGAAGACAAAACAAATCCATCCGTGCAATACTAGGATCTGGCTTAAACCAAAGCCCACTAGTACTGCCTGCCCGAACATCATACGCACACAAGTGTACGTAAGTGATCGCAGCCCTGCCGTAAAACCATACGGCCTCTACACGTTTCGCTCAGTGCAGGGAAACTCTCTGTGTGGGACTCTAAAGACTCGACACTACGCTGGCAGTGGGTTTAACCACAGACCGCAAGCGGCACTAGCTGTACGTAACGGTCCCCAGGTAGATGTCGATAAGAAGGCCGATGAGGTAAACCCATCCGAACTCCTACTGAGTCTGTATGTGACAATCTCCGTACAGTCCGGTCTGTTCGTCTGATACATCGCATGTCGGGCCTAGGGGGCGGCAAGCGTCAGACCCCTAATAGCGGTACAAGTCGTGTCGGAGTGAAGCCCAGAACACCCTGAGATAACACTGGAACCTACCAGTATATCTCGCTTGCCCTGGTCAGGGACTACTCGTGTAATGGCTCTCCTAGACACAGCGCGATGTCAACCCCAATACCGGGAGAGACGAATCCTGTCTAACCGTCACTGCCTCCAAGTGCTTCGGGACTGCTCCCAACTACTACCTGTTTGCACGACTCAGTAGAGCCGTGGTAGGGTAGTAATCAAAGAACAGTGGGAACACACTCGAGGCGAAGTGACAGTGTCAAGTCAGCGGACTAAGCTGTACTCATGTCACCTGGGAACTGATAACTGACGATAGGTATAATACCAACCATCAGTTCCCGACGAGTCCTGTCCAGTGTACTCGTAACCCAACGAGCACCCGCATACTATCTCAAGTACGACGTACCGACGGCTGTGGGACAGACCGTCTCCCGTGCTGGGATGAGAAGCGCATACGCTAGTCTACTCCGGAGTGTCGATGCCCTATCTCGATACTCCCACGACTAGGGACGTGTATAAGGATGTGCTTGTAGATTACCCAGCCCCCACGAGTGTGATCGCCATCACAACGCCGGTAATCAAGCAAAGATCCTAAGGGCTCTACTAATGCGTATAGGTGATATAATAAATAAACACACATGTACACATTAAAGCAGAGACAAACCAAGTAGCATACTACTATATTGAGCAAGATTGTCTGTACAACTGTGAATATCCCAAGCTTCCATCAAGTAATATACATACTAGTATGATACAGTAATGGCCTCTAGGGCATATACACTAACAGGGTTGTAATCTAAGTACAGTGGGAACACACTTGAGGCGAAGTGACAGTGTCAAGTCAGCGGACAAAGCTGTACTCATGTCACCTGGGAACTGATAACTGACGATAGGTATAGTACCAACCAACAGTTCCCGACGAGTCCTGTCCAGTGTACTCGTAACCTAACGAGAACCAGCATACTATCTCAAGTACGACGTACTGACGGCTGTGGGACAGACCGTCTCCCAAGCTGGGATGAGAAGCGCATACGCTATTCTACTCCGGAGTATCGATGCCCTGTCTCGATAGTCCTACGACTAGGGACCTGCATAAGGATGTGCTTGTGGATTACCCAGCCCCCACGAGTGTGACTGCCATCACAACGCTGGTAATCAAGCAAAGATCCTAAGGGCTCCACTAATGTGTATAGGTGATATACTAAAATAAACACATGTACACATTAAAGTAGAAACAAACCAAGTAACATACTACTATTTTGAGCAAGATTGTCTATACAAGGTGAATATCCTAAGCTTCCATTAAGTAATATACAAACTAGTATGATACAGTAATGGCCTCTAGGGCATATACACTAACACAGACTTCGTCAGATTCCCCTTCGTTTGAGGGGTTTTTGATTGTGGGGACGCTCTTCCCTGCAGGCACAAGCCCCTGTAGTTAATTACGCTACCGCATCGCGGTAACCACTTTCTCCTTCTACAGATGGTCAATTCGTGTCGTGGGTGTTTGTTTTGTGTTTGGTTGCCCGTGGATTGTATACGGAGACTAATTTCTGTTGTCGCCCGTAGGGCGCGGATTAGACCAAATCCGTATCTTCTTAGATTTGGGTTTTGGTTTGGGTTTAAGGATACGTTAGTCTCATTTGAGACTAAGATCAACTTAAACGTTTGTTAAGGATACGCTGGTCTAATTTTAGACTAAGATCAACTTAACGGGATTGTTTAGATCCAACAAAGGAGCATTTGAACTCTATTGTTTAGTTTAGGGACATTGCGGTCGATTACCAGTTTAAGGACATGGTGGTCCAAGGTTAAGGACATCATAGTCCGTGGGTTTAAAGGGACCCCACAATCCAAGGTTAAGGACATCGTAGTCCATGAGTTTAAGGACCCCACAGTTCGTAGTTTAAGGACATCGTAGTCTATAAGGTTTAAGGACATCGTAGTCCATGAGTTTATGGACCCCACAGTCCGGTTTAGAGACATCATAGTCTATAAGGTTTAAGGACATCGTACTCCATGAGTTTAAGGACCCCACAGTCCGGTTTAGAGATATCGTAGTCTTTAAAGTTTAAGGACATCGTAGTACATGAGTTTAAGGACCCCACAGTCCGTAGTAATGTATGGTTGTCGGGACCCGTCACCTCTCTGAAGACGTTGAAGGATTACAACGACAGATATCATAGAAGTAAAGAGATGTACCCTCGAACCGGTGTGAATTGGTCGGAAGATCTGTAGTCCAATTTGGGACTAAGATCTGTTAAATATTCGTGAGCAGATGGGCTCAATTAAATATAAGTTTAGGACTTATGGCCAGAATTGGGCTAAGTCCAATAAGATTAAAATGTTTAACAATTTGTTATTCTGGGCTGTTGAGCCTTTATTTGGGCTTGGTCCTTTTAATAATGCAGAGCATCAGATCCTGACAATTTTTGTCTTGTAATGAATGCATAGCATTCGTTAGAACAATATGTGTTCTGACAGTGCGCCACGTGGCACGCCAGGCGCTTTGCGCCAATTAAAGAGCGTATTGCGCTTCTGCCAAGTAGCGCACACGAAAATGACACGTGTCGCGCTTAGAGCTAAGCGCCAGTTTATAAGCTCATTGCGCTTTCAATTTGTGAGCGTGTTGCGCTAGTTCAGTGGCGCATCAGTGAGTGACACGTGGCGCGCTTGGCGCTGAGCGCCAGCCCATGAGTGCAGTGCTCTGTTTCAAAAGCGTAAAGCGCAAGTTGTGTCTGTGGTTGACACGCGACATGTTTTGGCGCTGAGCGCCGGTCCAAGGAGCGCAAAGGCACAGTTCATGAGTGCAAGGCACTTTTCAGCAGCGCAAAGCACATTTGAGGAGCGCAAAGGCGCAATTCATGAGTGCAAAGCACTTTCCAGCAGCGCAAAGCGCATTTGATCAAATTTATGATCAGAGAACAAGTTTATGTTCTTTTTAATGGAGGCTTTGCCTCAAGATTCAAGAACAAAAGTTCTTATTTATAAAAAGGCGCTGCCTTTGTAGATCAATGATCTGTGAATGAAGTAAATACTTCTTTTGTTTTTATGATGAGATCTTTTGATCTCTTTTTTATCAAAGACCTTGGTCTTTTGTAGATCTATAAACTTTTTAAGAAGATTGTTCTTCTTTTCATGGGATAATTTCATCTCTGTGTTCAAGAATCATGTTCTTTACCTTGAAGAAGTGATCTTCTTTTGCTAAAAGCTTGCTTTTCTTTCTTTGAGTTTTTTCAAAGTTTGTAGGAGGGTTTCTCTATATCAGACTTGAAGTCTTGGGGCCTTTATATAGGGCCGGCTGATTTGTTGAATCAGTTAAAGAGATCTTTCTCTGATTGATTTGGGGGTGTTTCTCCGCCGTTGGATCATTGATCCTAGGGCTTCTGTTTTATAGAAGGCAATCTTCTTGTTTTTAACAAGATTGGAAAGATCTTTGCATAACAGAATTTTAATTCTGATTAATTAATAATTTATTGTTAGATCCTTTGATTTAACGGTGCGAAATTTTTAATTCCAGCGCTGGCGCACCTTGCGCGAGCGCACCTACGTTTGCCACGTGGCGCACAGCGCAGGGCGCAGCGCACCTTGCGCTAGCGCACCTACGTTTTGTAGGGTTGCTAGGCACACGCACAAGGGTCTACGAGGCATCATCCATGTCCGATTAAAAATTTAGCCGTGCCGAACAACCCAAAGCCGGATCTTTAAACTAGAGTTTCGGTGAAAATAAGCATGTTAAACATTTTAACACTAAGTGAGAGGGATTACAACCTTTGTAGATCTGGTCCTTCACTTCTTAAGCTCCGTGTTGAGGTCACATCGCTGCGATCATCGTGTTCCAGACTCTCGAGAGGCTCCACGAAGAGAAAGATACAAGCTTGCTTCCGATCTTCGATAACAAAGATGATCTACCTTGAAGCTTTATTAACACAAGCTCTCACTCACTAAATGAAGTGAACACTCTCATCTAAAGGGAAAGGGTAGATGTGGATGATGAAGTAGGATTTTCTCTCTCATTTGTTTTCTTATTCTCACTCATTTTTCATTACAAAATCAAAGTAAGAAAGATTTTCATGAAGAACTCAAGCAAGAAGAAGATGAATAATAATTAGAATCCTTTTGTGATGAATAATGAAAAGATGATAATGATGAATAATGCAACCATGGTTAACTAAACCTTTGTAGAGATTTAACTGGGCTATGGTTTGGGTTGGATTAAAGCATGAGTCACTTGAAAATATCTTTACAAAAACAAAAAGAAACCTTCTAGAAGGTTCATGAATGAACTAACCCAAATCAAACCCTAATCTTGTTTAATCTCGACTAATCATGTTGCATTAGTTATCATATCATGTTACAATATTATATATCACATATATAATATTTATTGTAACAAAAAAAAAATACAATTAACATATATTGCATATATATCAATGTATTAACCGAGTGAGAAAAAGAATCTTTTAGTAAGCTAATATTAGTTAATGTAATTTAATATATCATATATATTATTATACATTAAATTATCAAATCAACACTTGATCCGACAATCCACTATATCGCATATAACCGACTAATATCTCATTTACCGATTCATCGAATCAACACTTGATCCGATGACCCGGCTGATATCAAATATCGCGAGAATAGAATACAGTATCTCATATCGCATTATCCTCGGTCCCTCATATATCACATACGTGCTCCTACTCCATTTTTCCTGAGTCAAGAAACCTCTGTGTAGAACTCTAAAGAATCGTCAATACGCCGGCAGTAGGTGATGATCATATCAAACACCCACAAGATGCAAGCGGTCAGCTAAACGTAACAGCCACCCAGATATTGAGCGATCAGAAGATCAACATGAAAGCCTGTACATTCTCCTGCGAATCCAATCAGTAACACTCCCGTACAGTCCGGTCTCGTCGTCTGATATGTCGCATATCTCGCCTAGGGGTGGTATACGTCAGACCCCAGTAGCTTGATAAGTCGTGTCGATATGAGGTCTATAACAGTTCGAGAAACTACTGATAACACTTACCAGTAAATCTCAGCAACCCTGGCCACGGATTTCCAGTTATAGCCAATCGAACACAGCACAACATCAACTCCCTATACCGGGAGAGACGAATCCCCTCCTATCGCTCATTGCCACCATGTGATTCGGGACTGTACCCAAAAGCCACCTTTTTTCATGCCCTCTTGGACGTGGTATGATGGAAATCAAAGCACAGTGGGAATCACTCAAGACTCTATGACGATCTCGGGTCAACAGACTACTCTGTACCAGTGTCACCGGAGAACTGCCATCTGACGTGAGGTATAATACCATCTGAGAGTTCTTGACGAGTCCATCCAGTATACCCAGTCTCTACTGAGCACCCGTACACCATCCTTGATGTCAAACACCGATGGATATGGGATTATCCATCTCCCATCATATGGGTCAAGATGCGTATATGCTAGTTTACTCTGGTATATCGATGCCCTGTCTCGATACACCCTCGACTAGGAACAGTTATAGGATGTACTCGTCGACTACCGTGGCCCCACTAGTATGATCTCATCATAGTCCCAGTAGTCGAGTACATATCCTAAGGGCTTTATCAACATGTAATATAAAGACAATCAGAGTACAAGTTAAGATAAAGGGTAACCAGATAGCATAATATCATGTCGAGCAAGAAAGTCCTCCCTATATATGTCCAAGCATCCATTACAATATACATCGTATGTACAGTAATGGCCTCTAGGGCATACATATAACTAACACGTTTGACACGTGGCGCGCAGCGTGCGCTTGCGCACCTGTGTTTGACACATGGCGTGCAGCGCAGAGCGCTGGATCTGAAGCGTTGCTTCAACATAGGTGTCTTTTTACCTTCCTTTTAAGTCAAACTTGTATCCCCCAGAACTTTAATTCCCCAAGTCTTGGCAATAGTTCCACTGTGCACAATTTTTTTTCCTGTGCTTAGTCTTTATAATCTGAAGCAAAGCTTCTTTCTTTTCCCGCCTCCAAAGAGTCCTTTCAGTTATGGCTTGTAACCGTCCACATGCTCGTCGATAACCATGGGAAGTGCCCATCCAGGACATTGTTCCTCGTTTTGCAGCGCGCTTGGCGGATCCTTCTCTTACGGATGACCAATACGACACAACGCTGTACGAGCTCTTGACTCGTGTGGGGTCTCCTCTCCCTCCACACTCTATTTGGCTTTGGATGATCCTGGCGTCTATGCTCGCTGATATTCCTCCTCCTCCAGTAGAGATGTCCTCGGAAATGCTTGATGCTGCTGAAGACAAGATCGAGCGCTTCTTCGAGGCGCATTTGATCACTAAAGCCCTGAGGGATTGCTCTGTCCACTTGCTGAGCCAGATACGGGCTCATCGGGTCGTTATCTCCACTTTCTCAGGGGAGTGTGGCATTGATCGATGGATGGCTACTCCTCGAGAGGATCACCATTTTGACATGGTGGAGAAGACGGAGAGGGAACTGGATAGTCTCATTCTTAGATTTGCTAACCCCTGTCCTTTTGACCCCATGTTTGGTGATCTGTTTGCATTGTAATAATAAAAAGATTTCTAATCAAGTATTTTATTATCCGCTAAGTGCTCCTTTATTTTTAATTCTTTGTTATTTCTTTGTAAGGCTTTTGTGTGATGCATAATTTGATTTGCTATAATCAGGTGCGAGTAATTCTTGTAAAGGTGAAGCGCTTCTGGCGTTTAGCGCTCCTGGCACTTAGCGCTCTCGTTCTTTTCACGTGAGCGCCGTTTCAGAGTCTTTGACTCTTAGCACATTTGATATTAGCACTTTTCATGAAGCGTTGCTTCGCTTTCCAGAGCTTTGCTCTAATTGGGGGTATACAACGCAGAGCGCAGCGCAGCCTGCGCTAGCGCACCTGTGTTTGACACGTGGCACGCGGCGCGCCTAGCACTAGCGCACTCATGCTGCGCTGCCTAGGGCGCAACGCAGCCTGCGCTAGCGCACCCGTGTTTGCCATGTGGCACACCTAGCGCAGAGCGCTGGATCTGAAGCGTTCGCTTCATTTTAAATCTTGGAATTTGAACAGAGCTTTGCTCTGATTGGGGAAACACCGACGCCTCAGAAAGACGCTCCTCAACCAACAGGGCTGCGTCCACCACTGCTGCATAGGTGTCACAATGCTGAATGCTGATAGCGAGGAACAAATTGGTAAGCAGGCCTCGAACAAACCTCTTGACCCGCATCTCCTCCGTAGCCACCAAATACTGTGCATACACAAACAGCTCGGTAAACAGCACATCATACTCGGCCACCGTCATATCCTGAGTCTGGCGTAACGACTCGAATCTGCGCCCTCGAGCATTCCTGACGCTCAGTGGAAGAAAACGCACAAGAAACACCGTCACAAACTCAGCCCAGGTCACCGCACGACTACCCTAATCCAATCTGCATCATATGCATAAGCAGATAAATACTAGTTAGCTACCGCACACTACGCCTTGACGCAGGCCAACAAACGTAGCACGAATACTAAATAGGACTTATCTGAAATGACGGAGGGCTACGACAGGTTTTTCTGAAAACCTATTGCGTAATGAACTCGATATCGTTGTAGAATCAAATGATTTAAAAATGGAGTGCTTTTGAGGCTTTTCTAGTTTTGCTAAAGGAGTCACTCCCGGTGAAGGTATCGTCGGTCCTTTCCTCGTCGAATGAGGTGCGGGATATATCATATATATCACTGTGCAAAGCAAAAACTCTTAAAAGCAATCAAAATACAAACCGAGGGTGTAGCATCTGCCAGTTATTGCTAAAGGAGTCACTCCCGGTGAAGGGATCTCGGTCCTTTCCTTATCGAATAAGGTGCAGGATATATCATATATACCGCTGTGCAAAGCAAGAACTGTAGCTACCTGTTTTATTTTGAAATTCGATTCTACAACATCTTAGGTTTCTTTTATTTCATTAATCTCATTAATGAAGTCCCATCATTTAAGTACCTAAACATCACAGATAAATACGACGTACACTTATGCCATCCGCATTCACCTCGATGTCCCCTCGTGCACCGTTAGGTTAGGTAACTAACGGCAGAGCGGGGCAGGGCTAGCGCGGGTGTAAAACATAAGTAACGTCTATATAATATATCATATATACAATATACTGTATCTATCATAGAACATCACATGATCACATCACATATATCGCAGCAGAAGAATCATATGAAATATTGGATATACTAGGACGTCCGTGTTTTCAATACGAGCCAGTATAAAACACGGATTCCACGGTCGTGATGAATAGCCAAACCCACACCCCTATACCCCTACGAGAGCGACAAGCAACCCTACCAATTCTGGAGTTAGGAGACCCGGACTCGACTCCTCGAGTTGGTCTCCCACTGGACTCCAGAACCCGGTTACTTGTGCCCTCCTCCTTGGGTCTATCCTAGTGCGGAAAAGTAAATAATATACAAAAGGTGACAACTTCCGCAACCTGGAAGTGCCCCAATAAAAGAATATTACATACAAGTTTTTACATGAATGAAAATGAAAAACGCTCATCTCACATAAAAACCCGCCGGCTATTCAAACACGACGATCCAATATAACATATCCAACAACACATAACATCACATGTCATCAACGTAAGTAAATATGTCCATCCCAATTGTCGTTGACATATAGCAACGAAACCGGCGATATCACATATTACACTTACGGTCACAAAAAAGAAAGTGTAAAACTACAACAGTTGGAATCCGCAATCTGCATAGACATCGCATGCCTAATCAAATGAATTACTTAGATATCGCATGCCTAACAATTATAAACCCCGCATTTTAGTCTCAAAATCGAAAACTCTTTTCAATATCAAGTCGGGCAATTCAACAAGATTCCCGACATCCTGATCGAATGCTCGTCGCAAACTTCAGTAGGCGGCCGCACCCCCGACACCGTCGACGAAGTGCACCAAGGCGGAACACCGCTGCCGCGAGCACCCGAACGGATGCTTTCGGCGACGGGGTTCTCCTACAGTCACTTGGTCGGGGCTATGGGGTGAGGCTGTCTATTAAGTTTACCCGGCGAGTATCCGCGTACGCTACGTGATTGCGACGGACTTTTGATCACATCAAAATTCCGTGGCAACCGATCAAGTGAGACTAAACTGCTATGTTTATAACATTCATTTAGTTATCTCATAACTATTTGTGAATTAAACCCACCGTGGCCGGTCCCAAGTCCGGATGAGAAAGGGTGAGGGTTGTGGTAGGCTTGTGACAGCCAATGGAAAACTTTGTCACATTCTATGACAAGAACCATTACAAGAATATCGTTGGGGCGTCCCCTACTCAGCGACGCGCTACTTCGGATCCCGGGTGTAGTGTTAAATATGCAAGGGCTTGGTCGTCGTCCTGATACGGCGCGCTACATCGGACCCCGGGTGTAGTGACAAATAAGCAAGGGTCGTCGTCTATAGACGGCGCACTACATCGGACCCCGGGTGTAGTGACAAATAAGCAAGGGTCGTCGTCTAAAGACGGCGCGCTACATCGGACCCCGGGTGTAGTGACAAATAAGCAAGGGTCGTCGTCCAGAGACGGCGCGCTACATCGGACCCCGGGTGTAGTGACAAATAAGCAAGGGTTTCATAGGATCCGTCTAGATTCCTGGAACATAGGTTCCCTTACGGGTAGACTAATAGAATTAGTGGAGGTGATGATTAGGAGGAGAGTTGGTATTATCTGTTTGCAAGAAACTAAGTGGGTAGGTGAAAAGAGTAGAGTCATAGAGCCTTAGGGTTATAAGCTTTGGTATACGGGTAGAGATAAAAATCGTAATGGGGTAGGTATAATCATAGATAGACGGTTGCTTGAGGATGTAGTTGAGATTAGGAGAAAAGGTGATAGAATTTTACTGGTTAAGCTTATTCTAGGTGGAGAGATCTTTAATGTTATTAGTGCTTATGCACCACAGATAGGTCTTGATGACGCTAGTAAGCGTCTATTCTGGGAGGATTTAGACGAGGTGGTGCAAAGTATACCTAGTGGAGAGAAGTTATTTATTGGTGGTGATCTTAATGGACATGTAGGTACTAGTCGTAGTGGGTTTGATACTATCCATGGAGGTTTTGGTTTCGGACAAAGGAATGAAGTAGGTGACTCGATTCTAGATTTCGCTTTATCTTATGACTTGATCTTAGCAAACACCTGGTTTAAGAAAAGAGAGTCCCACCTTATCACTTTTAGGAGCGGATCAAATGCTAGTCAAATAGACTTTTTTCTGACGAGAAGAATAGATAGAGGTTGTTGTATCGACTGTAAGGTAGTGCCAGGTGAGAGTGTAACTACCCAACATAGACTTTTAGTTCTAGATTTTCGATTTAGAAGAGAACCTAGGAAGATTAGACGTAAGGTAGAGCCTAAAATTAAATGGTGGCGATTGAAAGAAGGTAATCAAAAGGCTTTTATAGATCGTGTAGTACAAGAAGCGGATTGGCAGTCGGAAGATGATCCAGACAAAACATGGAACAAAATGGCTAGTTGTATCAAGAAAGTAGCTAGAGATCTACTTGGTGAGTCGAGAGGTGGTGCTCCACCATCTAAGGACATATCATGGTGGAATGAAGATGTAAAGGCTGCTATTAAAATTAAAAGGGATTCTTATAAAGATTTGAAGAAAAGTAGAGATATGGAGAGATTTGAGAAGTACAAAATGGCTAAAAAGGAAGTTAAGAAAGCTGTTCGGGAAGCTAAATCTAAGGTCTAGAAGGAGGTGTACGAGAAATTAGACACTAAAGAGGCTGCAAATGATATATACCGGATTGCTCGAATGCGGAAAAGGAAGACTAGAGACTTATGTGCGGTGAAGTGTGTCAAAAATGAAAATCAGAAGGTTTTAGTTCGAGATGAGGATATCAAGGAAAGATGGAGAGATTATTTTGACAAATTGTTCAATGAGAGCTTTACTAAGAATTTGGATGGACTTGTCATTCAATCTCAAGATATAAATCATGATTTCATGCGTAAAATAAGACTTACTGAGGTTAAAGAAGCTTTGAACAGAATGGGTTTAAGAAAAGCGGTTGGTCCTGACGGGATTCCTATCGAGATTTGGAGATGCTTAGGCGAAATAGGCGTTAAATGGCTGACAGATCTGTTTAATAAGATTTGGCAGACAAAAAAGATGCCAAATGAATGGAGGAAAAGTATCCTTGTACCTATCTACAAGAATAAGGGTGACATTCAAAGTTGCTCAAACTACCGTGGAATAAAACTAATGTGTCACACCATGAAACTTTGGGAGAGGGTGATTGAACACAGGCTAAGGAAGGATATTAAGATAACAGAGAACCAATTTGGGTTCATGCCTGGACGATCGACGACAGAGGCGATTCATTTGCTACGTCAACTTGTCGAGCGCTTTCGAGAGAGGAGAAGAGATTTGCATATGATATTTATTGATTTAGAAAAAGCGTACGACAAGGTACCTAGAGAGGTATTATGGGGGACAATGATGAAAAAGGGGGTCCCCGTCAAGTATATTGACATAATCAAGGATATGTACGACGGAGTAGTGGCAAATGTCAGAACTTGCGGTGGCTTAACAAGTGATTTTCCGATTACTATTGGTTTACATCAAGGATCTGCATTAAGTCCTTTCCTGTTTACCATCGTGATGGATGAGCTTACTAGAACTATCCAAGATGAAGTCCCTTGGTGCATGCTATTCGCTGATGATATTGTTCTAGTAAATGAGACGAAAGCAGGGGTTAATGCCAAATTGGAATTATGGAGACAAACATTGGAATCTCGAGGATTCAGATTGAGCAGGTCCAAGACAGCATATATGCACTGCAAATTTAGTAGCCAGAGAAATCAAAACCATATTGGTATAACATTGGAAGGGCAAGAGATATCACCGAGCGACCAGTTTAGATATCTAGGTTCCATCATCCATAGGAATGGGGAGATCGATAGTGATGTTAATCAAAGGATCCAAGCTGGTTGGTTGAAATGGAGGAGTGCAACAGGGATTTTGTGTGATCGTAACATTCCGTTAAAATTGAAAGGGAAGTTTTATCGGAGCGCTATTCGGCCTGCCTTATTATATGGTACAGAATGCTGGGCTCCTAAGAAGCATCATACACAGAAGATGCACGTAGCGGAGATGCGCATGCTTCGTTGGATGTGCGGTAACACTAGAAAGACAAGGTACGAAATGAGGATATCCGTGCAAAAGTTAGTGTAGCACCCGTGGAGGAGAAGATGCGGGAAAACCGGCTTAGATGGTTTGGTCATGTGCGACGCAGACCTATGGAAGCACCGGTTCGACGAATAGATACTCTCGATATGGGTAATGGAAAAAGGGCAAAAGGGAGACCGAAGAAAACATGGATGGAGGTGATGCGAAATGATATGGTTGCCAAAGGACTCAATGAAAGTATATTGTTCGATAGAAGTGAGTGGAGACAGAGGATTCATGTGTTGGAACCGGCGTGATTGTCATGTTGGTTCATGTAGCCTACCCCTTATGCTTGGGATAAAAGGCTCAGTTGTTGTTGTTGTATAACTATTTGTGAATTCCAATTATTGTATCACATTTCGGATAAACAGAAAATGTTAAACTTTCCGATTGAACATTCGAACACCCAAGTTTTCCCGAAACAGCTCAACACATGAAATAAGTCTAACAACATTCAGTTCGTGCCTCAGTACCAACGGTCCAGCCGTAGAAGGGTCAAGCCAACGCCTCACATGTGGCACGCCGTACTGCCCCAAACCCGAAGGTTCAAAGGGCAGTTCAAGACGGTCACATAATCGAGTTAAGGTTTGTTGTCTTCTAGAGGGTCCATCGCGTTACTTGCACTACTTAGAACATCGTTAAACTACGGAAAAGTCCAACACTTGGAAATTTCCCGACAGGGGAAAAATTGGGTATTTATATCCGGTCGAACTTTTTAACATATTCTAAAATTTATCCGGAAAGCCACATAGACAAAATCTGATACCCCGATCGAAACACCGAATCCCCAAAACAACCCCAGAAAATTTAACTCTTGAATAAATTTTAAAAATACCCAGAGAACTCAGCACCTGAAACAATGAATTACTGTGCAAACAGTTAGGGCTGACGTCATACTTCTGCCGCGGAACCGCCGCATAAGCTAGGATTATGCCGCCGTTCCGCCGCCGATTGCACTGTTCATGGAATAAATTTTGCGACGTAATTCTTAGAATTCCCTGCTGCGTTTTCTGCATATTTTTAATTCTCAAAAAACCACAAATTTAGAAAATGTCCAGAGAGCATGGAAATTTTGGGGTTTCGGTTCGTTCGGACTTCAAACTCAGTCTAGACTTCGCCTAAAGCTCTAGCTAGGCTTTGATACCACTGTAGGGTTCCTAGGCACACACTAGAGGTCTCACAAGGCATCAACTATGCCCGTTTCAAAAATTACGGTGCCGAGAAACCCTAGACTAGATCGTTGGCTAGATGTTTAGGCGATAAAATGAAACTAGTTTACAGCTAAACTAAAAGAACGGATATACAACCTTTGTAGATCCGGTCCTCCACCTTCATAGCTCCGAAATGAAGTCTCCTCGCTGTCCAAGTCGAACCCCGGGCTCTAGCGTCGGCTTCATCGGAGAATGGACGGGCTAGGTCATCAACGACGATGCCGAAGATGATCTACGTCGAGGCATCACTAGATCAAGCTCCAACTTCACCAAGTCAAGAAACTTGTGAAGAAAACACACTCTACTACTTTGCAAGAGGTAGAGGATGAAGAAATAGGAAGTGGGTAGACTTTAGAATTGGATTTCTCACTCTAATTCATCAATCACCATTGATGGTCAAGCTTTTTCTTCTTGTGAAAAAGAAGAAGAAGATGAAGAAAGAATTATGATAAGTTATTAAAATTAAAAGGAAAAATGAATACTTATCATAATATTAACCTTAGTTTAGTGTAGAGAATGGACCATGGTTAGATATGATGGTTAGGGTTAAGCAAGAGACAAGAATGGTGGACTAGGTCAAAGTTTCATGAAGTTTCAACTAAACAACAAAACTAGAAACCATTCTTTTCTCATCTTTTCAAAATAAATAAATAAATAAGTAAGAAAAGAAAACCCTAATCATTAGTTTAACCATGGATTAATTCTTTACACTTAACCAAGTATACATGTATCATCAAACTTGATACAATCAAGTGCACAAAAGTATATCACATATACAACTTGCACAATTCAAGTGAGAAAATCCATTTAAAGTGAACCAATACTAGTTAATGCAAAGTAACATATCAAATATATAATTATGCATTAAATCATTAAATCAACACTTGATTCAATGATCCGGTCATGTCGCACACAACCGACTAGTATTCAATGTATCGGCTTATCGAATCAACGCTTGAATCGATAACTAGGTTATATCGCATACAACCATTCGATACATTCATCGCGAGAATGGAATACGGTATCACATACACGCATTATTCTCGGTCCCGCACATATCTCATATGCTCTCCTATTTCGTTTCGCTTGAGCCAGGAAACCTCTGTGTAGGACTCTAAAGACTCGTCAATACGCCGGCAGCAGATGATGATCATATCAAACACCCACAAGCCGCAAGCGGTCTGCTAAACGTAACGGCCACCCGGGTATTGAGCGATCAGAAGATCGACGAGCAAGCCCGCTCACACTCTAGTGAATCCAACCAGTAAAACTACCGTACAGTCCGGTCTGATCGTCTGATATGTCACATATCTTGCCTAGGGGTGGTAAACGTCAGACCCCAACAGCTCGATAAGTCGTGTCGATATGAGGCTCATAACGGGTCGAGAAACTACTGGTAACACTTACCAGCAATTCTCTAATCAGCCCTGGCCAGGGACTTCCTGTTATAGCCAATCGAACACAGTGCAACATCAACTCCCTATACCGGGAGAGACGAATCCCCTCCTATCGCTCATTGCCTCCATATGACTCGGGACTGTACCCAAAAACCACCGTTTTGCACGCCCTCTTGGACGTGGTAAGATGGAAATCAAAGCACAGTGGGAATCACACAAGACTCTATGATGATCTCGGGTCTTCAGACTACTCTCTACCAGTGTCACCAGAGAACTGCCATCTGACGTAAGGTATAATACCATCTGGCAGTTCTCGGCGAGTCCGTCCAGTGTACCCAGTCTCCACTGAGCACCCGTATATCATCTCTGATGTCAAACACCAATGGATATGGGATCATCCATCGCCCATCTGTATGGGTCGAGAAGGTATACGCTAGTCTACTCTGGTATATCGATACCCCGTCTCGATATACCCACGACTAGGGACTTTGAAGGATGTACTTATGGACTACCATGTCCCCACTAGTATGATCCGCATCATAGTCCAGATAGTCAAGTACACATCCTAAGGTCTTTACCAACATGTAACAGAGAGACAATCAGTATACACGTTAAGGTAAAGAGCAACCAGATAGCATACTATCTGTCGAGCAAGAAAGTCCTCCCTATATATGTCCCAGCATCCACTACAATATACATCCTATGTACAGTAATGGCCTCTAGGGCATACATATAACTAACAATCTCCCACTTGCACTAGGGCCATCTGTAGCAGTGGTTGTAGTATCTCATACTCAACCATCCCATAAAAGTCTCTCTCTGGGAATAGGCCTTCGTGAGTGGATCCGCCGTGTTATCCTCTGAGTCTACTCTCCTAACCTCGATCCCTTAAAGATCAACCATCTCCATGATCAGGTGATACTGTCTTAGATTATGTCTGGATCACTGATGGGACCTGCGTTCCTTGGGATAAGCCACAACGCCATTGTCACACAATGGTAGGAACTAAGTTCATCTCATGAACTAATATACACCCAAACATCCTCTTTGGTAGCATCTTAAGTAGCGATGTATCCAGCCTTTATCGTCTAGTATGCCACGGAACATACCGTCCCTTTACTGAGGGTAATGACAATGCCTGCGACTGACATTCAGTCGTCTTCATCACCCTGGAACACTTCCAGTGATTCTCCCCAGGATCGATTGATACCATCTCACTACAGCTAGTGAGTATCCTAATATCCATTTAGATCTATCTCATAGATCCAAAACCCAGGATTTAGTAGGTATCACTTTGATCCTATGTGGAGAATCATTGTGATAAGCGGAGATTGATCGAGCGTAGCATAGGAAACTCCATCCCTATCAAGAGTATGTCATCCACGTACTCTATGAGAATCGTCACCATACTCCCTACTACCTTTTTGTTTATACAAGGTTCATCTACCAATTTGATGATGTCAACTTCTTTGACTAATCCATCAAAACAGATGTTCCAACTCCGCGATGCCTGCTTTATCATATAAAGCATCTTACACACGTTTCCGCTGCTCCCACTATCTACGAAGCCCTCTGGCTGTGTACTTATAGACGCACTATTCTAAAACATCATTTAGAAAAGCAGTCATGGCACCCAACCGCCAGATATCGTAGTTATGGTATGTAGCTGTGGCAAGTAGGATCTGGATGGACTTAAGCATAGGCATTGAAAAGGTTTCATCATTATCCACGCCTGGTTAATGATGCAAACCTTTAACAAGTCTAGCTTTCAAAGTCTCAACTTTTCCATGTACACCAAGTAATCTTCTCAAGATTTACTTGCTCCTGATGGGGATTTAACCCTTCAGATATAGCAACTAAAGTCCATACTTTGTTGGTGTATAAGGATTCCATTTCAGATCACTAAGCATCCAGCCATTCTTACAGAGTCCCACTCTTGATGGCCAGCTCGAAACTAGTTGAGTCATCATCTCATGATGCAATCCTCGCTCCCACTGTCATAGAGAAACCGAAGTATCTCTCAGGTGGGTGAGGAACCCTACTAGATCGGCGGAGAGGGTGAGGTTCGTTGGAATCTACTGAATCCTTTGGTTCTACCAAGTCATCTGCTGTCATTTGTATAGCTGGAACCTTTCCAGTTGTACATAACAGACCTTGCCTCGAGCTTGTCCGGATTTTGCTTTTAGACATAGGCCGGAAAACCCCAAATCTTAACTAGCTTAAGACATGTGCTCTTCCCTTTCCATATCACATATGAAGTGGTAGGCAACTGATTTGATTTGAACCCTATTCAATAGGTATGCAACTTCATAAGTGCATAACTCCCAAAAGGAAACAGGTAACTCAGTAGTACTCATCATAGAGCACACCATATCAAATAGGGTGTATCTGCTCCGCCCCGATATACCATCGTGCTATGGTGTATTCGGAGGAGTAATTCTGAGAGAGAATCTCATTCTCCTTTAGAATAGTCCAGGAATTTCCGTGCTCAAGTATTCTCCTCCTTGATCTCATCAAAGGACATAATACTTATACCCGTATTGTGGTTCTCTACTTCTAACTTATATTCTGTGAATATCTTAAAAGGTTCGGACTTGTGTTTCAACAGGAACATAGGTCTGAATCTCGAAAGATCATCAGAGAATGTAATGAAGTATAAAGAACCGGTCTTGGTATGTGTAGACAGGGGACTTACATACATCAACATGTATCATCCCAATAGTTCACTAACTCTTTCTCTGTTTCCAATAAACAGAGCTATGGTCATTTTAACTTTGTGACATGACTGGCGAGTTTCACAAGATGTAAATTCAAACTGATTTAAATATGCATCTAAATGTAACTCCAGCTAGTCGGGTCGCATTGATATGACCTAGTCTACAATACCTCAAGAAGGATCCGTTCATTTCTGAACTCTTCCTCTTGTGTGTGTTCTGTATACTAAGAACTGTAGTTTGATTTAGAACATCAATGCTTTTAGATAACGTGCCTGAACCGATCAACTTTTGATATAGGAAATGTTCAAAACATTATCCAACAATACAAAATTTTATCGTTTCTTTACTAATAAAGAGACAGATATGATTTTGTATATCAAGTTCGGTATCTAATAACATTCGTTCAGAATCAATGTATTACAATACAGGGTGACAGTGACCAACAGACTTGGCTGCAACACTTGCCCCGTTTTCTGCCTCATGAAACTTATCACCCGTTCTCAGTTTTTCTACCCTTTTGTAGCCCTATGTAACAGATTACATATCTGGGATCCTGATCTGGTATCATATACCCAGGATTCTGAGGATACTGAGAAACAGTTCTTTATAATGAACACACCCGAAGATGATGCATCAGCATGCACTCTCTTCGTTTGGGCGGCATGGGAATCTTGGTATTCCCCTTATTTCCTGCTCTGTCTTATATCAATTATAAGTTGGAGCGGGACCAACGTTCCCCAGCTCAGTATAACAAGCGGGTTCGGTCAATATTCCGTATTATTATCTTGATTAAGGCGTGATATGGTTGCTACCTGGAGAGAGAGAGAAGAAAACACTCAGCGTGCGCTCTTGCAAGAATAGATTGGTTTTTATTTTATCTAATCAGGATGGCTCCCACTGCTTTTTATCAAATCTTTCTTCAAACCCTAAAAGGAAAGACCAGCCGGGATTAATTACACACTACAAGTTCGCCAATCTTTCAGCCAGGCCAGTGTCGGTACTTTGAGGGACGTCCCCCGTGCTTTCGCACGAACCTAATTAATGTAAACCTCGTTTTCCCAGAGGCGTAACCCCGTTGACACCTTTCTAGACACCTACTTGATCGGCTAATTGTAATGTGTAAAACTCTCCCAGGAGTAACTCTTACTCGCAGCGGGTATCGGGATCCAACTATCTCATAGAAGGTATGGAATCTCATTGCAAATTTCAACACTTGAAATTCCCGATAATATTTTGCCCCTAGCGTCCTATGACCTTGACGCAGGCCAACAAACCATAGTCCGCTAGTCAAGTTCAACCCGTCATTTCCTGATTGAATTAAACCCACCCGCACGACCCTTGACGCAGGCCAACAAAGTCGCACGACTACCCTAATCCAATCTGCATCATATGCATAAGCAGATAAATACTAGTTAGCTACCGCACACTACGCCTTGACGCAGGCCAACAAACGTAGCACGAATACTAAATAGGACTTATCTGAAATGACGGAGGGCTACAACAGGTTTTTCTGAAAACCTATTGCGTAATGAACTCGATATCGTTGTAGAATCAAATGATTTAAAAATGGAGTGCTTTTGAGGCTTTTCTAGTTTTGCTAAAGGAGTCACTCCCGGTGAAGGGATCGTCGGTCCTTTCCTCGTCGAATGAGGTGCGGGATATATCATATATATCACTGTGCAAAGCAAAAACTCTTAAAAGCAATCAAAAGACAAACCGAGGGTGTAGCATCTGCCAGTTATTGCTAAAGGAGTCACTCCCGGTGAAGGGATCTCGGTCCTTTCCTTATCGAATAAGGTGCAGGATATATCATATATACCGCTGTGCAAAGCAAGAACTGTAGCTACCTGTTTTATTTTGAAATTCGATTCTACAACATCTTAGGTTTCTTTTATTTCATTAATCTCATTAATGAAGTCCCATCATTTAAGTACCTAAACATCACAGATAAATACGACGTACACTTATGCCATCCGCATTCGCCTCGATGTCCCCTCGTGCACCGTTAGGTTAGGTAACTAACGGCAGAGCGGGGCAGGGCTAGCGCGGGTGTAAAACATAAGTAACGTCTATATAATATATCATATATACTATATACTGTATCTATCATAGAACATCACATGATCACATCACATATATCGCAGCAGAAGAATCATATGAAATATTGGATATACTAGGACGTCCGTGTTTTCAATACGAGCCAGTATAAAACACGGATTCTACGGTCGTGATGAATAGCCAAACCCACACCCCTAGACCCCTACGAGAGCGGCAACCAACCCTACCAATTCTGGAGTTAGGAGACCCGGACTCGACTCCTCGAGTTGGTCTCCCACTGGACTCCAGAACCCGGTTACTTGTGCCCTCCTCCTTGGGTCTATCCTAGTGCGGAAAAGTAAATAATATACAAAAGGTGACAACTTCCGCAACCTGGAAGTGCCCCAATAAAAGAATATTACATACAAGTTTTTACATGAATGAAAATGAAAAACGCTCATCTCACATAAAAACCCGCCGGCTATTCAAACACGACGATCCAATATAACATATCCAGCAACACATAACATCACATGTCATCAACGTAAGTAAATATGTCCATCCCAATTGTCGTTGACATATAGCAACGAAACCGGCGATATCACATATTACACTTACGGTCACAGAAAAGAAAGTGTAAAACTACAACAGTTGGAATCCGCAATCTGCATAGACATCGCATGCCTAATCAAATGAATTACTTAGACATCGCATGCCTAACAATTATAAACCCCGCATTTTAGTCTCAAAATCGAAAAATCTTTTCAATATCAAGTCGGGCAATTCAATAAGATTCCCGACATCCTGATCGAATGCTCGTCGCAAACTTCAGTAGGCGGCCGCACCCCCGACACCGTCGACGAAGTGCACCAAGGCGGAACACCGCTGCCGCGAGCACCCGAACGGATGCTTTCGGCGACGGGGTTCTCCTACAGTCACTTGGTCGGGGCTATGGGGTGAGGCTGTCTATTAAGTTTACCCGGCGAGTATCCGCGTACGCTACGTGATTGCGACGGACTTTTGATCACATCAAAATTCCGTGGCAACCGATCAAGTGAGACTAAACTGCTATGTTTATAACATTCATTTAGTTATCTCATAACTATTTGTGAATTCCAATTATTGCATCACATTCCGGATAAACAGAAAATGTTAAACTTTCCGATTGAACATTCGAACACCCAAGTTTTCCCGAAACAGCTCAACACATGAAATAAGTCTAACAACATTCAGTTCGTGCCTCAGTACCAACGGTCCAGCCGTAGAAGGGTCAAGCCAACGCCTCACATGTGGCACGCCGTACTGCCCCAAACCCGAAGGTTCAAAGGGCAGTTCAAGACGGTCACATAATCGAGTTAAGGTTTGTTGTCTTCTAGAGGGTCCATCGCGTTACTTGCACTACTTAGAACGTCGTTAAACTACGGAAAAGTCCAACACTTGGAAATTTCCCGACAGGGGAAAAATTGGGTATTTATATCCGGTCGAACTTTTTAACATATTCTAAAATTTATCCGGAAAGCCACATAGACAAAATCTGATACCCCGATCGAAACACCGAATCCCCAAAACAACCCTAGAAAATTTAACTCTTGAATAAATTTTAAAAATACCCAGAGAACTCAGCACCTGAAACAATGAATTACTGTGCAAACAGTTAGGGCTGACGTCATACTTCTGCCGCGGAACCGCCGCATAAGCTAGGATTATGCCGCGGTTCCGCCGCCGATTGCACTGTTCATGGAATAAATTTTGCGACGTAATTCTTAGAATTCCCTGCTGCGTTTTCTGCATATTTTTAATTCTCAAAAAACCACAATCTTAGAAAATGTCCAGAGAGCATGGAAATTTTGGGGTTTCGGTTCGTTCGGACTTCAAACTCCGTCTAGACTTCTCCTAAGGCTCTAGCTAGGCTCTGATACCACTGTAGGGTTCCTAGGCACACACTAGAGGTATCACAAGGCATCAACCATGCCCGTTTCAAAAATTACGGTGCCGAGAAACCCTAGACTAGATCGTTGGCTAGATGTTTAGGCGATAAAATGAAACTAGTTTACAGCTAAACTAAAAGAACGGATATACAACCTTTGTAGATTCGGTCCTCCACCTTCATAGCTCCGAAATGAAGTCTCCTCGCTGTCCAAGTCGAACCCCGGGCTCTAGCGTCGGCTTCATCGGAGAATGGACGGGCTAGGTCATCAACGACGATGCCGAAGATGATCTACGTCGAGGCATCACTAGATCAAGCTCCAACTTCACCAAGTCAAGAAACTTGTGAAGAAAACACACTCTACTACTTTGCAAGAGGTAGAGGATGAAGAAATAGGAAGTGGGTAGACTTTAGAATTGGATTTCTCACTCTAATTCATCAATCACCATTGATGGTCAAGCTTTTTCTTCTTGTGAAAAAGAAGAAGAAGAAGATGAAGAAAGAATTATGATAAGTTATTAAAATTAAAAGGAAAAATGAATACTTATCATAATATTAACCTTAGTTTAGTGTAGAGAATGGACCATGGTTAGATATGATGGTTAGGGTTAAGCAAGAGACAAGAATGGTGGACTAGGTCAAAGTTTCATGAAGTTTCAACTAAACAACAAAACTAGCAACCATTCTTTTCTCATCTTTTCAAAATAAATAAATAAATAAGTAAGAAAAGAAAACCCTAATCATTAGTTTAGCCATGGATTAATTCTTTACACTTAACCAAGTATACATGTATCATCAAACTTGATACAATCAAGTGCACAAAAGTATATCACATATACAACTTGCACAATTCAAGTGAGAAAATCCATTTAAAGTGAACCAATACTAGTTAATGCAAAGTAACATATCAAATATATAATTATGCATTAAATCATTAAATCAAAACTTGATTCAATGATCCGGTCATGTCGCACACAACCGACTAGTATTCAATGTATCGGCTTATCGAATCAACGCTTGAATCGATAACTAGGTTATATCGCATACAACCATTCGATACATTCATCGCGAGAATGGAATACAGTATCACATACATGCATTATTCTCGGTCCCGCACATATCTCATATGCGCTCCTATTTCGTTTCGCTTGAGCCAGGAAACCTCTGTGTAAGACTCTAAAGACTCGTCAATACGCCGGCAGCAGATGATGATCATATCAAACACCCACAAGCCGCAAGCGGTCTGCTAAACGTAACGGCCACCCGGGTATTGAGCGATCAGAAGATCGACGAGCAAGCCCGCTCACACTCCAGTGAATCCAACCAGTAACACTACCGTACAGTCTGGTCTGATCGTCTGATATGTCGCATATCTTGCCTAGGGGTGGTAAACGTCAGACCCCAATAGCTCGATAAGTCGTGTCGATATGAGGCTCATAACGGGTCGAGAAACTACTGGAAACACTTACCAGCAATTCTCTGATCAGCCCTGGCCAGGGACTTCCTGTTATAGCCAATCGAACACGGTGCAACATCAACTCCCTATACCGGGAGAGACGAATCCTCTCCTATCGCTCATTGCCTCCATATGACTCGGGACAGTACCCAAAAACCACCGTTTTGCATGCCCTCTTGGACGCGGTAAGAAGGAAATCAAAGCACAGTGGGAATCACACAAGACTCTATGACGATCTCGGGTCTTCAGACTACTCTCTACCAGTGTCACCAGAGAACTGCCATCTGACGTAAGGTATAATATCATCTGGGAGTTCTCGGCGAGTCCGTCCAGTGTACCCAGTCTCCACTGAGCACCCGTATATCATCTCTGATGTCAAACACCAATGGATATGGGATCATCCATCGCCCATCTGTATGGGTCGAGAAGGTATACGCTAGTCTACTCTGGTATATCGATGCCCCGTCTCGATATACCCATGACTAGGGACTTTGAAGGATGTACTTATGGACTACCATGTCCCCACTAGTATGATCCGCATCATAGTCCAGATAGTCAAGTACACATACTAAGGGCTTTACCAACATGTAACAGAGAGACAATCAGTATACACGTTAAGGTAAAGAGCAACCAGATAGCATACTATCATGTCGAGCAAGAAAGTCCTCCCTATATATGTCCCAGCATCCACTACAATATACATCCTATGTACAGTAATGGCCTCTAGGGAATACATATAACTAACAATATGGTCTGTCGAAGGTGGAACAATCTGCTCCTGCACAACGGGCGTACCGCTCTTGTCAGTCTTCATCTCAGACGAGTCAACTCTGACCTCGACCCTTGCGACCGCTCTCTGCGCCCTCATAGTCTTCGGCGATATAAAGGATGGGAATGGAAACAGGATTCGATAAGGACACAGAAATCGGATCACAAGGATATATATAATCATGGAAGGAATTTCAAGTAATAAGGCCTAAGGTCACTTAGGCGGAGCACCGTGTCGTAAGTATGCTGCGGAACATACACACGCTACGTTACTCTGCTTAAACTACCTACTCCATCATACCAAGGTCATGCTATACTTCAAAAGGTAAAACCTAGCGCTCTGATACCAACTTTGTCACGACCCAAATTTTGACCACATGACCGGCACTTAAACTACGTAACGTCAACAGGTGTAACACAGTTAAGTAAGCCGAGAAACCCAGCAATCTAAACCATTACAAGAAGGAAAAGATAGAACACATTTAAAAGCTTGATGCAAAGCTTTAAAACTTAAGTTTGTTTTCAAAAAAATTTCGGCGGTACCTCCTTTGTAAAAACTCGCCCCGAAACGGGTACAAACTTAAGATAAAAGTAAAGCATCCCCAACGGGAGAAAATCTCGCCCAACGGCGGAAACAACCTCCACAACATATATACGACGCCGTAGCGAAGAAAAGAGATAATCCACATATAAAAAGCCGGCTCATACAAGCACGACAACCAGAGTCATAAGAATATACAACATCGATCCTCACAACTCGTCTCTAAGTCAATACATGAAGATGGTAGATGGAGAGTATGTTCACACCATAATATTGTATTATTATATTCCCCATTCTTATTCGTTTTATAAATAAACAGGTGCTTTTGACGCATGTCTGCTACATATTACAGGTTACAGGTTCTTGGATCTAAAACAGTGAAAAAGACAAAAGACGACACAAAAAGGGACTTTGACCAACAAATAGAAGGATCTTAATCAAGCCTACACAAAAGATCAGTACAAGGCAACGCAAGGTCCAAGATTACAAAGCAAACGGTTAAAAGTCTACTGCAATCGTTCGCTGGAGATCTGGAAGAAATAGAGAAGCCAAATTGAATAAAGATCCAAAGAAATAAAAAGCCCAAGAAGCCCAGAATCAGTTCCAAAATTTCTAGACATAAAATTTTACCAAAGCTTGGAGTCTACTTTGACTAGGTCTTCCTAAGGATATTTTGGTAAATGCAGACATGCGAATCAATTGTAACCTAGGGTTTCTATGTCTTATAAATAGAAGCCCAAATCATTGTATTCTTTTCATGCCTCCCTTCATTAATAAATTTTAGAATTCTTTTGGAGAGCATCGGTGCCTCTTTTCAATTCATGAATCCAGATCTGACAACCCTGTGTTGATGTTTGGAGAGAGCCATCTGTAAGTAGTTTTATTTAATTGCTCTAGTTTAGATTTTAATTCCTTGCCTTAGATGTTAGCTTTGGGAAAGGCTTTTGAGAGATGATATCTCTCATCCCTTTCTTACCCATCACATAGAATCTATAGGACTCCATGCATACACGCACACACCGTGCCCTACGGCACCCTATCCCTCGAGGTAGCGGTGATACCGTAGTATAAATTCCCGGTTGCGCACGTTTTCCATGGAGGTTTGGGTAAGGATCTCTAAAGGAAGGACAGGAACCTAGAGGAAGGAACACCTTCCCGAATGGATCTAATCCCCTTTATTGATAATTACCATAACTCCTCTTAGATCCTAATCTGGGTATAGAAAGCGTTGTGATTTATTTATATTTCCAAACCATTTCTAAACCTAACCATAGCAAGATTTAGATCTAGATAATTTTAGTATAGATAGATTTAGTTTTTAGATTTAACAATCAATCCGAACACCCTTCGGAATTAACTCGTAAGCGCGACTAGTAGATTCACAACATTCCTGTGGACCGACCCGTACTCACCGGCTAGCTACCAAGCGACGCTGATTGATGTGAAAAAGTGTTTTTTGTAGAATAACCGCAATCAATAACGGTGTCGCGTGTAGCTAGACCGGGATGAGTACGGGTCATCCTCTGGGAAACGTGGAACCTTTTACTCTTACTTTAGATGTGTTGAGAAAGGAGGAGGAAATAAGAATGTTGATGAATGGTTTCTAGATCTATGTTATGCACTAATGCAGAATATAGATCTAGATTATTTATGGATGTAGTTAATATAATAAGGGGGCTTGTAGGGTTCGTTAGGATTTAGTTGTCATGGACGATTAATTAAAAGTTAACCTTTTTATCCTTTAATAGATTTAAAACTAGAACGACGGTGATGCGTGTAGATTAGGGTTTCTGGAGGGAAAAGGAATCCCACTCTTAACCATTATCTCGACACGGAACTCCGTTCATATCTAGCCTTTACCAAAACAATCATTAATCTAATCTCTAATCGCGGTCGGAACTAACAAAGAATTGTTAGCTCGCCCGATTAGGATATTAATGATTCTTTTGATAAAGTTCATAAACTTTATAGGACTTAAAAAGGGTTTAGGGATGTTCATCATCCATTAGCCTACCCTAATCCTACGAACCCCAACAAGCGGAGAATTACTCGTGCATGTTGGGAAAAGAAGATGAAAAGACAGAGAGGGAAAACATAATGTAAAATGCAAAAGAATTAAATAAAACAACTGCCTTTATTAATCAACTTGAACAATCTACACTTTATTCCTTAGAAAATAATTACAAAAACTTGGTTTGCTTCTCGAACTCTTCCGAAGGAGGTAGATGAACAGTTGATGATCAGCCTGGATGCGTGAGCCATCTTGGACTTCGTGATCTCTTCGGCTTGATGCCTTCTAACTTTAGCCCTTGGTCCTTTATATAGCCCTCAAAGAAGAAAAACTAGTTACCATATATGGTGACTTCATAATATGGTGACTTTCCATGCCTGGATTCTGAGTCCCTGTCAGTATTGATTTTATGATTTTGGCAGATTTTTGATCCTGACATCTTGAACATCTTGATCTCTTGACCTGAGCTAAATCTTGCACAATATCTCTATGAATAATATTAGTTTATTTATTAAATTAGAGAGAGTGTCTTAATCACTATATATGGTAATAAATCTTTAAGAAACTTGATTAAGAATATTTAATATGCTATGCATCTTTTAATTACTAAAATATTATGCATATATTTTGAAATATTATTCTAACCATTTGTATGATATTATATCTTTTAAGAATTATGGTTAGAATATTTGATATGATATGCATATTTTCAATTACCAGAATATTATATAAATATAAAATGCCTATATTTTCCTTCATAATATTAATTATAATATATAAACATATGGTAAATAGTATTTAGCAGATAAATCCCAATATGTTTAATATTTATAATAAACACCTTTTATTATTTAAGAAATGTAAGGAAAATACTTATACCAAAGTGCAATATTTTCAACTGAACAAATACCCCCAAACTTATCTTTGATCGTCCCGAGCAAACTAGTTATTCAAGAGAAAGAGAAAAAGAAAAAGAAAAACCTAAATAACACACTTTCGTAGGCAAACACGATTGTACTGAGCACGTGCAACAAGCCGTTAAACCTCTAGGTGTCCCTAGTAGGAGGAGTGTTGTCTCCTGAGGGTTTTCAGCGGATTACACCCACAAAATCCTATAATAAAAGAGAGATGGTAAATTTACATATAAAGATAAGAACCATAAAAGAAATACTTTGAAAATTTAGAGTTTCCAACTATACTAGCTTTTCAGTTGTCATGAGCCCTATCTTAATAGTCATGAAAAAATGTTAGAAATCATATCATCCCTCAATAAAACATCGTCTTTATTTTTCATTCCTACCTTTCTTCCAAACATCGATCATATAACCCTACGTGTGTGTAATGGACATCCCTACACTCGGAGAATTCAATTCAAGCTATCATACTCTTGTCCATCTACCTCAGTACTTTTTAATTTGATGAATATTTAAGGATTTGCTCACACATTTTCATGCGACCGTTAATACTTCTTGAGGTACAGACCGACCGATTACTCATGTGCTTGCTGATTAGGTGATAATATTTTCCTCGTCTTGCACCACCTAAGGCTTAGCAGTGACTCCCAAACCAGTTGGTCTAAGGCACTAGGTGATGAAGCACCCTCGCTATATTTTTTTATTGCTGCCTTAGCGATAACAAAACCAGTGTTCATTTTTCTTTTCACCATTTTTATATTTTCTTCATTTTTTTCATTTCCTTCATACTTTGGCTTTTAGACAAGAGCATTTTAAGGTATCCTCTACTATCCCGAGTTTCAAGACGTGTGTAAGTGCATATAGTAGGGTATCACCATTCAAATGTTTGGCTTCCAGAATAGAAACTATTTTTCAGACTTATTTTTATCCTCAGATTAGTGACTTCCTTCATCTTACTAACCCTTGGGACAACAGCTCATAACTACTTATTACTAGTTCGTTTAAGAAAACTTCTAATTTTCTTGGTTTTCTTAAACTATTCCTATCTTTTGGATGTAATTTTTCACTTTCTACTCTTTTGTTATAAATTTTTTTTTAAAAATTTTTGAAAATGTTGTGCTTATGCAAAATATGAAGCAAGTTGATGTGTAAATAAGCACAAACCTCCCCCAAACCTGTTTACAGTAGTGTCCTCACTGATGTCATCCGTTAAGCTCAAAAACCTGTAGACTTGGGAGGAAATTATTAATAGGGGCAAGAATATATGAAAGTGAAAATCCTCCCCCAAACTTATTTTTGGCTCACAATTTTGTAAAAATCATTTTCTTTCAAGAGCCATAATATACAACCCCCCAAACTTGAGTTAAACAATTTTAATCTTTTAAAATCATACGAGGGGGTCAAGGTTATTGGTCAATGCCAAGCTTTGCAAAGACCGAAGGTCAACACCAACCATTCAAAAATTTTATCGATGAAGTACCAAGGTTGGTGGAAGAACATATCACTTTTCGACAAAAAGAAGTGGGGAGGTGATAAGAGGTGTAATGGAAAAGGATTGAGTCTCAATTTGGAGAGACGACACAGCGATAGTAATGATGGATTACTCTCATTATCATGATTGTCCAAAAGAGGGGGTGGAGGTCCAATTTCTTCATCTTGGAGTTGATTTATCTCAACACCCGTATCTTTTAAAAATGCGAGTTCATCAGCGAAAATTTCCTCAAAGCTTTCATCGATACCCCGAAGAATAATGTCATCAGAAAAAATGGGGTGATCATCAGACTCTATAAAAAGTTTCTCATCAGCGTTAGATGTTGACCTGGACAACTTGGTGGAAGATTACATGGCTGGGTCAAACAACAACATATGAAAAGAGTCAGTATTGTGAGGTTGATCAAATTCGCTGCTGTCGACATCCATTAATTCGACAGAACACACATGAGCATAGGGTTCGGAGGGTTCACTTCCCAACTTGTAAATGTTAAGCTCAATTGACTTCTTTCCAAAGGATAGGGTCATAGAGCCGTTTCTACAATTGATTACTACGTTGGAAGTGGCCAAAAAGGGTCGACCGAGTATCACCGGGATTTGATTGCGTGGGTTTGCCACAGGTTGTGTATCTGTAACGATAAAGTCCACAGGGAATATGAATTCCCCGACTTTGATTAACACATCCTCTAGCTCACCCCTTGGTTGGGTGATAGATCGATCGGCCATCTGAAGAGTGCAATGCGCAGGTTTTAACTCTCCGATCCCTAATTGCTCATAAAAAGAATATGGAAGTAAGTTAACACTAGCACCTAAATCGAGTAGAGCACGATTGATATTTTTACCCCCAATGGAAATAGAAATTGTAGGACTTCCGGGGTCCTTTCGTTTCTTGGGTAGTTGTTGTGTAAAAGCAGTGCTCACATTACTCGCAAGGAAAACTTTTTTAGGTACTTGAATCTTTCTTTTCCTAGTGCACAAATCCTTTAGGATTTTCGCATATGACGGAACTTGTTGAATAGTATCTAGGAGAGGAATGTTTATGTTAACTTGCTTAAAAATTTCCATAATCTTCTCCATTTGTGGACTTGGTCTGTTGCCCCTTAACCTGTTTGGATAAGATGCTTTATCAATAAGGGTTTGGTCCAACATTGAAGAGGATTGTGGGGATGGAGTGGATCCCGGAATTGGAGTGGGGATCGTTTTAGGTAGATTTGAGGAAATGGGCGAAGGGTTCGAGCCTTGGGGAAAACGGAGAATAGGTTCGGGTGAAGGTGGGAGACTAGACGAATTAAGGGAAGAAGAATAAGCTGGGGTATCATTGGTGTCACTATCATCACATTGCTCACCCACTCGGTTATTCAGCACTTTTCCCGATCTCAACGTGGTAACATCACTCACATTATAACTTTGTGAGTGTCCAGGATTAGGTATGGGTTGAGATGGGAGTTTCCCTTTCTCTCTCGCACTCATTGCGGCGTTTAACTGTGCGAGTTGGTTTTCTATTGATTTAATACTCTCGCCGTGGGAGGCGTAGTCTTTCTGTATGGTATCAATAGAAGACTTCATCTCAGTCGACAATTGCATGGAATGTTTCATGAACATATCCAAAGTTTGTGCGAGTGAAGAGTTGTCAGTACCGGCCGCTTGTGGTTTAGAAGTGTTGGCCGGATTTTGGAAATTTTGTGACTGAAAGGGGAGATGATTTTGTGGTTGTGGTTGCTGTGGAGGAGGTCTTTGATAATTGCTTTGTTGGTTTTGGTTCCAAGCAAAGTTAGGATGATTCCTCCATCCTTGATTGTACGTGGAAGAATAAGGATCGTGTCTAGGTTGCTGCTGAAAAGCAGCATTAGTTTGAACCGATGCATTCATAGGACATTCTTCCGTTAAGTGTGAAGGATCTGAACAGCAACCACAGACGGTCTTGGGAAGCGTGACCTGATTTAGGGAGACTGATGTAAGTTTGTTCTCAATAGCATCGAGTTTCTTCTGCATCGCTGCCATTTCGGCTTTTACTGCGATGGAAACATCGAGCTGGTGAATACCTCCCCTAGATGAAGGTGGTCTTACGCTTTCCCACTGCAAAGTGTATTCAGCAAGGTCTTCCAGATATTTCCAAGCTTCACCGTCGTCTTTAGACATGAAATTGCATTGACACATTGTTTCAAGCATCTGCTTTGTCGCTGGATTAATGCCCTCATATATTATTCGACATAAATCCCATCTTTGTATTCCATGATGAGGACATTGGACAAGCAGATCCTTGAAACATTCAAAGCACTTCCAAAATGGTTCATTGGGAAGCTGGGTGAACTGGTTGATCTCGCTCCTAACACGGGCGGTCTTATGGTTTGGGTAAAACTTCTTAAGAAATGCTATTACGAATTCATCCCAATTAGTGATAGAGTGTGCGGCAGTATTATAAAGCCATTTTTCTGCCAAGTCGCATAGTGTGAATGGGAGAAGACACAAGCGCATAGCATCGACAGTTAACTGTGAAGTACCCATCATTGCGCATACATTTTCGAATTTGGTGATGAAAACGTACGCGTCTTCCGACTCAAGCCCGTGAAATTTGGGCAGCAGATTGATGTAGTGGGGTTTAATTTCGAAATTATCCCCGTTAGCTGGTGGAAGAGATAGACAAGTGGGAAGAGGACCACGGATAGGATATCATCTCTCTTGGAGAGAGATGCGCGGTGGATTCTGCGCACCTATGGGCGGTGGCAGCATGGTGTTATATTCTGATAGAGTGCCATCCATCTCGGTCGTGGTGTGTGGTGGGGGAAAAGAGGATGAAGAAGTACCGACTTCGGCGTTGATAGCAGGAACGCGGACAAGACGGATACTAGGATCCCGTGTCCAGCCGAGCATGCACTAAGCGGGTTTAGTGCAAGTGGCAGCGTGTGTGTGATTTAAAATTGGTTTGTTTTGAAAAAAAATGGAACACAAGAAAAATCACTCTAAAATGCACAAGCAACCCTAGAACTAAGGTCACCTGGGTCCAGTCTCTAGACCACTCCTAGACTTCCAAAGGACAAGTCGCAGGATCAATCCTCTACCGCCTCTGTACTACCCTTGTAGCCAGGTAAGTGCCAGGTAAGTGGGAAGGAACCACAGTAGTAGGCCTAATTAAAAACCACTAGCCTTTGACACACTTGCCTAGGTACTACAAAAGTAATGCGGATAAGCGATATATTTCCCACGACCTTCCTCTGTCCTTATTGAGCACGACAGTCCTTAGAGTCTGGTCTAGATATTTTTTAAATTAATGAAGGGTTGATCTAGATGCTCGGTTTGTGATTTGTGGGGCTTAGGAAGGGTGATGAAATCCCCACCTAATCTTGATTTGGTCTTTGCCCCTTAAAGTCCGTATTAAAATATGCAAAAAAAACCAATCACAAAACTTTTTGCAAAAAGATTTTTGAGCGGCGCTATTTTGCAAAGAATCCTGCAGAAAATAGATTTTATTGGATTTGAGAGGAGAGAGAAAGAGTTGAGAAAGATACCAGAGAAGTGTGAACACTAGATCCCCCAATTGCACCGCGCTTCCGCCGCAGATGCCCTCCTTTGCCGCGGTTCCGCCGCAGGAGAGAAGAATCTGTTGATGAAATTTTTTCTGTGCCCTTCTGTGCTCCTCTGGATTTCTAAGAATGTCTCTGTCTTCTGTTTGCCTTAATTCTGTAACTCCAGATCTCCTTACAAAATTCACGCACAAATCGTTAAATATGAAATTTGCAGTTTTGTGTTAATTATGATATGGATCAAGTAAGAATTCAACACAAATAGTAAGAATAAAAAAATTACGCACGTATCCCCGGCAACGGCGCCATTTGATTGATGTGAAAAAGTGTTTTTGTAGAATAACCGCAATCAATAATGGTGTTGCGTGTAGCTAGACCGAGATGAGTACGGGTCGTCCTTTGGGAAACGTAGAACCTTTTACTCTTACTTTAGATGTGTTGAGAAAGGAAGAAGAAATAAGAATGTTGATGAATGGTTTCTAGATCTATGTTAAGCACTAATGCAGAATATAGATCTAGATTATTTATGGATATAGTTAATATAATAAGGGGGCTTGTAGGGTTCGTTAGGATTTAGTAGTCATGGACGATTAATTAAAAGTTAACCTTTTTATCCTTTAATTGATTTAAAACTAGAACGACGGTGATGCGTGTAGATTAGGGTTTCTGGAGGAAAAAGGAATCTCACTCTTAACCCTTATCTCGACACGGAAGTTCGTTCATATCTAGCCTTTACCAAAACAATCATTAATCTAATCTCTAATCGCGGTCGGAACTAACAAATAATTGTTAGCGCGCCCGATTAGGATATTAATGATTCTTTTGAAAAAGTTCATAAACTTTATAGGACTTAAAAAGGGTTTAGGGATGTTCATCATCCATTAGCCTACCCTAATCCTAAGAACCCTAACAAGCGGAGAATTACTCGCGCATGTTGGGAAAAGAAGATGAAAAGACAGAGAGGGAAAACATAATGTAAAATGCAAAAGAATTAAATAAAACAACTATCTTTATTAATCAACTTGAACAATCTACACTTTATTCCTTAGAAAATGATTACAAAAACTTGTTTTGCTTCTCGAACTCTTCCGAAGGAGGTAGATGAACAGTTGATGATCAGCCTAGATGCATGAGCCGTCTTGGACTTCGTGATCTCTTCGGCTTGATGCCTTCTAACTTTAGCCCTTGGTCTTTTATATAGCCCTCAAAGAAGAAAAACTAGTTACCATATATGGTCGCTTCCTAATATGGTGACTTTCCATGCCTGGATTCTGAGTCCCTGTCAGTATTGATTTTATGATTTTGGCAGATTTTTGATCCTGACATCTTGAACATCTTGATCTCTTGACCTGAGCTATATCTTGCACAATATCTCTATGAATAATATTAGTTTATTTATTAAATTAGAGAGAGTGTCTTAATCACTATATATGGTAATAAATCTTTAAGAAACTTGATTAAGAATATTTAATATGCTATGCATCTTTTAATTACTAAAATATTATGCATATATTTTGAAATATTATTCTAACCATTTGTATGATATTAAATCTTTTAAGAATTATGATTAGAATATTTGATATGATATGCATATTTTCAATTACCAGAATATTAAATAAATATAAAATGCCTATATTTTCCTTCATAATATTAATTATAATATATAAACATATGGTAAATAGTATTTTGCAGATAAATCCAAATATGTTTAATATTTATAATAAACACCTTTTATTATTTAAGAAATGTAAGGAAAATACTTATACCAAAGTGCAATATTTCCAACTGAACAGACGCCGTTCTTGATTGCGGTAATAGATAGTTTTTGAGATCAATCAGAGTACTAGATACAATAAATATACAATGTACATCATCGGATAATCGCAACCCTCCCAAAGAAAACAGTCTCACAGCCAACCGTAGCGGTATCCGCAAAAGTAAAGATAATAAGGCACCCTGCCGCGACCACTCTGATGATCAGACCTGAAAAACCCTGCGGCACAACGGGGGTGAGTTGCCAACTCGTGAATAGTAAATAACATCATACTGAAATCGCAAGTATGCACTAACAACGATAATCTATCATATGTAATCTGATAGCATAAGTATGGCAATATGTATATATGCAACAGTCATGAAAGGTACTCTATCAGGTACTACTAATACATGAAGCAATGCATATAGAATAAATACGGAGTATGGGGTAAAACATGTCCTCCTCACAGAATCCTCATCGTGGCAGGACCAGTGTCCATCAAGACAATCTAAATTCCTAAATTTCCCAAATCGGTCCCCATATCGGCCCTCAGATCGACCCTCATATCGGGCACATCGGCCCCTCACATCGGGCACATCGGCCCCTCACATCGTAATGAATAAGAATACATGCACAGATCATTATAATAATAATATATATATATGTATATATATATATTATATAGGTGTACATATATAACAGCGTCCCATACCACTGATATATATATATATACATGTATATATCAGCGCCCCATTCCACTGATGTATATACCCAGGAGTAAAACATCCAGGAAACATCATATGAAATCCATATATCAATGCGAAATCCATGAAATATAATATATGCAACATGAAACGGTAATATGAGCATATAAAGAAAAACCTCTATTTAACTGCAACACGTTATTAAATATATCATGCGGTTCCAAATTTCTCCGAATCCAACGCAACATCATATAAGGGTGAACATGTAAGTATGTATGCAAGATGTACATGTAGCTATGTCTCATATGTGTATATATCTATCTCTAATGGTACAATACCATATAGGTCTATAGGAAGCTAACATGTAAGCATGGTAAGGCATATGTGTAAGCATGTAGTTATACAGGTATGCTATATGTCATATGCATAATGGAATATGAATTAAGATCTCAATGTCCCTAACCAACCAATATCATATATGTATGTGTATTGTGCATGTCATGGCAATTATCGACGGTGTGGGTGGTATACAATCAGTGCTCGTGCAACATGAACCGTCAAAAATAGTGCAGTTTCCAAGCACACAAATAATAGTATGCAATGAAGTTTTATGCACAATCTCTATATGTGCAATATAAACATGCGGCTAATATCGTATCATATCTAGCCCTGACGCATAACTCCAGGAGGGCGAATTCCCCGTAGATGTTAAATCTACTCACCGACAATCGCGAACTAGGTAAATCCAATCACTTGCTTCTCTTTATTCGCAGCGTCCGAAGTCCCCGCCTGCGATCCTATTAACACAAAACATAGCTAGTGCACAAATCTCAGGAATCTATCAATATCACGTACACACTATGTTTGACCAACGCACCAACTCCAAATCAACCCATAAGTGTTCGTCTAACGGCTATCGTGTGTGGCGACACACCAAAACTAACCCAAGTGCAACAGCTACACAAGATCACGAACCATGTCGGATAATGTAACACACGTACTCAAAACACTAGATTATGCACAAGTGATCCCAGATTTTGCATACTGTTAATACTCAAAAATCAAACAGTACCAAACATCTCTAAACAATTGTAGACAGCTACCCTCCAAAAACCAAACCCCAATTCCCCAAAAAATCCGAGGTAGCCGGATTTCTCCTTCTCGTCGCCGGCCAAAACCGAGCCTATGGGGTTCATGCTCTATGTGTATTCTCAGGGTCCCTAGTACAACACTACTACACTGCTAGATTTTTCAGTAAAATTCCCAGGTCATAGCAGATCACAGAGAATCTATTATGACACTAAAAATATAATATTTGCACGAAACGATACCTTAAGTGTTCTAAACAGCAACCAACAAGCTACACAACAGTAAAACACCTATTTAACAGCTTAGAGATCATTACCTAGCCACTCTTGCTCAAAAATCCTTGCTTTCCAAGCTCCAATGCAACTTAGTGGCAAATCAAGACATTGAAGTGTTTCCTATGGATTTTTGTGAAGTTTTTGCAAGGATTTGTGAAGATAAGGTGAGGGTTCAGTTTGGGAGTTGAGGGAATATGAAATAATTGAGAAAGAGAGAAGAAATGTGAGAGTGAGGAGAGTAAATGGTGAGTGTAGGGTGAACTAATTCCTTATGCTCACTCTCTCCCTCACCTACATTAATGCCACCATTAATGCTTCCATGACTCACTAGCCACCTCTCTCAAATCCAAACAAGATATTTCCTCACACCAAAATATCATGGGAAAGGTTAAGGCAAGGGTTAATTTGGACAAGGATTAACTTAAGGTGTCATGGCTAGTAAAGGAGGTTAACACTAATATACCCTCACATTAGCACGCACAAGTGTGTGCAAGCCATAACAAATAATATAAAAATATTAGTTAATTGTTATAAAATGTGAGGAACCTGATTTGGTAAACTTTTCCTTAAAAACCTGCATTATCGCTTAATTAACACTAATCACATTCTAAGGTGTTACAGGGTGGAATCGTCAGACCCTAATAACTTGATAAGTCATGCCGATGTAAGGCCTATAACGGTATAAGAACTACTGATAACACTTACCGATAAATCTCATCAATAGCCCTGACCAGGGACTTACTCTTATAGCCAATCGAGTATAGCGCAAAATCAACTCCCAATACCGGGAGAGACGAAACCCCTCCTATCGCTCAATGCCTCCATATGACTCGGGACTGTACCCAAAATCCACCTGTTTGCACGGCTTCTTTGAGCCGTGGTAGATAGGAAATCAAAGCACAGTGGGAACCACACAAGTCTCTTTGACGATCTCGGATCTACAGACTAACCTGTACCAGTGTCACCAGAGAACTGCTATCTGACGATAGGTATAGTTGTTGGGTTACGGTAGCGTCCCGGCCATCAAACCGTGGCCAAATGCGGAACAAAAATTTTCTAACCTGGCGCTACCATGACCGGATGCCCTGATCTATCCTAAACCTTATACTTGCAATATGTAACAAGGAGTTAGATGGTTATACCGATTTGATCCATGTCCTTCGGTCTTCAACCTTCATTCCAAGCTCCTAGTGGTCGTCTGGATCGAGTTTGGTTGCCGGTCTTCCTCCATCTACGATGATCCACCTGAGGGAAATGGCGCAAGCTTCAGCCTCGCCAAGCAAGACAACCGACGCTCCAAGGTTGCCAGCAATGGAGAGTGGAAGTGTAGGAATATCTCACTAATGTTTTTCTCTCATCAAAATTCTCCAAGAGCAATCATAAAAGATGAAGAGGAGGTGAGGAAACCAAGTGGCATGAGCAACTCAAGAAATGTGCTAAGTCTCTAAGTAAGAAGAGAATGCAAGCAAGTGAAGAAAAGAAATGAGCAAAGCAACTCAAGAAAGTGGCTGCCTCTCTCACTCTCTCAATCATGCACACACATAAAAAATATCTCCTCATTTTACAAATAAACAAATGCATGCCATACCTCTCTACATGCTCAAGCCCATTCTCATACCAACTCACCCCTCCACCTCATTTGCAAAATGATTTTCTAAAAAGAAAATCAATAATGAGGTGACCATCTTCTAGAAGCTATTCCGTATAAATATAGAATACTTCCCGGTATACATATCGAAATACAGATACGCGTATTTGTATAAAAATACGAATAGCCAAGAGAGAAAATGAATAGTGAAAAATAATACTAGAATATATATATATAAATACATATATAAATTATTAAATCAAAACCTGATTTAATAATCCGGCTCAGTCCTAAGCCGCTAGTATTATCAACCGTCCGATTAAAGTCTGTACAGCCTGTACACATATTTAACCGGATACCTGTATGTACCAACATACGTCATCTACACCATATCGCCTGAACCGTGAAAACCCTCGGTGTGGGAATCTAAAGATTCGTCAATACGTTGTGTTAGTTATATGTATGCCCTAGAGGCCATTACTGTATATATGATGTATATTGTAGTGGATGCTTGGACATATATAGGGAGGACTTTCTTGCTCGACATGATAGTATGCTATCTGGTTGCTCTTTATCTTAACATGTACACTTATTGTCACTCTATTACATGATGGTAAAGCCCTTAAGATGAGTACTTGACTACCAGGATTATGATGCAGATCATACTAGTGGGGACAGAGTAGTCGGTAAGTACATCCTTCAAATGTTCCTAGTCGTGGGTGTATCGAGACAGGGCATCGATATACCAGAGTAGACTATAGCTTCTCGACCCATGTAGATGGGCGATGGATGTGTTAGTTATGTATATGCCCTAGATGCCATTGTTGTACATATGATGTATATTATAGTCGATGCTTGGATATATATAGAAAGGACTTTCTTGCTCGACATGATAGTATGCTATCTGGTTTCACTTTTTCTTAACATGTTGATTTGTATTGGTTTACTGTCTTGCTCTCACATGTTGATAAAGCACTTAGGATATGTACTCAGCTACTAGGACTATGATGCAGATCATACTAGTGGGGCCAGGGTAGTCCATGAGTACATCCTATAACTGTTCCTAATCAAGGGTGTATCGAGACAGGGCATCGATACTCCGGAGTAGACTAGCTTATACGCATCTTGACCCATATGATGGGCTATGGATGATCCCATATCTATCGGTGTTTGACATCAAAGATGGTGTACGGGTGCTCAGTGGAGAGTAGGTACACTGAACGGACTCGCCGAGAACTCCTAGATAGTATTATACCTATCGTCAGATAGCAGTTCTCTGGTGACACTGGTACAGGTTAGTCTGTTGACCCGAGATCGTCATAGAGTCTTGTGTGATTCCTACTGTGCTTTGATTTCCACCTTAGTACGTTCAAGAGGACATGAAAAACGGTGGCTTTTGGGTACATTCCCGAATCACATGGAGGCAATGAGCGATAGGAGGGGTTTCGTCTCTCCCGGTATTGGGGGATGATGTTGCGCTTTGTTCGATTGGCTATAACTGGAAGTCCCTGGCCAGGGCTGATATGGAGACCTACTGGTATGTGTTATCAGTAGTTTCTCGACCCGTTATGAGCTTCACATCGACATGGCTTATCGGTTAGTGGGGTCTGACGTTTACCACCCAAGACTGATATGCGACATATCAGACGAAGAGACCGGACTGTACGGTAGTGTTACTGATTGGATTTACAGGAGAATGTACAGGCTTGCTTGTTGATCTTATGATCGCTCAATACCCGGGTGGCTGTTACGTTTAGCTGACCGCTTGCAGCTTGTGGGAGTTTGATATGATCATCACTTACTGCCGGCGTATTGACGATTCTTTAGAGTCCTACACAGAGGTTTCCTGGCTCAGGAAAAATGGAGTAGGAGCACATATGTGATATGTGCGGGATAGAGAATAATACGTGTATGTGATACCGTATTCGATTCTCGTGATATGTGATATGTTGGGTTCCTAGGCACTCTCAAGAGGTCTCACAAGGCATCAACCATGCCAATTTCAAATTTTATGGGTGCCGAGAAACCCTAACACGGATCGTTGACTAGAGATTGGGCGAAAAACGAAACTAGTTAACATCTTAACTAAAGGAGAGAGGCTACAACCTTTGTAGATCCGTTTCTCCACTTCCTAAGCTCCACGTAGGCGTCCTCTCGCTGTCCATCTCGAATCCTGAACTCAAACGTCGGCTTCATCGGAGAATTGGGCGGACTAGGTCGTCGGCTTCGTGCCGAAGATGATCTACGTTGAGGTTGCACAAGTTCAAGCTCCAACTTCACCAAGTTGTGAAACTTGTGAAGAAAACACCCAAAACAACTTGGCAAGAGGTAGAGGGTGAAGAAATAGGAGGTGGGTTCACTTTAGAATTGGATTTCACTCACTTTTGCTCAAGTTGCCATTGATGGGCTTAAGCTTTTCTTAAAGAAGAAGATGATCAAGAAGAAGAAAGAATATGATAAGTTATTTTCATAATAGAAAAGAAATCAATACTTATCATATCCTAAATAAGGTTAAGTGTAGAGAATAGACCATGGTAAGTGGGAATGGTTAGGGTTAAGCATGAAGACAAAATGGTCTCTTTAGTCAAAGCTTCATGAAGCTTCAACAAGCTTCATGATAAAAAGAAACCATTTTCTTTTCTTTTATCCATTTAAATAAATAAAGAATGGATAAATAAATAGATGAATAACTCAAAACCCTAACCATTATCATAACCATGGTTTAATTCTTTGCACAAACCCAAGTAAATATGTATCATCAAACATGATACAATCAAGTGCACACAAAAGCATATCACATATACAATGTGCACTTCAAGTGAGAAAATCCTTTTAAAATGAACCAATACAAGTTAATGCAAATTAATATATCAAATATATAATTATACATTAAATCATTAAATCAACACTTGATTCAATAATCCGGTCATGTCGCACATAACCGACTAGTATACAATGTATCGATTTATCGAATCAATGATTCGACAACTAGGTTATATCGCATACAACCAATCGAAACATTCATCGCGAGAATGAAATACGGTATCACATACATGTATTATTCTCGGTCCCGCACATATCTCATATGCGCTCCTATTTCGTTTCACTTGAGCCAGGAAACCTCTGTGTAGGACTCTAAAGACTCGTCAATACGCCGGTAGCAGATGATGATCATATCAAGCACCCACAAGCCGCAAGCGGTCTGCTAAACGTAACGGCCATCCAGGTATTGAGCGATCAGAAGATCGACGAGCTAGCCCGCTCACACTCCTTTGAATCCAACCAGTAACACTTACCGTACAGTCCGGTCTGTTCGTCTGATATGTCGCATATCAAGTCTAGGGGTGGTAAACGTCAGACCCCAATAACCGATAAGTCGTGCCGATGTGAGGCTCATAACGGGTCGAGAAACTACTGGTAACACTTACCAGCAAATCTCTGATCAGCCCTGGCCAGGGACTTCCCTGTTACGGCCAATCGAGCACAGCGCAACATCAACCCCCAATACCGGGAGAGACGAAACCCCTCCTATCGCTCATTGCCTCCATGTGATTCGGGACTGTACCCAAAGACCACCGTTTTGCACGCCCTCATGGACGTGGTAAGGTGGAGATCAAAGCACAGTGGGAATCACACAAGACTCTATAACGATCTTGGGTCTACAGACTAACCTGCACAAGTGTCACCTGAGAACTGCCATCTGACGTGAGGTATAATACCATCTGGGAGTTCTCGGCGAGTCCGTCCAGTGTACCCAGTCTCCACTGAGCACCCGTATACCATCTCTGATGTCAAACACCAATGGATATGGGATCATCCATCGCCCATCTCGTGGGTCGAGAAGCGTATACGCTAGTCTACACTGGTATATCGATGCCCCGTCTCGATATACCCATGACTAGGGACCTTGAAGGATGTACCTATGGACTACCATGTCCCCACTAGTATGATCTGCATCATAGTCCAGGTAGTCAAGTATACATCCTAAGGGCTTTACCAACATGTAACCATAAGACAGTTTATAGAGACTAGTATACATGTTAAGATAAAGAGTAACCAGATAGCATACTATAATATCGAGCAAGAAAGTCATCTCTATATATGTCCAAGCATCCAATATAATATACATCATCTGTACAATACTGGCATATAGGGCATACATACAACTAACAATCTCCCACTTGCACTAGGGCCAGCTGCTGTAGTATCGCATACCGAGCATCCCGAAGAGTCTCTCAAACTGTATCTAGGGAATGGCCTTCGTGAGTGGATCCGCCGTGTTGTTCTTCGTGTCAACTCTCCTGACCTCGATCTCCCGGCGATCAACTATCTCCCGGATCAGGTGATACCGCCTCAGAATGTGCCTGGATCGCTGATGGGACCTGGGTTCCTTGGCCAAAGCCACCGCTCCATTTTTATCACAATACAAAGGTATTGGATGCTCAATGGATGGAACCACATCAAGTTCAGTAATGAACTTCTTGATCCAGACAGCCTCTTTGGCAGCATCGTTGGCAGCGATGTATTCAGCCTCCATCGTCGAGTCTGCCACGGTTTCCTGCTTGGAACTCTTCCAGCTAACCGCCCCTCCGTAAAGGGTAAAGACAAATCCCGACTGCGACTTAGAGTCGTCCTTATCACTCTGGAAGCTCGAATCGGTAAAGGACTCCACTTGGAGTTCTCCGTTACCATACACCAAGAGCATCTCTTTAGTCCTTCGTAAGTACTTGAGAATGCTCTTCACAGCTGTCCAGTGACTCTCTCCAGGATCAGCTTGATACCTACTCACTATACTTAGTGAGTATGCTACATCGGGTTTGGTACATAGCATCACATACATGATAGAGCCTACAGCCGAAGCATAGGGTATCCCTTGCATGCGAGCTCTCTCCAAATCAGTCTTGGGAGACATCTCTTTGGAGAGAGTGACTCCAGAGATCGTGGGCAAGTTCCCACGCTTGGATTCTTCCATACTAAACCTCTTTAGTATGGTGTCAATGTACCTGGATTGGGACAATCCCAATATCCGTTTGGATCTATCTCTATAGATCCTAATTCCCAATATGCAGGAGGCATCACCAAGATCTTTCATTGAGAATCTTTATGATAAGAAGAGCTTGACCGATTGGAGCATAGGAATATCATTTCCTATCAAGAGTATGTCGTCCACGTACAATACGAGGAAGACAACCTTACTCTCTGCCACCTTCTTGTAGATACAAGGTTCATCTGGGTTTTTGACGAAATCAAACTCTTTGATAACGACGTCAAAGCAGATGTTCCAACTCCGCGATGCTTGCTTTAATCCATAAATGGATTTAAGCAGCTTGCACACCTTCCCGCTGCTCCCACTATCTACGAAGACCTCTGGCTGAGTCATGTACACGCACTCTTCTAAATCACCATTTAGAAAGGCGGTCTTAACATCCATTTGCCAGATTTCGTAATCATGATATGCAGCGATGGCAAGCATGATCCGGATGGATTTAAGCATAGCCACTGGAGAAAAGGTTTCGTCATAGTCCACACCTGGTCTTTGACGAAAACCCTTTGCTACAAGTCTAGCTTTGAAAGTCTCCACTTTCCCATCTACACCAAGTTTTTTCTTGAAGATCCACTTGCTCCCAATGGGTTTTACCCCTTCAGGAGCAACTTCCAAAGTCCATACTTTGTTGGTGTACATGGATTCCATCTCGGACCGCATAGCATCCAGCCATTTCACTGAGTCCCTACTCGTGATGGCCTGCTCGAAGCTAGTTGGGTCATCATCCTCCATGATGCAATCCTCGCTTCCACCGTCAATGAGAAAACCGTAGTATCTCTCAGGTGGACGAGAAACCCTACTAGATCGGCGGAGAGGCTGGGGTTCGTCGGGTACTACTGAATCCTCTGGTTCCACTAAATCTTCAGTTACAGTTTGTGTTTTTGGAACCTCTTCCAGTTCTACCTCAGAGCCACTAATCTCTTTTGCAAGAAATTCCTTTTCTAAAAAGGTGGCATGTTGAGCAATAAACACTTTTTGTTGTTCACTGTGGTAGAAAAAATATCCATTTGAATGTTTAGGATATCCCATAAACTTACATAGAACTGACCGTGCCTCGAGTTTGTCTGGATTTTGCCTTTTGACATAGGCCAGACAACCCCATATCTTAACTCGTTTAAGACATGGTCTCTTCCCACTCCATATCTCATATGGTGTGGTAGGTACAGATTTAGTTGGAACTTGATTCAATAGGTATGCAGCTGTCTCAAGCGCATACCCCGAGAAGGAAATAGGTAACTCAGCTGTACTCATCATAGAGCGCACCATATCTAATAGGGTGCGATTCCTCCGCTCTGATACACCGTTGTGCTGTGGTGTATAAGGAGGAGTAAGCTGAGAGAGAATCCCATTCTCTTTTAGATAATCTAGGAACTCATTGCTTAAGTATTCTCCTCCTCGATCAGATCGAAGGATCTTAATACTTTTTCCCGTTTGTTTTTCTACTTCGTGCTTATATTCTCTGAATTTCTCAAAAGCTTCAGACTTGTGTTTCATCAGGAACACATGTCCGAATCTAGAGAGATCGTCAGTGAATGTAATGAAGTAGGAAGAACCGTTCCTGGCATGCGTAGACATGGGACCACATACATCACTATGTATTAGTCCTAAGAGTTCATTAACTCTTTCTCCGTGTCCACTAAACGGAGCTTTGGTCATTTTTCCTTTGAGACATGAATGGCAAGTATCATAAGATGATAATTCGAACGGATTCAAATAACCATCCTTATGTAGCTTAGCCAGTCGTGTCGCACTGATATGACCAAGTCTACAATGCCACAAGAAGGATTCGTTCATTTCTGAACTTTTCCTCTTGTGTGTGTTTTGTATATTGAGGACTGTATTCTGATTTAAAATGAATATGCCATTATGTAACGAGCCTGATGCAATCAACTTTTGATCTTGGAATATGTTCATAACATTATCCTTTACTACAAAATTATATCCTTCTTTACTTAATAAAGAAACTGATATAATGTTGCACATCATGTTCGGTATATAATAGCACTCATTTAGAATCAGTGTATTACGACTTGGCAATACAAGGTGATATTCGCCAACTGCTTTGGCTGCAATACTTGCACCGTTCCCTACTTGAACAGAATGATCACCTTTTCCCAGTTCTCTACCTTTACGTAGCCCATGTAACATCTTACATATGTGGGATCCTGATCCGGTATCTAATACCCAGGACGTAGGGTGAACTGAGAAACAGTTCTCAATGACAAACACACCCGAAGATGATGCATCAACATGCATGTTGTCCGTTTGGGCGATGTGAGAATCCAGATATTCTCCTGTTTCCTGTTCATTCTTATAACACTTATAAGATCGAACGGGTTCAACGTTCCCCTGCACAGTATAACATGCGGGTTCGGTCAATATATCCATATTATTATCTTTATTAGGGCATGAAATGGTCGCTACGTGGAGAGAGAGAGAAGAAAACACTTTAGCGTATGCTCGTGCAAGATCAGATTGGTTATTATCTTATCTAATCAGGATGGCTCCCACTGTTTTGTATCAAATCTTCCTTCAAACCCTAAAAGGAAAGACTAGCCGGGATTAATTACACCCTACAACTTCGTCGATCTTTCAGCCAGGCCAGTGTCGGTACTTTGAGGGAGGTTCCCCGTGCTTTCGCACAGACCTAATTAAAGTAAACCTCGTTTTCCCAGAGGCGTAACCCCGTTGACACCTTTCTAGACACCTACTTGATCGGCTAATTGTAGTGTGCAAAACTCTCCCAGGAGTAACTCTTACTCGCAGTGGGTATCGGGATCCAACTATCTCATAGAAGGTATGCAATCTCATTACAAATTTCAACACTTGAAATTCCCGATAATATTTTGCCCCTAGTGTGCCATGACCTTGACAGAGGTCAACAAATCATAGTGCACTAGTCAAGTTCAACCCATCATTTCTTGATTGAATCAAACCCACTCGCACGACCCTTGACAGAGGTCAACAAGGTCGTACGACTACCCTAATCCAATCACATCACATGCTTTGCAGATAATTACTAGTTAGCTACCGCACACTACGCCTTGACAGAGGTCAACAAACGCAGCACGAATACTAAATAGTCTTTATCTGAAATGACGGAGGGCTACGTCAGGTTTTTTTTTGAAAACCTATTGCGTAATGAACTTGATATCGTTGTAGAATCAAAATGAAGTTTTGAAATGGAGTGATTTTGAGGCTTTTGTAGTTTTGCTAAAGGGGTCACTCTCGGTGAAGGGATCGTCGGCCCTTTCCTCATCGAATGAGGTGCGGGATATATCATATATATCACTGTGCAAAGCAGAAACTATATAAGCAATCAAAAGTCAAACCGAGTGTGTAGCATCTGCCAGTTATTGCTAAAGGAGTCACTCCCGGTGAAGGGATCTCGGTCCTTTCCTCATCGAATAAGGTGCAGGGTATATCATATATACCGCTATGCAAAGCAAGAACTGTAGCTACCTGTTTTGTTTTAAAATTTGATTCTACAACATCTTAGGTTTCTTTTCTTTCATTAATCACATTAATGAAGTCCCATCATTTAAGTCACCTAAACATCACAGATAAATACGACGTACACTTATGCCATCCGCATTCGCCTGGATGTCCCCTCGTGCACCGTTAGGTTAGGTAACTAACGACAGAGCAGGGCAGGGCTAGTGCGGGTGCAAAACATAAGTAACGTCTATATAATATATCATATATACTATATACTGTATCTATCACAGAACATCATATGATCACATCACAGATAAAGCAGCAGAAGAAACATATGAAACATTGGATATACTAGGGCGTCCGTGTTTTGAATACGAGCCAGTATAAAACACGGATTCCACGGTCGTGATGAATAGCCAATCCCACACCCCTAGACCCCTACGAGAGCGGCAAGCAACCCTACCAATTCTAGGGTTAGAAAACCCGGACTCGACTCCTCGAGTTGGTCTCCCACTGAACCCCAGAACCTGGTTACTTGTGCTCCCCTCCTTGGGTCTATCCTAATGCGGAAAAGTAAATAATATACAAAGGGTGACATCTTCCGCAACCTGGAAGTGCCCCAAATAAAGAATATTACATACAAGTTTTTACATGAATGAAAATGAAAAACACTCATCTCACATAAAAACCCCCGGCTATTCGAACACGACGATCCAATATAACATATCCAGCAACACATAACATCACATGTCATCAACGTAAGTAAATATGCGCATCCCAATTGTCGTTGACATATAGCAACGAAACCGGCGATAACACATATTACACTTACGATCACAGAAAAGAAAGTGTAAAACTACAACAGTTGGAATCCGTAACCCTTTTAGACATCACATGCTTAATCAAATGAAATACTTAGACATCACATGCCTAACAGTTATAAACCCCACATTTTAGTCTCATTATCGAAAACTCTTTTCAATATCAAGTGAAACTAAACCGCTAGATTTATAACATTCATTCAGTTATCTCATAACTGTTTATGAATTCCAATTATTGTATCCCATTCTGAATAAATAGAATATATTAAACTTTCCGATCGAACATTCGAACACCCAAGTTTTCCCGAAACCGTTCAACACATGAAATAGGTTCAAAGACATTCACTTCATGCCTCAGTACCAACGGTCCAGCCGTAGAAGGGTCAAACCAACGCCTCACATGTGGCAGGCCGTACTGCCCCAAATCCGAAGGTTCAAAGGGCAGTTCAAGACGGTCACATAATCGAGTTAAGGTTTGTTGTCTTCTAGAGGGACCATCGCATTACTTGTACTACTCAGAACGTCCTTAAACCACACAAAAATCCAACACTTGGATATTTTCCGGCACGGGAAAAGTTGGGTATTTATATCCGGTCGAACTTTTTAACATATTCTAAAGTCATCCGGAAATACACAAAGACGAAATTTGATAATCCGGTCGAAATATCGAAGCTCTAAAACACCCCAGAAAATTCAACTCTTGAATAAATATTAAAATACCCATAAAACTCAGCTGCTGAAATGATGAATTACTGTGCAAAGTAGGAGGGCTGACGTCATCATTAGGCCGCGGAACCGCCGCAGAAGCCATGCTTCTGCCGCAGTTCCGCCGCACACTTTACTGTTCATTGGAAAAAATTTGCACCGTAATTCTTAGAATTCCCTGCTGAATTTTTTAAGCATTTTTAATCTAGAAAAATACCAGTTTTTAGAAAAAGTCCAGAGAGCACTTGGGTTTTAGGGTTTCGGGTTCGTTCGGGTTTCAAACGTCGTCTAGACTTCGCCTAAGGCTCTAGCTAGTCTTTGATACCACTGTTGGATTCCTAGGCACTCTCAAGAGGTCTCACAAGGCATCAACCATGCCAATTTCAAATTTTATGGGTGCCGAGAAACCCTAACACGGATCGTTGACTAGAGATTGGGCGAAAAACGAAACTAGTTAACATCTTAACTAAAGGAGAGAGGCTACAACCTTTGTAGATCCGTTTCTCCACTTCCTAAGCTCCACGTAGGCGTCCTCTCGCTGTCCATCTCGAATCCTGAACTCAAACGTCGGCTTCATCGGAGAATTGGGCGGACTAGGTCGTCGGCTTCGTGCCGAAGATGATCTACGTCGAGGTTGCACAAGTTCAAGCTCCAACTTCACCAAGTTGTGAAACTTGTGAAGAAAACACCCAAAACAACTTGGCAAGAGGTAGAGGGTGAAGAAATAGGAGGTGGGTTCACTTTAGAATTGGATTTCACTCACTTTTGCTCAAGTTGCCATTGATGGGCTTAAGGTTTTCTTGAAGAAGAAGATGATCAAGAAGAAGAAAGAATATGATAAGTTATTTTCATAATAGAAAATAAATCAATACTTATCATATCCTAACTAAGGTTAAGTGTAGAGAATAGACCATGGTAAGTGGGAATGGTTAGGGTTAAGCATGAAGACAAAATGGTCTCTTTAGTCAAAGCTTCATGAAGCTTCAACAAGCTTCATGATAAAAAGAAACCATTTTCTTTTCTTTTATCCATTTAAATAAATAAAGAATGGATAAATAAATAGATGAATAACTCAAACCCTAACCATTATCATAACCATGGTTTAATTCTTTGCACAAACCCAAGTAAATATGTATCATCAAACATGATACAATCAAGTGCACACAAAAGCATATCACATATACAATGTGCACTTCAAGTGAGAAAATCCTTTTAAAATGAACCAATACTAGTTAATGTAAATTAATATATCAAATATATAATTATACATTAAATCATTAAATCAACACTTGATTCAATGATCCGGTCATGTCGCACATAACCGACTAGTATACAATGTATCGATTTATCGAATCAATGATTCGACAACTAGGTTATATCGCATACAACCAATCGAAACATTCATCGCGAGAATGAAATACGGTATCACATACACGCATTATTCTCGGTCCCGCACATATCTCATATGCGCTCCTATTTCGTTTCGCTTGAGCCAGGAAACCTCTGTGTAGGACTCTAAAGACTCGTCAATACGCCGGTAGCAGATGATGATCATATCAAGCACCCACAAGCCGCAAGCGGTCTGCTAAACGTAACGGCCATCCAGGTATTGAGCGATCAGAAGATCGACGAGCTTGCCCGGTCACACTCCTGTGAATCCAACCAGTAACACTTACCGTACAGTCCGGTCTGTTCGTCTGATATGTCGCATATCAAGTCTAGGGGTGGTAAACGTCAGACCCCAATAACCGATAAGTCGTGCCGATGTGAGGCTCATAACGGGTCGAGAAACTACTGGTAACACTTACCAGCAAATCTCTGATCAGCCCTGGCCAGGGACTTCCCTGTTACGGCCAATCGAGCACAGCGCAACATCAACCCCCAATACCGGGAGAGACGAAACCCCTCCTATCGCTCATTGCCTCCATGTGATTCGGGACTGTACCCAAAGACCACCGTTTTGCACGCCCTCATGGACGTGGTAAGGTGGAGATCAAAGCACAGTGGGAATCATACAAGACTCTATGACGATCTCGGGTCTACAGACTAACCTGCACAAGTGTCACCTGAGAACTGCCATCTGACGTGAGGTATAATACCATCTGGGAGTTCTCGGCGAGTCCGTCCAGTGTACCCAGTCTCCACTGAGCACCCGTATACCATTTCTGATGTTAAACACCAATGGATATGGGATCATCCATCGCCCATCTCATGGGTCGAGAAGCGTATACGCTAGTCTACACTGGTATATCAATGCCCCGTCTCGATACACCCACGACTAGGGACCTTGAAGGATGTACCTATGGACTACCATGTCCCCACTAGTATGATCTGCATCATAGTCCAAGTAGTCAAGTACACATCCTAAGGGCTTTACCAACATGTAACCATAAGACAGTTTTTAGAGACTAGTATACATGTTAAGATAAAGAGTAACCAGATAGCATACTATCATATCGAGCAAGAAATTCATCTCTATATATGTCCAAGCATCCAATATAATATACATCATCTGTACAATACTGGCCTCTAGGGCATACATACAACTAACATGATATCGGCCGGGTATATGTGATATAGCCGGGTCATCGGATCAAGTGTTGATTCGATGAATAGATACATGTTATATTAGTCGGTTATCTGTAAAATAGCCGGATTATTAAATCAAGTGTTGATTTAATAATTTAATGTATAATTATATATGTGATATATTACATTACATTAACTAATATAAGCTCACTCAAATGATTCTTTTTCTCACTTGATAATACATTGATATATATGTGATATATGTTAATTGTTTTATTTTCTTTTGTTATATTATGTATTATATATGTGATATATAATATTGTAACATGTTAGGGTTACAAATTCAACTAGGGTTTTGAGATTAAACCATGCTAGGGTTAGAAATGCAACCAAGGTTAATTCATTCATCACACTTATCTTCTTCTTCCTCCTCACAAAAGCTTTCAAGATTTTTGATTTGTGATGAATTAAAGTAAGAAATAGAAAACAAAAGAGAGCGAAATTCCTGCTTCATCATCCTCATCTATTCTAGCAACTTAGATTAGGGTTTTTGCTTCACTAATACCTAATTAGTGAAGTGAGATCTTGGGTTTGTGTTTCCTCAAGGTAGATCGTCTTGGATTTCGAAGACTTCAAGCAATATGCATCATTCATCTTATGGAGCCTCTCGGGAGTCCGGGAACTTGATGATCGCAGCGAAGGGACCTCAACTCGGAGCTTATGAAGTGAAGGAACGGACTACAAAGGTTGTAATCCCTAACTCTTAGAAGTAAAGTTGTTTACTTGATCATTGTTAACCCTAATTCTCTATTTAAGATCCTTGCTTAGGTTGTTTGGCACTTGAATTTTTTTAACTTGGCATGTTTGATGCCTTGTAGAACCTTGTCATAGTGCCTAAGAACCTTACAATGGTATCAGATCCTCGCTAGAGCATTAGGCGTTGCGTAGGCGAAGTTAAAAGTCCGATCAAACCCCGAAACACCATTTTCGACCCCATTTCTGGAAATTTTTCAAAAAGTTGGATTTTTTCATGTTAAAAATATTCAGAAAATCATGTAGGGAATTTTATGGACACACCTGAAGAACGAAACCCTAACTTGTCTAAGTGACCGCGGATCCGCGGCTAAAATAAGGTTTTGGCGGCGGATCTGCGGCACCACTTAAGAGGCTTGGGTCGGTCCCTTCAGCTGTAGGTCCGTAGGTACTGGGGCATATTTCTGGGAATTTTTAATTTTTGTTAAGTGTTGAGCTGTCTGGGAATTTTGGGAATTCGTTGCTTCGATCGAATTGTTTAACGTCGTCTAGCTTTCTATAATAAGATACAATAATTGGAATCTACAAATTTGTTTGTTGCGTGTAAATCTAACATTTCGGTCTCGGGGGTAATCAGAAATCTTGTTGAATTATTCGACTTATTTTGAAATGTGTTTTCATGGGCGAGACCTAAATGCGAGCTTTACATTGTTAGGCATGAAAGCTTGAATATGTGATGTCCCAGGTTTGTATTGTCTAAGGGCAGTTACGATTCCAAATGTTGTAATTTTACATTTTCTTTTCTGCGACCGTAAGTTTAATATGTGGTGTATCGCTGGTTTCGTTGCTATACATCAACAACAATTGGGATACGCATATTTACTTACGTTGATGACATGTGATGTTATGTGTTGCTGTGATATGTTATATTGGATCATCGAGTTTTGAATAGCCCGAGGGTTTTATATGAGATGAGGGTTTTTATTTTCATTCATGTAAAATTCAATGTATGTAATATTCTTTTATTGGGGCACTTCCGGATTGAGGATGATGTCACCATTGTATATTATTTACTTTTTCGCATTAGGATAGACCCAAAGAGGAGAGCACAAGTAACCGGGTTCTAGGGTCCAGTGGGAGGCCATCTCAAGGAGTCGAGACCGGGTCTCCTAACCCTAGAATTGGTAGGGTTGCATGCCGCTCTCATAGGGGTCTAAGGATGTGGGTTTGGCTATTCATCGCGACCGTGGAATCCGTGTTTTATATAGGCTCACAATAAAACACGGACCTCCTAATATATCCAATATTTCATATGTTATCTTATGTTGCTGTTATTATATGATGTGATCATATTATATGCGTGAGACAAATGATTTATTATTGTATATATGATATATAATAGACGTTGCTTATGTTTTACACCCGCGCTAGTCCCGTCCCGGTATGCCGTTAGTTAAGTAATCTAACGGTGCATAACGGGACACTGTGGCGAATGCGGATGGCATAAGCGTACGTTGTATTTTCGTTTCTTCTGTGATACTCAGGAAGCTTAAATGATGAGATTCATTAATGAGATTAATGAAATAAAAAGAAACCTAAAAGATGTTGTAGAATCAAATTTCAAAAAGGGTAGCTCTAGTTTTTGCTTTGCATAGCGGTATTCTTTATAGAATATCCAGCACTTTTTTCGATAAGGAAAGAGCCGAGATCCCTTCACCGGGAGTGACCTCTTTAGCGAAACTAGTAGATGCTACAAACACTCAGTTTTGTTTTTGATTGCTTCTATAGTTCTTGCTTTGCATAATGGTATTTGTGAAATATCCCGCACCTTATTCGATAAGGAAAGAGCCGAGATCCCTTCACCGGGAGTTACCTCTTTAGCAAAACTGGTAAACGCCTAAAAAACACTCCTTTTTCAAATATCACTCGATTCTACAACGATATCAAGTTCATTACGCTCATGATTTTCTGAAAAACCTGCGTAGCCCTTCGTCATTTCAGATAAGTCCTACTTAGTATTCGTGCTACGTTTGTTGACTATGTTAAGGCGTAGCGTGTGGTAGCTAATTAGTGCTTATCTGCTAATGCATGAGATGTGATTGGATTAGGGTAGTCGTACGACTTTGTTGACTATGTTAAGGGTCGTGCGGGTGGGTTTAATTTAATCGGAAAATGACGGGTTGAACTTGGCTAGCGATTATGATTTGTTGACTATGTTAAGGTCATAAGTCGCTAGGGGCAAAAGAATTATCGGGAATTTCAAGTGTTGAAATTTGCAATGAGATTGTATACCTTCTATAAGATAGTTGGATCCCGATACCCACTGCGAGTAAGAGTTACTCCTGGTAGAGTTTTACACATGACAATTAGCCAATCAAGTAGGTGTCTAGAAAGGTGTTAATTGGGTTATGCCTCTGAGAAAATGGGGTTTATTTTAATTAGGTCCGTGCGAAAGCACGAGGAACCTCCCTCAAAGTACCAACACTGGCCTGGATGAAAGATTAGCGAACTTGTAAGGTGTAATTAATTCCGGCACGTCTTACCTTTTAGGGTTTGAATGATGATTTGATGAAAACAGTGGGAGACATCCTGATTAGATAGGATAATAACCAGTCTAATCTTGCAAGCATACGCTAAAGTGTTTTCTTCTCTCTCTCTCCAGGTAGCGATCATATCAGGCCTTAATCAAGATAATAATATGGATGTATTGACCGAACTCGCTTATTATACTGAGCAGGGCAATGTTGGTCCCGCTCCAACTTATATTTGTTATAAGACAGAGCAGGAAATAGGAGAATATCCGAATTCTCACGCCGCCCAAACAAAGAATAAACATGTTGATGCATCTTCTTCGGGTGTGTTAGTTATCGAGAACTGTTTCTCAGTTCACTCTACGTCCTGGGTATTAGATACTGGATCGGGATCCCATATATGTAATATGTTATATGGGCTAAAGAAAGGTAGAGAACTGGGAGCGGATGATCATTCCGTAAGAGTAGGGAATGGTACAAATGTTACAGTCAAAGAAGTTGGCGAATATCACCTTATATTACCAAATGGTAATACATTGATTCTGAACGAATGCTATTATATTCCAACCCTGAAATGCAATCTTACATCAGTTTCTTTATTGAGTAAAGAAAGATATAATTTTGTAGTACATGATAATGTTATGAACATCTTCCTGAATCAAAAGTTGATTGGATCAGGCTCGTTAAATAATGGCATATTCGTTCTGAATCAAACCATGGTTATTAATGTACAGAACACACACAAGAGGAAGAGTTCAGAAATGAACGAATCCTTCCTGTGGCATTGTAGACTAGGTCATATCAATGCGACACGACTAGCTAAGTTGCATAAGGATGGATATTTGAATCCGTTCGAATTTTCATCTTATGATACTTGCCAGTCATGTCTCAAAGGCAAGATGACCAAAACACCGTTTAGTGGACACGGAGAAAGAGTTACAGAACTCTTGGGACTGATACATAGTGATGCATGCGGTCCCATGTCTACATATGCCAGGAATGGTTCTTCGTACTTCATTACATTCACTGACGATCTCTCAAGATACGGACATGTGTTCCTGTTGAAACACAAGTCGGAGGCTTTTGAAAAATTCAGAGAATATAAGTACTGTAGGGTTACTAAGCACTCTCACAAGGGTCTATAAGGTATCAACCATGCCCGACTTAAAAATTAGACGTGCCGAACAACCCTAACCAAGATCTTTAAACTAGAGATTAGGCGAAACAAAGCATGTAAACAACTTTACATCTAAGAGTTTGGGATTACAACCTTTGTAGTCCGGTCCTTCACTTCAAAAGATTCGTGTTGAGGTCCCTTCGCTGCGATCATCGAGTACCCGTACTCTAGAGAGGTTCCATAAAAGAAAGATGCAAGATTGCTTCCGATCTTCGATAACAAAGATGATCTACCTTTAAGAAACTCAAGCACAAGCTTTTGCTTCCCTAATCAAGTATTAGCAAAGCAAACACCCTAATCTAAGTGGCTAGAATAGATTAGGATGATGAAGTAGGAATTTAGCTCTCATTTGTTTTCTTTATCTCACCCATTTTCATCACTAATGAAAAAGCTAGAAAGCTTTTCCATGAAGAAGAAGAAGAAGAAGATGATCAATTTCTTTTGTGATGAATAATGAATCATTGTGTGGTTAGAAATGCAACCATGGGTTAAGTATGAAGACTTAACCCATGTAGAGAGTTAACTATGGTGAATGGTTGGGTTGGGTTAAGCAAATATCTATTCAAAATATCCAAAGTCAAAGTCAAAGCTTCAAGAAGCTTCTTGAAAGCTTCATGCAAGCTTAACCCTAATCCAAACCCTAACCACAATTAAACTCCACAAAACATGTTGCATTTATAACCATAACATGTTACAATATTATATATCACATATACAATATTTATTGTAACAAAATAAAATAATACAATTAACATATATCACATATATATCAATGTATTACCCGAGTGAGAAAAAGAATCTTTAAGTGAGCTTTCAAATATATAATTATACATTAAATTATCGAATCAACACTTGATCCGATAATCCGGCTATTTCACAAATAACCGACTAATATAATCTGTATTAGTTCATCGAATCAACACTTGATCCGATGACCCGGCTATATCACATATACCCGGCCGATATCACATATCGCGAGAATCTAATACGGTATCGCATACACGTATTATTCCCGGTCCCGCACATATCATATATGCGCTCCTACTCCGTTTTGCCTGAGCCAGGAAACCTCTGTGTCGGACTCTAAAGAATCGTCATTACGCCGGCAGTAGGTGATGATCATATCAAACACCCACAAGCTGCAAGCGGTCAGCTAAACATAACAGCCACCCAGGTATTGAGCGATCAGAAGATCAACAAGCAAGCCTGTACAATCACCTGCGAATCTAATCAGTAACACTCCAATACAGTCCGGTCTCTTTGTCTGATATGCCGCATATCTCGCCTAGGGGTGGTAAACTTGAGACCCCAGTAGCTTGATAAGTCGTGTCGATATGAGGTCTATAACAGTTCGATAAACTACTGATAACACTTACCAGTAAATCTCAGCAACCCTGGCCAGGGATTTCCAGTTATAGCCAATCGAACACAGCGCAACATCAACTCCCTATACCGGGAGAGACGAATCCCCTCCTATCGCTCATTGCCTCCATGTGATTCGGGACTGTATCCAAAAGCCACCTTTTTGCACGCCCTCTTGGACGTGGTATGTCGGAAATCAAAGCACAGTGGGAATCACACAAGACTCTATGACGATCTCGGGTCTATAGACTAACCTGTACCAGTGTCACCCGAGAACTGCCATCTGACGTGAGGTATAATACCATCTGGGAGTTCTCGGCGAGTCTGTCCAGTGTACCCAGTCTCTACTGAGCACCCGTACACCATCCTTGATGTCAAACACCGATGGATATGAGATCATCCATCGCCCATCATATGGGTCAATATACGTATACGCTAGTCTACTCTGGTGTATCGATTCCCCTGTCTTGATACACCCTCGACTAGGAACAGTTATAGGATGTACTCGTCGACTACCGTGGCCCCACTAGTATGATCTCCTCATAGTCCCAGTAGTCGAGTGTTAGTTATATGTATGCCTTAGAGGCCATTACTGTACATAGGATGTATATTGTAGTGGATGCTGGGACGTATATAGGAAGGACTTTCTTGCTCGACATGATAGTATGCTATCTGGTTACTCTTTACCTTAACGTGTACATTGATTGTCTCTTTGTTACATGTTGGTAAAGCCCTTGGGATGTGTACTTGACTACCTGGACTATGATGCGGATCATACTAGTGGGGACATGGTAGTCTATAAGTACATCCTTCAAAGTCCCTAGTCGTGGGTGTATCGAGACATGGCATCGATATACCAGAGTAGACTAGCGTATACCTTCTCGACCCATACAGATGGGCGATGGATGATCCCATATCCATCGGTGTTTGACATCAGAGATGATATACGAGTGCTCAGTAGAGACTGGGTACACTGGACGGACTCGCCGAGAACTCCCAGATGGTATTATACCTTACGTCAGATGGCAGTTCTCTGGTGACACTGGTACAGAGTAGTCTGTTGACCCGAGATCGTCATAGAGTCTTGTGTGGTTCCCACTGTGCTTTGATTTCCATCTTACCACGTCCAAGAGGGCGTGCAAAATGGTGGTTTTTGGGTACAGTCCCGAGTCACATGGAGGCAATGAGCGATAGGAGGGGATTCGTCTCTCCCGGTATAGGGAGTTGATGTTGCGCTGTGTTCGATTGGCTATAGCAGGAAATCCCTGGCCAGGGTTGCTGAGATATACTGGTAAGTGTTACCAGTAGTTTCTCGAATTTTTATAGACCTCATATCGACACGACTTATCGAGCTATTGGGGTCTGACGTTTACCACCTCTAGGCAAAATATGCGATATATCAGACGATCAGACCGGACTGTACGGTAGTGTTACTGGTTGGATTCACTGGAGTGTGAGCGGGCTTGCTCGTCGATCTTCTGATCGCTCAATACCCGGGTGGCCGTTACGTTTAGCAGACCGCTTGAGGCTTGTGGGCGTTTGATATGATCATCACCTGCTGCCGGCGTATTGACGAGTCTTTAGAGTCCTACACAGAGGTTTCCTGGCTCAAGCGAAACGAAATAGGAGCGCATATGAGATATGTGCGAGAACGAGAATAATATGTGTATTTGATACCGTATTTCATTCTCGCGATGAATGTATCGAATGGTTGTATGCGATATAACCTAGTTATCGATTCAAGCGTTGATTCGATAAGCCGATACATTGAATACTAGTCGGTTGTGTGCGACATGACCGGATCATTGAATCAAGTGTTGATTTAATGATTTAATGCATAATTATATATTTGATATGTTACTTTGCATTAACTAGTATTGGTTCACTTTAAATGGTTTTTCTCACTTGATTGTACAAGTTGTATATGTGATATACTTTTTGTGCAAATGATTGTATCATGTTTGATGATTCATGTTGACTTGGTTAAGTGTAAAGATTAAACCATGGTTAAATTGATGATTAGGGTTTTCTTTTTCTTAATCATTTATTTATTTGTTTATTTGGAAAAGATTAGAAATAAAATGGTTGCAAGTTTTGTTTCTTTCTTTGAAGCTTCATGAAGCTTTGACTTTGTGACCATTTTGTCTCATGCTTAACCCTAACCCTTGCAATTAACCATGGTCTATTCTCTACACCTAATCATGGTTATTATTATGATAAGTATCCTTTTTCTTTTCTTTTTAATTAACTTATCATAATATATCATATCTTCTTCTTCTTCTTCATCTTCTTCTTCCATGAAGAAACCTTGACTTCATCAATGGTGGATTGATGAAACAAGTAAGAAATCCAATTCTAAAGTCTACCCACTTCCTATTTCTTCATCCTCTACCTCTTGCCAAGTAGTAGAGTGTGTTTTCTTCACAAGTTTCTTGACTTGGTGAAGTTGGAGCTTGATCTAATGATGCCTCGACGTAGATCATCTTCGGCACGAAGCCGACGACCTTGCCCGCCCATTTCTCCGATGAAGCCGACGCAAGAGCCCGGATTTCGATTTGGACAGCGAGGAGAGTTCATTGCGGAGCTATGGAGGTGGAGCACCGGATCTACAAAGGTTGTATTTCCGTTATCTTATAGTTTAGTTGTAAACTAGCTCGCTTTATCGCCTAAATTTCTAGCCAACGATCTAGTCTAGGGTTTCTCGGCACCGTATTTTTGAAATTAGCATGGTTGATGCCTTGTGAGACCTCTTGAGAGTGCCTAGGAACCCTACAGTGGTATCAGAGCCTAGCTAGAGCCTTAGGCGAAGTCTAGACGGAATTTGAAACCCGAACGAACCCGAAACCCAACTCAAAAATTGCTCTCTGTCCTTTTTTCAAAAACGTGGATTTTTCCAGATTAAAAATGCTTAAAAAATTCAGCAGGGAATTTTAAGAATTACGACGCAAAAATTTACTGATGAGCAGTACAAACCGCGGCGGAACCGCGGCAGAAGCCTGGCTTCTGCGGCGGTTCCGCGGCGGAATGATGACGTCATCGTAAACTGTTTGCACAGTAACTCCTATTATATTATGCTGGATTTTCTGGGTATTTTTAAAATTTATTCAAGAGTTGAATTTTCTGGAGTTGTTTTGGGGATTCGGTGTTTCGATCGGGGTATCAAATTTTGTCTATTTGGCTTTCCGGATAAATTTTAGAATATGTTAAAATGTTCGACCGGATATAAATACCCAATTTTTTCCCTGTTGGGAAATTTCCAAGTGTTGGACTTTTCCGTAGTTTAACGACGTTCTAAGTAGTGCAAGTAACGCGATGGACCCTCTAGAAGACAACAAACCTTAACTCGATTATGTGACCGTCTTGAACTGCCCTTTGAACCTTCGGGTTTGGGGCAGTACGGCGTGCCACATGTGAGGCGTTGGCTTGACCCTTCTACGGCTGGACTGTTGGTACTGAGGCACGAATTGAATGCTGTTAGACTTATTTCATGTGTTGACCTGTATCGGGAAAACTTGGGTGTTCGATTGTTCGATCGAAAAGTTTAGCATTTTCTATTTATCCGGAATGTGATACAATACTTGGAATTCACAAATAGTTATGAGATAACTGGATGAATGTTATAAACATAGCAATTTAGTCTTACTTGATCGGTTGCCACGGAATTTTGATGTGATCAAAAGTCCGTCGCAATCACGTAGTGTACGCGGATACTCGCCGGGTAAACTTAATAGACAGCCTCACTCCATAGCCCCGACCAAGTGACTGTAGGAGAACCCCGTCACCGAAAGCATCCGTTCGGGTGCTCACGGCAGCGGTGTTCCTCCTTGGTGCACTTCGTCGACGGCGTCGGGGGTGCGGCCGTCTACTGAAGTTTGCAACGAGCATTCGATCAGGAAGTCGGGAATCCTGTTGAATTGCCCGACTTGGTATTGAAAAGTGTTTTCGATTTTGAGACTAAAATGCGGGGTTTATAATTGTTAGGCATGTGATGTCTAAGTAATTCATTCGATTAGGCATGTGATGTCTAAAGAGATTGCGGATTCCAACTGTTGTAGTTTTACACTTTCTTTTCTGTGACCGTAAGTGTAATATGTGATATCGCCGGTTTCGTTGCTATATGTCAACGACAATTGGGATGCGCATATTTACTTACGTTGATGACATGTGATGTTATGTGTTGCTGGATATGTTATATTGGATCGTCGTGTATGAATAGCCGGGGGTTTTTATGTGAGATGAGTGTGTTTCATTTTCATTCAAGTAAAAACTTGTATGTAATATTCTTTTTATTGGGGCGCTTCCAGGTTGCGGAAGTTGTCACCTTTTGTATATTATTTACTTTTCCGCACTAGGACAGACCCAAGGAGGAGGGCACAAGTAACCGGGTTCTGGAGTCCAGTGGGAGATCAACTCGAGGAGTCGAGGCCGGGTCTCCTAACTCTAGAATTGGTACGGGTTGCTTGCCGCTCTCGTAGGGGTCTAGGGGTGTGGGTTTGGCTATTCATCACGACCGTGGAATCCGTGTTTTATACTGGCTCGTATTGAAAACACGGACGTCCTAGTATATCCAATATTTCATATGATTCTTCTGCTGCGATATCTGTGATGTGATCATGAGATGTTCTTTGATAGATACAGTATATAGTATATATGATATATTATATAGACGTTACTTATGTTTTACACCCGCGCTAGCCCTGCCCCGCTCTGCCGTTAGTTACCTAACCTAACGGTGCACGAGGGGACATCGAGGCGAATGCGGATGGCATAAGTGTACGTCGTATTTATCTGTGATGTTTAGGTACTTAAATGATGGGACTTCATTAATGAGATTAATGAAATAAAAGAAACCTAAAGATGTTGTAGAATTGAATTTCAAATAAAACAGGTAGCTACAGTTCTTGCTTTGCACAGCGGTATATGTGATATATCCTGCACCTTATTCGATAAGGAAAGGACCGAGATCCCTTCACCGGGAGTGACTCCTTTAGCAATAACTGGCAGACGCTACACACTCGGTTTGTCTTTTGATTGCTTTTAAGAGTTTTTGCTTTGCACAGTGATATATATGATATATCCCGCACCTCATTCGACGAGGAAAGGACCGACGATCCCTTCACCGGGAGTGACTCCTTTAGCAAAACTAGAAAAGCCTAAAAAACACTCCATTTCAAAATCATTTGATTCTACAACGATATCAAGTTCATTACGCAATAGGTTTTCAGAAAAACCTGTCGTAGCCCTCCGTCATTTCAGATAAGTTGTATATAGTATTCGTGCTGCATTTGTTGGCTTTCGTCAAGGTGCAGTGTGCGGTAGCTATATGCTGCTTATCTGCTAGCATACGATGCGATTGGATTAGGGTAGTCGTGCGGCTTTGTTGGCTTTCGTCAAGGGTCGTGCGGGTGGGTTTAATTCAATCAAGAAATGTACGGGTTGAACTTGACTAGCGGACTATGGTTTGTTGGCTTTCGTCAAGGTCATAGCACGTTAGGGGCAAAATATTATCGGGAATTTCAAGTGTTGAAATTTGCAATGAGATTGCATACCTTCTATGAGATAGTTGGATCCCGATACCCGCTGCGAGTAAGAGTTACTCCTGGGAGAGTTTTACACATTACAATTAGCCGATCAATTAGGTGTCTAGAAAGGTGTCAACGGGGTTTCGCCTCTGGGAAAACGAGGTTTACATTAATTAGGTTCCTGCGAAAGCACGGGGGACCTCCCTCAAAGTACCGACACTGGCCTGGCTGAAAAATTGGCGAACTTGTAGTGTGTAATTAATCCCGGCTAGTCTTTCCTTTTAGGGTTTGAAGGAAGATTTGATAAAAAGCAGTGGGAGCCATCCTGATTAGATAAAATAATAACCAATCTATTCTTGCAAGAGCGCACGCTGAGTGTTTTCTTCTCTCTCTCTCCAGGTAGCGACCATATCACGCCTTAATCAAGATAATAATACGGATTATTGACCGAACCCGCTTGTTATACTGAGCTGGGGAACGTTGGTCCCGCTCCAACTTATAATTGTTATAAGACAGAGCAGGAAATTGGGGATTACAAGGATTCCCGTGCCGCCCAAACAAAGAGAGTGCATGCTGATGCATCATCTTCGAGTGTGTTCATTATACAGAACTGTTTCTCTATGTCCTTTACGTCCTGGGTATATGATATCGGATCAAGATCCCGCATATGTAATATGTTACATGGGCTACAGAAAGGTAAAGAACTGAGAACGGATGATAAGTTTCATGAGGCAGAAAACGGGGCAAGAGTTGCAGCCAAGTCTGTCGGTCACTGTCTCCCTGTATTACCAATACATTGATTCTGAACGAATGTTATTAGATACCGAACCTGATATACAAAATCATATCACTCTCTTTATTGGTAAAGAAATGATAAAATTTTGTATTGTTGGATAATGTTTTGAACATTTCCTATATCAAAAGTTGATCGGTTCAGGCACGTTATCTCAAAGCAATAATGTTCTAAATCAAATTACAGTTCTTAGTATATGGAACACACACAAGAGGAAGAGTTCAGAAATGAACGAATTCTTCTTGAGGTATTGTAGACTAGGTCAGATCAATGTGACCCGACTAGCTAGAGTTACATATAGATGCATATTTAAATCAGTTTGAATATACATCTTGTGAAACTCGCCAGTCATGTCACAAAGATAAGATGACCATAGCTCTGTTTATAGGAAACAGAGAAAGAGTTAATGAACTCTTGGGATGATACATGTTGATGTATGTAGGTCCCCTGTCTACACATACCAAGACCGGTTCTTTGTACTTCATTACATTCTCTGATAATCTCTCAAGATTCATACATATGTTCCTGTTAAAACACAAGTCCGAACCTTTTGAGATATTCACGGAATATAAGTTAGAAGTAGAGAACCAAAATACGGGTATAAGTATTATGTCCTATGATGAGATCGAGGAGGAGAATACTTGATCATGGAATTCCTGGACTATTCTAATGGAGAATGAGATTCTCTCTCAGCATTACTCCTCTGTATACACCATAACACGATGGTATATCGGGGCAGAGCAGATACACCCTATATGATAAGGTGTGCTCTATGATGAGTACTACTGAGTTACCTATTTCCTTTGGGGTGTTATGCACTTGAGAAGATGCATACCTATTGAATAGGGTTCAGATCAAATCAGTAGCCTACCACTTCATATGTGATATGGAAAGGGAAGAGCCCATCTCTTAAGCTAGTTAAGATTTGGGGTTGTCCGGCTAATGTCTAAAAGCAAAATCCGGACAAGCTCGAGGCAAGGTCTGTAATGTAGAACTGGAAAGGTTCCAGCTATACAAACTGCAGCTGATGATTTGATAGAACCAAAGGATTCAGTAGAAACCAACGAACCTCAGCCTCTCCGCCGATCTAGTAGGGTCCCTTACCCACCTGAGAGAAACTTCGGTTTCTCTATGACAGTGGGAGCGAGGATTGCATCATGAGATGATGACCCTACTAGTTTCGAGCAGGCCGTCAGGAGTATGACTCTGTAAGAATGGCTGGATGCTTAACGATCTGAGATGGAATCCTTATACACCAACAAAGTATGGACTTTAGTTGCTATATCTGAAGGGTTAAATCCCCATCAGGAGCAAGTATATCTTGAGAAGATTACTTGGTGTAGATGGAAAAGTTGAGACTTTCAAAGCTAGACTTGTTAAAGGTTTTCGTCATTGACCAGGCGTGGATAATGATGAAACCTTTTCAAGTAGCTATGCTTAAGTCTATCCAGATCCTACTTGCCACGGCTACATACCATGACTACGATATCTGGTGGTTGGGTGTCATGACAGCTTTTCTAAATGATGTTTTAGAAGAAAGCGTCTATAAGTACACAGCCAGAGGGCCTCGTAGACAGTGGGAGCAGCGGAAACGTGTGCAAGATGTTTTATAGGATAAAGCAGGCATCGCGGAGATGGAACGTCTGTTTTGGTGAAGTAGTCAAAGAGTTTGACATCATCAAAATGGTAGATGAACCTTGTATAAACAAAAAGGTAGTAGGGAGTATAGTAACGATCCTCGTAGAGTACGTGGATGACATACTCTTGATAGGGAAAGAGTTTCCTATGCTACGTTCGATCAATCTCCGCTTATCACAAAGATTCTCCGTGTAGGATCAAAATGATACCTCCTAAATCCTGAGTTTTGGATCTATGAGATAGATCTAAATGGATGTTAGGATTCTCACTAAATGTAGTGAGATGGTATCGATTGATCCTGGGGAAAATCACTGGAAGTGTTCCAGGGTGATAAAGATGACTGAGTGTCAGTCACAGGCATTGTCTTTACCCTCAGTAAAGGGACGGTATGTTGGAAGAGTTCCAAGCTAGATACCGTGACATACTAGACGATAAAGGCAGGATACATCGCTACTTAAGATGCTACCAAAGAGGCTGTTTGGGTGTATATTGGTTCATGAGATGAACTTAGTTCCTACCATTGTGTGACAATGGAGTTGTGGCTTATGCCAGGAACCCCCGTCCCATCAGTGATCCAGACATATTCTAAGACAGTATCACCTGATCATGGAGATGGTTGATCTCCAAGGTGATCGAGCCAAGGAGAGCAGACTCAGAGGATAACACGGCGGATCCACTCACGAAGGACTATTCCCAGAGAGAGACTTTTATGGGAAGGTTGAGTATGAGATACTATAACCACTGCTACAGATGGCCCTAGTGCAAGTGGGAGATTGTTAGTTATATGTATGCCCTAGAGGCCATTACTGTACATAGGATGTATATTGTAGTGGATGCTGGGACGTATATAGGAAGGACTTTCTTGCTCGACATGATAGTATGCTATCTGATTACTCTTTACCTTAACGTGTACATTGATTGTCTCTCTGTTACATGTTGGTAAAGCCCTTGGGATGTGTACTTGACTACCTGGACTATGATGCGGATCATACTAGTGGGGACATGGTAGTCTATAAGTACATCCTTCAAAGTCCCTAGTCGTGGGTGTATCGAGACAGGGCATCGATATACCAGAGTAGACTAGCGTATACCTTCTTGACCCATACAGATGGGCGATGGATGATCCCATATCCATCGGTGTTTGACATCAGAGATGATATACGGGTGCTCAGTAGAGACTGGGTACACTGGACGGACTCGCCGAGAACTCCCAGATGGTATTATACCTTACGTCAGATGGCAGTTCTCTGGTGACACTGGTACAGAGTAGTCTGTTGACCTGAGATCGTCATAGAGTCTTGTGTGGTTCCCACTGTGCTTTGATTTCCATCTTACCACGTCTAAGAGGGCGTGCAAAACGGTGGTTTTTGGGTACAGTCCCGAGTCACATGGAGGTAATGAGCGATAGGAGGGGATTCGTCTCTCCCGGTATAGGGAGTTGATGTTGCGCTGTGTTCGATTGGCTATAACAGGAAATCCCTGGCCAGGGTTGCTGAGATATACTGGTAAGTGTTACTAGTAGTTTCTCGAATTGTTATAGACCTCATATCGACAAGACTTATCGAGCTATTGGGGTCTGACGTTTACCACCCCTAGGCAAGATATGCAACATATCAGACGATCAGACCGGACTGTACGGTAGTGTTACTGGTTGGATTCACTGGAGTGTGAGCGGGCTTGCTCGTCGATCTTCTGATCGCTCAATACCCGGGTGGCCGTTACGTTTAGCAGACCGCTTGCGGCTTGTGGGCGTTTGATATGATCATCACCTGCTGCCGGCGTATTGACGAGTCTTTAGAGTCCTACACAGAGGTTTCCTGGCTCAAGCGAAATGAAATAGGAGCGCATATGAGATATGTGCGGGACCGAGAATAATACGTGTATGTGATACCGTATTTCATTCTCGCGATGAATGTATCGAATGGTTGTATGCGATATAACCTAGTTATCGATTCAAGCGTTGATTCGATAAGCCGATACATTGAATACTAGTCGGTTGTGTGCGACATGACCGGATCGTTGAGTCAAGTGTTGATTTAATGATTTAATGCATAATTATATATTTGATATGTTACTTTGCATTAACTAGTATTGGTTCACTTTAAATGGTTTTTCTCACTTGATTGTACAAGTTGTATATGTGATATACTTTTTGTGCAAATGATTGTATCATGTTTGATGATGCATGTTGACTTGGTTAAGTGTAAAGATTAAACCATGGTTAAATTGATGATTAGGGTTTTCTTTTTCTTAATCATTTATTTATTTGTTTATTTGGAAAAGATTAGAAATGAAATGGTTGCAAGTTTTGTTTCTTTCTTTGAAGCTTCATGAAGCTTTGACTTTGTGACCATTTTGTCTCATGCTTAACCCTAACCCTTGCAATTAACCATGGTCTATTCTCTACACCTAATCATGGTTATTATTATGATAAGTATCCTTTTTCTTTTCTTTTTAATTAACTTATCATAATATATCATATCTTCTTCTTCTTCTTCTTCATCTTCTTCTTCCATGAAGAAACCTTGACTTCATCAATGGTGGATTGATGAAACAAGTGAGAAATCCAATTCTAAAGTCTACCCACTCCCTATTTCTTCATCCTCTACCTCTTGCCAAGTAGTAGAGTGTGTTTTCTTCACAAGTTTCTTGACTTGGTGAAGTTGGAGCTTGATCTAGTGATGCCTCGACGTAGATCATCTTCGACACGAAGCCGACGACCTTGCCCGCCCATTTCTCCGATGAAGCCGACGCAAGAGCCCGGATTTCGATTTGGACAGCGAGGAGAGTTCATTGCGGAGCTATGGAGGTGGAGCACCGGATCTACAAAGGTTGTATTTCCGTTATCTTATAGTTTAGTTGTAAACTAGCTCGCTTTATCGCCTAAACTTCTAGCCAACGATCTAGTCTAGGGTTTCTCGGCACCGTATTTTTGAAATTGGCATGGTTGATGCCTTGTGAGACCTCTTGAGAGTGCCTAGGAACCCTACATCGAGTACATATCCTAAGGGCTTTATCAACATGTAACATAGAGACAATAAACTAATATAAGTCAACATGTTAAGATAAAGAGTAACCAGATAGCATACTATCATGTCGAGCAAGAAAGTCCTCCCTATATATGTCCAAGCATCCACTACAATATACATCGTATGTATAGTAATGGCCTCTAGGGCATACATATAACTAACAATCTCCCACTTGCACTAGGGCCATCTTTTGTGGTATCGCATACCCAACAATCAGCTGTGGTTGAAGTATCTCATACTCAACCATCCCATAAAAGTCTCTACTGGGAATTAGGCCTTTGTGAGTGGATCCGCGCTGTTGTCCTCTGTGTCTACTCTCCTAACCTCGATCTCCCTGGAGATCAATCATCTCCATGATTAGGTGATACTGCCTAAGAATTATATCTGGATTTCTGATGGGACGGGGGTTCCTTGGCATAAGCCACAACTCCATTATCACACAATGGTTGGAACGAAGTTCATCTCATGAACTTATATATATCCAGACTGCCTCTTTGGTAGCATCCTTTGTAATGATGTATCTTGCATTTAATCGTCTAGTAAGTCACGGTATCTAGCTTGGAACTCTTCCAACATACCGTCCCTCCACTGAGGGTAAAGACAATGCCTGCGACTGACATTCAGTCGTCCTTATCACCCTGGAACCTTTCCAGTGATTCTCCCCAGGATCGATTGATACCATCTCACTACAACTAGTGAGAATTCTAACATCCAATTAAATCTATCTCATAGATCCAAAACCCAGGATATTGGAGGTATCACTTTGATCCTATATGGAGAATCCATGTGATAAGAGGAGATTGACCGAGCGTAGCATAGGAAACTCCTTCCCTATCAAGAGTATGTCATCCACGTACTCTACGAGGATCACCACCATACTCTCTACTACCTTTTTGTATATACAAGGTTCATCTACCATTTTGATGAAGTCAAACTCTTTGACTACTACATCAAAACAGACGTTCCAACTCCGCGATGACTGTTTTATCGCATAAAACAACTTGCACACGTTTCTGCTGCTCCCACTATTTACGAAGCCTTCTGGCTGTGTACTTATAGATGCTTTCTTCTAAAACATCATTTAGAAAAGCAGTCATGACACCCAACCACTAGATATCGTAGTCATGGTTTGTAGCAGTGGCAAGTAAGATCTGGATGGACTTAAGCATAGCTTTGAAAGTCTCAACTTTTCTATGTACACCAAGTAATCTTCTCAAGATATACTTGCCCCTGATGGGGATTTAACCCTTCAGATAAAGCAACCAAAGTCCATACTTTGTTGGTGTATAAGGATTCCATCTCAGATCGCTAAGCATCCAGCCATTCTTACAGTGTCCCACTCCTGATGGCCTGTTCGAGACTAGTTAGGTCATCATCTCATGATGCAATCCTCGCTCCCACTGTCATAGAGAAAACCAAAGTATCTCTCAGGTGGGTGAGGAACCCTGCTAGATCGGCGGAGAGGCTGAGGTTCGTTGGTTACTATTGAATCCTTTGGTTCTACCAAATCATCAGCTGCAGTTTGTATAGCTGGAACCTTTTCCAGTTCTACCTCATGACCGCTAATTTTTTTATACAAGAAATTCCCTTTCACAAAGGTGGCATGCTGAGAAACAAAACATCTTTTGTTCCCTTGTTTGGTCGAAGATATTCCTTTGCGAATGCTTGGGATATCCAACAAACTTTCACAAAACTGACCTTGCCTCGAGCTTGTCCGGATTATGCTTTTAGACATAGGCTGGACAACCCCAAATCTTAACATACTTAAGATATGGGCTCTTCCCATTCCATATCACATATGAAGTGGTAGGCAACTGATTTGATTGGAACCCTATTCAATAGGTATGCAGCTTCTCAAGTGCATAACTCCCAAAAGGAAATAGGAAACTCAGTAGTACTCATCATAGAGTGCACCATATCAAATAGGGTGTATTTGCTCCGCCCCGATACACCGACGTGCTGTGGTGTATACGGAGGAGTAATGCTGAGAGAGAATCTCATTCTCCTTTAAAAAATCCAGGAAATCCTTGCTCAAGTATTCTCCTCCTTGATCTCATCAAAGGACATAATACTTATACCCATTTTTGGTTCTCTACTTCTAACTCATATTCATTGAATTTCTCAAAAGGTTCAGACTTGTGTTTCAACAGGAACATATGTCCGAATCTTGAGAGATAAACAGTGAATGTAATGAAGTATAAAGAACCAATCTTAGCATTTGTAGACAGGGGACCTTACATACATCATCATGTATCAATCCCAAGAGTTCACTAACTCTTTCTCTGTTTCCAATAAACAGAGCTATGGTCATCTTATCTTTGTGACATGACCGGCAAGTTTCACAAGATGTAAATTCAAACTAATTTAAATATGCATCTAAATGTAACTTCAGCTAGTCAGGTCGCATTGATACGACCTAGTCTACAATACCTTCAGAAGGATTCGTTCATTTCTGAACTCTTCCTCTTGTGTGTGTTCTGTATACTAAGAACTGTGGTTTGATTTAGAACGTCTATGTTTTTAGATAACTTTCCTGAACCGATCAACTCTTGATATAGGAAATGTTCAAAATATTATCCAACAATACAAAATTATATCCTTCTTTACTAATAAAGAGACTGATATGATGTTGTATATCAGGTTCGGTATCTAATAACATTTGTTCAGAATCAATGTATTTGTTAATACAGGGTGATAACTACCAACAGACTTGGCTGCAACACTTGCACCGTTTCTATCTCATGAAACTTATCACCCGTTCTCAGTTCTCTACTTATCTGTAGCCCATGTAACAGATTACATATGCGGGATCCTGATCCGGTATCTCATACCCAGGACGTAAAGGATACTGAGAAACAGTTCTCTGTAATGAATACACCCGAAGATGATGCATCAACATGCACTTTCTTCGTTTGGGTGGCACGGGAATTCTGGTAATCCCCAATTTCCTGCTCTGTCTTATAACATATAAAAGTTGGAGCGGGATCAACGTTCCCTAGCGCAGTATAACAAGCGGGTTCGGTCAATACATCCGTATTATTATCTTGATTAAGGCGTGACATAGTCGCAACCAGGAGAGAGAGAGAAGAAAACACTCAGCGTATGCTCTTGCAAGATTAGATTGGTTATTAATATATCTAGTCAGGATGTCTCCCACTGTTTTAGTCAAATCTTCCTTCAAACCCTAAAAGGAAAGACTAGCCGGGATTAATTACACGCTACAAGTTCTCCAATCTTTCAGCCAGGCCAGTGCTGGTACTTTGAGGGAGGTTCCCCGTGCTTTCGCACGAACCTAATTAAAATAAACCTCGTTTTCCCAGGGGCGTAACCCCGTTAACACCTTTCTAGACACCTACTTGATCGGCTAATTGTAATGTTTAAAACTCTCCCAGGAGTAACTCTTACTCGCAGCGGGTATTGGGATCCAACTATCTCATAGAAGGTATGCAATCTCATTGCAAATTTCAACACTTGAAATTCCCAATAATATTTTACCCCTAGCGTCCTATGACCTTGACGGAGGTCAACAAACCATAGGCTACTAGTCAAGTTCAATCCGTTATTTCCTGATTGAATTAAACCCACCCGCACGACCTTTGACGGAGGTCAACAAGGCCGCACGACTACCCTAAAACAATCTGCATCATATGCATAAGCAGATAAATACTAGTTAGCTACCGCACACTACGCCTTGACGGAGGTCAACAAACGTAGTACGAATACAAAGTAGAACTTATCTGAAATGACGGAGGGCTACGGTAGGTTTTTAAGAAAACCCTTTGCGTAACGAACTTGATATCGTTGTAGAACCGAGCGATTTTGAATGGAATGTTTTTGAGGCTTTTCTAGTTTTGCTAAAGAGGTCACTCCCGGTGAAGGGATCTCGGCTCTTTCTTTATCGAATAAGGTGCAGGATATTTCGTAAATACCACGGTGCAAAACAAAAGCTATAGAAGCAATCAAAAGACAAACCGAGTGTGTAGCATCTGCTAGTTTCGCTAAAGAGGTCACTCCCGGTGAAGGGATCTCGGCTCTTTCCTTATCGAATAAGGTGCTGGATATTCTACAAGGAATATCGCTATGCAAAGCAAGAAATAGAGCTACCAGTTTTTAAACAAGTTTCTACAACATCTTTAGGTTTCTTTTATTTCATTAATCTCATTAATGAAGTCCCATTATATTATGCTTCACAAGCATCACATTTGAAACAAAATCTGCAATATAACATATATCTCATATATATAATATAAACATTCGTCTCAGGCAGTAATATGATCTCATCACAGAACATTGCAGCAGAAGAACATATATGAAATATTGGATATAATAGGATTTCCGTGTTTTATGCGAGCCTGTATAAAACGCGGATTCCACGGTCGCGATGAATAGCCAAACCCACATCCCTAGACCCCTACGAGAGCGGCAAGCAACACTGCCAATTCTAGGGTTAGGAGACCCGGTCTCGACTCCTCGTGATGGTCTCCCACTGGACCCTAGAACCTGGTTACTTGTGCTCCCCGCCTTGGGTCTACCTAATGCGGAAAAGTAAATAATATACAATGGTGACATCATCCTCAGCCCGGAAGTGCCCCAATAAAAGAATATTACATACAATGAATTTACATGAATGAAAATGAAAAACTCTTATCTCACATAAAAAAACCCGGCTATTCAAAACGCGACGATCCAATATAATATATCACAACAACACATAATATCACATATCATCAACGTAAGTAAATATGCGTATCCCAATTGTCGTTGATGTATAGCAACGAAACCGGCGATACACCACATATTACACTTACGGTCGCAGAATAGAAAGTGTAAAACTACAACAGTTGGAATCCGCAACCTCCTTAGACATCGCATGCCTAACTAAATGAATTCCTTAGACATCTCATGCCTAACAATTATAAACCCCGCATTTTAGTCTCAATCTCGAAAACACTTTTCAATATCTAGTCGGGCAATTCAACAAGATTCCCGACATCCTGATCGAATGCTCGTCGCAAACTTAAGTAGACGGCCGCACCCCCGGATGCCGTCGACGAAGAGCACTAAGACGGAACACCGCTGCCGCGAGCACCCGAACGGATGCTTTAGGCGACGGAGTTCTCCTACAGTCACTTGGTCGGGGCTATGGGGCGTGGCTGTCTATTAAGTTTACCCGGCGAGTATCCGCGTACGCTACGTGATTGCGACGGAATTTTGATCACATTAAATTCCCATGGCAACCGATCATCTGAGACTGAACTGCTAGATTTATAACATTCAAATTAGTTATCTCATAACTACTTGTGGATTCCAAATATTGTATCACATTCCAGATAAATAGACAATGTTAAACTTTCCGATCGAATTAACAAACACCCAAGATTTCCCAAATAGCTCAACACTTGAGCGGAGTTCAAAAAGTATCCATCATATGCTACAGTACCAATGGTCCAGCCGTAGAAGGGTTAAACCAACGCCTCACATGTGGCCACGCCGTACTGCCCCAAACCCTAAGGTTTAGAGGCGGTTCAGACGGTCACATAATCGAGTTAAGGTTTGCGTTCTTCTAGAGGGTCCACCGCGTTACTAGCACGACTTAGAACGTTCTTAAACTAAGGAAAAAATCCAACACTTGGAAATTTTCCGGTAGGGGAAAATGTGAGTTATTGATATCCGTTCGAACTTTTTAACACGTTCTAAAATTATCCGGAAAAATTTAAACGAAGCTAAACTTTCCGATCGAATCAACGAGTTCCTAATACATCCCAGAAAACTCAACACTTGAGTAGAATTAAAAATTCCCAGAAGAATCAGGAAATCTGTACGGATATTACTGTGTAAAAGTCAAACCCCAATTCCACAGTTTGGCCGCGGAACCGCCGCGCAAGGCAAGGTCTTGGCGCGGTTCCGCGGCGGATTAAGTGAATTAATGGCTCGTTTTCCACACAACTCCATAGAATTCCCTGCTGATTTTTTTGAGTATTTTTAATACAGAAAAATCACCATTTTTATAAAATTTCTAGAGAAGGGTAAAATATGGGGTTTCGGGGTTCGATCGGACTTCTAACTTCGTCTAGAGTTTGCCTAAATCTCTAGCTTGGCTCCGATACCACTGTAGGGTTACTAGGCACTCTCACAAGGGTCTATAAGGCATCAACCATGCCCGATTTAAAAATTAGACGTGCCGAACAACCCTAACCAAGATCTTTAAACTAGAGATTAGGCGAAACAAAGCATGTAAACAACTTTACATCTAAGAGTTTGGGATTACAACCTTTGTAGTCCGGTCCATCACTTCAAAAGCTCCGTGTTGAGGTCCCTTCGCTGCGATCATCGAGTACCCGTACTCTAGAGAGGCTCCACAAAAGAAAGATGCAAGCTTGCTTCCGATCTTCGATAACAAAGATGATCTACCTTGAAGAAACTCAAGTCCAAGCTTTTGCTTCACTAATCAAGTATTAGCAAAGAAAACACCCTAATCTAAGTGGCTAGAATAGATTAGAATGATGAAGCAGGAATTTAGCTCTCATTTGTTTTCTTTATCTCACCCATTTTCATCACTGATGAAAAAGCTAGAAAGCTTTTCCATGAAGAAGAAGAAGAAGAGGATCAATTTCTTTTGTGATGAATAATGAATCATTGTGTGGTTATAAATCCAACCATGGGTTAAGTATGAAGACTTAACCCATGTAGAGAGTTAACTATGGTAAAGGATTCGGTTGGGTTAAGTAAATATCTATGCAAAATATGCAAAGTCAAATTCAAAGCTTCAAGAAGCTTCATGCAAGCTTAACCCTAATCCAAACCCTAACTACAATTAAACTCCACAAAATATGTTGCATTTATAACCATAAAATGTTACAATATTATATATCACATATACAATATTTATTGTAACAAAATAAAATAATACAATTAACATATATCACATATATATCAATGTATTACCCGAGTGAGAAAAAGAATCTTTAAGTGATCTTATATTAGTTAATGTAATTTAATAAATCAAATATATAATTATATATTAAATTATCGAATCAACACTTGATCCAATAATCCGGCTATTTCACAAATAACCGACTAATATAATCTGTATCAGTTCATCGAATCAACACTTGATCCGATGACCCGGCTATATCACATATACCTGGCCGATATCACATATCGAGAGAATCTAATACGGTATCGCATACACGTATTATTCCTGGTCCCACACATATCATATATGTGCTCCTACTCCGTTTAGCCTGAGCCAGGAAACCTCTGTGTAGGACTCTAAAGAATCGTCAATACGCCGGCAGTAGGTGATGATCATATCAAACACCCACAAGCTGCAAGCGGTCAGCTAAACGTAATAGCCACCCATGTATTGAGCGATCAGAAGATCAACAAGCAAGCCTGTACATTCTCCTGCGAATCCAATCAGTAACACTCCCGTATAGTCCGGTCTCTTTGTCTGATATGTCGCATATCTCGCCTAGGGGTGGTAAACGTCAGACTCCGGTAGCTTGATAAGTCGTGTCAATATGAGGTCTATAACAGATCGAGAAACTTCTGATAACACTTACCAGTAAATCTCAGCAACCCTGGCCAGGGATTTCCAGTTATAGCCAATCGAACACAGCGCAACATCAACTCCCTATACCGGAAGAGACGAATCCCCTCCTATCGCTCATTGCCTCCATATGATTCGGGACTGTACCCAAAAGCCACCTTTTTGCACGCCCTCTTAGACGTGGTATAATGGAAATCAAAGCACGGTGGGAATCACACAAGACTCTATGACGATCTCGGGTCTACAGACTAACCTGTACCGGTGTCACCAGAGAACTGCCATCTGACGTGAGGTATAGTACCATCTGGGAGTTCTCGGCGAGTCCGTCCAGTGTACCCAGTCTCTACTGAGCACCCGTACACCATCCTTGATGTCAAACACCGATGGATATGGGATCATCTATCGCCCATCATATAGGTCAATATGCGTATACTCTAGTCTACTTTGGTGTATCGATGCCCTATCTCGATACACCCTCGACTAGGAATAATTATAGGATGTACTCGTCGACTACCGTAGCCCCACAAGTATGATCTCATCATAGTCCCAGTAGTCGAGTACATATCCTAGTGGCTTTATCAACATGTAACATAGAGACAATAAACTAATATAAGTCAGCATGTTAAGATAAAGAGTAACCAGATAGCATACTATCATGTCGAGCAAGAAAGTCCTCCCTATATATGTCCAAGCATCCATTACAATATACATCGTATGTACAGTAATGGCCTCTAGGGCATGCATATAACTAACACGTACGAAGCCGAGAGACAAACGGGTAAAAGTATTAAGATCCTTCGATCTGATCGAGGAGGAGAATACTTGAGCAATGAGTTCCTGGACTATCTAAAAGAGAATAGGATTCTCTCTGAGCTTACTCCTCCTTATACACCACATCACAGCGGTGTTTCAGAGCGGAGGAATCGCACCCTATTAGATATGGTGCGCTCTATGATGAGCACTGCTGAGTTGCTTATTTCATTTTGGGGCTATGCGCTTGCGACAGCAACATACCTATTGAATCAAGTTCCATCTAAATCTATACCTACCACACCATATGAGATATGGAGTGGGAAGAGACAATTTCTTAAACGTGTTATGATTTGGGGTTGTCCGGCCTATGTCAAAAGGCAAAATCCGGACAAACTCGAGGCACGATCGGTTCTATGCAAGTTTGTGGAATATCTGAAGAATTCACAAGGATATATTTCTACCACGCTGAAGAACAAAAGGTTTCTGTTTCTCAATATGCCACCTTTTTTGAAAAGGAATTTCTTGCAAAAAAAATTAGTGGCAAAGAGGTAGAGCTGGAAGAAGTTCCAGCAGCACAAACTGCAACTGAAGATTTAGTTGAATCAGAGGATTCGATAGTTCCCGACGAACCCCAGCCTCTCCGCCGATCTAGTAGGGTTCCTCATCCACTTGAGAGATACTACGGTTTTCTTATAGATGGTGGGAGCGAGGATTGCATCTTGGAAGATGATGACCCGACTAGCTTCGAGCAGGCCATCACAACTGGAGACTCTGTGAAGTGGCTGGATGCAATGCGATCTGAGATGGAATCCATGTACACCAACAAAGCATGGACTTTGGAAGTTGCTCCTGAAGGGGTAAAACCCATTGGGAGCAAATGGATTTTTAAGAAGAAACTTGGTGTAGATGGAAAATTTGAGACTTTCAAAGCTAGGCTTGTTGCAAAGGGTTTTCGTTAACGACCAGGTATGGATTATGACGAACCTTTTCACCAGTGGCTATGCTTAAGTCCATCCGGATCCTACTTTCCATTGCTGCATACCATGACTACGAAATCTGGCAGATGAATCTTAAGACCGCCTTTCTAAATGGTGATTTAGAGGAGTGCGTGTACATGACTCAGCCAGAGGGCTTCGTAGATAGTGGGAGCAACGGAAAGGTGTGCAAGCTGCTTAAATCCATCTACGGGTTAAACCAGGCATCGCGAAGTTGGAACATCTGTTTTAAAGTGGTAGTCAAAGAGTTTGACTTCATTAAGAACGTAGATGAGCCTTGTATTTACAAGAAGGTGGCAGAGAGTAAGGTTGCCTTCCTCGTATTGTACGTGGATGACATACTCTTGATAGGAAATGATGTTCCTATGCAGCACTCGGTCAAGCTCTTCTTATCACAAAGATTCTCAATGAAAGATCTAGGTGATTGTTCATACCAGAATATTGCATTTTAATACCACTCATTCATTATCTATTTTTTGTATATACCGGTACTATTAACCAATGTTTGCTCAGTAATACAGAATACTGGTATCCGTGAAAAAATACTGGAAATACATTCAAAATCACGGATATATCATTTGCGATCCAACACTGCAACCAGAATCGCAAACCGACCGATACTTCAAGAGTTTCTTGTTGCAACATGCTTGTGTACACACTTTTTATCCAAATGGACCAACACAATACAAGTTGTGCACAAGTGTGCACTTGGACCTAGGGGGTTGCCATGTCACACACTCATGATGGCTAGGAGCAAGTGGGCATGAGTGTGACATGCATTAAATGCTACAAGATGTGTTGACTTAAAAGATGCAAGTTTCCCTCCAAAACCCAAGCTGCAAACAAGATCAAACCAGAGAAAATAAACTGCACCAAAATGATACTGGGATCAACACTAACCATCACACGAAGTTCGAGGCCCCCTCCCCAAAATCTGGCCGGCCCCACTCCTCCTAAATCCGGCCAGGTCGGCCGCACCACCTCCTGTGGGCCCCACTCTTCTATTGGCCCCTCCTTGATTCCTTGTCATCATTTTGTTATTGTTTATTTATTTAGTTTTTGAGCCTATAAATACAGACCATAGGCATGAGGAATGAGGCATCTTTTGTTTAGTTTTGGATCAAAACTCTTGTAATTTGTTAGCTTGCTTTTCTTTGTAATTCTTGAGCTCTTGCCCCTTTGCCTTGACCTTGCAACTTCTTCTTTAAACTTGCAAGCTTAAGGTTTAGGTTCTTGACTTCAAGATTAGTGTAACTTGTTTTGTGATTCAATAAAATGTTCTCATTTCTTTTTACCATGTTGTGTTCTATGTTTACTTATTTGAACTCGTGAAATCCGCGCTTTACTTTGATCTTGCAACCTCTTAAGTGAGCTTGCAACCTTAAAGTTTTGTGTTTGGATTTCACACTTCACCGGACTTACGAACACTTGGAGATATTCATACTTCGATTCATTGGTTCTCTTCTTTTCTTTCTTTTCTTGTATTTTTCATTGTGTTCCTTACTCTTTTCCCTTTTTCTTATTCTTATTTTGTAAATATGTGTGAGTAGTCACTTTACTTGTTAAGGGTGGAAAATGGTTAGATTGTATTTGAAGATGTTCTTTGCTAAAACCTTAAAAACCTTAAACTTTGCAATTGAAACTTCATGCAAATCACTCGCAATTCCACTCCTTTAGGCATCATATCCTACCACGATAGCGATGATTCCTAATCATGATCAGATTGCTAGTGATTTGCCGAAGGCTAAAATCAAGAGATAACAACAGAAGGACAAGGGACAAGGAAGATGGATTTAGCTAAATGCCGCAAATGCCGTATTTCAAGTTCCCTAATCCGCGCTGTTACCTATTACTTTAGTGTCAAAACTAAAGTTGGGGCTATAAGGAATCGGCAAACATCACATTCATGCAATCTAACCTATTTCTACCCTTAACAAGTCTCTTTTTTTATACATATCCTTGTTACGACACTTAGTTTAACCAACATATCAAAACACGTTGTTAACTCGTTAAAACAAGCATAAAAACTTACCATCTCCCCGCGGACGACCCGTACTCATCGCGGCTCGCTACGTGCGACACCGTTTTGATTGCGGTAATTTCAAAACTCTCTTTAAATACAACACGACAAAAACTTAACAATCAAATGACGCCATTGCCAGGGAGACGGTAACGCTTTTATACTTGTAGTCTCGGGTTAATTTGTGCATATTTTGTATAAAAATGAACTTTCTAACACATTCAAACGAATAAAACCATTCTTTTCAAAAACAACACAATAACATTTTTCTTTCTTCTTTTCTGGATTTGTAATCTGCTAACGCTCTGAGGTTTAAAGAAAAAAATCAAGTTATAAAAATAGAATGATGTTGCTTCTCTAAGGAAACACACAAAACTTGATCCCTTTCCCACACAACAAAACAGGCGACATACCCTGAAAAACCGAGGTCACCGGCCTTATTGTGTCCTTTTCACTTGTGGTTTTTTGTGTTGCCTCCAGTGTTCTGATTTCATCCTATTTTTATTATTTGATTTTCTTAATTATTTGTGTTCAGAATTTTGGCTATCCATATCGCTTTTTAGCTCAAATATCCGTATTTTCACGACATTTGCAGATTTGACGGATTGTGAGTAGCGATCGTGCGGAACAAGTGGGGCATTTGCTAGAACAAGAGGAGTGAACACTTAGTGCCAAAGATCCGGGTAGTTGGACCCGCGGAAGCGAACCATTCGACCACTCGGAAGGAATATCGACACGAGTTTTCTTAAACTCGACACTTTTGGTACGTATTTCTCTAAACACTTCCCTTCTCAATCCCGACGCTCCAATATCCTTGTCTTTGCAGGATTCTTAGCAATATCGCCACAAAAAGCCAAAGAAAAGACTAACCTTATTTTTTGCAACGCCACATTTAAAGTAAAAAATGAATTGATTGTTTGAAAACAAAACTTTGTTGATTTGCGCATTACATCATTTAATACGGACTAAAGGGGCTCTAACACCAATCCAGTTGGGTGGGGATTTCATCACCCTTCCTAAGACCCCGGAAATCACTAATTGCATAAGTGTCACCTCAAGCTTAATAAAAAATATCTAGACTCAGCCAACTAAGGACTTATCGCGCTCAATAGGACAAAGGAAGATTGTGGGCATTCGGTCGTTTATCTAAACATGACTTTTGTGGTGCCTAGGCTAGACAAGTGAGGAGGTAATTTTAAAAGGCCCGTCTCACGGTGATTCATGAGCGGAACCCTCCTTACCTCACTTGTGCTTACCTGGCCACAACTGGCCGTGAAGAGGCGATTTGAGGGATATCTCACAGTTTGTCGCTTTGGAACAGTTAGGAGCAGGTTTAGTAGACTTAGAGGACCCTTAGTCTAGGTATTGATTATGCATTTGTGACTGTGCGTTTGTGATTGTGTTTGTTGAACTGTCTTGTCATTTTCCCACTCTTTTGAAACAAACACAAATCTGCCATTTTTACCACCATCACCAAATTTGTCTCCACTTTCGTTTTCTTACCCTCACATTCTACGCTTTGACTACACTAAACTCGTTTAGTGTATGTCCGCTTGGACTAGGGACCCTAGTGCCCGCTTAGTCCGCGTTTCGTTAGTCCCTACAGACTACGCGATCAACACCGCAGTCGAAACTTCCTCCACCCCTTTATCACCCTTACCTTCGCCGGCCAACTCCGATGTTGACCGGGATTCTGTTCATACATCTTCACCTTCACCATCACCAAATTCTTCTTCTGAGATGTCAGGATCTCCTCCTAACATCCCTTTACCACCCCCGGGACTGATTCCACCTCATCTGGGTGCGAATAACCAGCAACCACCTCCTGTTGTAGCGCCACAGCGAATCGCGCTCCAGGATCGTTTCTATCCCACTCGCTTTGCACTTCCTACCTGTCTTTCACTTCCGCCGGCCAATGGGGATAATTTCGAAATTAAGCCCTACTTCATCAACATGTTGCCCAAATTTCATGGGCTGGAATCCGAAGATGCCTATATCTTCATCCACAAATTCCAGAACGTCTGTGCAATGATGAAGACAACCCAACTATCCGATGACGCTATACGGTTACGAGTTATTCCTTTCACTCTGTGTGACCTTGCTGAGAAATGGCTGTATAGCACCGCGTCGCATTCCAGAACCAGTTGGGATGAGTTTGTAGAAGCGTTTTTGAACAAATTCTACCCCAATCACAAAACCGCGAGAATCCGAAACGAAACCATCCATTCTTCCCAGCTTCCTACCGAACCCTTTTGGAAGTGCTTTGACCGATACACAGACCTTCTTGTTTAGTGCCCTCATCACGGCATTGAGAGATGGCAACTTTGCCAAACCTTATACGAAGGCCTGAACCCAGCAATGAAGCAGTTGTTGGAAACCATTTGTCAAGGACACTTCCGATCCAAATCTGACGAGGAAGCTTGGCAATTCTTCGACGATCTTGCGGAACAGACGCTTCAGTGGGAGAGAACCAGACTGAGTACTTCTTCTTCTCCCGGTCAGTCTAGGGCACACATTCATCAACTCGATATCTTAATCGCAATGAAGGCCGAGATGGCAGCTATCACACGGAAACTGGAAGCAATTGAGAGCAAATTCTCGTCTCCTTCTCCTGCCCCTGCTCCACCCCCTCATACCATTTGCGCTTGTTGTTCTGATCCATCCCATTTGACCGAAGAGTGTCCTTACAACCCACCCTCTCAAGGACAGGATCAGGTCAATGCTGCCTTTCAGCAAAGACCAAGAAGTGATCCATACTCTTCTACCTACAATCCCGGTTGGAGGAACTACCCCAATTTCGCCTGTAATCAGAACCGGCATCAATTCCAAGGCAACAACAACTTCCAGAGGCCTCCTCCGCCGCAACAACAAGCTCAACAACAAACTCAACATCAATTTCAGCAGCCCTTCCAACCCCAACCTTTTCAAAATCAGACGAACAATTTTGCGCCCAACAGTTCTTTTCCCCAAAACAACTTTGTTCCGTCAAAGAACGATAAGGTTTCCTCACTAGAACGGAGTCTGGAGGCATTTGTAAAGCAATCGACTCAATCCACCGCCAACATCCAGTCTTCCATTCAGTCTTTGGTGCAACACACTGCCGCTCACGGACAAAGCATCAAAACCATCGAAGCCAAGATTGCACAGCTGAATGCGGCCTTAAGCGAGCGAGAGAAGGGGAAGCTTCCATCCCAACCACTCCCAAATCCTGGTCACCCACATAATGTACATGTTGCTCTTGAACAACAAAACCATAATGTGAGTGTCGTAACTACATTGAGATCTGGAAGGATGCTGCACAACAACATTGGGACACGGATAGATGATGACACCCCGGCCGCCGCTTCTTCTTCGTCTTCTGAGCCTATTCTCCCTTCTTCAAAAGGCTCTTCTTCTTCTTCTGTTCTGAACGGACCCACTTCCCGCTCCACAAAAACTCCTACTCTGGGATCCGTTCCAACTCCACAATCTCCTCCACAAGCATTGGACTCAACCAATTTTAAAAACGTTCCATTTCCAAACCGGTTGAGGTCCAATTAACAAAATCAACAAATGGAGAAGATTCTGGAGTTGTTTAAGCAGGTTAACATCAACATTCCCCTTTTAGATGCTGTCCAACAAGTCCCTTCCTACGCAAAAATCTTAAAGGACTTGTGCACGAAAAAGAGGAAATCTCAGGTACCCAAGAAAGTTTTCTTAGCTAGTGCTGTGAGTGATGCTCTTACCAAATCTTTACCTCAAAAATGGAAGGACCTTGCTTGTCCTACGATTTCAATCACCATTGGGGATAAGAACATCAACCGCACACTTTTGGATCTTGGTGCGAGTGTTAACCTGCTTCCGTACTCAGTATATGAACAACTAGGTGTAGGAGAGCTGAAACCCATACATTGTACTCTCCAAATGGCCGACCGATCTATCACCCATCCTAGGGGTTAGCTTGAGGATGTGTTAATCAAGGTTGGGGACTTCATATTCCCCGTTGACTTCATTGTTTTAGACACACAACCTGTAGCTAACCCCCGGAATCAAATTCCGGTGATACTTGGTCGCCCATTCCTTGCAACCTCAAATGCTGTGATCAATTTTCGAAATGGTTCGATGAACCTATCTTTTGGAAACATGACAATTGAACTCAACATTTTCAGGTTAGGGAATCAGCCCTCTGAACCAAATGTTCATATACTAGACGTTTGTTCGATCCATGAGATCACCTCATAGGACTATGAATTTGAGGAGTTTTTGTTCGATCACAGCGATCTTGACGCCACTAGTGCGTTCCTCTTCGAACCTGCTGCTGCTTCTGCTCCTGACTGTGATTACGAGTGTTTCACTTTCTCGAATAATCTTGGCCAGTCACCACCCGAGTTTGAATCCTTTGAATTTCCGGATGAGTTAGCCGAACCATCCAACTCGGTCGCTTACACTCATGTTGAACCTCTGCTGGAATCCTTTGAGTTCGAGACCTTTTCACCAATCGCGCTTTCAATCGTTTCACCGCCAACACTCAAACTCAAGACATTGCCTTCTTACCTTAAGTACGCTTACTTGGGTGAGAACGAGACCCTCCCTGTTATCATCTCGGGTTCTCTAGCTCCAGAGCAAGAGAAATCCCTTCTTACGGTCTTGCACAGCAATAGGCAAGCTTTTGGCTGGTCAATGGCGGACATCAAGGGAATTAGTCCCCTGATCATTGAATATCACATTCATCTGATGGATGATGCCAAACCAGCCAGGGATCTACAAAGGCGACTCAACCCAGTCATGAAGGAGGCTGTAATAAAGGAGATCGTAAAGTGTCTGGATAGTGGTATCATTTACCCTATCTCTGATAGCCAGTTGGTTATCCCCATTCACGTTGTCCCCAAGAAGTCGGGCATAACGGTCATAACCAATGAGGCGAACGAGTTAATCCCTACTCGCACCCAAACTGGGTGGCGAGTATGCATCGATTATAGAAAACTCAACGCCGCAACACGGAAAGACCATTTTCCGCTAACTTTCATTGACCAAATGCTTGAACGATTGGCTGGACACGAGTACTACTGCTTTCTGGATGGCTACTCCGGCTATAATCAGATTCCCATCGCCGAAAAAGACCAGGACAAGACCACATTCACCCGTCCTTTCGGTATGTTTGCATATCGTCGCATGCCCTTTGGGTTATGCAATGCGCCCGCTACCTTCCAGCGGTGTATGATGGGAATCTTCTCAGACATGGTGGAGAAATTCTTGAAGATCTTCATGGATGATTTCTCCATTTTCGGAGATTCCTTTGATGAATGTTTGCTGCATCTTGACGCTGTCCTTACCCGGTGTAAGGATAAGAACCTCACTTTAAACTGGGAGAAGTGCCACTTCATGGTACGCGAAGGTATTGTCCTAGGACATATCATCTCGCAAAATGGCATTGAGGTAGATAAAGCAAAGATTGAAGTCATTTTCAATCTCCCTCCTCCCAAAAGCGTTAAAGACATCCGAGCCATCCTTGGCCATGCCGGTTTCTATAGACGGTTCATCAAGGACTTTAGCAAGATTGCTAGGCCCTTGACTCTTTTGCTGGCCAAGGACACGGCATTTGACTTCAACTCGAGCTGTGTGACTGCGTTCGAGTCATTAAAAGATCACTCACTTCTGCTCCCGTTCTTTCCTCGCCTGACTGGACGTATCCATTTGAGATTATGTACGATGCATCTGACTTTGCCATCGGTGCGGTCCTTGGACAGCACAACGATAATATGCCGCACGTAATCTAATACGCTAGCCGAACCCTGAACGATCCTCAACAGAACTACATAACAACCGAGAAGAAATTCTTGGCTGTTGTGTTCGCTTTAGAAAAGTTCAGGCCTTACTTGATCGGATCTCCAGTCATTGTCTACACGGACCATTCAGCTCTTCGCCATCTTTTGCAAAGAAGGATGTAAAATCCCGGCTGATACGTTGGATCCTCTTACTTCAAAAGTTTGACCTTGTCATCAAGGACAAAAGAGGATGTGAAAACGTAGTCACCGACCATCTTTCACGACTCCCTTCTTCGCCAACGCTTTAACTTCCGATCAACGATGTTTTTTCGGATGAACAGCTCTTGACAGTATCTTGCGAACCCTGGTTCGCATATATTGTGAACTATTTGACCACAAGATTTCTACCGACACAATGGTCAAGTCAGGATAGACTTCGATTCTTATCCCAAGTAAAACACTTTTACTGGGACGAACCCTATCTGTTCAAGTACTGTCCCGACCAGATTATTTGTCGGTGTGTCCCTGACGATGAATTCAAGAGGGTGCTGTCGTTTTTCCACGATCAAGCGTGTGGCGGGCACTTTGGCCCCAGAAAGACAGTGATTGTAATAAATTCTTGTTGTGTAGTGTCAAATCAAATGATCCCCGGCAACGGCGCCATTTGATTGATCATTTCTTTGTGTGTCGTTTTAGAAAATGTATAGAATCACAATCAAAGAATTATATTTGACCGCAATCAATTACGGTGTCGGTTGTAGATTGTAAGTGAGTGCGGATCGTCCACAGGGATTGTGCGATTCGTTTTTATGTTTGATTTGTTTGAATTGAAAAGTTAATCAAAAAGAAAAGAAACATGATTCAAGATTTTATCGATTGATTCAAGTGTCACTAATCTAATCAAGAATCAAGAAAATGATAAACAATCGAGAATCGGGTTTCGATGATATTTCCAACCAAATGTCAAGAATCTAAATGAGGCTCGTAGGAATCGATCGGATCTATAGACGTGATGTAATCTCAAGATATCGTGTTCTTGTCTTTCGAAGAATTGATACTAGATCGATGATGATCGACGAGAGTCAGGGCTTTCTCATGAAACTAGGGTTTCATCATTTAACCCTTGTTCTTTCGTCGATATCATTCACATTCTAGCCTCTAGCAATTTCAAGAAACGATCGTAACTCCCCAATTTCGAGCGATATCAATCAAGAAAGCATCGCAACGAACTGGGTTGTCGGTTCTTGAACTTGCTAGGGTTTACAAAACTCGTAGGACTCAAGAATCGATTTAAGATATGTTACATCATCATTCTATTGATCGTCTCGACTCCTCGACGAGCGGAGTATTACTCAAACATCACAACAAGAACTACAACTAGAAATTGAGATCGAATCATGATGCAAGAATTTAAAGAAAACAAGATAAAAGAATATCACCTTTTATTTATATCAACAATTTGATTACAGTCGCTCAAGAACTACAAGAGGAAGAACTAAATTGTCGATCTGGCGTCGCTTTTCTCCGTGAGTCGTGGATTGGCTTGGACTACTTGCTCTGTTGAAGATCGGCTCTGCTCTAAAAGGTTGAAGGGCTTCTTGCTTGATTTGGTACTCGGGAATCTTGGCTTTTGATTGGAATTAGGGTTAGGGTTTCACACAAGCCTTGTCACTAGACTTGTGGAAGAAGATGAAGAAAGAGAGTGAATGGATCTATTGATTTCAATGAATGAATCATATATCTTCACCCTAGGTCTAGGTTTCTATTTATAGACTTTCTAAACCCTAAGTGTAGGTTTGAAATTACAATTCCCTCCAAAAGTTTGTTGAGGAGCTTCTAGAATTAGTTTGTTAGGAGCTGGCTTAGGTTTTAAGCTAGGATTAATTAAGCTTAGAAACCCTAGTTTGCTGATCTGGCAGAAGTCTCTGGAGTCTTCTGGAACTTGAAGTACATTTCTGAACTGTAGGAGCTGAGAGAGGAATAATGCACTGAAGTTTGATGGCTGACGTGGCAGCGCCGCAGCGGAACCGCGGCGCAAGCCGGCTCCGGCCGCGGTTCCGCGGCCATGTAGGCTCCTTGGGGCTTGGAATCTTTGCAGTGGTCTTGGGTTGACACTTGGGGCTTTATCTGATATGTTGAATTGTATTTGTCCCTTTGGATTGATACCAGAACTGAAATCATTGAGTTGGCGTAATGTTTGATCAGCGCCATGTAAATTTTTGGCTTTTCTTCTGGGTTTTCCTGCATAGATCTCAAAACAAGTGTTGCGCAATATAGGGATGATGCGATGCCATGAAATGCGGTCAATTTCCTTTATAGTGCCGGTTTTAGAGTCTAACACATGCAATCTGATATTTAACGATAGTTTTGCTAATATGTGCTATATGAATGCCGAACACTTCTATATGAATGCAGATGACAGGGAAATTGCCGGTTAAAAGATGCAATATTTTCGACTAATCAAATTCTCCCAAACTTAATTTCGATCGTCTCGAGCGAACTGTTTATTAAAAAGAAGGAGAAAATAAAGAAAGAGAAAAACTAACTAGCACACTTTCGTAGGCAACACGATTGCACTGAGCACGTGCAACAAGCCTTTAAACCTCTAGGTGTCCCTAGTAGGAGGAGTGTTGTCTCCTGAGGGATTTCAGCGGATTGCACCCACAAAATCCAAGAATAAATGGAAGATCATGAATATTACATTTAAAGAAAAGAATTGTAGAAGAAAAGCCTTGAAAATTAGGGTTTCCAACTAAGCCAGCTTTTCGGTTGTCATGAGTCCTATCTTAATGGTCATGAAAAGATGTTAGAAATCACGTCCTCCCTCAATAAAACATCGTCTTATTCTTCATTCCTATCTTTCTTCCAAACATCGATCATATAACCCTGCGTGTGTGTAAAGACATCCCTACACCCGGAGAATTCAATTCAAGCTATCATACTCTTGCCCATCAGCCTCAGTACTTTTTAATTAATGAATATTTAGATGAGATTGCTCACACACTTTCATGCGACCGTTAATAGTTCTTGAGGTACTAACCGACCGATTACTCCTGTGCTTGCTTACTTGGTGTATTTTCCTCGTCTTGCACCACCACAGGCATAGCAGTGACTCCCAGACGAGTTGGCCTTAGGGCACTAGGTGAAGAAGCACCCTCGCTATACATTTTTATTGCCATTGATGATAACAAAACCAGTGTCCATTTTTCTCACCACTTTATATTTTTTATTCACTTTTTTTTTATTTCCTTCATACTTTTGGCTTTAAGACAAGAGCATTTCAAGGTATCCTCTACTATCCCAGGCTTCAAGACGTGTGTAAGTGCGAATAGCAAGGTATCAACGTTCAAAATGTTTGGCTTTCAGAATAGAAACTATTTTTCAGACTTATTTTTATCCTCAGATTAGTGACGTCTTTCATCTTACTAACTCTTGGGACAACGGCTCATAACTACTTATTACTAGTTCGTATAAGAAAACTTCTAATTTTCTTGGTTTTCTTAAATTTTTCTAATCTCATGGATGTAATTTTTCACTATCTAAACTTTTATTATCTTATTTATGTACAAAAAATGTTTAAATGTTAAAATATTTTTATATTTTGAAAATTTTAAATTTTTATGGATTTTGAAATTTTTTTAAATTTTTATAAGTTTTTAAAGAAATGTTTTGTGCTTATGCAAATGATATGCAAATGATGCAAAAATGAGCACAAACCTCCCCCAAACTTGTTTTCAACAGTGTCCTCACTGTTGCCAACTGCTAGATCTACAAAACCTGTAAGTCTGGGAGGAATTATTAGTGGGGGCAAAATATATAAGTGAAGAACTTCCCCCAAACTTACTCTTTTCACTCACCTCCAATCAAAAGATGATGCAATGATATACTGGACATGAAGGTGAGATGGAGGAATTTTAATCCAAATAAACTGGCTCTTGTAAGAACAAGAGCTCCTCCGTGGGGTCAGTGGAAAAATACGGATTTAGTCTATGTCCATTCACTTTGAAAAAGTTGCCGTTTTTAACATTTTCTACTTCTACTGCCCCGTGCGGGTATACAGACCGCACAATAAAAAGTCCCTTCCATCGAGATCGGAGCTTACCCGCGTGAAGGTGTAATCGTGAATCATAAAGAAGGACTTGTTGTCCAGGTGAAAATGTTTTCCTCAAAATGTTTTTATCGTGAAAAACCTTAATCCTATTCTTTATGATTACAGCGTTATCATAAGCTTCATCGCGGAGTTCGCTTAGCTCATTAAGTTGCAGCTTCCGAAAGGTGCAAGCTTGGTTTAGATCAAAATTTATTTCTTTAATAGCCCATAATGCTTTATGCTCTATCTCGACTGGTAAATGACATGCTTTTCCAAACACTATCCTATATGGAGACATTCCTATGTCGGTCTTATATGCAGTTCGGAATGCCCAAAGAGCATTCGTCAGTTTGGTCGACCAGTCTTTTCTATTTTTAGCAACAGTCTTCTCCAGGATAAGTTTGATTTGTCTGTTTGAGATTTCAGCCTGCCCGCTTGTTTGGGGATGATAGGGTGTAGAAAGTCGGTGGTTGATTGAGTACTTCCGAATTAGAGTCTCGAAAGACCTGTTGCAGAAATGTGTCCCATTATCGCTAATAATAGCGCGAGGGTGACCAAATCGCGAGAAGATATTATCTTTTAAGAACTTAATGACAACTTTCTTGTCATTAGTGCGACATGGAATGGCTTCTACCCACTTTGAGACATAATCAACCGCCAGTAGTATGTACAAATTCCCAAAGGAGTTGGGAAAGGGAACCATAAAATCATGCCCCAAACATCAAATATTTCAACAACCAGAATAGGTTGCTGAGGCATTTCATTCCTCTGGGAGATTCTACCCGTGTACTAACATTGTGTACAAGTTTTGCAATGCTCAAATGCGTCCTTGAATAAAGTCGGCCAATAAAATCCATATTGCAAAACCTTCTCCGCCGTCTTTTTAGGACCAAAGTGACCCCCACAGGCCTGATCATGACAAAAAGAAAGAACACTCTTGAACTCTTCATTCGGGACACACCGGCGGATGATCTGATCAGGACAATACTTAAACAAATATGGATCATCCCAGTAAAAGTGTTTTACTTGGGATAAAAAGCGGTATTTGTCCTGTTTTGACCAATCGCTCGGTATAAGTCCCGTGGCATGATAGTTCACAATATCCCTGAACCATGGTTCATTGGATACGCTCAAGAGTTGTTCGTCAGGGAACGAATCATTGATCGGCAGGGTCACAGGGGAAGAAGAGATGCGTGAAAGATGGTCAGCTACTACGTTTTCACATCCTTTCTTATCTTTGATAACAAGATCGAATTCTTGTAACAGAAGGATCCAACGTATTAGTCGACCTTTTGCATCTTTCTTCGCCAGAAGATGTTTTAAAGCGGAATGGTCCGTGTACACAACTATAGGTGAGCCAATTAAGTAAGGCCTGAATTTTTCTAATGCAAATACAACCGCTAAAAGTTCTTTTTCTGTGGTTGTATAATTAATTTGCGCATCATTCAGGGTCTTACTAGCATAGTATATCACGTGTGGCATCTTTTCGATGTGCTGTCCTGAGACTGCACCTACTGCAAAGTCGGATGCATCACACATTAGCTCAAAGGGGTAGTCCCAGTTTGGTGATGATAAAATGGGGGCTGAAGTGAGTGAGTGTTTAAGTGAGTCGAAAGCTGTCTCGCAGTCCGAGTCAAAATGGAAGGTCGTATCCTTGGCCAGGAGAAGAGTTAAAAGTCTAGCAATTTTGCTAAAGACCTTAATGAATCTTCTATAAAAGCCCGCATGGCCAAGGAAAGATCGAATATCTTTGACGCTTTTGGGATGAGGGAGGTTTTGAATGACATCTATCTTAGCTCTGTCAACCTCAATGCCTTTCTGTGAAATAACATGTCCAAGAACAATTCCTTCTTGGACCATAAAATGGCATTTTTCCCAGTTCAAAGTCAAGTTCTTCTCTTTGCAACGAGTAAGAACAGCGTCAAGATTCGATAGGCAATCAGAAAAAGAGTCTCCAAAAATCGAGAAATCGTCCATAAAGATCTCCAGAAAATTCTCTACCATATCAGAGAATATCCCCATCATACACCGCTGAAAGGTAGTGGGAGCATTGCATAGCCCAAAGGGCATGCGACTGTAAGCAAAAGTACCAAAAGGACAAGTAAAAGTGGTTTTATCTTGATCCTTTTTGGCGAGGGGGACCTGATTATAGCCTGAGTATCCGTCCATAAAACAATAATACTCTCATCCCGCTAAACGTTCCAGCATTTGATCAATAAATGGTAGAGGAAAGTGGTCTTTCCTCGTGGCAGCATTGAGTTTTCTATAATCGATACATACACGCCACCCAGTTTGGGTGCGTGTCTGAATCAACCCATTCGCCTCATTGGTTATAACAGTGATGACGGATTTCTTAGGAACGACATGTATAGGACTCACCCATTGGCTATTGGAGATGGGGTATATAATACCATTATCTAAGCATTTGACGATCTCTTTCATTACCGCTTCCTTCATGACGGGATTCAACCGTCTCTGTGGTTCTCGGGTCGGTCTGGCATCATCCATCACATGTATATGATGTTCAACTATAAAGGGACTAATCCCTTTGATGTCCTCCATACTCCAACCAAACGCCTCTTTGTTAGATCTCAATACCGATAAAAGTGCATTCTCTTGCTCTAATGCTAGAGAAGCAGATATTATAACCGGTAAAGATTCCTTCTCACCTAAATAAGAATATTTCAGATGAGACGGTAAAATTTTGAGATCTAATTCGGGCGGAGAAATGTTAGAAGGAGGGATCATTGAGTGATTTTTGGATTTACAAAGAAGCTCAGAGCCTGTGAAAGATACAGACTCGGATGGAGAAAAGTCAGGAGTGCAGGACTCTAGTGTAGGTAAAGTGTCCTCACTAAGATCTTGTGTGAAATCAAACAGAGATGTGGTAATGTCATCGAGATCAGTAAAGCAAAGTTCCTCAGCTCCACAACTATCGGGAGCGATCTCATGGACAGAGCACACATCTAAAATATGAGCAGAGGGTTCTGATGGCTGACTTCCAACTTTGTAGATATTTAGTTCAATGGTCATATTTCCAAATGATAAGTTCATTGAACCGTTTCTACAGTTTATAACAGCGTTGGAAGTGGCAAGGAAAGGACGACCCAGAATCACCGGAATTTGGCCCCGGGGGTTTGCTACAGGCTATGTGTCAAGTACAATGAAGTCTACAGGGAAAACAAATTCCCCGACCTTTATCAACACATCTAATTCACCCCTTGGTTTGGTGATTGTGCGGTCTGCCATTTGGAGAGTGCAGTGAGCAGGTTTCAGCTCTCCAATCCCTAATTGCTCATAGACAGAATATGGAAGGAGGTTAACACTTGCGCCTGTAGGGTTCCTAGGCACTCTAGTGAGGTCTCACAAGGCATCGATCATGCCAATTTCAAAAATACGGGGTGCCGAGAAACCCTAATACGGATCGTTGGCTAGAAATCTAGGCGAATAAAGAAACTAGTTAACACTTAACTAATAGAATACGGAAATACAACCTTTGTAGATCCGGTGCTCCACCTCCATAGCTCCGCAACGAAGTCCTTTTGCTGTCCAAATGAATTCCCGGGCTCTAGCGTCGGCTTCGTCGGAGAAATGGCGAGCTAGGTCGTCGATGTCCATGCCGAAGATGATCTACGTCGAGGCATCGCTAAATCAAGCTCCACCTTCACCAAGTCATAAAAACTTGTGAAGGAAACACACTCTACTACTTGGCAAGAGGTAGAGGATGAAGAAATAGGAAGTGGGTAGACTTTAGAATTGGATTTCTCACTCATTTCCATCAATCACCATTGATGGAGCTTGCTTTCTTCAAGTGAAGAAAGGAAGAAGAAGATAGAAATTGTTATGATAAGTTAATTAGAAAATAGAAATTAAAAGAATACTTATCATAAACAACCATGGTTAAGTGTAGAGACTAAACTCAAGTTAAGTGAATGGTTAGGTTAGGTATGAAGACAAAAATGGTGACTAAGTCAAAGCTTCATGAAGCTTCAACATAAATCCAAATTAGCCACCATTTTCCTTTTGCCAAAAATGAATAAATAAACAAATAAATGAATAAGTAAAAACCCTAATCATCCACTTAACCATAGTTTAATACTTTACACTTAACCAAAAAGCATGTATCATCAAACATGATACAATCATGTGCACAAAATCATATCGCATATGCAATGCGCACACCCGAGTGAGAATATCCATTTAAAGTGAACCGATACTAGTTAATGCAAAGTAATATATCAAATATATAATTATACATTAAATCATTAAATCAACACTTGATTTAACGATCCGGTCATATCACATATAACCGACTAGTATCCAATGTATCGGTTTATCGAATCAATCCTTGATTCGATGACTAGGTTATATCGCATACAACCATTCGATACATTCATCGCGAGAATAGAATACGGTATCACATACACGTATTATTCTCGGTCCCGCACATATCTCATATGCGCTCCTATTTCGTTTCGCTTGAGCCAGGAAACCTCTGTGTTGGACTCTAAAGACTCGTCAATACGCCGGCAGCAGATGATGATCATATCAAACACCCACAAGCCGCAAGCGGTCTGCTAAACGTAACGGCCACCCGGGTATTGAGCGATCAGAAGATCGACGAGCAAGCCCGCTCACACTCTAGTGAATCCAACTAGTAACATTACCGTACAGTCCGGTCTGATCGTCTGATATGTCGCATATCTCGCCTAGGGGTGGTAAACGTCAGACCCCAATAGCTCGATAAATCGTGTCGATATGAGGTCTATAACAATTCGAGAAACTACTGGTAACACTTACCAGTATATCTCAGCAACCCTGGCCAGGGATTTCCTATTATAGCCAATCGAACACAGCGCAACATCAACTCCCTATACCGGGAGAGACGAATCCCTTCCTATCGCTCATTGCCTCCATGTGACTCGGGACTGTACCCAAAAACCACCGTTTTGCACGCCCTCTTGGACGTGGTAAGATGGAAATCAAAGCACAGTGGGAACCACACAAGACTCTATGACGATCTCGGGTTAACAGACTACTCTGTACCAGTGTCACCAGAGAACTGCCATCTGACGTAAGGTATAATACCATATGGGAGTTCTCGGCGAGTGCGTCCAGTGTACCCAGTCTCTACTGAGCACCCGTATATCATCTCTGATGTCAAACACCAATGGATATGGGATCATCCATCGCCCATCTGTATGGGTCGAGAAGGTACACGCTAGTCTACTCTGGTATATCGATGCCCCATCTCGATACACCCACGACTAGGGACTTTGAAGGATGTACTTATGGACTACCATGTCCCCACTAGTATGATCCGCATCATAGTCCAGGTAGTCAAGTACACATCCTAAGGGCTTTACCAACATGTAATAGAGAGGCAATCAGTATACACGTTAAGGTAAAGAGCAACCAGATAGCATACTATCATGTCGAGCAAGAAAGTCCTCCCTATATATGTCCCAGCATCCACTACAATATACATCCCATATACAGTAATGGCCTCTAGGGCATACATATAACTAACAATCTCCCACTTGCACTAGGGCCATCTGTAGCAGTGGTTGTAGTATCTCATACTCAACCATCCCATAAAGGTCTCTCTCTGGGAATAGGCCTTCGTGAGTGGATCCGCCGTGTTGTCCTCTGAGTCTACTCTCCTTACCTCGATCCCTTAGAGATCAACCATCTCCATGATCAAGTGATACTGCCTTAGAATATGTCTGGATCACTGATGGGACCTGCGTTCCTTGGCATAAGCCACAACTCCATTGTCACACAATGGGAGGAACATAGTTCATCTCATGAACCAATATACACCCAAACAGCTTCTTTGGTAGCATCTTAAGTAGCGATGTATCTAGCTTTTATCGTCTAGTATGTCACGGTATCTAGCTTGGAACTCTTCCAACATACCGTCCCTTTACTGAGGGTAAAGACAATTCCTGCGACTGACATTCAGTCGTCTTTATCACCCTGGAACCTTTCCAGTGATTTTCCCTAGAATCGTTTGATATCATCTCACTACAACTAGTGAGAATCCTAACATCCAATTAAATCTATCTCATAGATCCAAAACTCAGGATTTAGGAGGTATCATTTTGATCCTATGTGGAGAATCATTGTGATAAATAGAGATTGATCGAGCGTAGCATAGGAAACTCCTTCCCTATCAAGAGTATGTCATCCACGTACTCTACGAGGATCGTCACCATACTCCCTACTACCTTTTTGTTTATACAAGGTTCATCTACCATTTTGATGATGTCAAACTCTTTGACTAATCCATCAAAACAGATGTTCCAACTCCGCGATGCCTGCTTTATCAGATAAAACATCTTGCACACGTTTCCGCTGCTCCCACTATTTACGAAGCCCTCTGGCTGTGTACTTACAGACGCACTCTTCTAAATCATTATTTAGAAAAGCAGTCATGGCACCCAACTGCCAGATATCGTAGTCATGGTATGTAGCCGTGGCAAGTAGGATCTGGATGGACTTAAGCATAGCTACTGGATAAAGGTTTCATCATTATCCACGCCTGGTCGATGATGAAAACCTTTAACAAGTCTAGCTTTGAAAGTCTCAACTTTTCCATGTACACCAAGTAATCTTCTCAAGATATACTTGCTCCTGATGGGGATTTAACCCTTCAGATAAAGCAACTAAAGTCCATACTTTGTTGGTGTATAAGGATTCCATCTCAGATCACTAAGCATCCAGCCATTCTTACAGAGTCTAACTCTTGATGGCCAGCTCGAAACTAGTTGGGTCATCATCTCATGATGCAATCCTCGCTCCCACTGTCATAGAGAAACTGAAGTATCTCTCAGGTGGGTGAGGAACCCTACTAGATCGGCGGAGAGGCTGAGGTTCGTTGGTATCTACTGAATCCTCTGGTTGTACCAAATCATCTGCTGTAGTTTGTATGGCTGGAACATTTCCAGTTCTACATAACAGACCTTGTCTCGAGCTTTTCCGGATTTTGCTTTTAGACATAGGCCGGACAACCCCAAATCTTAACTAACTTAAGACATGGGCTCTTTCCTTTCCATATCACATATGAAGTGGTAGGCAACTGATTTGATTTTGTTGGGCTAGCCTAGCACCTCGTCAAGGGTTCGGTAGCATCACACATGCCATAATCAAAATTTTAGAGGTGCTAAGTTAACCCGACAAGAATCGAAACTAGAAGTTTTAGGGATTCATACAACTAAGCATCACATGCAATTGTAAAACTATCACTAAGAGAAAAGATTACAACCTTTTTAGATCTCCCTCGGTGACTCCTTGGCACTATGAGAGTTTGTAACGAATCGATGGAAGCCTTCCTTGTCCACGATGATCCACCCGAAGTCCCTTTGCCCAAAGCTCCTTGCCTTACTTGTTTCACAAACGAAGTAGAGCAAACACCCTACACAGATCGGCTAGATGTGTATAGTATGATGATGTGGTTTGTATTCAACAATTCAAATCCTTTCTTTTATCAACTTCACTCAAGAAAGAAATCAAGAGAGGAAGAAGAAGATAATGGTGGCTTGAGCTTTCTATCATATCACATATGACAACTTGTTTTCACACCCTTGTTCACAATTTTTCTCTTGGTTTTTCATTGTATGTTTCATATCACATATGAAGCTATTTATAGTGATAAGAAAGGAATAATCACCATTATTCCATTACCACCATAATTGTGAGTGGAAATTCTTTTCCTAAAGAATTAAGCATGGGTGGAAATTCTTTTCATTAAGTTAAGTAAAGCTTACCCACTAAGGAATAAAGGAGCATGTGTGGATATTCTTTACATTAACTTAAAATGATAAATACAAATTAAAAGCTTCAATATAAGTCTTATATTGCCATCATTCTTGTATCAACAACCATGATACTATGTATGCATGTATGTGTCCATGCACATCATCATATGCATACATGCATGCATACAAAAGGATTTACTTAAAGAATTTATCTAAATGTAATTTGTTAAATCAACACTAGATTTAGCAAACCGGTCATATCTCATACGATTCGTCAAATAGAAAATGCCCGATTAATATACGTTATCACATAACCGTATTTAATCGGGTCCCGCGCATATCTCATATGCACACCACATCTTTTGCCTGAGCCAGGAAACTTCATTGTGGGACTCTAAGACTCGTCAATACGCCAGCAGTAGATGATGATCAAATCAAACATCTACAAGCCGCAAGAGGTCAGCTAAACATAACGGCCACCCGGGTATTGAAACGATCAGAAGAAAACCAGCGAAGCTGTAAAAACTCCCGTCGAGCCAACAGGCAACACTTACCGTACAGTCCGGTCTCTTCGTCAGATATGCTGCATATCAAGTCTAGGGATGGTATCGTCGACCCCAGTAACTCAATAAGTCATGCTGGTGTATGGCTCATAACAGATCGAGAAACTACTGATAACTCTTATCAGTAAATCTCAGCAGCCCTGGCCAGGGACTTCATGTTATAGCCAATCGAGCATAGCACAACATCAACCCCCAATACCGGGAGAGACGAAACCCCTCCTATCGCTCATTGCCTCCATGCGCCTCGGGACTGTACCCAAAGACCACCTGTTTGCACGACTCAGTAGAGCCGTGGTAGGGTGGAGATCAAAGTATAGTGGGAGGACACACAAGACTCTATGACGATCTCGGGTCTACAGACTAACCTGTACCAGTGTTTCTGAGAACTTCTATCCGACGATAGATATAATACCACATAGGAGTTCTCTGTGAGTCCGTTCAGTGTACCCAGTCTCCACTGAGCACCCGCATACAATCTTTGGTGTCTCCTCACCAGATGGATATGGGATCATCCATCGCCCATCATATGGGACAAGAATAGTATACTCTAGTCTACTCTGGAATATCGATGCCCTGTCTCGATACACCCTCGACTAGGAACAGTTCAAGGATATGCTTATAGACTACTTGTGCCCCACTAGTATGATCCGCATCATAATCACAGTAGTCAAGCAAATATCCTTTGGGCTTTATCAACATGTGTAAATGATTAAATCTACATGTACAGATAAAGTAAACCAGATAGCGTACTATCATTTTGAGCAAGAAAGTCATCTATCTCTATAGATTATATGTCCAAGTTTCCACTATCCATATAATGGCCTTTAGGGCATACATATTACTAACAATCTCCCACTTGCACTAAGGCCAGTTATTGGCGCATCTCATACCCAACATTTCAAACAGTCGCTCATGCTGAGGCTGTGGAAGTGCCTTGGTGAATGGATCCGCTGTGTTATCCTTTGTATCTACTCTCCGAATCTCGATCTCCTGGCGATCTACTATCTCCCGGATCAGTTGATATCTCCTTAGGATGTGTCTGGATTTCTGATGGGACCTTGGTTCTTTAGCTAATGCTATAGCTCCATTATTATCACAATACAATGGTATTGGATCAATAATGGTTGGAACTACTCCTAGTTCCGCAATGAACTTCTTCATCCAGACGGCTTCCTTAGCAGCATCACTTGCAGCAATGTACTCAGCTTCGATCGTGGAGTCTGCAACGGTGTCCTGTTTGGAACTCTTCCAACTAACCGCTCCTCCATTTAGGGTAAATACAAACCCTGAGATTGATTTACTGTCATCCTTGTCACTTTGGAAGCTTGAATCGGTAAAGGCCTCCATCTGGAGATCCCCATTACCATACACCAAGAACAATTCTTTAGTCCTTCGCAAGTACTTAAGAATGTTCTTCACTGCTATCCAATGTTTCTCCCCTGGGTTGGATTGATACCTGCTTACTACAGCCAGTGCATAAGCTACATCAGGGCGAGTACACAACATCGCATACATTATAGATCCCACGGCTGAAGCGTAGGGTATAACGCTCATGCGAGCTCTCTCTTCATCAGTCTTCGGACAGAATTCCTTAGAGAGAGTGATTCCATGACTAGCAGGCAAGGCACCACGCTTGGAATCTTCCATACTAAACCTCTTTAGAATGGTGTCTATATACTTTGATTGGGACAGTTCTAATAACCTCTTGGATCTATCTCTATAGATCCTAATGCCCAAAATGCGCGAGGCATCACCCAGGTCCTTCATGGAGAACCTTTGTGATAAGAATTGTTTGACCGATTGTAGCATAGGAACATCATTTCCTATCAGGAGAATGTCATCAAAGTACAATACGAGGAATGTGACAGTACTCCCTACAATCTTCTTATAAATACATGGTTCATCTTCATTTCTGACAAAATCAAACTCTTTGATTGTATCATCAAAGCAGATGTTCCAGCTCCTTGAGGCCTGCTTTAATCCATAAATGGATTTAAGCAATCTACATGCTTTCCCGCTGCTCCCACTATCAATGAAGCCCTCGGCTGATCCATAAAAACGCATTCTTCTAAATCACCATTTAGAAATGCAGTTTTCACGTCCATCTGCCAGATTTCATAATCATAGTGAGCAGCAATAGCAAGTAGGATCCTAATGGATTTAAGCATTGCTACCGGAGAGAAAGTTTCATCATAGTCCAAGCCTGGTCTTTGACGAAAACCTTTCGCTACAAGCCTTGCTTTATAGGTCTCTACCTGTCCATCTACACCAATCTTTCTCTTAAAGATCCATTTGCACCCAACGGGTTTTATCCCAGGAGGCGCAACGTCCAAAGTCCATACTTTGTTGGTGTACATTGACTCCATTTCGGATCTCATTGCTTCCAGCCATTTCACTGAGTCACCACTCATGATAGCTTGCTGAAAACTAGTAGGGTCATCATCATCCATGATGCAATCTTCTCTATCACCATCTATGAGAAACCCATAGTATCTCTCTGGTGGGTGAGAAGTTCTACTAGACCTCCTGAGCGGCTGAGGTTCTTGATGTTCTACTGCAACATCAGTTTCAACCAATTCCTCCTGAGTAATTTGTGTCTCTAGAACCTCTTCTAGTTCTACCATATTGACATTAGTACTTTCCGTAAAGAACTCATTTTCCAAAAATGTGGCATGCTGAGCAACAAACACCTTTTGTTCCTCTTTGTGGTAGAATAGATATCCATACGAATGTTTTGGATACCCCATAAATTTACACATGACCAATCGTGTCTCGAGTTTGTCTGGATTCTGCTTTTTAACAAAAGCCGGACAACCCCAAATCCTAAACCTTTTAAGAGATGGTCTCTTTCCATTCCACATCTCATATGGAGTGGTAGACACGGTCTTGGTTGGCACCCTGTTCAATAGATACATTGTTGTCTCCAATGCATGTCCCCAAAAGGAAAGCGGTAACTCAGCATCACACATCATGGATCGTACCATATCCAATAAGGTACGATTCCTCCGTTCTGACACACCATTGTGCTGCGGTGTGTAAGGAGGAGTGAGCTGAGAGAGAATCCCATTCTCTTTTAAGAAGTCTAGAAACTCTGTACTTAAATACTCTCCACCTCGATCCGATCGAAGTTTCTTGATGCTCAAGCCTGTTTGCTTCTCTACTTCAAGTTTATACTCCTTGAATTTCTCAAAAGCTTCAGATTTGTGCTTTATCAAAAACACGTGTCCGAATCTTGAGAAATCATCAGTAAAAGTGATGAAGTTTGAAAAACCACCTCTTGCAAGTGTAGACATTGGTCCGCATACATCACTATGTATGAGGCCTAAGAGTTCACCAGCTCTCTCTTCGTGTCCACTAAACGGAGTTTTGGTCATTTTACCTTTGATACAAGACTGGCAAGTCGCATAAGATTTATATTCAAACGGATTCAAATATCCATCTTTATGTAGCTTGTTTAGTCTTGTTTAGTTAATATGACCAAGTCTACAATGCCAAAGAAAAGCTTCATTTCTATCTGAAAACTTTCTTTTACTAGTATGTTGTATATTGAAAACTGTGTGTTGGTTCAGGATGTAAATACCGTTATTTAGTGTACCATACCCAATCAACTCTTGATTCAGGTTAATGTTCATAACATTATTTTACAATATAAAATGATATCTTTCATTGTCCAACAAAGAAACGGATATAATGTTACACAGCATACTTGGTACAAAATAACATGGGTTCAAAACCATAATACTTCCTGAAGGCAACCCTAGATGATACTCTCCCACGGATACAGCATGTATATTGGAACCATTTCCAACCCGCAGAGTATGATCTCCTACCTTTAAAACTCTACTATTTCTCAATCCCTGCATACAATTGCAGATGTGAGAACCAGAACCGGTATCCAATACCCAGGATGCAGAGTTTAAAGAAAAACAGTTTTCAGTTACAAACACACCTGAAGTGGAAGCATCAGCATGCTTCTTCTTCTTGAGATCAGCAAGATATGCAGCACAGTTGCGTTTCCAATGTCCTGACTTTTTACAGTAAAAACATTCTCCTTTTCCACTTCCCATAGCCCCGGCTTTGTCTTTCCCCTTCACCTTTCTAACTCCACCTTTCTGTTTGATGGACTTCTTCTTTTTCTTTCCTTTGGCCTTAGCTTTTGGGAATGAAGAGGAAGATGGCCCAGCAAGCAGAGCGCGAGTCCTTGCTGTTTTCAACGTGTTCTCTGCACTTCTCAACATATTGAGTAGTTCAGGCAATGATTTCTCCAAACCATTCATATTGAAATTTACTATGAACGGAGCAAAGGCAGGGGGGAGAGACTGCAGAACAATATCCGTATATTGCTCATTATCCATAGTCCATCCCAGTCCCTCAAGTTCTTCAATAAGACCAATCATTTTCAAAACATGGTCTCCAACTGATGCACCAGCGGCCATTCGCATCTGAAACGGCTTTCTAGATGCCTCGTATCTCAAAGTACGAGATTGCTCTTCATACAACTCCTTTGTGTGAAGAAAGATAGATTGCACATCCATATTCTCGTGTTGCTTCTGATGGACATTGTCCATAGAAGCGAGCGCGAGGCACTTGGCCGTGTTGCAATCATTTTCCCAAGTTTTTCGGATCTCCCTATCCGAGACAGATGATTCAGGTCCTGGGACGGGTGGGGCTTCAGTATTGAGGACATATGATACCTTATCATATGAAAGTGCAATGTTCAAGTTCCTCAACCATTCTTTATAATTTGGTCCTGTCAGTTTATTTTTCTCAAGTAGAAGCTTAAGTCCTGACATCTGTAACTGCCATTCGGAGAGAGAAAAGGATACACTTAGCGAATTGCTCTTTCAAAGAATTAGATTGGTTATTATTTTATCTAATCAATGTCTCCCACTGCTTTTATCAAATTTTCTTTCAAAACCTGAAAAGAAAACTAGCCAGGAATAATTTTCCTGGAAGTAACACTTACTTACAGTGAGATCGAGATCCAACTATCACATAGATGGTATGCAATCTCATTGCAAATTTCAACTCTTGAAATTCCCGATATGGTTTTTACCCCTAGTCACTTATGACCTTGGCTATGGTCAACATATCATAAGTACTAGTCAAATTCTACCCGTCATTTCGTGATTAACTAGACCCACCCATATGACCCTTGACTATGATCAACATAATCACATGAATGTCCTAACTAATCGCATCATATGCTTTGTAGGAAGACATCACTTAGCTACCGTACACTACGCCTTGACTATAATCAACATATGCAGCACGAATACTAAGTACTCTGCTTCCTAAAATGACGGAGGGTTGCGGATGGTTTTTAAGAAAACCTTTAACGCTTTGAACTTGATCTCGTTGTAGAATCAAAACAGTTAAGAAAAGGAGTGGCTTAAGCTCCGCATCTTTTTGAAACTTGCATTTTTCATAAAAAGCCGAGTTTGTTTCAAATCTGATTCTACAGCATCATTAGGTTTTTTTTCTTTACTTTAATCTCATTAATGCGATCCCATCATCTAAGTTCCTAAGCCATCACAGAATAGAACGTATACTTATACCATCCGCATTCGCCACAGTGTCCCGTTATGCACCGTTAGGTTACTTAACTAACGGCATAGCGGGGCGGGACTAGCGCGGGTGTAAAATATAAGCAACGTTTATTATATATCATATATATAATAATAATCCATTCGTCTCAGATACTAAGTAATCACATTACAAAATATCAACAGCAGAAGCATATAAAAGGATATCTAGGATGTCCGTATTTTGTATCGAGCCAACAATAGAAAATACGGATTCCACGGTCGTGATGAATAGCCAAGCCCACACCCTTAGACCCCTACGAGAGTGGCAAGTGATCCCGCCAATTCTAGAGTTTAGGAGACCCGGTCTCGAGTCTTCGAGATGACCTCCCACTGAACCCTAGAACCCGGTCACTTGTGCTCCCCTCCTTGGGTCTATCCTAATGCGGAAAAGTAAATAATATACAATTGATTTATACATGAATGAAAAATAAAACTCTCATCTTACATAAAAACCCCCGGCTATTCAATCGCGACAATCCTACTCATCATATCTCAGCAACACATAACATCTCATATCATCAACGTAAGTAAGTATGCGTATCCCGATTGTCGTTGACGTATAGCAACGAAAACGGCGATACACCACATACTACACTTACGGTCGCAGAAAATAAAATGAAAAACTACAACATTTGGAATCCACAATCACCTTAGACATCATAAATTCGAAATATCATATACTTCGTATTTCATGCCTAACTATATGGATTCCACATATTGTATCACATTTCAGATAAATAGACAATGTTAAACTTTTCGATCGAATAAACAAACACCCAAGATTTCCCAAACTGCACAACACTTGAGCCGAGTTCAAAAATTTCTAGAACATGCCACAGCCCCTTATGGACCAACCGTAGAAGGGCCAAACCAACGCCTCACATGTGGCAACGCTAAACTACCACAAACCCTAAGGTTCAGTGATAGTTTTGACGGTCACATAATCGAGTTAAGGTTATGTTCTTCTAGAGTGTCCACAGATACGTTTGCATGTTTTTCGAAAGTTTCGAACTAGGGAAAAATCCAACACTTGGAATTTTTCCAATACGGGAAAAACTGTGTTTCTAATATTCGTTCAAACATTTTAACACGTTCTAAAAATCTGAAAATCTGAACGAAGTTAAACTTTTCCAATCGAATCACCAAATCCAATATATCTCCAGAACACTCAACACTTGAGTGTGTTTAAAATATTTCAGAGGCTAGTATATAATAAATCAGGTCCTGTGCAATAAAAAATTTTCACTGAGCCAACAGTACGGCCGCAGATGTGCGGCCAAAGCCATGCTTTGGCCGCCCATCCACGGCTCTTTGGAAGGATCGTTAAAAAAATTTTATATGGAAATTCTTAAAATAGCCTGCTGATTTTTTTAAGACCTTTTAATTTGAAAAAAAATCCAATTTTCAAAAAATTTCCAGAGAGCGGTCCAAATTGGTGTTTCGTGGTTCGATCGGACTTTTAACATCGCCTACGCATCGTCTAAAGCTCTAGCTTGGCTCTGATACCACTGTTGGGCTGGCCTAGCACCTCGTCAAGGGTTCGGTAGCATCACACATGCCATAATCAAAATTTTAGAGGTGCTAAGTTAACCGGACAAGAATCGAAACTAGAAGTTTTAGGGATTCATACAACTAAGCATCACATGCAATTGTAAAACTATCACTAAGAGGAAAGATTACAACCTTTGTAGATCTCCCTCGGTGACTCCTTGGCACTATGAGAGTTTGTAACGGATCGATGGAAGCCTTTCTTGTCCACGATGATCCATCCGAAGTCCCTTTGCCCAAAGCTCCTTGCCTTACTTGTTTCACAAATGAAGTAGAGCAAACACCCTACACAGATCGGCTAGATGTGTATAGTATGATGATGTGGTTTGTATTCAACAATTCAAATACTTTCTTTTATCAACTTCACGCAAGAAAGAAATCAAGAGAGGAAGAAGAAGATAATGGTGGCTTGAGCTTTCTATCATATCACATATGACAACTTGTTTTCACACCCTTGTTCACAATTTTTCTCTTGGTTTTTCATTGTATGTTTCATATCACATATGAAGCTATTTATAGTGATAAGAAAGGAATAATCACCATTATTCCATTACCACCATAATTGTGAGTGAAAATTCTTTTCCTAAAGAATTAAGCATGGGTGGAAATTCTTTTCATTAAGTTAAGTAAAGCTTACCCACTAAGGAATAAAGGAGCATGTGTGGATATTCTTTACATTAACTTAAAATGATAAATACAAATTAAAAGCTTCAATATAAGTCTTATATTGCCATCATTCTTGTATCAACAACCATGATACTATGTATGCATGTATGTGTCCATGCACATCATCATGTGCATACATGCATGCATACAAAAGGATTTACTTAAAGAATTTATCTAAATGTAATTTGTTAAATCAACACTTGATTTAGCAAACCGGTCATATCTCTTACGATCCGTCAAATAGAAAATGCCCGATTAATATACGTTATCACATAACAGTATTTAATCGGGTCCCGCGCATATCTCATATGCACACCACATCTTTTGCCTGAGCCAGGAAACTTCATTGTGGGACTCTAAGACTCGTCAATACGCCAGCAGTAGATGATGATCAAATCAAACATCTACAAGCCGCAAGAGGTCAGCTAAACATAACGGCCACCCGGGTATTGAAACGATCAGAAGAAAACCAGCGAAGCTGTAAAAACTCCCGTCGAGCCAACTGGCAACACTTACCGTACAGTCCGGTCTCTTCGTCAGATATGCTGCATATCAAGTCTAGGGATGGTATCGTCGACCCCAGTAACTCAATAAGTCATGCTGGTGTATGGCTCATAACAGATCGAGAAACTACTGATAACTCTTATCAGTAAATCTCAGCAGCCCTGGCCAGGGACTTCATGTTATAGCCAATCGAGCATAGCACAACATCAACCCCCAATACCGGGAGAGACGAAACCCCTCCTATCGCTCATTGCCTCCATGCGCCTCGGGACTGTACCCAAAGACCACCTGTTTGCAAGGCTCAGTAGAGCCGTGGTAGGGTGGAGATCAAAGTATAGTGGGAGGACACACAAGACTCTATGACGATCTCGGGTCTACAGACTAACTTGTACCAGTGTTCCTGAGAACTGCTATCCGACGATAGATATAATACCACATAGGAGTTCTCTGTGAGTCCGTTCAGTGTACCCAGTCTCCACCGAGCACCCGCATACAATCTTTGGTGTCTCCTCACCAGATGGATATGGGATCATCCATCGCCCATCATATAGGACAAGAATAGTATACGCTAGTCTACTCTGGAATATCGATGCCCTGTCTCGATACACCCTCGACTAGGAACAGTTCAAGGATATGCTTATAGACTACTTGTGCCCCACTAGTATGATCTGCATCATAATCACAGTAGTCAAGCAAATATCCTTTGGGCTTTATCAACATGTGTAAATGATTAAATCTACATGTATAGATAAAGTAAACCAGATAGCGTACTATCATTTTGAGCAAGAAAGTCATCTATCTCTATAGATTATATGTCCAAGTTTCCACTATCCATATAATGGCCTTTAGGGCATACATATTACTAACAGATTTGAACCCTTTTCAATAGGTATGCAGCTTCTTAAGTGCATAACTCCCAAAAGGAAATAGGTAATTCAGTAGTACTCATCATAGAGCACACCTTATCATATAGGGTGTGATTGCTCCGCCCCGATATACCATCGTACCATGGTGTATACGGAGGAGTAATGCTAAGAGAGAATCTCATTCTTCTTTAGAATAGTCCAGGATTTCCGTGCTCAAGTATTCTCCTCCTCGATCTCATCAAAGGACATAATACTTATACCCTTTACTGGTTCTCTACTTCTAAATCATATTCTGTGAATATCTCAAAAGGTTCGGACTTATGTTTGAACAGGAACATAGGTCTGAATCTCGAAAGATCATCAGAGAATGTAATGAAGTATAAAGAACCGGTCTTGGTATGTGTAGACTGGGGACTTACATACATCAATATGTATCATCCCAAGAGTTCACTAACTCTTTCTCTGTTTACAATAAACAGAGCTTTGGTCATCTTATCTTTGTGACATGACTGACAAGTTTCATAAGATGTAAATTCAAACTGATTTAAATATGCATCTAAATGTAACTTAACTAGTCGGGTCGCATTGATATGACCTAGTCTACAATACCTCAAGAAGGATCCGTTCATTTCTGAACTCTTCCTCTTGTGTGTGTTCTGTATACTAAGAACTGTAGTTTGATTTAGAACATCAATGCTTTTAGATAACGTGCCTGAACCGATCAACTTTTGATATAGGAAATGTTCAAAACATTATCCAACAATACAAAATTTTATCATTTCTTTACTAATAAAGAGACTGATATGATTTTGTATATCAGGTTCGGTATCTAATAACATTCGTTCAGAATCAATGTATTACAATACAGGGTGACAGTGACCAACAGACTTGGCTGCAACTCTTGCTCCGTTTTCTGCCTCATGAAACTTGTCACCCGTTCTCAGTTCTTTATCTGTCTGTAGCCCTATGTAACAGATTACATATCTGGGATCCTGATCCAGTATCATATACCCAGGACGTAAAGGACATTGAGAAACAGTTCTGTATAATGAACACACCCGAAGATGATGCATCAGCATGCACTCTCTTCGTTTGGGCGGCATGGGAATCTTGTTATTCCCCTAATTTCCTGCTCTGTCTTATAACAATTATAAGTAGGAGCGGGACCAATGTTCCCCAGCTCAGTATAACAAGCGGGTTCGGTCAAAAATACGTATTATTATCTTGATTAAGGCGTGATATGGTCGCTACCAGGAGAGAGAGAGAAGAAAACACTCAGCGTGCGCTCTTGCAAGAATAGATTGGTTATTATTTTATCTAATCAGGATGGCTCCCACTGCTTTTTATCAAATCTTCCTTCAAACCCTAAAAGGAAAGACTAGCCGGGATTAATTACACACTACAAGTTCGCCAATCTTTCAGCCAGGCCAGTGTCGGTACTTTGAGAGAGGTTCCCCGTGCTTTCGCACGGACCTAATTAATGTAAACCTCATTTTCCCAGAGGCGTAACCTCGTCAACACCTTTCTAGACACCTACTTGATCGGCTAATTGTAATGTGTAAAACTCTTCCAGGAGTAACAATTACTCGCAGCGGGTATCGGGATCCAACTATCTCATAGAAGGTATGCAATCTCATTGCAAATTTCAACACTTGAAATTCCCGATAATGCTTTTGCCCCTAGCGTCCTATGACATTGACGGAGGCCAAACAACCCATAGTCCGCTAGTCAAGTTCAACCCGTACATTTCTTGATTGAATTAAACCCACCCGTACGACCCTTGACGGAGGCCAAACAACGCCGTACGAATACCCTAATCCAATCGCATCATATGCTAGCAGATAAGCACTAGTTAGCTACCGAACACTACGCCTTGACGGAGGCCAAACAACCGCAGCACGAATACTAACTAGTACATATCTGAAATGACGGAGGGCTACGACAGGTTTTTCTGAAAACCTATTGCGTAATGAACTCGATATCGTTGTAGAATCAAATGATTTTAAAAATGGAGTGCTTTTGAGGCTTTTCTAATTTTGCTAAAGGAGTCACTCCCGGTGAAGGGATCGTCGGTCCTTTCCTCGTCGAATGAGGTGCGGGATATATCATATATATCACTGTGCAAAGCAAAAACTCTTAAAAGCAATCAAAAGACAAACCGAGGTTGTAGCATCTGCCAGTTGTTGCTAAAGGAGTCACTCCCGGTGAAGGGATCTCGGTCCTTTCCTTATCGAATAAGGTGCAGGATATATCGTATATACCGCTGTGCAAAACAATAACTGTAGCTACCTTTTTTATTTTGAAATTCGATTCTACAACATCTTAGGTTTCTTTTATTTCATTAATCATATTAATAAAGTCCAATCATTTAATGTACCTAAACATCACAGATAAATACGATGTACACTTATGCCATCCGCATTCGCCTCGATGTCCCCTCGTGCACCGTTAGGTTAGGTAACTAACGGCAGAGCGGGCAGGGCTAGCGCGGGTGTAAAACATAAGTAACGTCTATATAATATATCATATATACTATATACTGTATCTATCACAGAATATCACATGATCACATCACAGATATCGCAGCAGAAGAAACATATGAAATATTGGATATACTAGGACGTCCGTGTTTTCAATACGAGCCAGTATAAAACACGGATTCCACGGTCGTGATGAATAGCCAAACCCACACCCCTAGACCCCTACGAGAGCGGCAAGCAACCCTACCAATTCTAGGGTTAGGAGACCCGGACTCAACTCCTCGAGTTGGTCTCCCACTGGACCCCAGAACCCGGTTACTTGTGCTCCCCTCCTTAGGTCTATCCTAGTGCAGAAAAGTAAATAATATACAAAGGGTGACTACTTCCGCAACCTGGAAGCGCCCCAATAAAAGAATATTACATACAAGTTTTTACATGAATGAAAATGAAAAACACTCATCTCACATAAAAACCCCCGGCTATTCGAACACGACGATCCAATATAACATATCCAGCAACACATAACATCACATGTCATCAACGTAAGTAAATATGCGCATCCCAATTGTCGTTGACATATAGCAATGAAACCGGCGATATCACATATTACACTTACGGTCACAGAAAAGAAAGTGTAAAACTACAACAGTTGGAATCCGCAACCACCTCAGACATCGCATGCCAGACCAAATGAATTACTTAGACATCGCATGCCTAACAATTATAAACCCCGCATTTTAGTCTCATTATCGAAAACACTTTTCAATATCAAGTCGGGCAATTCAACAAGATTCCCGACATCCTGATCGAATGCTCGTCGCAAACTTCAGTAGACGGCTGCACCCCCGATACCGTCGATGAAGTGCACCAAGGCGGAACACCGCTGCCGCGAGCACCCGAACGGATGCTTTCGGCGACGGGGTTCTCCTACAGTCACTTGGTCGGGGCTATGGAGTGAGGCTGTCTATTAAGTTTACCCGGCGAGTATCCGCGTACGCTACGTGATTGCGACGGACTTTTGATCACATCAAAATTCCGTGGCAACCGATCAAGTGAGACTAAACCGCTAGATTTATAACATTCATTCAGTTATCTCATAACTTATTGTGAATTCCAATTATTGTATCCCATTCCGGATAAATAGAAAATGTCAAACTTTCTGATCGAACAATCGAACACCCAAGTTTTCCCGATACAGATCAACACATGAAATAAGTCTAACAACATTCAGTTCGTGCCTCGGTACCAACGATCCAGCCGTAGAAGGGTCAAACCAACGCCTCACATGTGGCACGCCGTACTGCCCCAAACCCGAAGGTTCAAAGGGCAGTTCAAGACGGTCACATAATCGAGTTAAGGTTTGTTGTCTTCTAGAGGGTCCATTGCGTTACTTGCACTACTTAGAACGTCGTTAAACTACGGAAAAATCCAACACTTGGAAATTTCCCGACAGGGGAAAAATCGGGTATTTATATCCGGTCGAAACTTTTAACATATTCTTAAAATTTATCCGGAAAACCACACAGACAAAATTTGATAATCCGATCGAATCTTTGATTCCCAATACAACCCCAAAATACTCAACTGTTTACTGCAGATTAAAAATTCCCAGAAAACTCAGCATATTAAAATAGGAATTACTGTGCAAACAAGAGTCAACGAGTCAACAATATGGCCGCGGAACCGCCGCTCCACGTGGGATGAGGCCGCGGTTCCGCGGCGTTATGACGGAGTTAAGTCTCCGTTTTTCACAGTAATTCATAAAAATCCCTGCTTAATTTTCTGCATATTTTTAATGTTGAAAAATCCCAGATTTTAGAAAAAGGACAGAGAGCATTTTTGAGTTGGGTTTCGGGTTCGTTCCGGTTTCAAATTCCGTCTAGACTTCGCCTAAGGCTCTAGCTAGGCTCTGATACCACTGTAGGGTTCCTAGGCACTCTAGTGAGGTCTCACAAGGCATCGATCATGCCAATTTCAAAAATACGGGGTGCCGAGAAACCCTAATACGGATCGTTGGCTAGAAATCTAGGCGAATAAAGAAACTAGTTAACACTTAACTAATAGAATACGGAAATACAACCTTTGTAGATCCGGTGCTCCACCTCCATAGCTCCGCAACGAAGTCCCTTTGCTGTCCAAATGAATTCCCGGGCTCTAGCGTCGGCTTCGTCGGAGAAATGGCGAGCTAGGTCGTCGATGTCCATGCCGAAGATGATCTACGTTGAGGCATCGCTAAATCAAGCTCCACCTTCACCAAGTCATGAAAACTTGTGAAGGAAACACACTCTACTACTTGGCAAGAGGTAGAGGATGAAGAAATAGGAAGTGGGTAGACTTTAGAATTGGATTTCTCACTCATTTCCATCAATCACCATTGATGGAGCTTGCTTTCTTCAAGTGAAGAAAGGAAGAAGAAGATAGAAATTGTTATGATAAGTTAATTAGAAAATAGAAATTAAAAGAATACTTATCATAAACAACCATGGTTAAGTGTAGAGACTAAACTCAAGTTAAGTGAATGGTTAGGTTAGGTATGAAGAGAAAAATGGTGACTAAGTCAAAGCTTCATGAAGCTTCAACATAAATCCAAATTAGCAACCATTTTCCTTTTGCCAAAAATGAATAAATAAACAAATAAATGAATAAGTAAAAACCCTAATCATCCACTTAACCATAGTTTAATACTTTACACTTAACCAAAAAGCATGTATCATCAAACATGATACAATCATGTGCACAAAATCATATCGCATATGCAATGCGCACACCCGAGTGAGAATATCCATTTAAAGTGAACCGATACTAGTTAATGCAAAGTAATATATCAAATATATAATTATACATTAAATCATTAAATCAACACTTGATTTAACGATCCGGTCATATCACATATAACCGACTAGTATCCAATGTATCGGTTTATCGAATCAATCCTTGATTCGATAACTAGGTTATATCGCATACAACCATTCGATACATTCATCGCGAGAATAGAATACGGTATCACATACACGTATTATTCTCGGTCCCGCACATATCTCATATGCGCTCCTATTTCGTTTCGCTTGAGCCAGGAAACCTCTGTGTAGGACTCTAAAGACTCGTCAATACGCCGGCAGCAGATGATGATCATATCAAACGCCCACAAGCCGCAAGCGGTCTGCTAAACGTAACGGCCACCCGGGTATTGAGCGATCAGAAGATCGACGAGCAAGCCCGCTCACACTCCAGTGAATCCAACCAGTAACACTACCGTACAGTCCGGTCTGATCGTCTGATATGTCGCATATCTCGCCTAGGGGTGGTAAATGTCAGACCCCAATAGCTCGATAAATCGTGTCGATATGAGGTCTATACCAATTCGAGAAACTACTGGTAACACTTACCAGTATATCTCAGCAACCATGGCCAGGGATTTCCTGTTATAGCCAATCGAACACAGCGCAACATCAACTCCCTATCCCGGGAGAGACGAATCCCCTCCTATCGCTCATTGCCTCCATGTGACTCGGGACTGTACCCAAAAACCACCGTTTTGGATGCCCTCTTGGACGTGGTAAGATGGAAATCAAAGCACAGTGGGAACCACACAAGACTCTATGACGATCTCGGGTCAACAGACTACTCTGTACCAGTGTCACCAGAGAACTGCCATCTGACGTAAGGTATAATACCATCTGGGAGTTCTCGGCGAGTCCGTCCAGTGTACCCAGTCTCTACTGAGCACCCGTATATCATTTCTGATGTCAAACACCATTGGATATGGGATCATCCATCGCCCATCTGTATGGGTCGAGAAGGTACACGCTAGTCTACTCTGGTATATCGATGCCCCATCTCGATACACCCACGACTAGGGACTTTGAAGGATGTACTTATGGACTACCATGTCCCCACTAGTATGATCCGCATCCTAGTCCAGGTAGTCAAGTACACATCCTAAGGGCTTTACCAACATGTAATAGAGAGGCAATCAGTATACACGTTAAGGTAAAGAGCAACCAGATAGCATACTATCATGTCGAGCAAGAAAGTCCTCCCTATATATGTCCCAGCATCCACTACAATATACATCCCATGTACAGTAATGGGCTCTAGGGCATACATATAACTAACAGCGCCAAGGTCTAAAAGAGCACGGTTTATGTTTTTACCCCCAATAGAAATCGATATTGTAGGACATCCTGGGTCCTTTCGTTTCTTTGGTAGCTGGGGAATAAAAGCAGTGCTGATATTATTAGCCATGAATACTTTCTTCGGCACTTGGGTCTTCCTCTTCCTAGTGCACAAGTCCTTAAGAATTTTCGCATAAGCGGGGACTTGTTGAATTGCATTTAGGAGAGGGATATTGATGTTAACCTGTTTGAACATTTCCATAATTTTCTCCATATGAGGACTCGTTCTATTACCCCTTAACCGATTCGGGTAAGGAGCTTTCGCAATAAGCGCAGGGTCCATCATAGGAGAAGGAAGAGGGGGTAGACGAGGTCCCAAAAGAGGTGTGGGGACCGTCTGTGGAGAACTATAAGGGTTGGGTTGAGGTGTCGAGCCTAGTGGGAAATGGAGAATAGGCTCGCGAGAAGGTAGTGTGGTAGAAGAAGAAGGATCAGAAGGAGAAGTGTGTGTGTGAGGAAAGGTCTCAGCCGGGGTGTTAATGATAGGATTTTCAATATCATCAATACCTTCCCCGACATGATTATTCAGCACTCTTCCCGATCTCAACGTTGTGATGGCATTTACATTGTAATGCCCAGGGTTCTGTAGGGGTTGAGAGGGAAGTTTCCCTTTTTCTCTCGCACTCATTTCGGCTTTAAGGCGTGCGATTTCAGCTTCCATCGATCTGATACTCTCAGCTTGAGACGCTGAGTTTTTCTTTATCTCACTGACGGAAGATCTAACCTCAGTCGAAACCTCTATGAAATTTGATAAAAGTGGTTTCATGGTTTGAGTGAATTGAGAGAATTCGTCAGAACAGGACAACTGCATAGGATTAGACTGTGCAGGAGTGTTGACCTGGTTTTGGAAATTTTATGACTGGTAGGGGTGCTGAGTGAGTTGAAGGGGTTGCTGTTGTGGTGGAGGAAGAGCCCTTTGAAAATTATTCGTGTTTGGAACCGTGTTTTGAGATTGGTTTTGGTTCCAAGCGAAATTCGGGTGATTCCTCCAACCCTGATTGTACGTGGAAGAATATGGATCGTTTCTAGGTCGTTGAAATGCGGCATTTGTATGCTCGTGACCTTGAAACGCAGAGTTTAATGGACATTCTTCCGTTAAATGAGACGGATCAGAACAACACCCACAAACAGTTTTGGGGAGCGACATTGGGTTTAGGGAGGCTGCAGAAAATTTGTGTTCCATAGCGTCGAGCTTTTTTTGCATTGCTGCCATCTCAGCTCGAACACCTATGGACACATCTATTTGGTGTACGCCACCCCTATTCAATGGTTGGGTTCCACTCTCCCACTGTAGTGATTTTTCAGCGAACTCTTCTAAATACTTCCACGCTTCCCCATCATCCTTAGTCATAAAAGTACCTTGACACATGTTTTCAAGACTCTGTTTAGTGTTTGGGTTAATGCCTTCATAAATGATTCGGCACAATTCCCATCTCGGGATGTCGTGATGAGGACATTGAACCAATAGATCCTTGAAACGTTCAAAGCATTTAGAGAATGGTTCAGCAGGGAGCTGGGCAAATTGATTCAGTTCGCTACGGATCCGAGCTGTCTTTTGTATTGGGTAAAATTTCTTAAGGAATGCAGCGACGAATTCTTCCCAATTCGTAATAGAATGTGTGGTAGTGTTATATAGCCACTTCTTGGCTATATCTCACAATGTAAATGGAAGAAGTCGTAGACGCATCGCATCCACTGAAAGTTGTGACGTACCCATCATTGCGCATACGTTTTCAAATTTTGTGATGAAAACGTAAGCGTCCTCATTCTCGAGTCCATGGAATTTGGGTAAAAGTTTGATGTATTTGGGTTTAATCTCAAAGTTATCCCCATTGGCTGGTGGTGTGGATAAGCAGGTCGAAAGAGGACATCGCAGTGGATAGCACCTCTCCTAGAGAGAGATGCGGGGTGGATTCTGCGCACCAACAGACGGCGGCAGATTAGGGTTAAAGAAGTTTGATGGAGGTGGATCCATCGGTGTGGGTGTGGTAGTGGGTAAAAGAAAGGTAAATGGAGAAATATCGACTTCGGAGTCGATAAAGGGTACGCGGACTAAACGGGCACTAGAATCCCGTGTCCAGCCTATCTTGTACTAAAAAAGGGTTAGTACAAGTGGCAGCGTTGACTTATAATTAGGGGTAAATGAATGAATGCGGTGTTTGCTTTGAAAAAAGGGACGGATTTTTGAAAAAATGATGCGACACAACAAATGCAGCACACAAACCCTAGAATCTAATGGTCACCTAGGTCCGGCTCTAGACCGCTCCTAACTGCCAAAAGACAAGTCGCAGGATAGAATCCTCCACTGCCTCTTTGTCCCCCTGTGGCCAGGTAAGTGCCAGGTAAGTGGGAAGGTACTCCACTACGTAAGTAGTGGGCCTAATTAATAACCACTAGCCTTCGACACACTTGCCTAGACACCACAAGAAAACGCGGATAAGCAATGAATTACCCACGGCCTTCTTCTGTCCTAAGTGAGCGCGACGGTCCTTAGAGTCATCTCTAGATTTCTTTTAGTTAATGTGGGTCAATGCGGATGCAAGTTTTGCGGTTTTTGGGGCCTAGGAAGGGTAATGAACTCCCCACCTAATTTGGATTTGGCCGTGCCCCTTAATATCCGTATTTAGAATGCAAACAACCAAGAAACAAAATCACGCACAAATTTACTTTTGCAATTTGCGAGCTGCGATTATTTACAAAGAAGCCTGCAGAAATTTGTTAGTTGGAGCTAAAAAGAGGAGAGAGGAGAAGGTAAGAATTTACCTGAAGCAAAATTTTCACAGAGAAGGCTTCACCAAGCCGCGGTTCCGCCGCAATAGGGGGCTCCCACCGCGGAAACGCGGTCTTCTGTGCAGATCACTGCACCAAAATTCAACAGAAGATTTCTGTTGATAACTCAAGCTCTCTAAAATTTTCCAAAAAATTTCTTCAATTGCACAACAGCTCCAGATTTCCTTGCAATGAACCACAACAAATCGTTTAGGGTTTGCACGAATTTTGATTACAAAAATTATAATGGAATAAATCCTTCAATTCAAACTTTAATATGAAACGAATTAGCGCGTAATCCCCGGCAACGGCGCCATTTGATTCTAATAAATTCTTGTTGTGTAGTGTCAAATCAAATTATCCCCGGCAACGGCGCCATTTGATTGATCATTTCTTTGTGTGTCGTTTTAGAAAATGTATAGAATCACAATTAAAGAATTATATTTGACCGCAATCAATTAAGGTGTCGGTTGTAGATTGTAAGTGAGTGCGGATCGTCCATAGGGATTTTGCGATTCGTTTTTATATTTGATTTGTTTGAATTGAAAAGTTAATCGAAAAGAAAAGAAAACATGATTCAAGATTTTATCGATTGATTCAAGTGTCACTAATCTAATCAAGAATAAAGAAAATGATAAACAATCGAGAATCGGGTTTCGATGGTATTTTCAACCAAATGTCAAGAATCTAAATGAGGCTCGTAGGAATCGATCGGATCTATAGACGTGATGTAATCTCAAGATATCGTGAACTTGTCCTTCGAAGAATTGATACTAGATCGATGATAATCGACGAGAGTTAGGGCTTTCTCGTGAAACTAGGGTTTCATCATTTAACCCTTGTTCTTTCGTCGATATCATTCACATTCTTGCCTCTAGCAATTTCAAGAAACGATCGTAACTCCCCAATTTCGAGCGATATCAATCAAGAAAGCATCGTAACGAATTGGGTTGTCGGTTGTTGAACTTGCTAGGGTTTACAAAACTCGTAGGACTCAAGAATCGATTTAAGATATGTTACATCATCATTCTATTGATCGTCTTGACTCCTCGACGAGCGGAGTATTACTCAAACATCACAACAAGAACTACAACTGGAAATTGAGATCGAATCATGATGCAAGAATTTAAAGAAAACAAGATAAAAGAATATCACCTTTTATTTATATCAACAATTTGATTACAGTCGCTCAAGAACTACAAGAGGAAGAACTAAATTGTCGATCTGGCGTCGCTTTTCTCCGTGAGTCGTGGATCGGCTTGGACCACTTGCTCTGTTGAAGATCAGCTCTGCTCTAAAAGGTTGAAGGGCTTCTTGCTTGATTTGGTACTCGGGAATCTTGGCTTTTGATTGGAATTAGGGTTAGGGTTTCACACAAGCCTTGTCACTAGACTTGTGGAAGAAGATGAAGAAAGAGAGTGAATTGATCTATTGATTTCAATGAATGAATCATATATCTTCACCCTAGGTCTAGGCTTCTATTTATAGACTTTCTATACCCTAGGTCTAGGTTTGAAATTACAATTCTCTCCAAAAGTTTGTTGAGGAGCTTCTAGAATTAGTTTGTTAAGAGCTAGCTTAGGTTTTAAGCTAGGATTAATTAAGCTTAGAAACCCTAGTTTGCTGATCTGGCAGAAGTCTCTGGAGTCTTCTGGAACTTGAAGTACATTTCTGAACTGTAGGAGCTGAGAGAAGAATAATGCACTGAAGTTTGATGGCTGACGTGGCAGCACCGCCGCGGAACCGCGGCGCAAGCCGGCTCCGGCCGCGGTTCCGCGGCCATGTAGGCTCCTTGGGGCTTGGGCTCTTTGCAGTGGTCTTGGGTTGACACTTAGGGCTTTATCTGATATGTTGAATTTTATTTGTCCCTTTGGATTGATACCAGAACTGAAATCATTGAGTTGGCGTAATGTTTGATCAGCGCCATGTAAATTGTTGGCTTTTCTTCAGGGTTTTCCTGCATAGATCTCAAAACAAGTGTTGCGCAATATAGGGATGATGCGATGCCATGAAATGCGGTCAATTTCCTTTATAGTGCCGGTTTTAGGGTCTAACACATGCAATCTGATATTTAACGACAATTTTGCTAATATGTGCTATATGAATGCCGAACACTTCTATATGAATGCAGATGACAGGGAAATTGCCGGTTAAAAGATGCAATATTTTCGACTAATCAGACAGCAGAGAAGATCTTGCAGTGTGGTTTCTACTGGCCACAACTCTTCAAAGACACTCACGACTACTGCAACACTTGCTCCCGGTACCAACACTTGCGCCGGATATCCAGGAGAAACGAGATGCCGCTCCAACCAATCTTGGTTATGGAGATTTTCGATATTTGGGGGATTGATTTTATGGGGCCGTTCCCTAGCTCTTTTGGGAACATGTACATTCTTCTCACTGTTGATTATGTCTCTAAGTGGGTCGAGGCTGTGCCCAGCCGGACTAACGACAACAAGATCATCGTTAGATTTCTTAAGGAAAACATCTTTTCCCGGTTTGGGCACCCCCGCGCGATTATTAGTGACAATGAAACTCATTTCTGTAATAGGACTTTCGAGGCCTTGATGCGGAAGTATTCCATTAATCATAAGCTATCAACGCCCTACTACCCCGAAACATGTGGGCAAGCCGAGGTTTCAAATCGGCAAATCAAGTAGATATTGGAGAAGACGGTCTCCAAGAACCGTAAGGATTGGTCTTTAAAACTCACTGATGCCCTTTGGGCATTTCGAACTGCTTATAAGACCGATCTTGGCATGTCTCCCTATCGGCTTGTTTACGGGAAGGCTTTCCACCTGCTAGTGGAAATATAGCATCGCGCATTTTGGGCGATAAAGGAGCTGAATCTATCTCTAGAAAATGCGGGCAGCCATCGGAAGCTGCAGTTGAACGAATTGAGCGAGCTTCGGGACGAGGCTTACGAAAACGCGGTTGTCGTTAAGAACCGAACGAAGGTGTTTCACGATAAACACCTTTTGCGCAAAACTTTCACACCTGGTCAATAGGTACTGCTTTACGACACCCGGCTGCATTTCCATCCAGGTAAGCTCAGATCTCGCTGGAAAGGGCCATTTTTTGTGCGGAATGTGTACCCGCAAGTCGCTGTGGATTTGGAAAATCCAAAGTACGGTTCGTTTTTCAAAGTAAACGGACACAAAATGAAACCGTACCTTAGCGCTCAACCAACAGAGGAGCTCCTGGTCTTACAGGAGCCGGTTTACCCTGCATAATCTTCCTCTGCCTACCACTAAACTTCGGTTATCCAACCAAAAACAGTGGACACTGTTTCAAATAAGTTTGGGGGTATGTATATACTGCTTTTTGTATATATATATATATATATATATATATATATATATATATATATATATATGTGGATATTCTTGTCCGGTGCATATCCATTTTTGATGAGCAATCTTGTCTGGTGATGCTCAGTCTCATAAAAAAAATTGTATATATAACCGACGATTTTGACCCCTCAATAATTTGGCCTGCTTGATGTACAATGACAGTGGGGACACTGTCCAGTTTAAGTTTAGGGGTGTGCTCGGTTTGCTTTCTTCCTTCGCATTCATTTGTATATTCTGCATTTGCATGCCTTATTAAAAACCCACAAAAATTGAAATTTTTCCAAAAAATATAAAAACTTTGTCGTCAAGTTAGCTAATAAGGTAACTTAGATTTTTATTCCGAAAGTTTTGTTGATATGATAGAAATAACTAAATTCTAGGCTTAGAAATTCAAAACCCTAAAAATAACCCTCCTTCTGTTTAAACTTGGTAAGTATACGTCCTTACAGTTTTTTTGAGAAATAGGTAATCTTGAGTTCAGTTCTTGAGTTAACTCAAGATGAGGGGAAAGTATTGAAGCTTACTGAAAGATAAGTCTGAAAAATAGTTTCTATTCTTGAGTCCAAATTTAGAAAGTATATACCCTACAAATTGCACATACACGCACCTTGAAACTTGGGATAGTAGAGGATACCTAGAAATACTCTTGCCTGAAAACCTAGTATGAAAGAAAAAACGGTATTTAAAGATAAACACAAAAAGAGCATCATTGAAAAATATATCTGGTCTTGGAAAAAAAAAAGAAAAAGAAAAATAAATAAAATCAAGACCTGGAAACTGCTAATTACGCTTTAAGCTCATGCATTCAGTAATCGGCCGTTAGTGCCTCAAGAAGCATTAATAGTCGCATGAAAGGGGTGTGAGCAACACCGTCCATCATTAATGAGAAGAAGTACTATTAGGTATTAGGGCAGGGGTACTATAGCTTGAATTGAATTCTTAACTGTAGGGGTGCAAAATTTACACAAACGCAGGGATATACAATCGATGTTTGGAGGAAAGATAGAGATGAAGTATAAGAATTATGTTTTATGTAAAAGTTGATAAAAATCCCTGATTTAAGACCGCACTTTTAGAAGGAAAACTTAGGAGATACCAACATCTTTCTAAAAATTTTTGGAACGTATATAATCCAGGGTTAAATAGATAGGAGGTGTGAAAAATAAGGGTTGAATATTTCTAACTTAGGATGATAGAATTTCTAACGTAAATACTAAACTGTAGGAGTAGAATCGATGTTAACTTATGAAACTAATTTGGCGGGATTTTATGGGTACTATCCGCTGAAAACCCTCAGGAGACAACACTCCTCCTACTAGGGACACCTAGAGGTTTAATGGCTTGTTGCACGTGCTCAGTGCAATCGCGTTCCCTGCGAAAGTGATGCTAGAATTTTGTTTTGCTCGGGATGAGCAAAAGATAAGTTTGGGAGTATTTGTTCATACCATAATATTGCATTTTAATACCACTCATTCATTATCTATTTTTTGTATTTATCGGTACTATTAACCAATGTTTGCTCAGTAATACAGAATACAGGTATCCGTGACAAAATACTATAAATACATTCAAAATCACGGATATATCATTTGCGAGCCAACACTGCAACCAGAATCGCAAACCGACCGATACTTCAAGAGTTTCTTGTTGCAACATGCTTGTGTACACACTTTTTTATCCAAATGGAACAACACAATACAAGTTGTACACAAGTGTGCACTTGGACCTAGGGGGCTGCCATGGCACACACTCAAGATGGCTAGGAGCAAGTGGGCATGAATGTGACATGCATTAAATGCTACAAGATGTGTTGACTTAAAAGATGCAAGTTTCCCTCCAAAACCCAAGCTGCAAACAAGATCAAACCAGAGAAAATAAACTGCACCAAAATGATACTGGGATCAACACTAACCGTCACACGAAGTTCGAGGCCCTCTCTCCAAAATCTGGCCGGCCCCACTCCTCCCAAATCCGGCCATGCCGGCCCCACCACATCCTGTGGGCCCTACTCTTCTACTGGCCCCTCATTGCTGCCTTGTCATCATTTTGTTATTGTTTATTTATTTAGGTTTTGAGCCTATAAATACAGACAAGAGGCATGAGGAATGGGGCATCTTTTTTTTAGTTTTGTATCAAAACTCTTGTAATTTGTTAGCTTGCTTTCCTTTGTAATTCTTGAGCTCTTGCCCTTTTGCCTTGACCTTGCAACTTCTCCTTTGAACTTGCAAGCTTAAGGTTTAGGTTCTTGACTTCAAGATTAGTGTAACTTGTTTTGTGATTCAATAAAAAGTTCTCATTTCATTTTACCATGTTGTGTTCTATGTTTACATATTTGAACTCGTGAAATCCGCGCTTTACTTTGATCTTGCAACCTCTTAAATGAGCTTGCAACGTTAAAGTTTTGTGTTTGGATTTCACACTTCACCGGACTTACGAACACTTAGAGATATTCGCACTTCGATTCATTGGTTCTCTTCTTTTCTTTCTTTTCTTGTATTTTTCATTATGTTCCTTACTCTTTTCCCTTTTACTTTTTCTTATTTTGTAAATATGTGTGAGTAGTCACTTTACTTGTTAAGGGTGGAAAATGGTTAGATTGTATTTGAAGATGTTCTTTGCAAAAACCTTAAAAACCTTAAACTTTGCAATTGAAACTTCATGCAAATCACTCGCAATTCCACTCCATTAGGCATCATATCCTACCACGATAGCGATGATTCCTAATCATGATCGGATTGCTAGTGATTTGCCGAAGGCTAAAATCAAGAGATAACAACGGAAGGACAAGGGACAAGGAAGACGGATTTAGCTAAATGCCGCAAATACCGTATTTCAAGTTCCCTAATCCACGCTGTTACCTATAAATTTAGTGTCAAAACCAATGTTGGGGCTATAAGGAATCGGCAAACATCACCTTCATGCAATCTAACCTATTTCTACCCTTAACAAGTCTCTTTTTTATACATATCCTTGTTACGACACTTAGTTTAACCAACATATCAAAACACGTTGTTAACTCGTTAAAACAAGCGTAAAAACTTACCATCTCCCTGCGGACGACCCGTACTCATCGCGGCTCGCTACGTGCGACACCGTTTTGATTGCGGTAATTTCAAAACTCTCTTTAAATACAACATGGCAAAAACTTAACAATCAGTGATGCCTCCTGCATTTTGGGGATTAGGATCTATAGAGATAGATCTAAACGGATATTAGGATTGTCCCAATCCAGGTACATTGACATCATACTAAAGATGTTTAATATGGAAGAATACAAGCGTATGAATTTACCCACGTCTCTGGACTCACTCTCTCCAAAGAGATGTCTCCTAAGACTGATTTGGAGAGAGATCGCATGCAAGCGATACCCTATGCTTCGGCAGTAGGCTTTATCATGTACGCGATGCTATGTACCAGACCCGATGTAGCATACTCAATAAGTATAGTGAGTAGGTATCAAGCAGATCCAGGAGAGAGTCACTGGACAGCTGTGAAGAACATTCTCAAGTACTTGAGAAGGACTAAGGAGATGTTCTTGATGTATGGTAACGGAGAACTCCAGGTGGAGTCCTTTACCAATTCAAGCTTCCAAAGTGATAAGGACGACTCTAAGTCGCACTCGGGATTTGTCTTTACCCTAAATGGAGGGGCGGTTTGTTGGAAGTGTTCCAAATAGGAAACCGTGGCAGACTCGACGATGGAGGATGAATACATCGCTGCCAACGATGCTGCCAAGGAGGCTGTCTGGATGAAGAAGTTCATCACTGAACTTGGAGTGGTTCCATCCATTGAGCATCCAATACCTTTGTATTGTGATAACAATAGAGCTGTGGCTTTGGCCAAGGAACCAAGGTCCCATCAGAGATCCATGCATATTCTGAGGCGGTATCACCTGATCCGGGAGATAGTTGATCGCCGCAAGATCGAGGTCAGGAGAGTTGACACGAAGGATAACACTGTGGATCCACTCATGAAGGCCATACCCCAGATACAATTTGAGAGACTCTTCAGGATGTTGGGTATGAGATACTACAACAGCTGGCCTTAGTGCAAGTGGGAGATTGTTAGTTATGTATATGCCCTAGAGGCCATTGTTGTACATATGATGTATATTATAGTGGATGCTTGGATATATATAGAGAGGACTTTCTTGGTCGACATGATAGTATGCTATCTGGTTTCACTTTTTCTTAATATGTTGACTTGTATTGGTTTACTGTCTTGCTCTCACATGTTGATAAAGCCCTTAGAATATGTACTCGATTACTGGGACTATGATGCAGATCATACTAGTGGGGCCAGGGTAGTCCAAGAGTACATCCTATAACTGTTCCTAGTCAAGGGTGTATCGAGACAGGGCATCGATACTCCGGAGTAGACTAGCGTATACGCATCTTGACCCATATGATGGGCGATGGATGATCCCATGTCCATCGGTGTTTGACATCAAAGATGGTGTACGGGTGCTCAGTGGAGACTGGATACACTGAACGGACTCGCCGAGAACTCCTAGATGGTATTATACCTATCGTCAGATAGCAGTTTTCTGGTGACACTGGTACATGTTAGTCTGTAGACCCGAGATCATCATAGAGTCTTGTGTGATTCCCACTGTGCTTTGATTTCCACCTTACCACATTCAAGAGGACGTGCAAAACTGTGGCTTTTGGGTACAGTCCCGAATTACATGGAGGAAATGAGCGATTGGAGGGGTTTCATCTCTCCCGGTATTGGGGGTTGATATTGCGCTGTGTTCGATTGGCTATAACTGGAAGTCCCTGGCCAGGGCTGATATGGAGACCTACTGGTAAGTGTTATCAGTAGTTTCTCGACCCGTTATGAGCCTCACATAGACACGGTTTATCGGTTACTGGGGTCTGACGTTTACCACCCCTAGACTGGATATGCGACATATCAGACGAAGAGACTGGACTGTACGATAGTGTTACTGATTGGATTCACAGGAGAATTTACAGTCTTGCTTATTGATCTTCTGATCGCTCAATACCCGGGTGGCTGTTACGTTTAGCTGACCGCTTGCAGCTTGTGGGTGTTTGATATGATCATCACTTACTGCCGGCGTATTGACGATTCTTTAGAGTCCTACACAGAGGTTTCCTGGCTCAGGGAAAACGGAGTAGGAGCACATATGTGATATGTACGGGACCGAGAAAAATACGTGTATGTGATACCGTATTCGATTCTCGTGATATGTGATATCGGCCGGGTATATGTGATATAGCTAGGTCATCGGATCAAGTGTTGATTCGATGAATAGATACATGTTATATTAGTCGGTAATCTGTAAAATAGCCGGATTATTAAATCAAGTGTTGATTTAATAATTATTGTATAATTATATATGTGATATATTACATTACATTAACTAATATAAGCTCACTCAAATGATTCTTTTTCTCACTTGATAATACATTGATATATATGTGATATATGTTAATTGTATTATTTTCTTTTGTTATATTATATATTATATATGTGATATATAATATTGTAACATGTTAGGGTTACAAATGCAACTAGGGTTTTGATATTAAACCATGCTAGGGTTTGGATTAGGGTTAATGTTTTGTTTTGGGTTAATTCTAAATTATATGAGATATTTGTCATGGTTGATAAAGTCCACTCTTTAGATATTTTCCTTGATATTTATTAACCTAACCCTAACCCTAGCTTATGGTTTATTCCCTACAAGGGTTAAGCATGCAATGCTTAACCTTGGTTGCATTTCTAACCTCAAGTATAATTCATTCATCACACTTATCTTCTTCTTCCTCCTCACAAAAGCTTTCAAGCTTTTTGATTTGTGATGAATTAAAGTGAGAAATAGAAAATAAAAGAGAGAAAAATTCCTACTTCATCATCCTCATCTATTATAGCCACTTAGATTTGGGTGTTTGCTTCACTAATACCTAATTAGTGAAGTGAGAGCTTGGGTTTGTGTTCCTCAAGGTAGATCATCTTGGATTTCGAAGACTTCAAGCAACATGCATCATTCACCTCATTGAGCCTCTCGAGAGTCCGAGAACTTGATGATCGCAGTGAAGGGACCTTAACTCAAAGTTTATGAAGCGAAGGAACGGACTACAAAGGTTGTAATCCCTAACTCTTAGAAGTAAAGTTGTTTACTTGTTCATTGTTAACCATAATTCTCTAGTTAAGATCCTTGCTCAGGTTGTTTGGCACTCGAAAATTTTTAACTTGGCATGTTTGATGCCTTGTAGAACCTTGTCATAGTGCCTAAGAACCTTACAGGATGATCCCATAACCATTGGTGTTTGACATCAGAGATAGTATACGTGTGCTTAGTGGAGACTGGGTACACTGGACAGACTCACCGAGAACTCCCGGATAGTATTATAGCTCACGTATGATGGCAGTTCTCTGGTGACACCGGTACAGGTTAGTCTGTCGACCCGAGATCGTCATAGAGTCTTATATGATTCCCACTTTGCTTTGATTTCCACCTTACCATATTCAAGAGAACGTGCAAAACGGTAGCTTTTGGGTACAGTCCCGAATCATATGGAGGCAATGAGCGATAGGAGGGGTTTCTTCTCTCCCGGTATTGGGGGTTGATGTTGCGCTATGCTCGATTGGCTATGACAGGAAGTCCCTGGCCAGGGCTGATTCAGAGATATACTGGTAAGTGTAATCAGTAGTTTCTCGACCCGTTATGAGCCTCATATCGGCATGACTTATCGAGTTACTGGGGTCTGACGTTTACCACCCCTAAACGAGATATGCGACATATCAGACGAAGAGACCGGACTATACGGTAGTGTTACTGATTGGATTCGTAGGAGTATGTGAACGCATGCTTGTTGATATTATGATCGCTCAATACCCGGTGGCCGTTACATTTAGCAGACCGCTTGCGGCTTGTTGGTGTTGTTCACACCATAATATTGTATTATTATACTCCCCATTCTTATTCTTTTTACAAATAAAACAGGTGCTTTTGACGCATGTCTGCTACATATTACAGGATACAGGTTCTTGGATCTAAAACAGTGAAATAGATAAAAGACGATGCAAAAGTGGAACTACAACCAACAAACAGAAGGATCTTGATCAAGCCTACATAAAAGATAAAGCTCATAAAGTACAAGGCAACGCAAGGTCCAAGATCGCGAAGTGAACGGGTAAAGTCCACCACAATTATTCACTGGAAGATCTGGAAGAGAACGAGAAACCAATTTGAGAAAAGAACCAAATATACAGGAAGCCCAAAACAACCAGAGCCGGTCCATGAAAGTTCATAGCCCAATTCCACTGTTTGGCCGCGGTTCCACGGCGGTGTTGATGATTTATTGGCAGAAAATTTTACCAAGTCTTGTGGCGGCGTTGACTGGTCTTTACAGGGTTATTTTGGTAAATGTAGACATGCGGATCAATTGTAACCTAGGGTTTCCTATCCTCTATAAATAGGAACTCTAAATCATTATATTAGCTATGCCTCCCTCATGCCTCTTTTTATGAATAAAATTCAGAATTCTTTTGGAGAGCATCGATGCCTCTTTTCATATCATCTATTCAGATCTGACAACCCTGCGTAAATGTTTGGAGAGAGCCATCTGTAAAGTAAGTAGGTAATTTCAATTCTTGCCCTAGGTAATTTTTCATTCTCTGCCCTAGATAAATGTTTTTGAATTCCCTAATGAGCGAGTAGTCTCCTCGCTTGTTAGGGTTAGCTTTGGGGAAGGCTTTTGAGAGATGAGATCTCATTCAATTCTAGCTTCTTTGCTTTAGTTCTATTTTAATTTAGAATGTCTTTTAATCCCCTAATGAGCGAGTAGTCTCCTCGTTTGTTAGGGTTAGCCTTAGGGAAAGGTTTGAGAGATGAGATCTCTCACCCCTTTCTTTCCCCTTCACACATAAGAATTAGAACTCTATGCATACACGCACATACCGCTTCCTACGGCACCCTATCCCACGAGGTAGCAGTGATACCGTAGTATAAAGGCCCGGTTGTGATGGATTTCCATGGAGGTTAGGGTAAGGATCGATAAAGGAAGGACAAGAAGCTAGAGGAAGAAAACATCTTCCCGAATGGTTCTAATCCCTTTTATTGATAATTACCATAACTCCTCTAAGATCCTAATTTGGGTATAGAAAGCGTTGAGATTTATTTACATTTCCAAACCTACCCTAAACTTAACCCTAGCAAGATTTAGATCTAGATAATCTTAGTATAGATAGATTTAGTTTTTAGATTTAATAACCAATCCGGCTCCCATCGGAATTAACTCGTTTGAGCGACTAGGAAATTCACAAGATCCCTGTGGACCGACCCGTACTCACCGGCTAGCTACATGAGACGCCGTTCTTGATTGTGGTTAATAGATAGTTTTTGAGATCAAATCAAACGGCGCCGTTCTTGTCACGGAATCACCCTCTCCAAAGAGATGTCTGCCAAGACTGATTTGGAAAGGGCTCGCATGTCATCTATACCCTACGCATCTACGGTAGGCTCTATAATGTATGCGATGTTATGTAGCAAACCAGATGTAGCATACGCATTGAGCGTTGTAAGCCGGTATCAGTCGGACCCAGGGGAGAAACACTGGATAGCAGTAAAGAACATTCTCAAGTACCTGAGAAGGACTAAGGAGATGTTCTTGGTATATGGCAGAAAAGACCTCCAGATCGAGGCCTTTGCTGACTCCAGCTTCCAGAGTGACAAGGATGACTCCAAGTCCATGTCGGGTTATGTCTTTTCCTTCAATGGAGGGGCGGTTTGCTGGAAGAGTTCCAAGCAGGAAACCGTTGCTGACTCAACTATGGAAGCATAGTACATAGCTGCTTGCGATGCCGCAAAGGAAGCTGTCTGGATGAAGAAGTTCCTCACGGAGCTTCAGGTGGTTCCTACCATTGTTGATCCAATACCGCTGTATTGTGACAACAACGGAGCTATAGCTTTATCGAAGGAACCCAGGTCCCATCAGAAGTCCAGGCACATTTTGAGGCGGTACCACCTGATCAGGGAGATCACTGATCACCGGGAGATCGAGGTGAAGAGAGTTAATTCAGAAGATAACACTGCAGATCCATTCACGAAGGCCATTCCCCAGACTCAGTTCGAGCTGCTGATCGAGATGATAGGTCTTCGATACGCCAGTACATGGCCCTAGTGCAAGTGGGAGATTGTTAGTGTATATGCCCTAGAGGCCATTACTGTATCATACTAGTTTGTATATTACTTAATGGAAGCTTGGGATATTCACAGTTGTATTGACAATCTTGCTCAAAATGGTAGTATGCTACTTGGTTTGTTTCTACTTTAATATGTGTTGTGTTTCTTTTAGCATGTCGCTTATACATATTAGTAGAGCCCTTAGGATCTTTTCTTGATTACCAGCGTTGTGATGGCAGTCACACTTGTGGGGGCTAGGTAATCTATAAGCACATCCTTATACATGTCCCTAGTCGCAGGACTATCGAGACAGGGCATCGATACTCCGGAGTAGACTAGCGCATGCGCTTCTCATCCCAGCTGGGGAGATGGTCTGTCCCACAGCCATCAGTACGTCGTACTGGAGATAGTATGCGGGTGCTCGTTAGGTTACGAGTACACTGGACAGGACTCGTCGGGAACTGTTGGTTGGTATTATACCTATCGTCAGTTATCAGTTCCCAGGTGACATGAGTACAGCTTAGTCCGTTGACTTGACACTGTCACTTCGCCTTGAGTGTGTTCCTACTGTTCTTTGATTACTACCCTACCACGGCTCAAAGGAGTCGTGCAAACAGGTAGTAGTTGGGTGCAGTCCCGAAGCACTTAGAGGCAGTGACGGTTAGACAGGATTCGTCTCTCCCGGTATTGGTGGTTGATATCGCACTGTGTCTAGGAGAGCCATTACACAAAGTCCCTGGCCAGGGAAAGCGAGATAGACTGGTAGGTTTCCAGTGTTATCTCAGGTGTTCTGGGCTACACTCCGACACGACTTGTACCGCTAGTAGGGGACTGACGTTTACCGCCCCGCTAGGCCCACCATGCGATGTTCTTAGACGAACAGACCGGACTGTACGGAGATTGTCACATACAGGCTCAGTAGGAGTTCGGATGGGTTTACCTCATCGGCATTCTTATCGACATCTACCTGGGGACCGTTACGTACAGCTAGTGCCGCTTGCGGTCTGTGGTTAAACCCATTTCCAGCGTAGTGTCGAGTCTTTAGAGTCCCACATAGAGAGTTTCCCTGCACTGAACGATAGGTGTAGAGACCGTATGGTTTTACGGCAGGGCTACGATCACTTACGTGCACTTGTGTGCGTATACTGTTCGGGCAGGCAATACTAGTGGGCTTTGGTTTAAGCCGGATCTTAGTGTTGCACGGATGGATTTGTTTTGTCTTCTGTGCATTCGCATTCTACGGAATGCGGATGGGGGTGTGTATGCACAGTTGTGAGGAGCGAAGAGGAAAGAGGTGCCTCATTTGGGTTTTGACAGTTCATTCGGTCAAAGCCATAATGAGGCGGACTCATTAAGGTTTTGGCAGTTCGTTAGGTCAAAACCATATTGAGCCGGGGACATTATTTACTAATCTTTTTAGTGATTATTGTGTGATGGCTAATTGCTTTGACCATTTGACCATACTTGACTTTGTTGACCGTTTGACCAAAGTTGACTTGGACCTTCATGAGAGGTCTAGAGTATTCTTTCGATTTCTTATTTCTTTTGGATTATGATAATGGTCAAGTCAATTGTTGCCATCAACTTAATCTTGAAAAGATTAGTAATGATGATATTAGTGTATTATTGCAACCATGGTTCATTCTCTCTAGACAAGAATTCATTTCTCATTTCTCTTTCTCTCTCTTGAAAAGAAATGAGAGAGCTCCATGGTTGTTCTCCTTCTTCTTCCTCCTCTTGATTAATTCTTTTGATCTCATGTGTTGAGAGAAAAAGGATCCAAATAGACAAACACATCCATCTATCTCTTCTACACATCCTAGGACATCAAGACTAGCGATCTTGTTGCCTGATTGATGTATATTCGTGTTGTGTAGTATGAATCAATTCAAAAGGTCCTAAAACGGTACCGTTTGATTGAAACTGTTTCTTGTGTCGGTATTAGGAAAATTTATAAAGAACTTCACAACCAAAAATTATATTGACCGCAATCAAACTACGGTGTCAATTGTAGTTTATGAATGAGTGCGGATCGTCCACAGGGATTGCACGATTCGTTTGTATTATGATATGCTTGAATTGAAAAGTTAAGCTAAGATAAACGAAAACATGATTCAAGAGTTTTGATTTTCAAGTGTCACTATTCTATTCAAGAATCAAGAAAAAGATAAACAGTCAAGAATCGGTGTATCGATGATATTTCCAATCAACAATCAAGAAGCTAAAAGAGGCTCGTAGGAATCGATCGGATCGATAGACGTGATGTAATCTAAAGATATCGTGTTCTTGTCCTTCGAAGGATTGATACTAGATCGATGATCATCGACGAGAGTTAGGGCTTTCTCGTGAAACTAGGGTTTCATCTCATAACCCTTGTTCTTTCGTCGATATCATTCCTTTTCTAGCCTCTACCAAATTCAAGAAATGATCGTAACTCCCCAATTTTGAACGATGTCAATCAAGAAAGCATCGAAACAAAATGGGTCGTCGTTTCTTGAACTTGCTAGGGTTTACAAAGCTCGTAGGACTCAAGAATCGATTAAAGCTATGTTACATCATCATTCTATTGACCATCTCGACTCCTCGACGAGCGGAGTTTTATTCACACATCACCACACAGAAAATATTCACGAATTGTAAAGATGTCATGATGCAGAATTTAAAGAAAACAAGATAAAAGAATATCACCTTTATTTATATCAACAATTTTGATTACATTTGCTTCAAGAACTACAAGAAGAAGAATCTAGATTGTTGATAGGGCGTCGCTCGGCTCCGTGAGTCGTGGATCGGCTCGGATCGCTTGCTCCGTTGAAGATCGGCTTCGCTCGTAAAGGTTGTAGGGCTTCTTGCTTAATGGGTACTCGGGATTCTTGATCTCAATTGGAATTAGGGTTAGGGTTTCCTACAAGCCCTCTCACTAGACTTGAGGAGGAAGGAGATGAAGAAAAAGATTGGCTAAAATGAACTAAAATGAATCACACCCTCTCTTGGATGTAAGATTTTCTAAGATCTAAGATGTAAGATGTTTCACCCTAGGTCTAGGCTTCTATTTATAGACTTCCCAAACCCTAGGCTTAGGTTTGAAATGGTAGTTCCCTCCTAAAGTTTGTTGAGAGAGTTTGTTGGGAGCTAGCTTAGGGTTTAAGCTAGGGTTTAGGAGGAAAGTTCTAGAATGATAAGCTAGTTTAGTGTAGATCAAAGTGTTTGCTGATCTGGTAGAAGTCCCTGGAGTCTTCTGGAAGCTGAGATGCATTTCTGAACTGTAAGCCCTGATGTAGGAGTTGTGCACCAAAAATGAAGAGATGATCCCTTGTAGCCGCCGCGGATCCGCGGCCTTAGCAAGCCCATGCCGCGGATCCGCGGCCATGTTGGAGGCTTGGGCCTTGTGCTTTCTGGAGTGGTCTTGTACTGCTATTTGGGGCTTCTTCTGATATGTTGATTTGCAATTTATCTTTTGTAATGATACCAGATCTGAAATTAGTGAGTTGACGTATCTTTTGAGCGGTGTAATGTTTGAGCAAGCTTTCCTTTTCCTGCACAGACTTCGAAATACGGGTTGCGACATATAGAAATATTGCGATGCCATCCAATGTAGTCAATTTCCCTAGAAATGCCGGTTTTAAGGTCTAGTACATGTAATCTGATAATCTGTGATAGATTTGCTAATATGTAGAATACGGCTACCGAACACTTCTATAAGAATGCAAATGATGAGGAAATTGCCGGTTAAAATATACAATATTTTCGACTGATCAAATACCCCCAAACTTAATTTCGATCGTCTCGAGCGAATGTTTTATTAAAAAGAGAAAGAGAAAATAAAGAAAGAGAAAAACTAACTAGCACACTTTCGTAGGCAACACGATTGCACTGAGCACGTGCAACAAGCCTTTAAACCTCTAGGTGTCCCTAGTAGGAGGAGTGTTGTCTCCTGAGGGTTTCCAGCGGATTGCATCCACAAAATCCACTAATAAAAGGAAGATCATGAATATTACATTTAAAGAAAAGAATTGTAAAAGAAAAGCCTTGAAAATTAGGGTTTCCAACTAAGCTAGCTTTTCGATTGTCATGAGCCCTATCTTAATGGTCATGAAAAGATGTTTAGAAATCACGTCCTCCCTCAATAAAACATCGTCTTATTTTTCATTCCTATCTTTCTTCCAAACATCGATCATATAACCCTGCGTATGTGTAAAGACATCCCTACACCCGGAGAATTCAATTCAAGCTATCATACTCTTGCCCATCAGCCTCAGTACTTTTTAATTAATGAATATTTAGACGAATTTGCTCACACACTTTCATGCGACCGTTAATACTTCTTGAGGTACTAACCGACCGATTACTCCTGTGCTTGCTTACTTGGTGTATTTTTCTCGTCTTGCACCACCTCAGGCATAGCAGTGACTCCCAGACCAGTTGGCCTTAGGGCACTAGGTGAAGAAGCACCCTCGCTATATATTTTTTTATTGCCCTTGGTGATAACAAAACCAGTGTCCATTTTTCTCACCACTTCATATTTTTTTCATCATTTTTTTTATTTCCTTCATACTTTTGGCTTTAAGACAAGAGCATTTCAAGGTATCCTCTACTATCCCAGGCTTTAAGACGTGTGTAAGTGCGACTAGCAGGGTAGCAACGTTCAAAATGTTTGGCTTTCAGAATAGAAACTATTTTTCAGACTTATTTTTATCCTCAAATTAGTGACGTCCTTCATCTTACTAACCCTTGGGACAACGGCTCATAACTACTTATTACTAGTTCGTATAAGAAAACTTCTAATTTTCTTAGTTTTCTAAATTTTTTCTAATCTCATGGATGTAATTGTTCACTATCTAAACTTTCATTATCTTATTTATATACAAAAAAAATGTAAATATTAAAATTATTTTTATATTTGAAAATTTTTAAATTTTTATGGGTTTTGAAAATTTTTCAATTTTTATAGATTTTTAAAAGAAATGTTTTGTGCTTATGCAAATGATATGCAAATGATGCAAAAATAAGCACAAACCTCCCCCAAACTTGTTTTCAACAGTGTCCTCACTGTTGCCGACAGTTATATCTACAAAAACCTGTAAATCTGGAAGGAATTATTAGTGGGGGCAAAATATATAAGTGAAGAACTTCCCCCAAACTTATTCTTTTTACTCACCTCCATTCAAAAAATGATGCAGTGATATACTGGATATGAAGGTGAGACGGAGGAATTTTAATCCAAATAAACAGGCTTTTGTAAGAACAAGAGCTCCTCCGTGGGGTCAGTGGAAAAATACGGCTTTAATCTATGTCCATTTACTTTGAAAACAGTGCCGTTTTTAACATTTTCAACTTCTACTGCCCCGTGTGGGTATACAGACCGCACAACAAAAGGTCCCTTCCATCGAGATCGGAGCTTACCCGCATGAAGGTGTAATCGTGAATCATAAAGAAGGACTTGTTGACCAGGGGAAAATGTTTTCCTTAAAATGTTTTTATCGTGAAAAACCTTAGTCCTACTCTTTGTGATCACAGCGTTATCATAAGCTTCATCGCGGAGTTCGCTTAGCTCGTTAAGTTGCTGCTTCCGAAAGTTGCAAGCAAGGTTTAAATCAAAATTTATTTCCTTAATTGCCCACAATGCTTTATGCTCTATCTCAATGGGTAAATGACATGCTTTTCCAAACACTATCCTATATGGAGACATCCCTAGGTCGGTCTTATATGCAGTTCGGAATGCCCAAAGAGCATCCGTCAGTTTGGTCGACCAGTCTTTTCTATTTTTAGCCACAGTTTTCTCCAGGATAAGTTTGATTTGTCTGTTTGAGATTTCAGCCTGCCCGCTTATTTGGGGGTGATAGGGTGTAGAAAGTCGGTGGTTGATTGAGTATTTCCGCATCAGAGTCTCGAAAGACCTGTTGCAGAAGTGTGTCCCATTATCGCTAATAATAGCGCGTGGGTGTCCAAATCGCGAGAAGATATTCTCTTTCAAGAACTTAATGACAACTTTCTTGTCATTAGTGCGATTTGGAATGGCTTCTACCCACTTTGAGACATAATCAACCGCCAGCAGTATGTACAGATTCCCAAAGGAGTTTGGAAAAGGACCCATAAAATCTATGCCCCAAACATCGAACATTTCAACAACCAAGATGGGTTGCTGAGGCATTTCATTCCTCTGGGATATTCTACCCGTATATTGACATTGTGTACAGGATTTGCAATGCTCAAATGCGTCCTTGAATAAGGTCGGCCAATAAAATCCACATTGCAAAACCTTTTCCGCTGTCTTTCTAGGACCAAAGTGACCCCCACAGGCCTGATCATGACAAAAAGAAAGAACACTCTTGAACTCTTCATTCGGGACACACCGACGAATGATCTGATCAGGACAATATTTAAACAAATAGGGCTCATCCCAGTAAAAGTGTTTTACTTGGGATAGAAAACGGTATTTGTCCTGTTTTGACCACTCGCTGGGTATCAGTCCCGTAGCATGATAGTTCACAATATCCCTGAACCATGGTTCATCGGATACGCTCAAAAGTTGCTTGTCAGGAAACGAGTCATTGATCGGCAGGGTCACAGGGGAAGAAATGATGCGTGAAAGGTGGTCAGCTACTACGTTTTCACATCCTTTCTTAAATTTGATAACAAGATCAAATTCTTGTAACAGTAGGATCCAACGTATTAGTCGACCTTTTGCATCTTTCTTCGCCAGAAGATGTTTTAAAGCGGAATGGTCAGTATACACAACTATAGGTGAGCCGATTAAGTAAGGCCTGAATTTTTCTAATGCAAATACAACCGCTAAAAGTTCTTTTTCTGTGGTTGTATAATTGATTTGCGCATCATTCAGGGTCTTACTAGCATAGTAAATCACGTGTGGCATCTTTTCGATGTGCTGTCCTAAGACTGCACCTACTGCAAAATCAGATGCGTCACACATCAGCTCAAAAGGGTAGTCCCAGTTTGGTGATGATAAAACGGGGGCTGAAGTGAGTGAGTGTTTAAGTGAGTCGAAAGCTGTCTCACAATCCGAGTCAAAATGGAAGGTCGTATCCTTGGCCAGGAGTAGTATTAAAGGTCTAGCAATTTTGCTAAAGTCCTTAATGAATCTCCTATAAAAGCCCGCATGGCCAAGGAAAGAGCGAATATCTTTGACGCTTTTGGGATGAGGGAGGTTTTGAATGACATCTATCTTAGCTCTGTCAACCTCAATGCCTTTCTGTGAAATGACATATCCAAGGACAATTCCTTCTTGGACCATAAAGTGGCATTTTTCCCAGTTTAAAGTCAAGTTCTTCTCTTTGCAACGAGTAAGAACAGCGTCAAGATTCGCTAGGCAATCGGAAAAAGAATCTCCAAAAATCGAGAAGTCGTCCATAAAGATCTCCAAAAAATTCTCTACCATATCAGAGAATATCCCCATCATACACCGCTGAAAGGTAGCGGGAGCATTGCATAACCCGAAGGGCATGCGATTGTAAGCAAAAGTACCAAAAGGACAAGTAAAAGTGGTTTTATCTTGATTCTTTTTGGAGATGGGGACCTGATTATAGCCTGAGTAACCGTCCATAAAACAATAGTACTCTCGTCCTGCTAAGCGTTCCAGCATCTGATCAATGAATAGTAGAGGAAAATGGTCTTTCCTCGTGGCAGCGTTGAGTTTTCTATAATCGATACATACACGCCACCCAGTTTGGGTGAGTGTCTGAATCAACTCATTCGCCTCATTGGTTATAACTGTGATGCCGGATTTCTTAGGAACGACATGTATAGGACTCACCCATTGGCTATCGGAGATGGGGTATATAATATCATTATCTAAGCATTTGACGATCTCCTTCATGACCGCTTCCTTCATGACGGGATTCAACCGTCTCTGTGGTTCTCGGGTTGGTCTGGCATCATCCATCACATGTATATGATATTCAACTATCAAGGGACTAATCCCTTTGATGTCCGCCATACTCCAACCAAACGCCTCTTTGTTAGATCTCAATACCGATAAAAGTGCATTCTCTTGCTCTAATGCTAGAGAAGCGGAAATTATAACCGGTAAAGTCTCCTTCTCACCTAAATAAGCATATTTCAGATGAGAGGGTAAAATTTTTGAGATCTAATTCGGGCGGAGAAATGATAGAAGGAGGGATCATTGAGTGATTTTTGGATTTACAAAGAAGCTCAGAGCCTGTGAAAGATACAGACTCGGATGGAGAAAAGTCAGGAGTGCAGGACTCTAGTGTAGGTAAAGTGTCCTCACTAAGATCTTGTGTGAAATCAAACAGAGATGTGGTAATGTCATCGAGATCAGTAAAGCAAAGTTCCTCAGCTCCACAACTATCGGGAGCGATCTCATGGACAGAGCACACATCTAAAATATGAGCAGAGGGTTCTGATGGCTGACTTCCAACTTTGTAGATATTTAGTTCAATGGTCATATTTCCAAATGATAAGTTCATTGAACCGTTTCTACAGTTTATAACAGCGTTGGAAGTGGCAAGGAAAGGACGACCTAAAATCACCGGAATTTGGCCCCGGGGGTTTGCTACAGGCTATGTGTCAAGCACAATGAAGTCTACAGGGAAAACAAATTCCCCGACCTTTATCAACACATCCTCTAATTCACCCTTTGGTTTAGTGATAGATCGGTCCGCCATCTGGAGAGTGCAGTGAGCAGGTTTCAGCTCTCCAATCCCTAGTTGCTCATAGACAGAATAAGGGAGCAGGTTAACACTCGCGCCAAGGTCTAAAAGAGCACGATTTATGTTTTTACCCCCAATAGAAATCGATATTGTAGGACATCCTGGGTCATTTCGTTTCTTTGGTAGCTGGGGAATAAAAGCAGTGCTGATATTATTAGACATAAAGACCTTCTTCGGCACTTGAGTCTTCCTCTTCCTAGTGCACAAGTCCTTAAGAATTTTCGCATAAGCGGGGACTTGTTGAATCGCATCTAGGAGTGGGATATTGATGTTAACCTGTTTGAACATTTCTATAATTTTCTCCATATGAGGACTTGTTCTGTTAGCCCTTAACCGGTTCGGGTAAGGAGCTTTCGCAATAAGCGCAGGGTCCATCACAGGAGAAGGAAGAGGGGGTAGAAGAGGTCCCAAAAGAGGTGTGGGGACCGTCTGTCGAGAACTATAAGGGTTGGGTGAAGGTGTTGAGCCTAAAGGGAAATGGAGAATAGGCTCACGAGAAGATGGTGTGGTAGAAGAAGAAGGATCAGAAGGAGAAGTGTGTGTGTGTGGAAAGGACTCAGCCGGGGTCTTGATATGATTTTCAGTATTATCAATATCTTCCCCGACATTATTATTCAGCACTCTTCCCGATCTCAACGTTGTGATGGCATTTACATTGTAATGCCCAGGATTCTGTAGGGGTTGAGAGGGAAGTTTCCCTTTTTCTCTCGTACTCATTTCGGCTTTGAGGCGTGCGATTTCAGCTTCCATCAATCTGATACTCTCAGCTTGGGATGCTGAGTTTTTCATTATCTCATTGACGGAAGATCTAACCTCAGTCGAAACCTCCATAAAATTTGATAAAAATGATTTCATGGTTTGAGTGAATTGAGAGAAATCGTCAGGACTGGACAACTGCATAGGATTAGACTGTGCAGGATTGTTGCCCTGGTTTTGGAAATTTTGTGACTGGTAGGGGTGCTGAGTGAGTTGAAGGGGTTGCTGTTGTGGTGGATGAAGAGACCTTTGAAAATTATTCGTGTTTGGAACCGTATTTTGAGATTGATTTTGGTTCCAAGCGAAATTAGGGTGATTCCTCCAACCCTGATTGTACGTGGAAGAATATGGATCGTTTCGAGGTCTTTGAAATGCGGCATTAGAATGCTCGTGACCTTGAAACGCAGAGTTTAATGGACATTCTTCCGTTAAATGTGACGGATCAGAACAGCACCCACAAACAGTTTTGGGGAGTAACATTGGGTTTAGGGCGGCTGCAGAAAATTTGTGTTCCATAGCGTCGAGCTTCTTTTGCATTGCTGCCATTTCAGCTCGAACACCTATGGACACATCTATTTGGTGTACGCCACCCCTATTCAATGGTTGGGTTCCACTCTCCCACAGTAGTGATTTTTCAGCGAACTCTTCTAAGTATCGCCAAGCTTCTCCATCATCCTTAGTCATAAAAGTACCTTGACACATGTTTTCAAGGCTCTGTTTAGTGTTTGGGTTATTGCCCTCATATATGATTCGGCAAAGCTCCCATCTCGGGATGCCGTGATGAGGACATTGAACCAATAGATCCTTGAAACGTTCAAAGTATTTTGAAAATGGTTCGGTAGGGAGCTGGGCAAATTGATTCAGTTCGCTACGGATTCGAGCTGTCTTTTGGATTGGGTAAAATTTCTTAAGGAATGCAGCGACGAATTCTTCCCAATTCGTAATAGAATGTGCGGTAGTGTTATATAGCCACTTCTCGGCTATATCGCACAATGTAAATGGAAGAAGTCGTAGAGGCATCGCATCCACTGAAAGTTGTGACGTACCCATCATTGCGCATACGTTTTCAAATTTGGTAATGAAAACGTAAGTGTCCTCAGTCTCGAGTCCGTGGTATTTGGGTAAAAGATTGATATACTGAGGCTTAATTTCAAAGTTATCCCCATTGGCTGGTGGTGTGGATAAGCAGGTCGAAAGAGGACCTCTATGTGGATAGCATCTTTCCTGGAGAGAAATGTGGGGAGGATTCTGCACACCAACGGACGGCGGCAGATTAGGGTTAAAGAAATTTGATGGATTTGGGTCCATCGGTGTGGGTGTGGTAGTGGGTAAAGGAAAGGTAAATGGAGAATTATCGACTTCGGAGTCGATAAAAGGTACGCGGACTAAACGGGCACTAGAATCCCGTGTCCAGCCTATCTTGTACTAAAAAGGGTTAGTACAAGTGGCAGCGTTGGCTTATAATTAGGGGTAAATGAATGCGGTGTTTGCTTTTGAAAAAGATACGGATTTTTGAAAAATGATGCAACACAACAAATGCAGCACACCAACCCTAGAATCTAGTGGTCACCTAGGTCCGGCTCTAGACCGCTCCTAACTGCCAAAAGACAAGTCGCAGGATAGAATCCTCCACTGCCTCTTTGTTCCCCTGTGGCCGGATAAGTGCCAGGTAAGTGGGAAGGTACTCCACTACGTATGTAGTTGGCCTAATTAATAACCACTAGCCTTAGACACACTCGCCTTAGGCACCACAGGAAAACGCGGATAAGCAATGAATTACCCACGGCCTTCTTCTGTCCTAATTGAGCGCGACAGTCCTTAGAGTCATCTCTAGATTTCTTTTAGTTAATGTGGGTCAATGCGGATGCAAGTTTGGTGGTTTTCGGGGCCTAGGAAGGGTAATGAAATCCCCACCTAATTTGGATTTGGCTGTGCCCCTTAATTTCCGTATTTATAATGCAAACAACCAAGAAACAAAATCACGCACAATTTTAATTTGCAATTTGCTAGCTGCTGTTCTTTGCAAAGAATCCTGCAGCAAAGTGTTAATTGGAGCTAAAAAGAGGAGAGAGGAGAGAGCAAGAAGTTACCTGCACTAAAAATTTTGCAGAGAACCCCCAAATGCGCGGCGGTTCCGCCGCAATTACTGTAAGTCGATGTAGTACACCCCAGTACTTGTGGGGAGGCGGAATTTTCATAAACGAACTTGTTTAGTGAACGAACATCGACTAACCGCTTGAATCGAAGCTAAACTATAAACAACCAAACACAAAGTGTTTCTAAACTACTGTGTTAAGGGATTATACCTAATGAACCAACTCCTTCGTCTTTACGAACTCCTTGTTCTCCTCGGCCTTCTCGAAGTAGTAGACGATCCACCCGAGAGCAAAACTCCAAGCTTAGCCTCTAAACTTGAGGCAACTAACCTTCTTGGATTGCTAATCAAAGAAGATAGATTGAGATAGAGTGATGGTTATGGATTGATTAGTCTTTCTAATCCTTTGATCTCAACTCATGAGGTGTAAGGATTAGGGTTTGAAGATGAGAGCTTGAGGAGAGAGAAGATGATAATAATTATGAAATGAGAATAGTAAGTTATCATAATATAAATGAAGCATTCTCTTTTATCAACAAAAGAAATTAAGTGATGAATAAGCATGCTTCACAAATATCTAATGGTGATTCATTGTAATGACTCATTAAGCATTTATCATGCATTAATGAAATGCATGAATCACCCTCATGACTCACTATACTCATTTAATGCAAATGACACCTAAACCTCCTTAGTCACCACTTCTAGAAGCTTCTCGCACAATTACGAGAACGCCCCTCCAATCCGCAAAAAAAACGGAAAAACTTTAGACTGTAAAAATCCAATAACCGGATACCAGTAACTGGCTTAAACCAAAGCCGACTGGTAAAAACTGTCCGAAAGTCGTACGCGCGTAAACGCACGTATGCGTCCGAACCCTTGTCGTAAAACCATACGACCTCTATATCATTTCGCCTGGAGTAGGAAACTCTCTGTGTGGGACTCTAGAGACTCGACTACTACGCTGGCAGTGGGTTTAACCACAGACCGCAAGCGGCACTAGCTGTACGTAACGGTCCCCAGGTAGTTGTCGATAAGAAGGCCGATGAGGAAACCCATCCGAACTCCTACTGAGTCTGATGTGACAATCTCCATACAGTCCGGTCCGTTCGTCCAAGACTATCGCATATCGGGCCTAGGGGGGCGGCAAGCGTCAGTCCCCTAATAGCGGTATAAGTCGTGTCGGAGGGAAGCCCATTACACCCTGAGAAACTACTGGAACCTACCAGCAAATCTCGCTTGCCCTGGCCAGGGACTTTGCGTAATGGCTCTCTGACACAGCACGATATCTACTCCCAATACCGGGAGGGACGAATCCTGTCTAACCGCCACTGCCTCCAAGTGCTCGGGACTGCACCCAACTGCTACCTGTTTGCATGACTCCTTTGAGCCGTGGTAGGGTAGCAATCTAAGAACAGTGGGACACACTCGAGGCGAAGTAGCAATGTCAAGTCTGCGGACTACGCTGTACTCATGTCACCTGGGAACTGTTCACTGACGACTGGTATCAAACCAACCAACAGTTCCCTGTGAGTCCTGTCCGGTGTACTCGTAACCTAACGAGCACCTGTATACTATCTCCAGTACGACGTACTGACGGCTGTAGGAAAGACCATCTCCCCAACTGGGATGAGAAGCGTACACACCAGTCTACTCCGGAGTATCGATGCTCTGTCTCGATAATCCAACGACCAGGGACCAGAATAAGGATGTGCTTGTAGACTACCCAGCCCCCACAAGTGTGACTGCCATCACAACGCTGGTAGACAAGCAAGATCCTAAGAGCTCTATCAATACGTACACTCACATATTAAGATAGAAAAACCAAGTAGCATACTACCATGTTTAGCAAGACTGTTATATACATGTGAATATCCCAAGCTTCCATTAAGTAATATACAAACTAGTATGATACAGTAATGGCCTTCTAGGGCATAAACACTAACAATCTCCCACTTGCACTAGGGCCATGTACTGGCATATCGTAGACCAATGATCTCGAGTAGCCTCTCGAACTGAATCTGAGGAAGGGCCTTCGTGAATGGATCAGCAATGTTCTCTTCTGAAGCAACTCTCCGAACCTCGATCTCCTGACGATCAATGATCTCCCTGATCAGGTGATACCGCCTCAAGATGTGTCTGGACTTCTGATGGGACCTTGGTTCCTTCGCTAAAGCTATAGCTCCGTTGTTGTCGCAATACAGAGGTATTGGATCAACTATGGTAGGAACCACATGAAGTTCTGTTAGGAACTTCTTCATCCAGACTGCTTCTTTTGCGGCATCGCAAGCAGCTATATACTCCGCTTCCATCGTCGAGTCAGCAACGGTGTCCTGCTTGGAGCTCTTCCAGCACACCGCCCCTCCATTGAGGGTAAAGACATAACCCGACATGGACTTGGAATCGTCCTTATCACTCTGGAAGCCGGAATCAGCAAAGGCCTCCAACCTGAGGTCTTTTCCGCCGTAAACCAAGAACATCTCCTTAGTCCTCCTCAGGTACTTGAGAATGTTCTTTACTGCTATCCAGTGATTCTCCCCTGGGTCTGACTGATACCGGCTTACCACGCTCAGTGCGTAAGCTACATCTGGTCTGGTACACAACATCGCATACATTATAGAGCCTACCGCAGAAGCGTAGGGTATAATAGACATGCGTTCCCATTCCAAATCAGTCTTGGGAGACATCTCTTTGGAGAGGGTGATTCCGTGACAAGCCGGTAGATTACCGCGCTTAGAATCATCCATACTGAATCTTTTCAGTACAGTGTTGATATACCTGGACTGCGAAAGTCCCAACATCCTCTTGGATCTATCACGATAGATCCGGATCCCCAGAATGTAAGAGGCATCACCCAGGTCTTTCATGAAGAACCTGTGTGACAAGAATCCTTTGACAGATTGTAGCATAGGAATGTCATTTCCTATCAATAGAATGTCATCCACGTACAAGACGAGGAATGCGACACTTCTGGCTACAACTTTACTATATATGCACGGTTCATCTGGATTTTTGATAAAGTCATATTCTTTGACTGTCTCATCAAAACAGATGTTCCAACTCCGCGATGCCTGCTTTAGTCCATAAATGGACTTAAGCAGCTTGCATACTTTCCCGCTGCTCCCACTCTGATTGAAACCCTCTGGCTGATCCATATAGACGCTCTCTTCTAAATTTCCATTTAGAAAAGCCGTCTTTACGTCCATCTGCCAGATTTCATAATCATGGAAGGCAGCAATAGCAAGAAGGACCCGAATGGATTTGAGCATAGCCACTGGAGAAAAAGTTTCGTCATAGTCCAAACCAGGTCTTTGACGAAAACCCTTTGCAACAAGTCTAGCCTTATAGGTTTCCACCTGTCCATCTACACCAATCTTTTTCTTGAAGATCCATTTGCATCCTATGGGTTTTACCCCATCTGGAGCAAAGTCCAAAGTCCATACTTTGTTGGTGTACATGGACTCCATTTCGGTCCGCATTGCATCTAGCCATCGTACCGAGTCGCCGCTCTGGATGGCCTGCCGGAAGTCAGTAGGTTCATCATCTTCTATGATGCAATCCTCTTTATCCCCATCTATGAGAAAACCGTAGTATCTCTCAGGCGGATGAGACGGCCTACTACTCCTGCGGAGGGGTGCGGGAATGTTCTGTTCTTCATGAACCTCTGGTTCTACCAAACTTTCAGTTGCAGCTTGTGGTTCTGGAACTTCTTCCAGTTCTACTGCGCTCCCACTCTTCTGATTTTCTAAAAATTCAGTTTCTAAGAAGCGGGCATGACGAGAAACAAAAACCTTTTGTTCCTCTGCGTAATAGAAACAATATCCTGTAGAGTTCTTTGGATATCCCACAAACTTACACTCTACTGAGCGTGCCTCGAGCTTGTCCGGATGCTGCTTTTTTACAAAAGCTGGACATCCCCACGTCTTCAGGTACTAAAGATAGGGTTTCTTCCCACTCCACATCTGATATGGTGTGGTAGGCACAGTTTTGGTTGGAACTCTGTTCAAAAGATGTATCGCTGATTCTAGCGCATACCCCCAGAAAGATCATGGTAACTCAGCATTACTCATCATGGATCGTACCATATCCAATAGGGTTCGATTCCGTCTCTCCGATACACCGTTGTGCTGTGGAGTGTATGGAGGAGTAAGCTGAGAGAGAATTCCTTTCTCTTTTAGGTAACCTAGGAACTCGGCACTTAAGTATTCTCCACCTCGATCAGATCTCAGTGTCTTAATACTTTTGCCTGTTTGGTTTTCCGCTTCACTCTTGTATTCCAGGAATTTCTCAAAGGCTTCGGATTTATGCTTCATTAAGAAGACATGTCCAAACCTAGAGAAATCATCCGTAAAAGTAATGAAGTAGGAATAACCACCTCTTGCATGTGTAGACATTGGACCACATACATCGCTGTGTATGAGTCCTAAGAGCTCGCTCGCTCTTACTCCTTGTCCAGAAAATGGAGTCTTTGTCATTTTTCCTTTGAGACAAGATTGACAAGTGTCATAAGATTGATATTCGAACGAGTCTAAATATCCTTCTCTATGCAACTTAGTCAACCTTCTCTCATTGATGTGACCCAGTCTACAATGCCATAAGAAAGCTTTATTCAAATCTGGAGACTTTCTTTTTAGTGTGTTCTGGACATTGAAAATTTGGAGTTGGTTTAAAACATATATGCCGTTATTTAATGTACCGGACCCAATCAAACCATGATTAAGGTGGATGTTAACAGCATCTCTTACAAACGTGAAATCATAACCTTTATTTGATAACAAGGAAACTGATATGATATTACACGTTAAGCTTGGTACAAAATAACAGTTATGTAAAACCAAAATGTGTCCACTCGTCAATCCTAGGTGATAGTCCCCGACGGATGCAGCTCCCACGCTAGCTCCGTTAGCAACCTTTAGGGTCATATCACCTTCCTTCAGCACTCTACGGTTTCTCAGTGCCTGCAATGAATTGCAAATATGAGATCCTGATCCGGTATCCAATACCCAGGAAGTAGAGTTGATCGACAGACAATTCTCAATTACAAACACACCTGAAGTCGAAGCCACAGCTTGCTTCGGTTCCTGGTTCTTGGCGTTCCACGCCTTGCAATCCTTCTTCCAGTGCCCTTACCTGTGACAATGGAAGCACTCATCCTGGCCAACTATCGGTACTGCAATCTTTTTCTTTCCCTTCCCTCCCACCTTACTAACACCTCCTTTAGGTCTGGGTGCGGCCTTCTTCTTCCTTCCTTTGGCCCTAGCCTTGGACCCGGAAGAAGATGTACCGCCAACAAACATAGCGGGTGTTTCCCTTGCCTTCTGCAAGGTGCCCTCTGCACTCCTTAACATGTTCAGGAGTTCCGCAAGTTCAACTTATTTTCCTTGAAGGTTGAAGTTGAGGATAAACTGGGCGTAGGTGGGAGGAAGGGACTGGAGAATAAGGTCTGTATAGAGCTCATTATCCAAAGTCGTCCCAAGGTCTGCGAGCTCTTCAATAAAGCCGATCATCTTTAGGACATGTTCTCCTACCGATGACCCGACAGCCAACCTCGCTCGAAACAAGTTCTTAGAGGTCTCGTATCTTGCTATACGAGATTGCTCTCCATAAAGTTCCTTTGTTTGGAGAAATATGCCATCAAGGTCCATATCCTCGTGCCTCCTCTGATGTTCATTGTTCATCGAGGCAAGCACGATGCACTTGGCTCTCGCGCAATCTAAATCCCAGGTTTTGCGGATTTCCTTATCCGCATTACTGGATTTGGGACCAGGGACAGCAGGTGCCGTAGCGGTGAGGACGTACCCCAGTTTGTCATAGGTCAAAGCCATTTTGACATTCCGCAGCCAATCTTTATAGTTTGGCCCCGTCAGTATATTTTTCTCTAAAAGTAACTTAAGTCCAGTCATTTTCAGGGTCGCTGCAATTAGGAGAGAGAGAAGAAAACTCTTTAGCATGATGCTCTTGCAAGTTTAGAGTGGTTTTTAGTTTATCTAAACTGGATGGCTCCCACTGTTTCTCGAATCCTTCCTCAAACCATAAAAGAAGAATTAGCCAGGACTATTCTCACCGTACAATACTTGCTTAACCGTTCAGCCAGGCTGGTGTCGATACTTCGAGGGAGGTTTTCCAACGCTTTCGCGAAGTTCCTTAATTAAATAACCTCTTTTCTTTGGGGGCGTAACCCCGCTGACACTTTTCTGGACACCTACTAGGTTTATAGCATTGATCGTTTAAGTGACGAATATCCTGATAAGTAGCATATACTCACAGTAGGATCGAGATCCAAATATCATCGTATGATAATGTTGAAGGAATCCTACCAACATTCATCAAACTCCAAATGGTATGCATCTCTTTGCAAATTTCAGTTTCTTTAGAAATTCCCGATATAAGTTTTTGCCCCATGCTCTTATGACCTTGACGTATGCCAACAAATCATAAGTCACATGTCAAGTTCTGCCCATCATTATCTTGTTAATTTGAACCCACCCGTATATACCCTTGACGTATGCCAACAAGGTAATGCGACTGTCCCAAACCAACACATCTATCTATGCAATAAATGAATACCCCAGCAGCTACCAAACACTATGCCTTGATGTATGCCAACAAGCATAGCTTGAATACTACTGACCATCCATAAGAAATGACGGAGGGCTACGACTGGTTTTGGCGAAACCGTGAACGTAGTGAACTTGATATAACCGAAGGAACCTGATAGCTTTTAAAAGGAGTGGTTAAGGCTCCGCATTTAAAAATATCTGTTTTTAAAATTAACCAAGTGGTTTCTTTTAAATTGTTCCAACGATTAAAACTTTGGTTTATTTTCTTTGCATTATAGATAATGCGTCCCATCATTAACCTATCATTGCAGAAAACAACGAAAATACAACGTCCTCTTATGCCATCCGCATTCGCCATGGGGTCCCGTCATCACCCGTTAGGTTACTTAACTAACGACAGAGCGGGGGCTGGGCTAGCGCGGGTGTAAAACATAAGTGACGTCTAAATAGCTATCATAAATATTGATATTTTACATTCGTCTAACGCAATGATATTCATTCCAGAACACAGATAAACAATATTGGATTTGCAAGCAATCTGTATTTCTTTTGAGCCTGCAAGAAAAGACAGATTACACAGTTATGATGAATAGCCGTTACCCCACCCTCGACCCCTACGGGTACGGCAAACTACCCACCCGGCAGTTTGTGTACCCCACCTTGGGTCAGTCCTAGGAGCAATAAACAGTAAAATGAAATAATACATCGGTGGCTACAACCGCAACCTGGATGTGCCCCGCAAAATAATATTACAACAAATTACATTTACAACAAATGAATTAAATAAAAACCCATTGCTAAACCCCGGCTATACACCACAACAGTCCAATACAGTTTATATGCACAAACAGATATAACCATTTCAGAAATGTGCAACCCCCTGCCAACTGACATACTAGCAGTTAGGGGAGGTTTACGAACACATTAAACAATCACAGATATAATCCAATATGCAAATACTGTACAATTTCGATCGATTAAACATCTTTAATATTGCTCCAAAAACTGTTCTGTAAACTGGAAACCTGAGCAAAATTAAAATATTCCAGAAAACCCTAAACACCAGAGAGGACCCACACATGAAAGATGAGTCCATGACTCGGCAACTCGGCCGCGGAACCGCGGCGGATCGGAGGGATCCGCCGCGCTTCTGCGGCGCTTTAGCCGATTCATGGGCTCAAATTTCATGGGTGTTCTTCTGGACCCTTTTCAAGTATTCTGAGCAACCCTGAAAAATTTTTAGACTTCATTTTAAGTTCGACAGAAACTGATATTTTTTAGGGTTTTCCGGCTTCGTTTTTCCGTTCGAAATTCGTACAAATTTGCAATCAAGTTATTTATTGTTTAGCGAGGCTCTGATACCACTGTAAGTCGATGTAGTACACCCCAGTACTTGTGGGGAGGCGGAATTTTCAAAAACGAACTTGTTTAGTGAACGAACATCGACTAACCGCTTGAATCGAAGCTAAACTATAAACAACCAAACACAAAGTGTTTCTAAACTACTGTGTTTAGGGATTATACCTAATGAACCAACTCCTTCGTCTTTACGAACTCCTTGTTCTCCTCGGCCTTCTCGAAGTAGTAGACGATCCACCCGAGAGCAAAACTCCAAGCTTAGCCTCTAAACTTGAGGCAACTAACCTTCTTGGATTGCTAATCAAAGAAGATAGATTGAGATAGAGTGATGGTTATGGATTGATTAGCCTTTCTAATCCTTTGATCTAAACTCATGAGGTGTAAGGATTAGGGTTTGAAGATGAGAGCTTGAGGAGAGAGAAGATGATAATAATTATGAAATGAGAATAGTAAGTTATCATAATATAAATGAAGCATTCTCTTTTATCAACAAAAGAAATTTAGTGATGAATAAGCATGCTTCACAAATATCTAATGGTGATTCATTGTAATGACTCATTAAGCATTTATCATGCATTAATGATATGCATGAATCACCCTCATGACTCACTAAACTCATTTAATGCAAATGACACCTAAACCTCCTTAGTCACCACTTCTAGAAGCTTCTCGCACAATTACGAGAACGCCCCTCCAATCCGCAAAAAAAACGGAAAAACTTTAGACTGTAAAAATCCAATAACCGGATACCAGTAACTGGCTTAAACCAAAGCCGACAGGTAAAAACTGTCCGAAAGTCGTACGCGAGTAAACGCACGTATGCGTCCGAACCCTTGTCGTAAAACCATACGACCTCTATATCATTTCGCCTGGAGTAGGAAACTCTCTGTGTGGGACTCTAGAGACTCGACTACTACGCTGGCAGTGGGTTTAACCACAGACCGCAAGCGGCACTAGCTGTACGTAACGGTCCCCAGGTAGTTGTCGATAAGAAGGCCGATGAGGAAACCCATCCGAACTCCTACTGAGTCTGATGTGACAATCTCCATACAGTCCGGTCCGTTCGTCCAAGACTATCGCATATCGGGCCTAGGGGGGCGGCAAGCGTCAGTCCCCTAATAGCGGTATAAGTCGTGTCGGAGGAAAGCCCATTACACCCTGAGAAACTACTGGAACCTACCAGCAAATCTCGCTTGCCCTGGCCAGGGACTTTGCGTAATGGCTCTCTGACACAGCACGATATCTACTCCCAATACCGGGAGGGACGAATCCTGTCTAACCGCCACTGCCTCCAAGTGCTCGGGACTGCACCCAACTGCTACCTGTTTGCACGACTCCTTTGAGCCGTGGTAGGGTAGCAATCTAAGAACAGTGGGACACACTCGAGGCGAAGTAGCAGTGTCAAGTCTGCGAACTACGCTGTACTCATGTCACCTGGGAACTGTTCACTGACGACTGGTATCAAACCAACCAACAGTTCCCTGTGAGTCCTGTCCGGTGTACCCGTAACCTAACGAGCACCTGTATACTATCTCCAGTACGACGTACTGACGGCTGTGGGACAGACCATCTCCCCAACTAGGATGAGAAGCGTACACACCAGTCTACTCCGGAGTATCGATGCTCTGTCTCGATAATCCAACGACCAGGGACCAGAATAAGGATGTGCTTGTAGACTACCCAGCCCCCACTAGTGTGACTGCCATCACAACGCTGGTAGACAAGCAAGATCCTAAGAGCTCTATCAATACGTACACTCACATATTAAGATAGAAAAACCAAGTAGCATACTACCATGTTTAGCAAGACTGTTATATACATGTGAATATCCCAAGCTTCCATTAAGTAATATACAAACTAGTATGATACAGTAATGGCCTTCTAGGGCATAAACACTAACAATTACCACATATATGCCGCTCTTCCGTGGCATGTTGATGGGTTCACTTCACAAGATTTCAACAGCTGCTTGCTGTTGCTTCCCTCTGTTCTCTGGTATTTTCCAAAAAATTTTATCACAGCACAGAATGCTCCAGATCTCCTTGCAATGAAACACGACAAATTGTTTAGTGTTTGCATGAATTTTGATCTCAAAATAACAATGGAATAATTCTTTCAATTCGAACTATAAAATGTAAACGAATTAGCGCGCGATCCCCGGCAACGGCGCCATTTTGATTGATGTATATTCGTGTTGTGTAGTATGAATCAATTCAAAAGGTCCTAAAACGGTACCGTTTGATTGAAACTGTTTCTTATGTCGGTATTAGGAAAATTTATAAAGAACTTCACAACCAAAAATTATATTGACCGCAATCAAACTACGGTGTCAATTGTAGTTTATGAATGAGTGCGGATCGTCCACAGGGATTGCACGATTCGTTTGTATTATGATATGCTTGAATTGAAAAGTTAAGCTAAGATAAACGAAAACATGATTCAAGAGTTTTGATTTTCAAGTGTCACTATTCTATTCAAGAATCAAGAAAAAGATAAACAGTCAAGAATCGGTGTATCGATGATATTTCCAATCAACAATCAAGAAGCTAAAAGAGGCTCGTAGGAATCGATCGGATCGATAGACGTGATGTAATCTAAAGATATCGTGTTCTTGTCCTTCGAAGGATTGATACTAGATCGATGATCATCGACGAGAGTTAGGGCTTTCTCGTGAAACTAGGGTTTCATCTCATAACCATTGTTCTTTCGTCGATATCATTCCTTTTCTAGCCTCTACCAAATTCAAGAAATGATCGTAACTCCCCAATTTTGAACGATGTCAATCAAGAAAGCATCGAAACAAAATGGGTCGTCGTTTCTTGAACTTGCTAGGGTTTACAAAGCTCGTAGGACTCAAGAATCGATTAAAGCTATGTTACATCATCATTCTATTGACCATCTCGACTCCTCGACGAGCGGAGTTTTATTCACACATCACCACACAGAAAATATTCACGAATTGTAAAGATGTCATGATGCAGAATTTAAAGAAAACAAGATAAAAGAATATCACCTTTATTTATCTCAACAATTTTGATTACATATGCTTCAAGAACTACAAGAAGAAGAATCTAGATTGTTGATAGGGCGTCGCTCGGCTTCGTGAGTCGTGGATCGGCTCGGATCGCTTGCTCCGTTGAAGATCGGCTTCGCTCGTAAAGGTTGTAGGGCTTCTTGCTTAATGGGTACTCGGGATTCTTGATCTCAATTGGAATTAGGGTTAGGGTTTCCTACAAGCCCTCTCACTAGACTTGAGGAGGAAGGAGATGAAGAAAAAGATTGGCTAAAATGAACTAAAATGAATCACACCCTCTCTTGGATGTAAGATTTTCTAAGATCTAAGATGTAAGATGTTTCACCCTAGGTCTAGGCTTCTATTTATAGACATCCCAAACCCTAGGCTTAGGTTTGAAATGGTAGTTCCCTCCTAAAGTTTGTTGAGAGAGTTTGTTGGGAACTAGCTTAGGGTTTAAGCTAGGGTTTAGGAGGAAAGTTCTAGAATGATAGGCTAGTTTAGTGTAGATCAAAGTGTTTGCTGATCTGGTAGAAGTCCCTGGAGTCTTCTGGAAGCTGAGATGCATTTCTGAACTGTAAGCCCTGATGTAGGAGTTGTGCACCAAAATTGAAGAGATGATCCCTTGTAGCCGCCGCGGTCCGCGGCCTTAGCAAGCCCATGCCGTGGATCCGCGGCCATGTTGGAGGCTTGGGCCTTGTGCTTTCTGGAGTGGTCTTGTACTGCTATTTGGGGCTTCTTCTGATATGTTGATTTGCAATTTATCTTTTGTAATGATACCAGATCTGAAATTAGTGAGTTGACGTATCTTTTGAGCGGTGTAATGTTTGAGCAAGCTTTTCTTTTCCTGCACAGACTTCGAAATACGGGTTGCGACATATAGAAATATTGCGATGCCATCCAATGTAGTCAATTTCCCTAGAAATGCCGGTTTTAAGGTCTAGTACATGTAATCTGATAATCTGTGATAGATTTGCTAATATGTAGAATACGGCTACCGAACACTTCTATAAGAATGCAAATGATGAGGAAATTGCCGGTTAAAATATACAATATTTTCGAATGATCAAATACCCCCAAACTTAATTTCGATCGTCTCGAGCAAATGTTTTATTAAAAAGAGAAGGAGAAAATAAAGAAAGAGAAAAACTAACTAGCACACTTTCGTAGGCAACACGATTGCACTGAGCACGTGCAACAAGCCTTTAAACCTCTAGGTGTCCCTAGTAGGAGGAGTGTTGTCTCCTGAGGGTTTCCAGCGGATTGCATCCACAAAATCCACTAATAAAAGGAAGATCATGAATATTACATTTAAAGAAAAGAATTGTAAAAGAAAAGCCTTGAAAATTAGGGTTTCCAACTAAGCTAGCTTTTCGATTGTCATGAGCCCTATCTTAATGGTCATGAAAAGATGTTTAGAAATCACGTCCTCCCTCAATAAAACATCGTCTTATTTTTCATTCTTATCTTTCTTCCAAACATCGATCATATAACCCTGCGTGTGTGTAAAGACATCCCTACACCCGGAGAATTCAATTCAAGCTATCATACTCTTGCCCATCAGCCTCAGTACTTTTTAATTAATGAATATTTAGACGAATTTGCTCACACACTTTCATGCGACCGTTAATACTTCTTGAGGTACTAACCGACCGATTACTCCTGTGCTTGCTTACTTGGTGTATTTTTCTCGTCTTGCACCACCTCAGGCATAGCAGTGACTCCCAGACCAGTTGGCCTTAGGGCACTAGGTGAAGAAGCACCCTCGCTATATATTTTTTTATTGCCCTTGGTGATAACAAAACCAGTGTTCATTTTTCTCACCACTTTATATTTTTTTCATCATTTTTTTTATTTCCTTCATACTTTTGGCTTTAAGACAAGAGCATTTCAAGGTATCCTCTACTATCCCAGGCTTTAAGACGTGTGTAAGTGCGACTAGCAGGGTAGCAACGTTCAAAATGTTTGGCTTTCAGAATAGAAACTATTTTTCAGACTTATTTTTATCCTCAAATTAGTGACGTCCTTCATCTTACTAACCCTTGGGACAACGGCTCATAACTACTTATTACTAGTTCGTATAAGAAAACTTCTAATTTTCTTAGTTTTCTAAATTTTTTCTAATCTCATGGATGTAATTGTTCACTATCTAAACTTTCATTATCTTATTTATATACAAAAAAATGTAAATATTAAAATTATTTTTATATTTGAAAATTTTTAAATTTTTATGGGTTTTGAAAATTTTTCAATTTTTATAGATTTTTAAAAGAAATGTTTTGTGCTTATACAAATGATATGCAAATGATGCAAAAATAAGCACAAACCTCCCCCAAACTTGTTTTCAACAGTGTCCTCACTGTTGCCGACAGTTATATCTACAAAAACTTGTAAATCTGGGAGGAATTATTAGTGGGGGCAAAATATATAAGTGAAGAACTTCCCCCAAACTTATTCTTTTTACTCACCTCCATTCAAAAAATGATGCAGTGATATACTGGATATGAAGGTGAGACGGAGGAATTTTAATCCAAATAAACTGGCTCTTGTAAGAACAAGAGCTCCTCCGTGGGGTCAGTGGAAAAATACGGCTTTAATCTATGTCCATTTACTTTGAAAACAGTGCAGTTTTTAACATTTTCAACTTCTACTTCCCCGTGTGGGTATACAGACCGCACAACAAAAGGTCCCTTCCATCGAGATCGGAGCTTACCCGCATGAAGGTGTAATCGTGAATCATAAAGAAGGACTTGTTGACCAGGTGAAAATGTTTTCCTTAAAATGTTTTTATCGTGAAAAACCTTAGTCCTACTCTTTGTGATCACAGCGTTATCATAAGCTTCATCGCGGAGTTCGCTTAGCTCGTTAAGTTGCAGCTTCCGAAAGTTGCAAGCAAGGTTTAAATCAAAATTTATTTCTTTAATAGCCCACAATGCTTTATGCTCTATCTCAATGGGTAAATGACATGCTTTTCCAAACACTATCCTATATGGAGACATCCCTAGGTCGGTCTTATATGCAGTTCGGAATGCCCAAAGAGCATCCGTCAGTTTGGTCGACCAGTCTTTCCTATTTTTAGCAACAGTTTTCTCAAGGATAAGTTTGATTTGTCTGTTTGAGATTTCAGCCTGCCCGCTTGTTTGGGGGTGATAGGGTGTAGAAAGTCGGTGGTTGATTGAGTATTTCAGCATCAGAGTCTCGAAAGACCTGTTGCAGAAGTGTGTCCCATTATCGCTAATAATAGCGCGTGGGTGTCCAAATCGCGAGAAGATATTCTCTTTCAAGAACTTAATGACAACTTTCTTGTCATTAATGCGGTTTGGAATGGCTTCTACCCACTTTGAGACATAATCAACCGCCAGCAGTATGTACAGATTCCCAAAGGAGTTGGGAAAAGGACCCATAAAATCTATGCCCCAAACATCGAACATTTCAACAACCAAGATGGGTTGCTGAGGCATTTCATTCCTCTGGGATATTCTACCCGTATATTGACATTGTGTACAGGTTTTGCAATGCTCAAATGCGTCCTTGAATAAGGTCGGCCAATAAAATCCACATTGCAAAACCTTTTCCGCTGTCTTTCTAGGACCAAAGTGACCCCCACAGGCCTGATCATGACAAAAAGAAAGAACACTCTTGAACTCTTCATTCGGGACACACCGGCGAATGATCTGATCAGGACAATATTTAAACAAATAGGGCTCATCCCAGTAAAAGTGTTTTACTTGGGATAGAAAACGGTATTTGTCCTGTTTTGACCACTCGCTGGGTATCAGTCCCGTAGCATGATAGTTCACAATATCCCTGAACCATGGTTCATCGGATACGCTCAAAAGTTGCTTGTCAGGAAACGAGTCATTGAACGGCAGGGTCACAGGGGAAGAAATGATGCGTGAAAGGTGGTCAGCTACTACGTTTTCACATCCTTTCTTAAATTTGATAACAAGATCAAATTCTTGTAACAGTAGGATCCAACGTATTAGTCGACCTTTTGCATCTTTCTTCGCCAGAAGATGTTTTAAAGCGGAATGGTCAGTATACACAACTATAGGTGAGCCGATTAAGTAAGGCCTGAATTTTTCTAATGCAAATACAACCGCTAAAAGTTCTTTTTCTGTAGTTGTATAATTGATTTGCGCATCATTCAGGGTCTTACTAGCATAGTAAATCACGTGTGGCATCTTTTCGATGTGCTGTCCTAAGACTGCACCTACAGCAAAATCAGATGCGTCACACATCAGCTCAAAAGGGTAGTCCCAGTTTGGTGATGATAAAACGGGGGCTGAAGTGAGTGAGTGTTTAAGTGAGTCGAAAGCTGTCTCGCAATCCGAGTCAAAATGGAAGGTCGTATCCTTGGCCAGGAGTAGTATTAAAGGTCTAGCAATTTTGCTAAAGTCCTTAATGAATCTCCTATAAAAGCCCGCATGGCCAAGGAAAGAGCGAATATCTTTGACGCTTTTGGGATGAGGGAGGTTTTGAATGACATCTATCTTAGCTCTGTCAACCTCAATGCCTTTCTGTGAAATGACATATCCAAGGACAATTCATTCTTGGACCATAAAGTGGCATTTTTCCCAGTTTAAAGTCAAGTTCTTCTCTTTGCAACGAGTAAGAACAGCGTCAAGATTCGCTAGGCAATCGGAAAAAGAATCTCCAAAAATCGAGAAGTCGTCCATAAAGATCTCCAAAAAATTCTCTACCATATCAGAGAATATCCCCATCATACACCGCTGAAAGGTAGCGGGAGCATTGCATAACCCGAAGGGCATGCGATTGTAAGCAAAAGTACTAAAAGGACAAGTAAAAGTGGTTTTATCTTGATTCTTTTTGGCGATGGGGACCTGATTATAGCCTGAGTAACCATCCATAAAACAATAGTACTCTCGTCCTGCTAAGCGTTCCAGCATCTGATCAATGAATGGTAGAGGAAAATGGTCTTTCCTCGTGGCAGCGTTGAGTTTTCTATAATCGATACATACACGCCACCCAGTTTGGGTGCGTGTCTGAATCAACTCATTCGCCTCATTGGTTATAACTGTGATGCCGGATTTCTTAGGAACGACATGTATAGGACTCACCCATTGGCTATCGGAGATGGGGTATATAATATCATTATCTAAGCATTTGACGATCTCCTTCATGACCGCTTCCTTCATGACGGGATTCAACCGTCTCTGTGGTTCTCGGGTTGGTCTGGCATCATCCATCACATGTATATGATATTCAACTATCAAGGGACTAATCCCTTTGATGTCCGCCATACTCCAACCAAACGCCTCTTTGTTAGATCTAAATACCGATAAAAGTGCATTCTCTTGCTCTAATGCTAAAGAAGCGGAAATTATAACTGGTAAAGTCTCCTTCTCACCTAAATAAGCATATTTCAGATGAGAGGGTAAAATTTTTGAGATCTAATTCGGGCGGAGAAATGATAGAAGGAGGGATCATTGAATGATTTTTGGATTTACAAAGAAGCTCAGAGCCTGTGAAAGATACAGACTCGGGTAGAGAAAAGTCAGAAGTGCAGGACTCAAGTGTAGGTAAAGTGTCCTCACTAAGATCTTGTGCAAAGTCAAACAGAGATGTGGTAATGTCATCGAGATCAGTAAAGCAAAGTTCCTCAACTCCACAACTATCGGGAGCGATCTCATAGACAGAGCACACATCTAAAATATGAGCACTAGGTTCTGATGGCTGACTTCCAACTTTGTAGATATTTAGTTCAATGGGCATATTTCCAAATGATAAGTTCATTGAACCGTTTCTACAGTTTATAACAGCGTTGGAAGTGGCAAGGAAAGGACGACCTAAAATCACCGGAATTTGGCCCCGGGGGTTTGCTACAGGATGTGTGTCGAGCACAATGAAGTCTACAGGGAAAACAAATTTCCCGACCTTTATCAACACATCCTCTAATTCACCCTTTGGTTTAGTGATAGATCGGTCCGCCATCTGGAGAGTGCAGTGAGCAGGTTTCAGCTCTCCAATCCCTAGTTGCTCATAGACAGAATAAGGGAGCAGGTTAACACTCGCGCCAAGGTCTAAAAGAGCACGATTTATGTTTTTACCCCCAATAGAAATCGATATTGTAGGACATCCTGGGTCCTTTCGTTTCTTTGGTAGCTGGGGAATAAAAGCAGTGCTGATATTATTAGACATAAAGACCTTCTTCGGCACTTGAGTCTTCCTCTTCCTAGTGCACAAGTCCTTAAGAATTTTCGCATAAGCGGGGACTTGTTGAATCGCATCTAGGAGAGGGATATTGATGTTAACCTGTTTGAACATTTCTATAATTTTCTCCATATGAGGACTTGTTCTGTTAGCCCTTAACCGGTTCGGGTAAGGAGCTTTCGCAATAAGCGCAGGGTCCATCACAGGAGAAGGAAGAGGGGGTAGAAGAGGTCCCAAAAGAGGTGTGGGGACCGTCTGTGGAGAACTATAAGGGTTGGGTGAAGGTGTTGAGCCTAAAGGGAAATGGAGAATAGGCTCACGAGAAGATGGTGTGGTAGAAGAAGAAGGATCAGAAGGAGAAGTGTGTGTGTGTGGAAAGGACTCAGCCGGGGTCTTGATATGATTTTCAGTATTATCAATATCTTCCCCGACATTATTATTCAGCACTCTTCCCGATCTCAACGTTGTGATGGCATTTACATTGTAATGCCCAGGATTCTGTAGGGGTTGAGAGGGAAGTTTCCCTTTTTCTCTCGTACTCATTTCGGCTTTGAGGCGTGCGATTTCAGCTTCCATCGATCTGATACTCTCAGCTTGGGATGCTGAGTTTTTCATTATCTCATTGACGGAAGATCTAACCTCAGTCGAAACCTCCATAAAATTTGATAAAAGTGATTTCATGGTTTGAGTGAATTGAGAGAAATCGTCAAGACTGGACAACTGCATAGGATTAGACTGTGCAGGATTGTTGCCCTGGTTTTGGAAATTTTGTGACTGGTAGGGGTGCTGAGTGAGTTGAAGGGGTTGCTGTTGTGGTGGAGGAAGAGCCCTTTGAAAATTATTCGTGTTTGGAACCGTATTTTGAGATTGATTTTGGTTCCAAACGAAATTAGGGTGATTCCTCCAACCCTGATTGTACGTGGAAGAATATGGATCGTTTCGAGGTCTTTGAAATGCGGCATTAGAATGCTCGTGACCTTGAAACGCAGAGTTTAATGGACATTCTTCCGTTAAATGTGACGGATCAGAACAGCACCCACAAACAGTTTTGGGGAGTAACATTGGGTTTAGGGAGGCTGCAGAAAATTTGTGTTCCATAGCGTCGAGCTTCTTTTGCATTGCTGCCATTTCAGCTCGAACACCTATGGACACATCTATTTGGTGTACGCCACCCCTATTCAATGGTTGGGTTCCACTCTCCCACAGTAGTGATTTTTCAGCGAACTCTTCTAAGTATCGCCAAGCTTCTCCATCATCCTTAGTCATAAAAGTACCTTGACACATGTTTTCAAGGCTCTGTTTAGTGTTAGGGTTACTGCCCTCATATATGATTCGGCAAAGCTCCCATCTCGGGATGCCGTGATGAGGACATTGAACCAATAGATCCTTGAAACGTTCAAAGTATTTTGAAAATGGTTCGGTAGGGAGCTGGGCAAATTGATTCAGTTCGCTACGGATTCGAGCTGTCTTTTGGATTGGGTAAAATTTCTTAAGGAATGCAGCGACGAATTCTTCCCAATTCGTAATAGAATGTGCGGTAGTGTTATATAGCCACTTCTCGGCTATATCGCACAATGTAAATGGAAGAATTCGTAGACGCATCGCATCCACTGAAAGTTGTGACGTACCCATCATTGCGCATACGTTTTCAAATTTGGTAATGAAAACGTAAGTGTCCTCAGTCTCGAGTCCGTGGTATTTGGGTAAAAGATTGATATACTGAGGCTTAATTTCAAAGTTATCCCCATTGGCTGGTGGTGTGGATAAGCAGGTCGAAAGAGGACCTCTATGTGGATAGCATCTTTCCTGGAGAGAAATGTGGGGAGGATTCTGCACACCAACGGACGGCGGCAGATTAGGGTTAAAGAAATTTGATGGATTTGGGTCCATCGGTGTGGGTGTGGTAGTGGGTAAAGGAAAGGTAAATGGAGAATTATCGACTTCGGAGTCGATAAAAGGTACGCGGACTAAACGGGCACTAGAATCCCGTGTCCAGCCTATCTTGTACTAAAAAGGGTTAGTACAAGTGGCAGCGTTGGCTTATAATTAGGGGTAAATGAATGCGGTGTTTGCTTTTGAAAAAGATACGGATTTTTGAAAAATGATGCAACACAACAAATGCAGCACACCAACCCTAGAATCTAGTGGTCACCTATGTCCGGCTCTAGACCGCTCCTAACTGCCAAAAGACAAGTCGCAGGATAGAATCCTCCACTGCCTCTTTGTTCCCCTGTGGCCGGATAAGTGCCAGGTAAGTGGGAAGGTACTCCACTACGTATGTAGTTGGCCTAATTAATAACCACTAGCCTTAGACACACTCGCCTTAGGCACCACAGGAAAACGCGGATAAGCAATGAATTACCCACGGCCTTCTTCTGTCCTAATTGAGCGCGACAGTCCTTAGAGTCATCTCTAGATTTCTTTTAGTTAATGTGGGTCAATGCGGATGCAAGTTTGGTGGTTTTCGGGGCCTAGGAAGGGTAATGAAATCCCCACCTAATTTGGATTTGGCTGTGCCCCTTAATTTCCGTATTTATAATGCAAACAACCAAGAAACAAAATCACGCACAATTTTAATTTGCAATTTGCTAGCTGCTGTTCTTTGCAAAGAATCCTGCAGCAAAGTGTTAATTGGAGCTAAAAAGAGGAGAGAGGAGAGAGCAAGAAGTTACCTGCACTAAAAATTTTGCAGAGAACACCCAAATGCGCGGCGGTTCCGCCGCAATTACTGTAAGTCGATGTAGTACACCCCAGTACTTGTGGGGAGGCGGAATTTTCATAAACGAACTTGTTTAGTGAACGAACATCGACTAACCGCTTGAATCGAAGCTAAACTATAAACAACCAAACACAAAGTGTTTCTAAACTACTGTGTTTAGGGATTATACCTAATGAACCAACTCCTTCGTCTTTACGAACTCCTTGTTCTCCTCGGCCTTCTCGAAGTAGTAGACGATCCACCCGAGAGCAAAACTCCAAGCTTAGCCTCTAAACTTGAGGCAACTAACCTTCTTGGATTGCTAATCAAAGAAGATAGATTGAGATAGAGTGATGGTTATGGATTGATTAGTCTTTCTAATCCTTTGATCTCAACTCATGAGGTGTAAAGATTAGGGTTTGAAGATGAGAGCTTGAGGAGAGAGAAGATGATAATAATTATGAAATGAGAATAGTAAGTTATCATAATATAAATGAAGCATTCTCTTTTATCAACAAAAGAAATTAAGTGATGAATAAGCATGCTTCACAAATATTTAATGGTGATTCATTGTAATGACTCATTAAGCATTTATCATGCATTAATGATATGCATGAATCACCCTCATGACTCACTAAACTCATTTAATGCAAATGACACCTAAACCTCCTTAGTCACCACTTCTAGAAGCTTCTCGCACAATTACGAGAACGCCCCTCCAATCCGCAAAAAAAACGGAAAAACTTTAGACTGTAAAAATCCAATAACCGGATACCAGTAACTGGCTTAAACCAAAGCCGACTGGTAAAAACTGTCCGAAAGTCGTACGCGCGTAAACGCACGTATGCGTCCGAACCCTTGTCGTAAAACCATACGACCTCTATATCATTTCGCCTGGAGTAGGAAACTCTCTGTGTGGGACTCTAGAGACTCGACTACTACGCTGGCAGTGGGTTTAACCACAGACCGCAAGCGGCACTAGCTGTACGTAACGGTCCCCAGGTAGTTGTCGATAAGAAGGCCGATGAGGAAACCCATCCGAACTCCTACTGAGTCTGATGTGACAATCTCCATACAGTCCGGTCCGTTCGTCCAAGACTATCGCATATCGGGCCTAGGGGGGCGGCAAGCGTCAGTCCCCTAATAGCGGTATAAGTCGTGTCGGAGGGAAGCCCATTACACCCTGAGAAACTACTGGAACCTACCAGCAAATCTCGCTTGCCCTGGCCAGGGACTTTGCGTAATGGCTCTCTGACACAGCACGATATCTACTCCCAATACCGGGAGGGACGAATCCTGTCTAACCGCCACTGCCTCCAAGTGCTCGGGACTGCACCCAACTGTTACCTGTTTGCATGACTCCTTTGAGCCGTGGTAGGGTAGCAATCTAAGAACAGTGGGACACACTCGAGGTGAAGTAGCAGTGTCAAGTCTGCGGACTACGCTATACTCATGTCACCTGGGAACTGTTCACTGACGACTGGTATCAAACCAACCAACAGTTCCCTGTGAGTCCTGTCCGGTGTACCCGTAACCTAACGAGCACCTGTATACTATCTCCAGTACGACGTACTGACGGCTGTGGGAAAGACCATCTCCCCAACTGGGATGAGAAGCGTACACACCAGTCTACTCCGGAGTATCGATGCTCTGTCTCGATAATCCAACGACCAGGGACCAGAATAAGGATGTGCTTGTAGACTACCCAGCCCCCACTAGTGTGACTGCCATCACAACGCTGGTAGACAAGCAAGATCCTAAGAGCTCTATCAATACGTACACTCACATATTAAGATAGAAAAACCAAGTAGCATACTACCATGTTTAGCAAGACTGTTATATACATGTGAATATCCCAAGCTTCCATTAAGTAATATACAAACTAGTATGATACAGTAATGGCCTTCTAGGGCATAAACACTAACAATCTCCCACTTGCACTAGGGCCATGTACTGGCATATCGTAGACCAATGATCTCGAGTAGCCTCTCGAACTGAATCTGAGGAAGGGCCTTCGTGAATGGATCAGCAATGTTCTCTTCTGAAGCAACTCTCCGAACCTCGATCTCCTGACGATCAATGATCTCCCTGATCAGGTGATACCGCCTCAAGATGTGTCTGGACTTCTGATGGGACCTTGGTTCCTTCGCTAAAGCTATAGCTCCGTTGTTGTCGCAATATAGAGGTATTGGATCAACTATGGTAGGAACCACATGAAGTTCTGTTAGGAACTTCTTCATCCAGACTGCTTCTTTTGCGGCATCGCAAGCAGCTATATACTCCGCTTCCATCGTCGAGTCAGCAACGGTGTCCTGCTTGGAGCTCTTCCAGCACACCGCCCCTCCATTGAGGGTAAAGACATAACCCGACATGGACTTGGAATCGTCCTTATCACTCTGGAAGCCGGAATCAGCAAAGGCCTCCAACCTGAGGTCTTTTCCGCCGTAAACCAAGAACATCTCCTTAGTCCTCCTCAGGTACTTGAGAATGTTCTTTACTGCTATCCAGTGATTCTCCCCTGGGTCTGACTGATACCGGCTTACCACGCTCAGTGCGTAAGCTACATCTGGTCTGGTACACAACATCGCATACATTATAGAGCCTACCGCAGAAGCGTAGGGTATAATAGACATGCGTTCCCATTCCAAATCAGTCTTGGGAGACATCTCTTTGGAGAGGGTGATTCCGTGACAAGCCGGTAGATTACCGCACTTAGAATCTTCCATACTGAATCTTTTCAGTACAGTGTCGATATACCTGGACTGCGAAAGTCCCAACATCCTCTTGGATCTATCACGATAGATCCGGATCCCCAGAATGTAAGAGGCATCACCCAGGTCTTTCATGGAGAACCTGTGTGACAAGAATCCTTTGACAGATTGTAGCATAGGAATGTCATTTCCTATCAATAGAATGTCATCCACGTACAAGACGAGGAATACGACACTTCTGGCGACAACTTTACTATATATGCACGGTTCATCTGGATTTTTGATAAAGTCATATTCTTTGACTGTCTCATCAAAACAGATGTTCCAACTCCGCGATGCCTGCTTTAGTCCATAAATGGACTTAAGCAGCTTGCATACTTTCCCGCTGCTCCCACTCTGATTGAAACCCTCTGGCTGATCCATATAGACGCTCTCTTCTAAATTTCCATTTAGAAAAGCCGTCTTTACGTCCATCTGCCAGATTTCATAATCATGGAAGGCAGCAATAGCAAGAAGGACCCGAATGGATTTGAGCATAGCCACTGGAGAAAAAGTTTCGTCATAGTCCAAACCAGGTCTTTGACGAAAACCCTTTGCAACAAGTCTAGCCTTATAGGTTTCCACCTGTCCATCTACACCAATCTTTTTCTTGAAGATCCATTTGCATCCTATGGGTTTTACCCCATCTGGAGCAAAGTCCAAAGTCCATACTTTGTTGGTGTACATGGACTCCATTTCGGTCCGCATTGCATCTAGCCATCGTACCGAGTCGCCGCTCTGGATGGCCTGCCGGAAGTCAGTAGGTTCATCATCTTCTATGATGCAATCCTCTCTATCCCCATCTATGAGAAAACCGTAGTATCTCTCAGGCGGATGAGACGGCCTACTACTCCTGCGGAGGGGTGCGGGAATGTTCTGTTCTTCTTGAACCTCTGGTTCTACCAAACTTTCAGTAGCAGCTTGTGGTTCTGGAACTTCTTCCAGTTCTACTGCGCTCCCACTCTTCTGATTTTCTAAAAATTCAGTTTCTAAGAAGCGGGCATGACGAGAAACAAAAACCTTTTGTTCCTCTGCGTAATAGAAACAATATCCTGTAGAGTTCTTTGGATATCCCACAAACTTACACTCTACTGAGCGTGCCTCGAGCTTGTCCGGATGCTGCTTTTTTACAAAAGCTGGACATCCCCACGTCTTCAGGTACTGAAGATAGGGTTTCTTCCCACTCCACATCTGATATGGCGTGGTAGGCACAGTTTTGGTTGGAACTCTGTTCAAAAGATGTATCGCTGATTCTAGCGCATACCCCCAGAAAGATCGTGGTAACTCAGCATTACTCATCATGGATCGTACCATATCCAATAGGGTTCGATTCCGTCTCTCCGATACACCGTTGTGCTGTGGAGTGTATGGAGGAGTAAGCTGAGAGAGAATTCCTTTCTCTTTTAGGTAACCTAGGAACTCGGCACTTAAGTATTCTCCACCTCGATCAGATCTCAGTGTCTTAATACTTTTGCCTGTTTGGTTTTCCGCTTCACTCTTGTATTCCAGGAATTTCTCAAAGGCTTCGGATTTATGCTTCATTAAGAAGACATGTCCAAACCTAGAGAAATCATCCGTAAAAGTAATGAAGTAGGAATAACCACCTCTTGCATGTGTAGACATTGGACCACATACATCGCTGTGTATGAGTCCTAAGAGCTCGCTCGCTCTTACTCCTTGTCCAGAAAATGGAGTCTTTGTAATTTTTCCTTTGAGACAAGATTGACAAGTGTCATAAGATTGATATTCGAACGAGTCTAAATATCCTTCTCTATGCAACTTAGTCAACCTTCTCTCATTGATGTGACCCAGTCTACAATGCCATAAGAAAGCTTTATTCAAATCTGGAGACTTTCTTTTTAGTGTGTTCTGGACATTGAAAATTTGGAGTTGGTTTAAAACATATATGCCGTTATTTAATGTACCGGACCCAATCAAACCATGATTAAGGTGGATGTTAACAGCATCTCTTACAAACGTGAAATCATAACCTTTATTTGATAACAAGGAAACTGATATGATATTACACGTTAAGCTTGGTACAAAATAACAGTTATGTAAAACCAAAATGTGTCCACTCGTCAATCCTAGGTGATAGTCCCCGACGGATGCAGCTCCCACGCTAGCTCCGTTAGCAACCTTTAGGGTCATATCACCTTCCTTCAGCACTCTACGGTTTCTCAGTGCCTGCAATGAATTGCAAATATGAGATCCTGATCCGGTATCCAATACCCAGGAAGTAGAGTTGATCGACAGACAATTCTCAATTACAAACACACCTGAAGTCGAAGCCACAGCTTGCTTCGGTTCCTGGTTCTTGGCGTTCCACGCCTTGCAATCCTTCTTCCAGTGCCCTTTCCTGTGACAATGGAAGCACTCATCCTGGCCAACTATCGGTACTGCAATCTTTTTCTATCCCTTCCCTCCCACCTTACTAACACCTCCTCTAGGTCTGGGTGCGGCCTTCTTCTTCCTTCCTTTGGCCCTAGCCTTGGACCCGGAAGAAGATGTACCGCCAACAAACATAGCGGGTGTTTCCCTTGCCTTCTGCAAGGTGCCCTCTGCACTCCTTAACATGTTCAGGAGTTCCGCAAGTTCAACTTCTTTTCCTTGAAGGTTGAAGTTGAGGATAAACTGGGCGTAGGTGGGAGGAAGGGACTGGAGAATAAGGTCTGTATAGAGCTCATTATCCAAAGTCGTCCCAAGGTCTGCGAGCTCTTCAATAAAGCCGATCATCTTTAGGACATGTTCTCCTACCGATGACCCGACAGCCAACCTCGCTCGAAACAAGTTCTTAGAGGTCTCGTATCTTGCTATACGAGATTGCTCTCCATAAAGTTCCTTTGTTTGGAGAAATATGCCATCAAGGTCCATATCCTCGTGCCTCCTCTGATGTTCATTGTTCATCGAGGCAAGCACGATGCACTTGGCTCTCGCGCAATCTAAATCCCAGGTTTTGCGGATTTCCTTATCCGCATTACTGGATTTGGGACCAGGGACAGTAGGTGCCGTAGCGGTGAGGACGTACCCCAGTTTGTCATAGGTCAAAGCCATTTTGACATTCCACAGCCAATCTTTATAGTTTGGCCCCGTCAGTATATTTTTCTCTAAAAGTAACTTAAGTCCAGTCATTTTCAGGGTCGCTGCAATTGGGAGAGAGAGAAGAAAACTCTTTAGCATGATGCTCTTGCAAGTTTAGAGTGGTTTTTAGTTTATCTAAACTGGATGGCTCCCACTGTTTCTCGAATCCTTCCTCAAACCATAAAAGAAGAATTAGCCAGGACTATTCTCACCGTACAATACTTGCTTAACCATTCAGCCAGGCTGGTGTCGATACTTCGAGGGAGGTTTTCCAACGCTTTCGCGAAGTTCCTTAATTAAATAACCTCTTTTCTCTGGGGGCGTAACCCCGCTGACACTTTTCTGGACACCTACTAGGTTTATAGCATTGATCGTTTAAGTGACGAATATCCTGATAAGTAGCATATACTCACAGTAGGATCGAGATCCAAATATCATCGTATGATAATGTTGAAGGAATCCTACCAACATTCATCAAACTCCAAATGGTATGCATCTCTTTGCAAATTTCAGTTTCTTTAGAAATTCCCGATATAAGTTTTTGCCCCATGCTCTTATGACCTTGACGTATGCCAACAAATCATAAGTCACATGTCAAGTTCTGCCCATCATTATCTTGTTAATTTGAACCCACCCGTATATACCCTTGACGTATGCCAACAAGGTAATGCGACTGTCCCAAACCAACACATCTATCTATGCAATAAATGAATACCCCAGCAGCTACCAAACACTATGCCATGATGTATGCCAACAAGCATAGCATGAATACTACTGACCATCCATAAGAAATGACGGAGGGCTACGACTGGTTTTGGCGAAACCGTGAACGTAGTGAACTTGATATAACCGAAGGAACCTGATAGCTTTTAAAAGGAGTGGTTAAGGCTCCGCATTTAAAAATATCTGTTTTTAAAATTAACCAAGTGGTTTCTTTTAAATTGTTCCAACGATTAAAACTTTGGTTTATTTTCTTTGCATTATAGATAATGCGTCCCATTATTAACCTATCATTGCAGAAAACAACGAAAATACAACGTCCTCTTATGCCATCCACATTCGCCATGGGGTCCCGTCATCACCCGTTAGGTTACTTAACTAACGACAGAGCGGGGGCTGGGCTAGCGCGGGTGTAAAACATAAGTGACGTCTAAATAGCTATCATAATATTGATATTTTACATTCGTCTGACGCAATGATATTCATTCAAGAACACAGATAAACAATATTGGATTTGCAAGCAATCTGTATTTCTTTTGAGCCTGCAAGAAAAGACAGATTACACAGTTGTGATGAATAGCCGTTACCCCACCCTCGACCCCTACGGGTACGGCAAACTACCCACCCGGCAGTTTGTGTACCCCACCTTGGGTCAGTCCTAGGAGCAATAAACAGTAAAATGAAATAATACATCGGTGGCTACAACCGCAACCTGGATGTGCCCCGCAAAATAATATTACAACAAATTACATTTACAACAAATGAATTAAATAAAAACCCATTGCTAAACCCCGGCTATACACCACAACAGTCCAATACAGTTTATATGCACAAACAGATATAACCATTTCAGAAATGTGCAACCCCCTGCCAACTGACATACCAGCAGTTAGGGGAGGTTTACGAACACGTTAAACAATCACAGATATAATCCAATATGCAAATACTGTACAATTTCGATCGATTAAACATCTTTAATATTGCTCCAAAAACTGCTCTGTAAACTGGAAACCGGAGCAAAATTAAAATATTCCAGAAAACCCCAAACACCAGAGAGGACCCACACATGAAAGATGAGTCCATGACTCGGCAACTCGGCCGCGGAACCGCGGCGGATCGGAGGGATCCGCCGCGCTTCCGCGGCGCTTTAGCCGATTCATGGGCTCAAATTTCATGGGTGTTCTTCTGGACCCTTTTCAAGCATTCTGAGCAACCCTGAAAAATTTTTAGACTTCATTTTAAGTTCGACAGAAACTGATATTTTTTAGGGTTTTCCGGCTTCGTTTTTCCGTTCGAAATTCGTACAAATTTGCAATCAAGTTATTTATTGTTTAGCGAGGCTCTGATACCACTGTAAGTCGATGTAGTACACCCCAGTACTTGTGGGGAGGCGGAATTTTCAAAAACGAACTTGTTTAGTGAACGAACATCGACTAACCGCTTGAATCGAAGCTAAACTATAAACAACCAAACACAAAGTGTTTCTAAACTACTGTGTTTAGGGATTATACCTAATGAACCAACTCCTTCGTCTTTACGAACTCCTTGTTCTCCTCGGCCTTCTCGAAGTAGTAGACGATCCACCCGAGAGCAAAACTCCAAGCTTAGCCTCTAAACTTGAGGCAACTAACCTTCTTGGATTGCTAATCAAAGAAGATAGATTGAGATAGAGTGATGGTTATGGATTGATTAGTCTTTCTAATCCTTTGATCTAAACTCATGAGGTGTAAGGATTAGGGTTTGAAGATGAGAGCTTGAGGAGAGAGAAGATGATAATAATTATGAAATGAGAATAGTAAGTTATCATAATATAAATGAAGCATTCTCTTTTATCAACAAAAGAAATTAAGTGATGAATAAGCATGCTTCACAAATATCTAATGGTGATTCATTGTAATGACTCATTAAGCATTTATCATGCATTAATGATATGCATGAATCACCCTCATGACTCACTAAACTCATTTAATGCAAATGACACCTAAACCTCCTTAGTCACCACTTCTAGAAGCTTCTCGCACAATTACGAGAACGCCCCTCCAATCCGCAAAAAAAACGGAAAAACTTTAGACTGTAAAAATCCAATAACCGGATACCAGTAACTGGCTTAAACCAAAGCCGACTGGTAAAAACTGTCCGAAAGTCGTACGCGAGTAAACGCACGTATGCGTCCGAACCCTTGTCGTAAAACCATACGACCTCTATATCATTTCGCCTGGAGTAGGAAACTCTCTGTGTGGGACTCTAGAGACTCGACTACTACGCTGGCAGTGGGTTTAACCACAGACCGCAAGCGGCACTAGCTGTACGTAACGGTCCCCAGGTAGTTGTCGATAAGAAGGCCGATGAGGAAACCCATCCGAACTCCTACTGAGTCTGATGTGACAATCTCCATACAGTCCGGTCCGTTCGTCCAAGCCTATGGCATATCGGGCCTAGGGGGCGGCAAGCGTCAGTCCCCTAATAGCGGTATAAGTCGTGTCGGAGGGAAGCCCATTACACCCTGAGAAACTACTGGAACCTACCAGCAAATCTCGCTTGCCCTGGCCAGGGACTTTGCGTAATGGCTCTCTGACACAGCACGATATCTACTCCCAATACCGGGAGGGACGAATCCAGTCTAACCGCCACTGCCTCCAAGTGCTCGGGACTGCACCCAACTGCTACCTGTTTGCACGACTCCTTTGAGCCGTGGTAGGGTAGCAATCTAAGAACAGTGGGACACACTCGAGGCGAAGTATCAGTGTCAAGTCTGCGAACTACGCTGTACTCATGTCACCTGGGAACTGTTCACTGACGACTGGTATCAAACCAACCAACAGTTCCCTGTGAGTCCTGTCCGGTGTACCCGTAACCTAACGAGCACCTGTATACTATCTCCAGTACGACGTACTGACGGCTGTGGGACAGACCATCTCCCCAACTGGGATGAGAAGCGTACACACCAGTCTACTCCGGAGTATCGATGCTCTGTCTCGATAATCCAACGACCAGGGACCAGAATAAGGATGTGCTTGTAGGCTACCCAGCCCCCACTAGTGTGACTGCCATCACAACGCTGGTAGACAAGCAAGATCCTAAGAGCTCTATCAATACGTACACTCACATATTAAGATAGAAAAACCAAGTAGCATACTACCATGTTTAGCAAGACTGTTATATACATGTGAATATCCCAAGCTTCCATTAAGTAATATACAAACTAGTATGATACAGTAATGGCCTTCTAGGGCATAAACACTAACAATTACCACATATATGCCGCTCTTCCGTGGCTTGTTGATGGGTTCACTTCACAAGATTTCAACAGCTGCTTGCTGTTGCTTCCCTCTGTTCTCTGGTATTTTCCAAAAAATTTTATCACAGCACAGAGTGCTCCAGATCTCCTTGCAATGAAACACGACAAATTGTTTAGTGTTTGCACGAATTTTGATCTCAAAATAACAATGGAATAATTCTTTCAATTCAAACTATAAAATGTAAACGAATTAGCGCGCGATCACCGGCAACGGCGCCATTTTGATTGATGTATATTCGTGTTGTGTAGTATGAATCAATTCAAAAGGTCCTAAAACGGTACCGTTTGATTGAAACTGTTTCTTGTGTCGGTATTAGGAAAATTTATAAAGAACTTCACAACCAAAAATTATATTGACCGCAATCAAACTACGGTGTCAATTGTAGTTTATGAATGAGTGCGGATCGTCCACAGGGATTGCACGATTCGTTTGTATTATGATATGCTTGAATTGAAAAGTTAAGCTAAGATAAACGAAAACATGATTCAAGAGTTTTGATTTTCAAGTGTCACTATTCTATTCAAGAATCAAGAAAAAGATAAACAGTCAAGAATCGGTGTATCGATGATATTTCCAATCAACAATCAAGAAGCTAAAAGAGGCTCGTAGGAATCGATCGGATCGATAGATGTGATGTAATCTAAAGATATCGTGTTCTTGTCCTTCGAAGGATTGATACTAGATCGATGATCATCGACGAGAGTTAGGGCTTTCTCGTGAAACTAGGGTTTCATCTCATAACCATTGTTCTTTCGTCGATATCATTCCTTTTCTAGCCTCTACCAAATTCAAGAAATGATCGTAACTCCCCAATTTTGAACGATGTCAATCAAGAAAGCATCGAAACAAAATGGGTCGTCGTTTCTTGAACTTGCTAGGGTTTACAAAGCTCGTAGGACTCAAGAATCGATTAAAGCTATGTTACATCATCATTCTATTGACCATCTCGACTCCTCGACGAGCGGAGTTTTATTCACACATCATCACACAGAAAATATTCACGAATTGTAAAGATGTCATGATGCAGAATTTAAAGAAAACAAGATAAAAGAATATCACCTTTATTTATCTCAACAATTTTGATTACATATGCTTCAAGAACTACAAGAAGAAGAATCTAGATTGTTGATAGGGCGTCGCTCGGCTTCGTGAGTCGTGGATCGGCTCGGATCGCTTGCTCCGTTGAAGATCGGCTTCGCTCGTAAAGGTTGTAGGGCTTCTTGCTTAATGGGTACTCGGGATTCTTGATCTCAATTGGAATTAGGGTTAGGGTTTCCTACAAGCCCTCTCACTAGACTTGAGGAGGAAGGAGATGAAGAAAAAGATTGGCTAAAATGAACTAAAATGAATCACACCCTCTCTTGGATATAAGATTTTCTAAGATCTAAGATGTAAGATGTTTCACCCTAGGTCTAGGATTCTATTTATAGACTTCCCAAACCCTAGGCTTAGGTTTGAAATGGTAGTTCCCTCCTAAAGTTTGTTGAGAGAGTTTGTTGGGAGCTAGCTTAGGGTTTAAGCTAGGGTTTAGGAGGAAAGTTCTAGAATGATAGGCTAGTTTAGTGTAGATCAAAGTGTTTGCTGATCTGGTAGAAGTCCCTGGAGTCTTCTGGAAGCTGAGATGCATTTCTGAACTGTAAGCCCTGATGTAGGAGTTGTGCACCAAAAATGAAGAGATGATCTCTTGTAGCCGCCGCGGATCCGCGGCCTTAGCAAGCCCATGCCGCGGATCCGCGGCCATGTTGGAGGCTTGGGCCTTGTGCTTTCTGGAGTGGTCTTGTACTGCTATTTGGGGCTTCTTCTGATATGTTGATTTGCAATTTATCTTTTGTAATGATACCAGATCTGAAATTAGCGAGTTGACGTATCTTTTGAGCGGTGTAATGTTTGAGCAAGCTTTTCTTTTCCTGCACAGACTTCGAAATACGGGTTGCGACATATAGAAATATTGCGATGCCATCCAATGTAGTCAATTTCCCTAGAAATGCCGGTTTTAAGGTCTAGTACATGTAATCTGATAATCTGTGATAGATTTGCTAATATGTAGAATACGGCTACCGAACACTTCTATAAGAATGCAAATGAGGAGGAAATTGCCGGTTAAAATATACAATATTTTCGACTGATCAAATACCCCCAAACTTAATTTCGATCGTCTCGAGCGAATGTTTTATTAAAAAGAGATGGAGAAAATAAAGAAAGAGAAAAACTAACTAGCACACTTTCGTAGGCAACACGATTGCGCTGAGCACGTGCAACAAGCCTTTAAACCTCTAGGTGTCCCTAGTAGGAGGAGTGTTGTCTCCTGAGGGTTTCCAGCGGATTGCATCCACAAAATCCACTAATAAAAGGAAGATCATGAATATTACATTTAAAGAAAAGAATTGTAAAAGAAAAGCCTTGAAAATTAGGGTTTCCAACTAAGTTAGCTTTTCGATTGTCATGAGCCCTATCTTAATGGTCATGAAAAGATGTTTAGAAATCACGTCCTCCCTCAATAAAACATCGTCTTATTTTTCATTCCTATCTTTCTTCCAAACATCGATCATATAACCCTGCGTGTGTGTAAAGACATCCCTACATCCGGAGAATTCAATTCAAGCTATCATACTCTTGCCCATCAGCCTCAGTACTTTTTAATTAATGAATATTTAGACGAATTTGCTCACACACTTTCATGCGACCGTTAATACTTCTTGAGGTACTAACCGACCGATTACTCCTGTGCTTGCTTACTTGGTGTATTTTCCTCCTCTTGCACCACCTCAGGCATAGCAGTGACTCCCAGACCAGTTGGCCTTAGGGCACTAGGTGAAGAAGCACCCTCGCTATATATTTTTTTATTGCCCTTGGTGATAACAAAACCAGTGTCCATTTTTCTCACCACTTTATATTTTTTTCATCATTTTTTTTATTTCCTTCATACTTTTGGCTTTAAGACAAGAGCATTTCAAGGTATCCTCTACTATCCCAGGCTTTAAGACGTGTGTAAGTGCGACTAGCAGGGTAGCAACGTTCAAAATGTTTGACTTTCAGAATAGAAACTATTTTTCAGACTTATTTTTATCCTCAAATTAGTGACGTCCTTCATCTTACTAACCCTTGGGACAACGGCTCATAACTACTTATTACTAGTTCGTATAAGAAAACTTCTAATTTTCTTAGTTTTCTAAATTTTTTCTAATCTCATGGACGTAATTGTTCACTATCTAAACTTTCATTATCTTATTTATATACAAAAAAATGTAAATATTAAAATTATTTTTATATTTGAAAATTTTTAAATTTTTATGGGTTTTGAAAATTTTTCAATTTTTATAGATTTTTAAAAGAAATGTTTTGTGCTTATGCAAATGATGCAAAAATAAGCACAAACCTCCCCCAAACTTGTTTTCAACAGTGTCCTCACTGTTGCCGACAGTTATATCTACAAAAACCTGTAAATCTGGGAGGAATTATTAGTGGGGGCAAAATATATAAGTGAAGAACTTCCCCCAAACTTATTCTTTTTACTCACCTCCATTCAAAAAATGATGCAGTGATATACTGGATATGAAGGTGAGACGGAGGAATTTTAATCCAAATAAACTGGCTCTTGTAAGAACAAGAGCTCCTCCGTGGGGTCAGTGGAAAAATACGGCTTTAATCTATGTCCATTTACTTTGAAAACAGTGCCGTTTTTAACATTTTCAACTTCTACTGCCCCGTGTGGGTATACAGACCGCACAACAAAAGGTCCCTTCCATCGAGATCGGAGCTTACCCGCATGAAGGTGTAATCGTGAATCATAAAGAAGGACTTGTTGACCAGGTGAAAATGTTTTCCTTAAAATGTTTTTATCGTGAAAAACCTTAGTCCTACTCTTTGTGATCACAGCGTTATCATAAGCTTCATCGCGGAGTTCGCTTAGCTCGTTAAGTTGCAGCTTCCGAAAGTTGCAAGCAAGGTTTAAATCAAAATTTATTTCTTTAATAGCCCACAATGCTTTATGCTCTATCTCAACGGGTAAATGACATGCTTTTCCAAACACTATCCTATATGGAGACATCCGTTGGTCGGTCTTATATGCAGTTCGGAATGCCCAAAGAGTATCCGTCAGTTTGGTCGACCAGTCTTTCCTATTTTTAGCAACAGTTTTCTCCAGGATAAGTTTGATTTGTCTGTTTGAGATTTCAGCCTGCCCGCTTGTTTGGGGGTGATAGGGTGTAGAAAGTCGGTGGTTGATTGAGTATTTCCGCATCAGAGTCTCGAAAGACCTGTTGCAGAAGTGTGTCCCATTATCGCTAATAATAGCGCGTGGGTGTCCAAATCGCGAGAAGATATTCTCTTTCAAGAACTTAATGACAACTTTCTTGTCATTAGTGCGATTTGGAATGGCTTCTACCCACTTTGAGACATAATCAACCGCCAGCAGTATGTACAGATTCCCAAAGGAGTTGGGAAAAGGACCCATAAAATCTATGCCCCAAACATCGAACATTTCAACAACCAAGATGGGTTGCTGAGGCATTTCATTCCTCTGGGATATTCTACCCGTATATTGACATTGTGTACAGGTTTTGCAATGCTCAAATGCGTCCTTGAATAAGGTCGGCCAATAAAATCCACATTGCAAAACCTTTTCCGCTGTCTTTCTAGGACCAAAGTGACCCCCACAGGCCTGATCATGACAAAAAGAAAGAACACTCTTGAACTCTTCATTCGGGACACACCGGCGAATGATCTGATGAGGACAATATTTAAACAAATAGGGCTCATCCCAGTAAAAGTGTTTTACTTGGGATAGAAAACGGTATTTGTCCTGTTTTGACCACTCGCTGGGTATCAGTCCCGTAGCATGATAGTTCACAATATCCCTGAACCATGGTTCATCGGATACGCTCAAAAGTTGCTTGTCAGGAAACGAGTCATTGATCGGCAGGGTCACAGGGGAAGAAATGATGCGTGAAAGGTGGTCAGCTACTACGTTTTCACATCCTTTCTTATCTTTGATAACAAGATCAAATTCTTGTAACAGTAGGATCCAACGTATTAGTCGACCTTTTGCATCTTTCTTCGCCAGAAGATGTTTTAAAGCGGAATGGTCAGTATACACAACTATAGGTGAGCCGATTAAGTAAGGCCTGAATTTTTCTAATGCAAATACAACCGCTAAAAGTTCTTTTTCTGTGGTTGTATAATTGATTTGCGCATCATTCAGGGTCTTACTAGCATAGTAAATCACGTGTGGCATCTTTTCGATGTGCTGTCCTAAGACTGCACCTACTGCAAAATCAGATGCGTCACACATCAGCTCAAAAGGGTAGTCCCAGTTTGGTGATGATAAAACGGGGGCTGAAGTGAGTGAGTGTTTAAGTGAGTCGAAAGCTGTCTCGCAATCCGAGTCAAAATGGAAGGTCGTATCCTTGGCCAGGAGTAGTATTAAAGGTCTAGCAATTTTGCTAAAGTCCTTAATGAATCTCCTATAAAAGCCCGCATGGCCAAGGAAAGAGCGAATATCTTTGACGCTTTTGGGATGAGGGAGGTTTTGAATGACATCTATCTTAGCTCTGTCAACCTCAATGCCTTTCTGTGAAATGACATATCCAAGGACAATTCCTTCTTGGACCATAAAGTGGCATTTTTCCCAGTTTAAAGTCAAGTTCTTCTCTTTGCAACGAGTAAGAACAGCGTCAAGATTCGCTAGGCAATCGGAAAAAGAATCTCCAAAAATCGAGAAGTCGTCCATAAAGATCTCCAAAAAATTCTCTACCATATCAGAGAATATCCCCATCATACACCGCTGAAAGGTAGCGGGAGCATTGCATAACCCGAAGGGCATGCGATTGTAAGCAAAAGTACCAAAAGGACAAGTAAAAGTGGTTTTATCTTGATCCTTTTTGGCGATGGGGACCTTATTATAGCCTTAGTAACCGTCCATAAAACAATAGTACTCTCGTCCTGCTAAGCGTTCCAGCATCTGATCAATGAATGGTAGAGGAAAATGGTCTTTCCTCGTGGCAGCGTTGAGTTTTCTATAATCGATACATACACGCCACCCAGTTTGGGTGCGTGTCTGAATCAACTCATTCGCCTCATTGGTTATAACTGTGATGCCGGATTTCTTAGGAACGACATGTATAGGACTCACCCATTGGCTATCGGAGATGGGGTATATAATATCATTATCTAAGCATTTGACGATCTCCTTCATGACCGCTTCCTTCATGACGGGATTCAACCGTCTCTGTGGTTCTCGGGTTGGTCTGGCATCATCCATCACATGTATATGATGTTCAACTATCAAGGGACTAATCCCTTTGATGTCCGCCATACTCCAACCAAACGCCTCTTTGTTTGATCTCAATACCGATAAAAGTGCATTCTCTTGCTCTAATACTAGAGAAGCGGAAATTATAACCGGTAAAGTCTCCTTCTCACCTAAATAAGCATATTTCAGATGAGAGGGTAAAATTTTTGAGATCTAATTCGGGTGGAGAAATGATAGAAGGAGGGATCATTGAATGATTTTTGGATTTACAAAGAAGCTCAGAGCCTGTGAAAGATACAGACTCGGGTGGAGAAAAGTCAGAAGTGCAGGACTCAAGTGTAGGTAAAGTGTCCTCACTAAGATCTTGTGCAAAGTCAAACAGAGATGTGGTAATGTCATCGAGATCAGTAAAGCAAAGTTCCTCAACTCCACAACTATCGGGAGCGATCTCATGGACAGAGCACACATCTAAAATATGAGCACTAGGTTCTGATGGCTGACTTCCAACTTTGTAGATATTTAGTTCAATGGTCATATTTCCAAATGATAAGTTCATTGAACCGTTTCTACAGTTTATAACAGCGTTGGAAGTGGCAAGGAAAGGACGACCTAAAATCACCGGAATTTGGCCCCGGGGGTTTGCTACAGGATGTGTGTCGAGCACAATGAAGTCTACAGGGAAAACAAATTCCCCGACCTTTATCAACACATCCTCTAATTCACCCCTTGGTTTAGTGATAGATCGGTCCGCCATCTGGAGAGTGCAGTGAGCAGGTTTCAGCTCTCCAATCCCTAGTTGCTCATAGACAGAATAAGGGAGCAGGTTAACACTCACGCCAAGGTCTAAAAGAGCACGATTTATGTTTTTACCCCCAATAGAAATCGATATTGTAGGACATCCTGGGTCCTTTCGTTTCTTTGGTAGCTGGGGAATAAAAGCAGTGCTGATATTATTAGACATAAAGACCTTCTTCGGCACTTGAGTCTTCCTCTTCCTAGTGCACAAGTCCTTAAGAATTTTCGCATAAGCGGGGACTTGTTGAATCGCATCTAGGAGAGGGATATTAATGTTAACCTGTTTGAACATTTCTATAATTTTCTCCATATGAGGACTTGTTCTGTTAGCCCTTAACCGGTTCGGGTAAGGAGCTTTCGCAATAAGCGCAGGGTCCATCACAGGAGAAGGAAGAGGGGGTAGACGAGGTCCCAAAAGAGGTGTGGGGACCGTCTGTGGAGAACTATAAGGGTTGGGTGAAGGTGTTGAGCCTAAAGGGAAATGGAGAATAGGCTCACGAGAAGATGGTGTGGTAGAAGAAGAAGGATCAGAAGGAGAAGTGTGTGTGTGTGGAAAGGACTCAGCCGGGGTCTTGATATGATTTTCAGTATTATCAATATCTTCCCCGACATTATTATTCAGCACTCTTCCCGATCTCAACGTTGTGATGGCATTTACATTGTAATGCCCAGGATTCTGTAGGGGTTGAGAGGGAAGTTTCCCTTTTTCTCTCGTACTCATTTCGGCTTTGAGGCGTGCGATTTCAGCTTCCATCGATCTGATACTCTCAGCTTGGGATGCTGAGTTTTTCTTTATCTCATTGACGGAAGATCTAACCTCAGTCGAAACCTCCATAAAATTTGATAAAAGTGATTTCATGGTTTGAGTGAATTGAGAGAAATCGTCAGGACTGGACAACTGCATAGGATTAGACTGTGCAGGATTGTTGCCCTGGTTTTGGAAATTTTGTGACTGGTAGGGGTGCTGAGTGAGTTGAAGGGGTTGCTGTTGTGGTGGAGGAAGAGCCCTTTGAAAATTATTCGTGTTTGGAACCGTATTTTGAGATTGATTTTGGTTCCAAGCGAAATTAGGGTGATTCCTCCAACCCTGATTGTACGTGGAAGAATATGGATCGTTTCGAGGTCTTTGAAATGCGGCATTAGAATGCTCGTGACCTTGAAACGCAGAGTTTAATGGAAATTCTTCCGTTAAATGTGACGGATCAGAACAGCACCCACAAACAGTTTTGGGGAGTAACATTGGGTTTAGGGAGGCTGCAGAAAATTTGTGTTCCATAGCGTCGAGCTTCTTTTGCATTGCTGCCATTTCAGCTCGAACACCTATGGACACATCTATTTGGTGTACGCCACCCCTATTCAATGGTTGGGTTCCACTCTCCCACAGTAGTGATTTTTCAGCGAACTCTTCTAAGTATCGCCAAGCTTCTCCATCATCCTTAGTCATAAAAGTACCTTGACACATGTTTTCAAGGCTCTGTTTAGTGTTAGGGTTACTGCCCTCATATATGATTCGGCAAAGCTCCCATCTCGGGATGCCGTGATGAGGACATTGAACCAATAGATCCTTGAAACGTTCAAAGTATTTTGAAAATGGTTCGGTAGGGAGCTGGGCAAATTGATTCAGTTCGCTACGGATTCGAGCTGTCTTTTGGATTGGGTAAAATTTCTTAAGGAATGCAGCGACGAATTCTTCCCAATTCGTAATAGAATGTGCGGTAGTGTTATATAGCCACTTCTCGGCTATATCGCACAATGTAAATGGAAGAAGTCGTAGACGCATCGCATCCACTGAAAGTTGTGACGTACCCATCATTGCGCATACGTTTTCAAATTTGGTAATGAAAACGTAAGTGTCCTCAGTCTCGAGTCCGTGGTATTTGGGTAAAAGATTGATATACTGGGGCTTAATTTCAAAGTTATCCCCATTGGCTGGTGGTGTGGATAAGCAGGTCGAAAGAGGACCTCTATGTGGATAGCATCTTTCCTGGAGAGAAATGTGGGGAGGATTCTGCGCACCAACGGACGGCGGCAGATTAGGGTTAAAGAAATTTGATGGATTTGGTTCCATCGGTGTGGGTGTGGTAGTGGGTAAAGGAAAGGTAAATGGAGAATTATCGACTTCGGAGTCAATAAAAGGTACGCGGACTAAACGGGCACTAGAATCCCGTGTCCAGCCTATCTTGTACTAAAAAGGGTTAGTACAAGTGGCAGCGTTGGCTTATAATTAGGGGTAAATGAATGCGGTGTTTGCTTTTGAAAAAGATACGGATTTTTGAAAAATGATGCAACACAACAAATGCAGCACACCAACCCTAGAATCTAGTGGTCACCTAGGTCCGGCTCTAGACCGCTCCTAACTGCCAAAAGACAAGTCGCAGGATAGAATCCTCCACTGCCTCTTTGTTCCCCTGTGGCCGGATAAGTGCCAGGTAAGTGGGAAGGTACTCCACTACGTATGTAGTGGGCCTAATTAATAACCACTAGCCTTAGACACACTCGCCTTAGGCACCACAGGAAAACGCGGATAAGCAATGAATTACCCACGGCCTTCTTCTGTCCTAATTGAGCGCGACAGTCCTTAGAGTCATCTCTAGATTTCTTTTAGTTAATGTGGGTCAATGCGGATGCAAGTGTGGTGGTTTTCGGGGCCTAGGAAGGGTAATGAAATCCCCACCTAATTTGGATTTGGATGTGCCCCTTAATTTCCGTATTTATAATGCAAACAACCAAGAAACAAAATCACGCACAATTTTAATTTGCAATTTGCTAGCTGCTGTTCTTTGCAAAGAATCCTGCAGCAAAGTGTTAATTGGAGCTAAAAAGAGGAGAGAGGAGAGAGCAAGAAGTTACCTGCACTAAAAATTTTGCAGAGAACCCTCAAATGCACGGCGGTTCCGCCGCAATTACTGTAAGTCGATGTAGTACACCCCAGTACTTGTGAGGAGGCGGAATTTTCAAAAACGAACTTGTTTAGTGAACGAACATCGACTAACCGCTTGAATCGAAGCTAAACTATAAACAACCAAACACAAAGTGTTTCTAAACTACTGTGTTTAGGGATTATACCTAATGAACCAACTCCTTCGTCTTTACGAACTCCTTGTTCTCCTCGGCCTTCTCGAAGTAGTAGACGATCCACCCGAGAGCAAAACTCCAAGCTTAACCTCTAAACTTGAGGCAACTAACCTTCTTGGATTGCTAATCAAAGAAGATAGATTGAGATAGAGTGATGGTTATGGATTGATTAGTCTTTCTAATCCTTTGATCTCAACTCATGAGGTGTAAGGATTAGGGTTTGAAGATGAGAGCTTGAGAAGAGAGAAGATAATAATAATTATGAAATGAGAATAGTAAATTATCATAATATAAATGAAGCATTCTCTTTTATCAACAAAAGAAATTAAGTGATGAATAAGCATGCTTCACAAATATCTAATGGTGATTCATTGTAATGACTCATTAAGCATTTATCATGCATTAATGATATGCATGAATCACCCTCATGACTCACTAAACTCATTTAATGCAAATGACACCTAAACCTCCTTAGTCACCACTTCTAGAAGCTTCTCGCACAATTACGAGAACGCCCCTCCAATCCGCAAAAAAAACGGAAAAACTTTAGACTGTAAAAATCCAATAACCGGATACCAGTAACTGGCTTAAACCAAAGCCGACTGGTAAAAACTGTCCGAAAGTCGTACGCGCGTAAACGCACGTATGCGTCCGAACACTTGTCGTAAAACCATACGGCCTCTATATCATTTCGCCTGGAGTAGGAAACTCTCTGTGTGGGACTCTAGAGACTCGACTACTACGCTGGCAGTGTGTTTAACCACAGACCGCAAGCGGCACTAGCTGTACGTAACGGTCCCCAGGTAGTTGTCGATAAGAAGGCCGATGAGGAAACCCATCCGAACTCCTACTGAGTCTGATGTGACAATCTCCATACAGTCCGGTCCGTTCGTCCAAGACTATCGCATATCGGGCCTAGGGGGCGGCAAGCGTCAGTCCCCTAATAGCGGTATAAGTCGTGTCGGAGGGAAGCCCATTACACCCTGAGAAACTACTGGAACCTACCAGCAAATCTCGCTTGCCCTGGCCAGGGACTTTGCGTAATGGCTCTCTGACACAGCACGATATCTACTCCCAATACCGGGAGGGACGAATCCTGTCTAACCGCCACTGCCTCCAAGTGCTCGGGACTGCACCCAACTGTTACCTGTTTGCATGACTCCTTTGAGCCGTGGTAGGGTAGCAATCTAAGAACAGTGGGACACACTCGAGGTGAAGTAGCAGTGTCAAGTCTGCGGACTACGCTATACTCATGTCACCTGGGAACTGTTCACTGACGACTGGTATCAAACCAACCAACAGTTCCCTGTGAGTCCTGTCCGGTGTACCCGTAACCTAACGAGCACCTGTATACTATCTCCAGTACGACGTACTGACGGCTGTGGGAAAGACCATCTCCCCAACTGGGATGAGAAGCGTACACACCAGTCTACTCCGGAGTATCGATGCTCTGTCTCGATAATCCAACGACCAGGGACCAGAATAAGGATGTGCTTGTAGACTACCCAGCCCCCACTAGTGTGACTGCCATCACAACGCTGGTAGACAAGCAAGATCCTAAGAGCTCTATCAATACGTACACTCACATATTAAGATAGAAAAACCAAGTAGCATACTACCATGTTTAGCAAGACTGTTATATACATGTGAATATCCCAAGCTTCCATTAAGTAATATACAAACTAGTATGATACAGTAATGGCCTTCTAGGGCATAAACACTAACAATCTCCCACTTGCACTAGGGCCATGTACTGGCATATCGTAGACCAATGATCTCGAGTAGCCTCTCGAACTGAATCTGAGGAAGAGCCTTCGTGAATGGATCAGCAATGTTCTCTTCTGAAGCAACTCTCCGAACCTCGATCTCCTGACGATCAATGATCTCCCTGATCAGGTGATACCGCCTCAAGATGTGTCTGGACTTCTGATGGGACCTTGGTTCCTTCGCTAAAGCTATAGCTCCGTTGTTGTCGCAATACAGAGGTATTGGATCAACTATGGTAGGAACTACATGAAGTTCTGTTAGGAACTTCTTCATCCAGACTGCTTCTTTTGCGGCATCGCAAGCAGCTATATACTCCGCTTCCATCGTCGAGTCAGCAACGGTGTCCTGCTTGGAGCTCTTCTAGCACACCGCCCCTCCATTGAGGGTAAAGACATAACTCGACATGGACTTGGAATCGTCCTTATCACTCTGGAAGCCGGAATCAGCAAAGGCCTCCAACCTGAGGTCTTTTCCGCCGTAAACCAAGAACATCTCCTTAGTCCTCCTCAGGTACTTGAGAATGTTCTTTACTGCTATCCAGTGATTCTCCCCTGGGTCTGACTGATACCGGCTTACCACGCTCAGTGCGTAAGCTACATCTGGTCTGGTACACAACATCGCATACATTATAGAGCCTACCGCAGAAGCGTAGGGTATAATAGACATGCGTTCCCTTTCCAAATCAGTCTTGGGAGACATCTCTTTGGAGAGGGTGATTCCGTGACAAGCCGGTAGATTACCGCGCTTAGAATCTTCCATACTGAATCTTTTCAGTACAGTGTCGATATACCTGGAATGCGAAAGTCCCAACATCCTCTTGGATCTATCACGATAGATCCGGATCCCCAGAATGTAAGAGGCATCACCCAGGTCTTTCATGGAGAACCTGTGTGACAAGAATCCTTTGACAGATTGTAGCATAGGAATGTCATTTCCTATCAATAGAATGTCATCCACGTACAAGACGAGGAATACGACACTTCTGGCTACAACTTTACTATATATGCACGGTTCATCTGGATTTTTGATAAAGTCATATTCTTTGACTGTCTCATCAAAACAGATGTTCCAACTCCGTGATGCCTGCTTTAGTCCATAAATGGACTTAAGCAGCTTGCATACTTTCCCGCTGCTCCCACTCTGATTGAAACCCTCTGGCTGATCCATATAGAAGCTCTCTTCTAAATTTCCATTTAGAAAAGCCGTCTTTACGTCCATCTGCCAGATTTCATAATCATGGAAGGCAGCAATAGCAAGAAGGACCCGAATGGATTTGAGCATAGCCACTGGAGAAAAAGTTTCGTCATAGTCCAAACCAGGTCTTTGACGAAAACCCTTTGCAACAAGTCTAGCCTTATAGGTTTCCACCTGTCCATCTACACCAATCTTTTTCTTGAAGATCCATTTGCATCCTATTGGTTTTACCCCATCTGGAGCAAAGTCCAAAGTCCATACTTTGTTGGTGTACATGGACTCCATTTCGGTCCGCATTGCATCTAGCCATCGTACCGAGTCGCCGCTCTGGATGGCCTGCCGGAAGTCAGTAGGTTCATCATCTTCTATGATGCAATCCTCTCTATCCCCATTTATGAGAAAACCGTAGTATCTCTCAGGCGGATGAGACGGCCTACTACTCCTGCGGAGGGGTGCGGGAATATTCTGTTCTTCTTGAACCTCTGGTTCTACCAAACTTTCAGTAGCAGCTTGTGGTTCTGGAATTTCTTCCAGTTCTACTGCGCTCCCACTCTTCTGATTTTCTAAAAATTCAGTTTCTAAGAAGCGGGCATGACGAGAAACAAAAACCTTTTGTTCCTCTGCGTAATAGAAACAATATCCTGTAGAGTTCTTTGGATATCCCACAAACTTACACTCTACTGAGCGTGCCTCGAGCTTGTCCGGATGCTGCTTTTTTACAAAAGCTGGACATCCCCACGTCTTTAGGTACTGAAGATAGGGTTTCTTCCCACTCCACATCTGATATGGTGTGGTAGGCACAGTTTTGGTTGGAACTCTGTTCAAAAGATGTATCGCTGATTCTAGCGCATACCCCCAGAAAGATCGTGGTAACTCAGCATTACTCATCATGGATCGTACCATATCCAATAGGGTTCGATTCCGTCTCTCCGATACACCGTTGTGCTGTGGAGTGTATGGAGGAGTAAGCTGAGAGAGAATTCCTTTCTCTTTTAGGTAACCTAGGAACTCGGCACTTAAGTATTCTCCACCTCGATCAGATCTCAGTGTCTTAATACTTTTGCCTGTTTGGTTTTCCGCTTCACTCTTGTATTCCAGGAATTTCTCAAAGGCTTTGGATTTATGCTTCATTAAGAAGACATATCCAAACCTAGAGAAATCATCCGTAAAAGTAATGAAGTAGGAATAACCACCTCTTGCATGTGTAGACATTGGACCACATACATCGCTGTGTATGAGTCCTAAGAGCTCGCTCGCTCTTACTCCTTGTCCAGAAAATGGAGTCTTTGTCATCTTTCCTTTGAGACAAGATTGACAAGTGTCATAAGATTGATATTCGAACGAGTCTAAATATCCTTCTCTATGCAACTTAGTCAACCTTCTCTCATTGATGTGACCCAGTCTACAATGCCATAAGAAAGCTTTATTCAAATCTGGAGACTTTCTTTTTAGTGTGTTCTGGACATTGAAAATTTGGAGTTGGTTTAAAACATATATGCCGTTATTTAATGTACCGGACCCAATCAAACCATGATTAAGGTGGATGTTAACAGCATCTCTTACAAACGTGAAATCATAACCTTTATTTGATAACAAGGAAACTGATATGATATTACACGTTAAGCTTGGTACAAAATAACAGTTATGTAAAACCAAAATGTGTCCACTCGTCCATCCTAGGTGATAGTCCCCGACGGATGCAGCTCCCACGCTAGCTCCGTTAGCAACCTTTAGGGTCTTATCACCTTCCTTCAGCACTCTACGGTTTCTCAGTGCCTGCAATGAATTGCAAATATGAGATCCTGATCCGGTATCCAATACCCAGGAAGTAGAGTTGATCGACAGACAATTCTCAATTACAAACACACCTGAAGTCGAAGCCACAGCTTGCTTCGGTTCCTGGTTCTTGGCGTTCCACGCCTTGCAATCCTTCTTCCAGTGCCCTTTCCTGTGACAATGGAAGCACTCATCCTGGCCAACTATCGGTACTGCAACCTTTTTCTTTCCCTTCCCTCCCACCATACTAACACCTCCTCTAGGTCTGGGTGCGGCCTTCTTCTTCCTTCCTTTGGCCCTAGCCTTGGACCCGGAAGAAGATGTACCGCCAACAAACATAGCGGGTGTTTCCCTTGCCTTCTGCAAGGTGCCCTCTGCACTCCTTAACATGTTCAGGAGTTCCGCAAGTTCAACTTCTTTTCCTTGAAGGTTGAAGTTGAGGATAAACTGGGCGTAGGTGGGAGGAAGGGACTGGAGAATAAGGTCTGTATAGAGCTCATTATCCAAAGTCGTCCCAAGGTCTGCGAGCTCTTCAATAAAGCCGATCATCTTTAGGACATGTTCTCCTACCGATGACCCGACAGCCAACCTCGCTCGAAACAAGTTCTTAAAGGTCTCGTATCTTGCTATACGAGATTGCTCTCCATAAAGTTCCTTTTGTTTGGAGAAATATGCCATCAAGGTCCATATCCTCGTGCCTCCTCTGATGTTCATTGTTCATCGAGGCAAGCACGATGCACTTGGCTCTCGCGCAATCTAAATCCCAGGTTTTGCGGATTTCCTTATCCGCATTACTGGATTTGGGACCAGGGACAGCAGGTGCCGTAGCGGTGAGGACGTACCCCAGTTTGTCATAGGTCAAAGCCATTTTGACATTCCGCAGCCAATCTTTATAGTTTGGCCCCGTCAGTATATTTTTCTCTAAAAGTAACTTAAGTCCAGTCATTTTCAGGGTCGCTGCAATTAGGAGAGAGAGAAGAAAACTCTTTAGCATGATGCTCTTGCAAGTTTAGAGTGGTTTTTAGTTTATCTAAACTGGATGGCTCCCACTGTTTCTCGAATCCTTCCTCAAACCATAAAAGAAGAATTAGCCAGGACTATTCTCATCGTACAATACTTGCTTAACCGTTCAGCCAGGCTGGTGTCGATACTTCGAGGGAGGTTTTCCAACGCTTTCGCGAAGTTCCTTAATTAAATAACCTCTTTTCTCTGGGGGCGTAACCCCGCTGACACTTTTCTGGACACCTACTAGGTTTATAGCATTGATCGTTTAAGTGACGAATATCTTGATAAGTAGCATATACTCACAGTAGGATCGAGATCCAAATATCATCGTATGATAATGTTGAAGGAATCCTACCAACATTCATCAAACTCCAAATGGTATGCATCTCTTTGCAAATTTCAGTTTCTTTAGAAATTCCCGATATAAGTTTTTGCCCCATGCTCTTATGACCTTGACGTATGCCAACAAATCATAAGTCACATGTCAAGTTCTGCCCATCATTATCTTGTTAATTTGAACCCACCCGTATATACCCTTGACGTATGCCAACAAGGTAATGCGACTGTCCCAAACCAATACATCTATCTATGCAACAAATGAATACCCCAGCAGCTACCAAACACTATGCCTTGATGTATGCCAACAAGCATAGCTTGAATACTACTGACCATCCATAAGAAATGACGGAGGGCTACGACTGGTTTTGGCGAAACCGTGAACGTAGTGAACTTGATATAACCGAAGGAACCTGATAGCTTTTAAAAGGAGTGGTTAAGGCTCCGCATTTAAAAATATCTGTTTTTAAAATTAACCAAGTGGTTTCTTTTAAATTGTTCCAACGATTAAAACTTTGGTTTATTTTCTTTGCATTATAGATAATGCGTCCTATCATTAACCTATCATTGCAGAAAAAAACGAAAATACAACGTCCTCTTATGCCATCCGCATTCGCCATGGGGTCCCGTCATCACCCGTTAGGTTACTTAACTAACGACAGAGCGGGGGTTGGGCTAGCGCGGGTGTAAAACATAAGTGACGTCTAAATAGCTATCATAAATATAGATATTTTACATTCGTCTGACGCAATGATATTCATTCCAGAACACAGATAAACAATATTGGATTTGCAAGCAATCTGTATTTCTTTTGAGCCTGCAAGAAAAGACAGATTACACAGTTGTGATGAATAGCCGTTACCCCACCCTCGACCCCTACGAGTACGGTAAACTACCCACCCGGCAGTTTGTGTACCCCACCTTGGGTCAGTCCTAGGAGCAATAAACAGTAAAATGAAATAATACATCGGTGGCTACAACCGCAACCTGGATGTGCCCCGCAAAATAATATTACAACAAATTACATTTACAACAAATGAATTAAATAAAAACCCATTGCTAAACCCCGGCTATACACCACAACAGTCCAATACAGTTTATATGCACAAACAGATATAACCATTTCAGAAATATGCAACCCCCTGCCAACTGACATACTAGCAGTTAGGGGAGGTTTACGAACACATTAAACAATCACAGATATAATCCAATATGCAAATACTGTACAATTTTGATCGATTAAACATCTTTAATATTGCTCCAAAAACTGCTCTGTAAACTGGAAACCTGAGCAAAATTAAAATATTCCAGAAAACCCCAAACACCAGAGAGGACCCACACATGAAAGATGAGTCCATGACTCGGCAACTCGGCCGCGGAACCGCGGCGGATCGGAGGGATCCGCCGCGCTTCCGCGGCGCTTTAGCCGATTCATGGGCTCAAATTTCATGGGTGTTCTTCTGGACCCTTTTCAAGCATTCTGAGCAACCCTGAAAAATTTTTAGACTTCATTTTAAGTTCGACAGAAACTGATATTTTTTAGGGTTTTCCGGCTTCGTTTTTCCGTTCGAAATTCGTACAAATTTGCAATCAAGTTATTTATTGTTTAGCGAGGCTCTGATACCACTGTAAGTCGATGTAGTACACCCCAGTACTTGTGGGGAGGCGGAATTTTCAAAAACGAACTTGTTTAGTGAACGAACATCGACTAACCGCTTGAATCGAAGCTAAACTATAAACAACCAAACACAAAGTGTTTCTAAACTACTGTGTTTAGGGATTATACCTAATGAACCAACTCCTTCGTCTTTACGAACTCCTTGTTCTCCTCGGCCTTCTCGAAGTAGTAGACGATCCACCCGAGAGCAAAACTCCAAGCTTAGCCTATAAACTTGAGGCAACTAACCTTCTTGGATTGCTAATCAAAGAAGATAGATTGAGATAGAGTGATGGTTATGGATTGATTAGTCTTTCTAATCCTTTGATCTCAACTCATGACGTGTAAGGATTAGGGTTTGAAGATGAGAGCATGAGGAGAGAGAAGATGATAATAATTATGAAATGAGAATAGTAAGTTATCATAATATAAATGAAGCATTCTCATTTATCAACAAAAGAAATTAAGTGATGAATAAGAATGCTTCACAAATATCTAATGGTGACTCATTGTAATGACTCATTAAGCATTTATCATGCATTAATGATATGCATGAATCACCCTCATGACTCACTAAACTCATTTAATGCAAATGCCACCTAAACCTCCTTAGTCACCACTTCTAGAAGCTTCTCGCACAATTACGAGAACGCCCATCCAATCCGCAAAAAAAACGGAAAAACTTTAGACTGTAAAAATCCAATAACCGGATACCAGTAACTGGCTTAAACCAAAGCCGACTGGTAAAAACTGTCCGAAAGTCGTACGCGCGTAAACGCACGTATGCGTCCGAACCCTTGTCGTAAAATCATATGACCTCTATATCAATTCGCCTGGAGTAGGAAACTCTCTGTGTGGGACTCTAGAGACTCGACTACTACGCTGGCAGTGGGTTTAACCACAGACCGCAAGCGGCACTAGCTGTACATAACGGTCCCCAGGTAGTTGTCGATAAGAAGGCCGATGAGGAAACCCATCCGAACTCCTACTGAGTCTGATGTGACAATCTCCATACAGTCCGGTCCGTTCGTCCAAGACTATCGCATATCGGGCCTAGGGGGCGGCAAGCGTCAGTCCCCTAATAGCGGTATAAGTCGTGTCGGAGGGAAGCCCATTACACCCTGAGAAACTACTGGAACCTACCAGCAAATCTCGCTTGCCCTGGCCAGGGACTTTGCGTAATGGCTCTCTGACACAGCACGATATCTACTCCCAATACCGGGAGGGACGAATCCTGTCTAACCGCCAATGCCTCCAAGTGCTCGGGACTGCACCCAACTGCTACCTGTTTGCACGACTCCTTTGAGCCGTGGTAGGGTAGCAATCTAAGAACAGTGGGACACACTCGAGGCGAAGTAGCAGTGTCAAGTCTGCGGACTACGCTGTACTCATGTCACCTGGGAACTGTTCACTGACGACTGGTATCAAACCAACCAACAGTTCCCTGTGAGTCCTGTCCGGTGTACCCGTAACCTAACGAGCACCTGTATACTATCTCCAGTACGACGTACTGACGGCTGTGGGACAGACCATCTCCCCAACTGGGATGAGAAGCGTACACACCAGTCTACTCCGGAGTATCGATGCTCTGTCTCGATAATCCAACGACCAGGGACCAGAATAAGGATGTGCTTGTAGACTACCCAGCCCCCACTAGTGTGACTGCCATCACAACGCTGGTAGACAAGCAAGATCCTAAGAGCTCTATCAATACGTACACTCACATATTAAGATAGAAAAACCAAGTAGCATACTACCATGTTTAGCAAGACTGTTATATACATGTGAATATCCCAAGCTTCCATTAAGTAATGTACAAACTAGTATGATACAGTAATGGCCTTCTAGGGCATTAACACTAACAATTACCACATATATGCCGCTCTTCCGCGGCTTGTTGATGGGTTCACTTCACAAGATTTCAACAGCTGCTTGCTGTTGCTTCCCTCTGTTCTCTGGTATTTTCCAAAAAATTATATCACAGCACAGAATGCTCCAGATCTCCTTGCAATGAAACACGACAAATTGTTTAGTGTTTGCACGAATTTTGATCTCAAAATAACAATGGAATAATTCTTTCAATTCAAACTATAAAATGTAAACGAATTAGCGCGCGATCCCCGGCAACGGCGCCATTTTGATTGATGTATATTCGTGTTGTGTAGTATGAATCAATTCAAAAGGTCCTAAAACGGTACCGTTTGATTGAAACTGTTTCTTGTGTCGGTATTAGGAAAATTTATAAAGAACTTCACAACCAAAAATTATATTGACCGCAATCAAACTACGGTGTCAATTGTAGTTTATGAATGAGTGCGGATCGTCCACAGGGATTACACGATTCGTTTGGATTATGATATGCTTGAATTGAAAAGTTAAGCTAAGATAAACGAAAACATGATTCAAGAGTTTTGATTTTCAAGTGTCACTATTCTATTCAAGAATCAAGAAAAAGATAAACAGTCAAGAATCGGTGTATCGATGATATTTCCAATCAACAATCAAGAAGCTAAAAGGGGCTCGTAGGAATCGATCGGATCGATAGACGTGATGTAATCTAAAGATATCGTGTTCTTGTCCTTCGAAGGATTGATACTAGATCGATGATCATCGACGAGAGTTAGGGCTTTCTCGTGAAACTAGGGTTTCATCTCATAACCCTTGTTCTTTCGTCGATATCATTCCTTTTCTAGCCTCTACCAAATTCAAGAAATGATCGTAACTCCCCAATTTTGAACGATGTCAATCAAGAAAGCATCGAAACAAAATGTGTCGTCGTTTCTTGAACTTGCTAGGGTTTACAAAGCTCGTAGGACTCAAGAATCGATTAAAGCTATGTTACATCTTCATTCTATTGACCATCTCGACTCCTCGACGAGCGGAGTTTTATTCACACATCACCACACAGAAAATATTCACGAATTGTAAAGATGTCATGATGCAGAATTTAAAGAAAACAAGATAAAAGAATATCACCTTTATTTATCTCAACAATTTTGATTACATTTGCTTCAAGAACTACAAGAAGAAGAATCTAGATTGTTGATAGGGCGTCGCTCGGCTTCGTGAGTCGTGGATCGGCTCGGATCGCTTGCTCCGTTGAAGATCGGCTTCGCTCGTAAAGGTTGTAGGGCTTCTTGCTTAATGGGTACTCGGGATTCTTGATCTCAATTGGAATTAGGGTTAGGGTTTCCTACAAGCCTTCTCACTAGACTTGAGGAGGAAGGAGATGAAGAAAAAGATTGGCTAAAATGAACTAAAATGAATCACACCCTCTTTTGGATGTAAGATTTTCTAAGATCTAAGATGTAAGATGTTTCACCCTAGGTCTAGACTTCTATTTATAGACTTCCCAAACCCTTGGCTTAGGTTTGAAATGGTAGTTCCCTCCTAAAGTTTGTTGAGAGAGTTTGTTGGGAGCTAGCTTAGGGTTTAAGCTAGGGTTTAGGAGGAAAGTTCTAGAATGATACGCTAGTTTAGTGTAGATCAAAGTGTTTGCTGATCTGGTAGAAGTCCCTGGAGTCTTCTGGAAGCTGAGATGCATTTCTGAACTGTAAGCCCTGATGTAGGAGTTGTGCACCAAAAATGAAGAGATGATCCCTTGTAGCCGCCGCGGATCCGCGGCCTTAGCAAGCCCATGCCGCGGATCCGCGGCCATGTTGGAGGCTTGGGCCTTGTGCTTTCTGGAGTGGTCTTGTACTGCTATTTGGGGCTTCTTCTGATATGTTGATTTGCAATTTATATTTTGTAATGATACCGGATCTGAAATTAGTGAGTTGACGTATCTTTTGAGCGGTGTAATGTTTGAGCAAGCTTTCCTTTTCCTGCACAGACTTCGAAATACGGGTTGCGACATATAGAAATATTGCGATGCCATGCAATGTAGTCAATTTCCCTAGAAATGCCGGTTTTAAGGTCTAGTACATGTAATCTGATAATCTGTGATAGATTTGCTAATATGTAGAATACGGCTACCGAACACTTCTATATGAATGCAAATGATGAGGAAATTGCCGGTTAAAATATACAATATTTTTGACTGATCATTGCCCTAGTTGCCTCGGCTCGAGGTGGAGCTCGGAGTACATCTCTCGGGTGGATCGTCTTCGACTCAAGAAGGCCGCGGAGGTGATCAAGATCCGGATCGACCCTTGGAGAGTGGATGGACAAGCCGGACAGCGGAATGGAGACCCGAAGGACCGGTATCGTGAGGTATAATCTCTACGGCATAGTAGATAGAACCTCAAGTAGTTTGCTAGTTTGTAGTTTAGCAAAGATCCTTCTTTTAGTCCATTTTGCCTTTGCGTTAAAAATCATTTTTTACACCGTTTTCGCCTCCCCGTAAGAACCGGGGTGAGCAACGTGGACTTACAGTGGTATCAGAGCCTAGCTAAACACAAACTAGCTTATTAGCAAAGTATTTAGAAATTCGATCGGAAAAAATCGCGAAACACGTCCGTAAAAATCAACTTTCTGCCGATTTTCAGATCTGTTCAAAAAATAATTTAACATACATGAAAAATCGGCTCATGGTTTTCTAAAGACACCCACCAAAAACGATCCACTGACTCGGTCAAAGCGCCGCGGTTCCGCGGCAAGAACATGCTTCTTGCCGCGGATCTGCGGCCGAGTTGACTCGGTCGTGGACCATTTTTGCTGCAGTGTACTTAGTTGGAGGTTTTGGTATTTTTAGTATATTTTATTTCTGCCCAGAATTTCCAGAAAACAAATTTGTGTTTGGGGTGGTTATAAATCCGTATTTTGATCGAAATTCCGTAGTCTTTGGCTAATGGATATTATCTGTGATGTGATATATGTATTGAACGTCTACTAATCGCTATAAGTCGATTAGTGGGGGTTATACATATCTGTGATCTGTAATGTTGATGGTTTGTGTATATAAACTCGTTGGATTGTCGCGGATGAATAGCCGGGGTGGATGTGAGATGAGAGTTTCTTCTTTCTTTCATTCATGTAAAATTTGTAAATTGATGTAATATTATTTGTTTGGCCGCACAACCGGGTTAGGGTTGTAGCCGTCATTGTATAATTTCTTTTTACTGTTTTTGCTTCTAGGATAGACCCAAGGTGGGGTGCACAAACTACCGGGTATCTCAAAGTGCCGAGTGGCCTACTCACGGGTTGAGGGAGGTTGCTTCGCTTCGGGTACTTGGCGGATAGTTTGCCGCACCCGTAGGGGTCTGGGGTGGGGTTTGGCTATTCATCGCGACCGTGTAATCCTCTCTTCGTTACAGGCTCGTACGAAATGCGGATTCCTAGTATATCCAATGTGTTCATCTGTGATCTGGAATGGCTATCATTGCATCTGACAGATGTATATATTTATATATGATATCTATTTTGGCGTTGCTTAAGTTTTGCATCCGCGCTAGTCCAGACCCCTCTCTGTCGTTAGTTAAGTAACCTAACGAGTGATGACGGGACCCCGTGGCGAATGCGGATGGCATAAGCGTACGTCATATTTTCGTTGTTTTCTGCAATGGTAGGATTAAATGATAGGACGCATTGGAATTAATGCAAGAAAATAAAACAAGTAAAAGTCGTTGGAACAATTTCAAAACCACTCGATTTCTTTTCAAAAATAACTTTTAAACGCGGAGCCTAAACCACTCCTTTTAAAAGCTATCTAGGTTCCTTCGATTATATCAAGCTCACTACGTTCACGGTTTCGCCAAAACCATTCGTAGCCCTCCGTCATTTCAGTTAAATAGTCAGTAGTATTCAAGCTATGTATTTTGACCTTCGCCAAGGCATAGTGATTGGTAGCTGCTGAATATTTATCTGTAGCATAGATAGATGCGTTAGTTTGGGACAGTCGTACTACTATTTTGGCCTTCGTCAAGGGTATGTACGGGTGGGTTCAAATTAACCTGGATAATGACGGGTAGAACTTGACATGTGCCGTATGATATGTTGGCCTTCGTCAAGGTCATAAGAGCATGGGGCAAAAATCCACATCGGGAGTTTCTAAAGAAACTGAAACTTGCTAGTGCTGCATACCATTTGGAGTGTGATGATTCTGGTAGGATTCCTTCAGTTTTATCACGCGATGATATTTAGATCCCGATCCTACTGTGAGTATATGCTACTCCTCGGGAACTTTCTCGCTTAACGATCAATGCTATAAACCAAGTAGGTGTCTAGAAAGGTGTTAGCGGGGCTACGCCCACAGGGAAAAGAGGTTACTTAATTAAGGAACTTCGCGAAAGCGTTGGAAAACCTCCCTCGAAGTACCGACACCAGCCTGGATGAACGGTTAAGCAAGTATTGTACGGTGAGATTGATCCCGACTAATTCTTCCTTTATGGTTTGAGGAGGGATTCGAGAGACAGTGGGAGCCATCCTGTTTAGATAAATTAAAAACCAATCTAAACATGCAAGAGCATCATGCTAAAATGTTTTCTTCTCTCTCTCTTAATTGCAGCGACCTAGTGACCAGACATAGATTACATCTAGATAATAAAATGACTGAATCTGACTGTTATGACTGGCAAAGGTCTGTCCAGATGTCCATTGCACATGACAAGCTGGGACACCTCTTGACCGATCCAACCCCTGCCGTCTCAGGTCCAGTTTCCCCTGTCACGGATATTTATATCCGCAAGACATCGGAAAAAGACTGTGCGAAAGCCAAGTGCCACGTGTTAGCCTCAGTTGATGGTGCATACCAGAGGAAGCATGAGAAGATGGACTTAGTCTCTATTTTCCTCCATAACAAATATTTATATGGAGAGCAATCTCGTATCGCAAGATATGAGACCTCGAACGAATTGCTTCCAGCGAGGTTGGCTATCGGGTCATCTGTAGGGGGCACCGTCTTTACAGAGACCAGCTATTTTGAGCTCACGGACCTGAAGACCACGTTGAAGAACGGGTCAGATGCTGACTTGGTTCTACAGTCTCTACCTTCTATCCTGAAGGAAACCAGGGAAGTAGAAGGAAAGGGAAGGGCAGAAGTTTCGGGACTGGATGTAGTAAAAGAGGGATGTTCCTATTGTTACAGGAATGAACATTGGCAGAAGGATTGCAGGGCTTGTAAAGCCAGTAGCCAGGATTCGAAGCATGTTGTGGCTTCGGCTTCGGGTGTGTTTTTGATTGAGAACTGTATGTCAGTTAACCTTACCTCTTGGGTATTGGATACCGGATCAGGATCTCATATCTGTAATTCGTTACAGGCTTTAAGAAGGTTATCAGGATAGGTGATATGACTCTCAGGGTTGCTAACGGAATGAGCATGTACGCTAAATCCGTAGGGGAGTATCATCTTGGACTGACAACTGGGCAGATATTGATTCTGCGTGACTGTTTTTATGTACCAGGTGCGACATGTAATATCATATCTGTATCCTTACTTTCTAAGAAAGGATATGATTTTACTTTTGTAAGCGATGTGGTCAACATCCACCTAAATCAAGTTCTGATTGGGTCAGGTACATTAAAAAACGGGATATACGTATTAAATCAAGCTCAGATTTTCAGTGTCCAGAACACACTTAAAAGAAAGTCTCCGGAATTGAATCAGGCTTTCTTATGGCATTGTAGACTGGGTCACATTAATGAGACACGGTTGACAAAGTTACATAAAGAAGGATACTTAGATCCGTTCGAGTATCAGTCTTATGCCACTTATGAATCTTGTCTCATAGGAAAGATGACAAAGACTCCGTTCACTGGACACGGAGAAAGAGTAAGCGAGCTCTTGGGACTCATACACAGTGATGTGTGTGGTCCAATGTCTACACATGCGCGAAGTGGTTATTCATACTTCATTACTTTCACATATTATTTCTATAGGTATGGACATGTCTTCTTGATGAAGCATAAATCCGAGGCATTTGAGAAATTTCGGGAATACAAGAATGAAGTTGAAAAACAAACAGGCAAAAGTATCAAGACACTGAGATCTGATCGAGGTGGTGAATACTTGAGTGCCGAGTTTCTGGGCTACTTAAAAGTGAATGGAATTCTCTCTCAGCTTACTCCTCCATACACATCACAACACAACGGTGTATCGGAAAGGCGGAATCGAACCCTATTGGATATGGTTCGTTCCATGATGAGTAAGGTTGAGTTACCGCGATCTTTCTGGGGTTATGCACTAGAATCAGCTGCATATCTTTTGAACAAAGTTCCCTCCAAGACTGTGCCTACCACACCATATCAGATGTGGTGTGGGAAGAAACCCTATCTTCAATATCTGAAGATATGGGGATGTCCAGCTTTTGTAAAAAAGCAGCATGCGGACAAGCTCGAGGCATGCTCAGTACTGTGTAAGTTTGTGGGATACCCAAAGAACTCCAGGGGGTATTTTTTCTATTACGCAGAGGAACAAAAGGTTTTTGTTTCTCGTCATGCCCACTTTCTGGAAAATCAGTTTTTAGAAAAATGTGAAAGTGGGAGCGTAGTAGAACTGGAAGAAATTCCAGAACCACAAGCTATTACTGAAAGCATGGAAGAACCAGAAGGTTCAGGAGAACCGGACATCACAGCGCCACTCCGCAGGAGTAGTAGGCAGTCTCATCCGCCTGAGAGATACTACGGTTTTCTCATAGACGGGGATAGAGATGATTGCATTATTGATTATGAAGAGCCTACTAGCTTCCAGCAAGCTATTCAGAGCGGTGACTCGGTAAAATGGCTGGATGCAATACGGACTGAGATGGAGTCCATGTACACCAACAAAGTTTGGACTTTGGACTTTGCTCCAGAAGGGGTAAAACCCGTAGGCTGCAAATGGATCTTCAGAAAGAAGATTGGTGTAAATGGGCAGGTTGAAACCTATAAAGCTAGACTTGTAGCAAAGGGTTTTTGTCAACGACCTGGTTTGGACTATGACGAGACCTTTTCTCCAGTGGCTATGCTCAAATCCATTCGGATCCTTCTTGCCATTGCTGCCTTCCACGATTATGAAATCTGGCAGATGGACGTAAAGACGGCTTTCCTGAATGGAAATTTAGAAGAGTGCGTCTATATGGATCGGCCGGAGGGATTCATTTAGAGTGGGAGCAACGGTAAGGTGTGCAAGTTGCTCAAGTCCATCTATGGACTGAAGCAGGAATCCCGGAGTTGGAACATCTGCTTTGATGATACTGTCAAAGAATTCGAATTTATCAAAAACCCAGATGAACCATGCATTTACAGCAAGATTGTAGGGAGAACTGTGGTATTCCTCGTCTTGTACGTGGATGACATTCTCCTAATAGGAAATGATATTCATATGCTACAGTTAATCAAAGGATTCTTGTCACAGAGGTTCTCCATGAAGGACCTGGGCGATGCCAACTACATTCTGGGGATCCAGATCTACCATGATAAATCTAAGAGGATGTTGGGACTTTCACAGTCGAGGTACATAGACACCATACTAAAACGATTCAGTATGGAAGATTCCAAGCGCGGTAATCTACCGGCTTGTCACGGAATCACCCTCTCCAAAGAGATGTCTCCCAAGACTGATTTGGAAAGGCCTCTCATGTCATTTATACCCTACGCATCTACAGTAGGCTCTATAATGTATGCGATGTTATGTACCAGACCAGATGTAGCATACGCATTGAGCGTTGTAAGCCGGTATCAGTCGGACCCAGGGGAGAAACACTGGATAGCAGTAAAGAACATTCTCAAGTACCTGAGAAGGAATAAGGAGATGTTCTTGGTATATGGCGGAAAAGACCACCAGATCGAGGCCTTTGCTGACTCCAGCTTCCAGAGTGATAAGGATGACTCCAAGTCCATGTCGGGTTATGTCTTTTCCCTCAATGGAGGGACGGTTTGCTGGAAGAGTTCCAAGCAGGAAACCGTTGCTGACTCAACTATGGAAGCGGAGTACATAGCTGCTTGCGATGCCGCAAAGGAAGCTGTCTGGATGAAGAAGTTCCTCACGGAGCTTCAGGTGGTTCCTACCATTATTGATCCAATACCGCTGTATTGTGACAACAACGGAGCTATAGCTTTAGCGAAGGAACCCAGGTCCCATCAGAAGTCCAGGCCCATTTTGATGCGGTACCACCTGATCAGGGAGAACGCTGATCGCCGGGAGATCGAGGTGAAGAGAGTTAATTCAGAAGATAACACTGCAGATCCATTCACGAAGGCCATTCCCCAGACTCAGTTCGAGCGGCTGATCGAGATGATAGGTCTTCGATACGCCAGTACATGGCCCTAGTGCAAGTGGGAGATTGTTAGTGTATATGCCCTAGAGGCCATTACTGTATCATACTAGTTTGTATATTTCTTAATGGTAGCTTGGGATATTCACAGTTGTATAGACAATCTTGCTCAAAATGGTAGTATGCTACTTGGTTTGTTTCTACTTTAATATGTGCTTTGTTTCTTTTAGCATATCGCTTATATATATTAGTAGAGCCCTTAGGATCTTTGCTTGATTACCAGCGTTGTGATAGCAGTCACACTTGTGGGGGCTGGGTAATCTATAAGCACATCCTTATACAGGTCCCTAGTCGCAGGACTATCGAGACAGGGCATCGATACTCCGGAGTAGACTAGCGCATGCGCTTCTCATCCCAGCTAGGGAGATGGTCTGTCCCACAGCCATCAGTACGTTGTACTGGAGATAGTATGCGGGTGCTCGTTAGGTTACGATTACTGTTAGTAATATGTATGCCCTAAAGGTCATTATATGGATAGTGGAAACTTGGACATATAATCTATAGAGATAGATGACATTCTTGCTCAACATGATAGTACGCTATCTGGTTTTCTTTATCTGTACATGTAGATTTAATCATTTACACATGTTGATAAAGCCCAAAGGATATTTGCTTGACTACTGTGATTATGATGCGGATCATACTAGTGGGGCACGTATAGTCTATAAGCATATCCTTGAACTGTTCCTAGTCGAGGGTGTATCGAGACAGGGCATCGATATTCCAGAGTAGACTAGCGTATGCTATTCTTGTCCCATATGATGGGCGATGGATGATCCCATATCCATCTGGTGAGGAGACACCAAAGATTATATGCGGGTGCTCAGTGGAGACTGGGTACACTGAACGGACTCGCCGAGAACTCCTATGTGGTATTATATCTATCGTCGGATAGCAGTTCTCAGGAACACTGGTACAGGTTAGTCTGTAGACCCGAGATCGTCATAGAGTCTTGTGTGTCCTCCCACTATACTTTGATCTCCACCCTACCACGGCTCTACTGAGTCGTGCAAGCAGGTGGTCTTTGGGTACAGTCCCGAGGCGCATGGAGGCAATGAGCGATAGGAGGGGTTTCGTCTCTCCCGGTATTGGGGGTTGATGTTGTGCTATGCTCGATTGGCTATAACATGAAGTCCCTGGCCAGGGCTGCTGAGATTTACTGATAAGAGTTATCAGTAGTTTCTCGATCTGTTATGAGCCATACACCAGCATGACTTATTGAGTTACTGGGGTCGACGATACCATCCCTAGACTTGATATGCAGCATATCTGACGAAGAGACCGGACTGTACGGTAAGTGTTGCCAGTTGGCTCGACGGGAGTTTTTACAGCTTCGCTGGTTTTCTTCTGATCGTTTCAATACCCGGGTGGCCGTTATGTTTAGCTGACCTCTTGCGGCTTGTATATGTTTGATATGATCATCATCTACTGCTGGCGTATTGACGAGTCTTAGAGTCCCACAATGAAGTTTCCTGGCTCAGGCAAAACGATGTGGTGTGCATATGAGATATGCGCGGGACCCGATTAAATACTGTTATGTGATAACTTATATTTATCGGGCATTTTGTATTTGACGGATCGTATGAGATATGACCGGTTTGGTAAATCAAGTGTTGATTTAACAAATTACATTTAGATAAATTCTTTAAGTAAATCCTTTTGTATGCATGCATGTATGCACATGATGATGTGCATGGACACATACATGCATACATAGTATCATGGTTGTTGATACAAGAATGATGGCAATATAAGACTTATATTGAAGCTTTTAATTTGTATTTATCATTTTAAGTTAATGTAAAGAATATCCACACATGCTCCTTTATTCCTTAGTGGGTAAGCTTTAATTAACTTAATGAAAAGAATTTCCACCCATGCTTAATTGTTTAGGAAAAGAATTTCCACTCACAATTATGGTGGTAATGGAATAATGGTGATTATTCCCTTCTTATCACTATAAATAGCTTCATATGTGATATGAAGCAATGTGTACAAAACTTGTGTACAATTGAGTGCAAGGGTGTGAAGAATACAAGTTATCATATATGATATGATAGAAAGCTCAAGCCACCATTATCTTCTTCCTCTCTTGATTTCTTACTTGAGTGAAAGTTGATAAAAGAAAGGATTTGAATTGAAGAACATAAAACACATTATCATACTACACACATCCAGCCGATTTGTGTAGGGTGTTTACTCTACTTCGTTTGCGAAACAAGTAAGGTAAGGAGCTTTGGGCAAAGGGACTTCGGGTGGATCATCGTGGACAAGGAAGGCTTCCATCGATCCGTTACAAACTCTCATAGTGCCAAGGAGTCACCGAGGAAGATCTACAAAGGTTGTAATCTTTCCTCTTAGTGATAGTTTTACAATTACATGTGATGTTTAGTTGTATGAATCCCTAAAACTTCTAGTTTCGATTCTTGTCGGGTTAACTTAACACCTCTAAAATTTTGATTATGGAATGTGTGATGCTACCGAACCCTTGACGAGGTGCTAGGCCGGCCCTACAGTGGTATCAGAGCCAAGCTAGAGCTTTAGGCGATGCGTAGGTGATGTTAAAAGTCCGATCGAACCACGAAACACCAATTTGGACCGCTCTCTGGAAATTTTTTGAAAATTGGATTTTTCCAAATTAAAAGGTCTTAAAAAATTCAGCAGGCTTTTCTATGAATTACCATATAAAATTTTTTCAGTGATCTCACTAAAGCGCCGCGGAACCGCCGCATAACCATGCTTTGTGCGGCGCTTCCGCGGCCGTTTTGGGGAATTAGGAACAGTGTTTTCTACAGTGCACCCGTATGTGATAGTACATGCCTCTGAGATATTTTCACTACTACAAATAGGGGTTGCCCCTACGGATAAATCCGTTGGGGCAACACACTGCCCCTACGGATATATACGTAGGGGCGAAAAAATACCCCGTAGGTGCAAAGGCCGCAGGTGCAAGTTGAGGCCCTTAACTTGCCCCTACGGGCAAATTCTTGCCCCGACGGATATCTGTGTAGGTCCTGTTGCCCCTACGGCTTAATCCGTAGGGTATAAGATTTTATATTATTTACGGTTTATTTTAATAAATTACTTTGCCCTACGGATATACCCGTCGGGGCATGTACTACCCCCTACGGATATATGCGTAGGTACGTTTCCGTAGGTGCATAAATTCAGGATTCCTGATATGTAGCCCCTACGAAGAAAGCCGTAGGGGATAGTCAGTAGCCCCTACGGAGATATCCGTAGGGGCTTTCCCAACCCCCTGGTACTGAGATCTGGGGGAAATATCAGTTACTGCTGATATTTTGCCCCTACGGCGATATCCGTAGGGGTAACATGTTTGCCTACGGATTAATCCGTAGGTACATATTATCTGAAATTTTTTTTTAAAAATGGGCTGTTTGATTTTTCCCGCCCTGTGCACAATAATATATACATTAATCAAATCATATATTGCAGTATTCATAATCATATCTCACGCATATATATAATATACAAAAGAAACACAAAAACAGAATATGAAATAAATACAAACCAATATCAATATCGTTTCAAAATGTAGTACAATGTGTATGATATAAATAAATACATGTTTCAAAAAAAAAGAACCAAAAATCTACCCTAGCTCGGTCCAGCTCCACCTCTGAATAACGATAGAATAACGCGCGCCTGCTCCTCGGTCAATAAACTATGCAATTTGTCGCGAGCGGGAGTCTGAGCGGCATGTGGTCTGCGCAGCCGCCGTCGAGGTAGTCGCTTGCGGAGCCGCGGCTGCGGGAGTCTGAGTGGGCGGTGGAGCTACATGAGCTGTCTGCGGAACCGCAGCCGAAGGAGTTGCGTGTGGAGGCTCGGCCGATCTACCCTGTCGCGTCTGGATATAACGTGTGTAAGAAGCGTGTAAGAACTGTTTATTATTCGAATTCGTATCATTATTAAGTTATTTCGAAACCCTGTTTGGATATCTAGTTTGGAAAAGCGTTGTTTATTTCAATTACATATGTATGTATGATTAATCAAACTTAAGTCTAAAACCAAATAAGCTCAAGCTACGTACTAATTATGGATATGTTGATATGTATATAATATGAAATGATATTTTACTATAAAGTAGTATACATACCAGCATCTCCTTCAACTCCTGAACGCTGGCCCTCAAGCTATCCAGTTCATGATGGATACGTCGCTCACTGGAGACGGAGGAAGTAACCACCGGGGTGGAGTCCAACCTCATATGGGCCCTGCTAGAGCCTAGTCCTCGGCCTCTCTCCCAACCTCCGTGGTGTCGTCCGTGTGCGGCGTCCAGGACTGGGGTCAGCAGCCTCGAATGTTGCCTTCCCCTAGCAACTGTCAGAACATTATATTTAGCACATACGGGTCTATAAAATTGACAAGAAACACCAAAATCAACAAATTCAAAGCCTTATCTACAGAGATAGAAGATGTGCTCCTCTGGTATCTGCATGTATCAAAATTTGAATAATATTAATTAATTTCAGTACATACATACTAACAAGGTAAACTCGCATATAGCGCTGCTTACACATATGACAGGGAGTGAAGGAGCTCTTGTAGATCATCAGGCGCAAATCTAATCTCATCAAGCAGCCCATGATAATGAGTTGGACGACTAAGAGCAAAAGAAATGTGTGTATATTTATGATATAGCATTCTAAATCAATATACATGCCCTATATAATATATAAACATACCTAGAGGAACGGGAGTGGCCTCTGTCCCTGATATGGACGCATCACCAACAACTAGACAATCAAACATTGACAATATAAGTAATTTTGACATAAACAGGCATGGATATCTATAATATTACATTCAAAATGGATATTAGAGGGCGCACCTGCAGTGAGAAGTGGCAAAAGTATCAGCCAACTAGGGTGTAATTTACAGAATCAGTTGAGACTCTTAAAAGTCATAGAAGAACCCGACCTGCACAAATCTAATGTATGCTTTCCATTGGACACTAAGAAGTCTCTAAAGGGAAAAGCCTATGTGAAAGCCATCATTAGTTCATATCAGAGGATTGATGCTGAAACAGAGAACGAGAAATGTCATTTTTTTCTTCTTCCGCCACATTACTGTCTTCTCCTTCTGCCACATTACTGTCTTCTCCTTCTTATTATGTTCGCGTGCAAATTCAATGACTATATTGAGAATATGGATTAATAGTGGGTAGGAAAAGTATTTCTCAAATGGGTTTTGCCTCTTAAAACCATAAACTACTAAGTAATGACATACATAATTTTTTTAGTATAAAGGTTGTTATTTTAAGTTTTCCCTTATAGAGATATGATCTAACTGCATCTATCAACTATAAGTGTGCAGAAAATTATGATAAGAAATCATAAGAAAGGGTCGTAGCCATGCATAACCTTGAATCTACATACCAAATCATGCAAAAGCATGCACTTATTGTCACCTTGCCTTGGAATATAAAATATCTTGGAAGACTATAAGCGAGCATTTAAATCTTGATAGCTTTTGACTTCAACATATATTTTTCTCAAGTACCATGAAATATACTTGCTCCGTATAAACCCTTTTCAGGAAGACGGATTAATAATGACAAATTATCCATTGTGGCTCACTAGGTTAGCATTTTCTCTTCTATTGACCATCTTTCTAATCTGCTTGGTAAATTTATTCGGAACCGGCTGTGAATCATTAAAAGAGTAGCATAAGAACGAAATCTAAAATACAAATATATAGCATACCGATACATCAAAACTTCATAGTTGCGATGGCAATCCAGAGATATTTATTTCTACACACGTGGTGCGCGTGCGAATGCGTCAGGCAACATGGACAAATATTTCATAACATGGAAAGTATTATTCGTATAAAGTAATTAAAACTTTTAAAAAGCTTGGGTAGAGATATTTTCTTAGGTGATGCAATCATATCATGAGGACTAAATTTAAGCTATTATATATATGCATATGTATTTTTCTAACCTAAAATATCACACACACACACAGAAAGAAAGAGAGAGAACACCTGGTAGGTAAAAAAATCAGGTAGCAGGATCCTGAAGAAATGGAGTCCATAGCATTGCTCATCATCATCATCCATGATCCCTTTGATAATATTTTTTCAAAGGGATCACGGATGATGATGATGAGCAATGCTGTGGACTCCATTTCTTCAGGATCCTGCTAACTGATTTCTCTATCTACCTGGTATTCTCCCCCCCTCTCTCTCTCTCTGTGTGTGTGATATATTAGATTAGAAAAATACATAAGCATATGTATAATAGCTTAAATTTAGTCATCATGATATGATTGCATCAACTAAGAAAATATCTACCCAAGGTGTTTAAAAATTTTAATTACTTTATACGAATAATACTTTTCATGTTCTGAAATATTTGTCCATGATGCCTGACGCATTCGCACGCGCACCACGTGTGTAGAAATAAATATCTCTGGATTGCCATCGCAACTATGAAGTTTCGATGTATCGGTATGCTATATATCTGTATTTTAGTTTTCTTTCTTATGCATGTCTTTTAATGATTCGCAGCCGGTTCCGAATAAATTTACCAAGCTGATTAGAAAGATGGTTAATAGAAGAGAAAATTCTAACCTAGTGAGTCACAATGAATTTGCACGCGCACATAATAAGAAGGAGAAGAGAATAATGTGGCAGAAGAAGAAGGAGAAGACAGTAATGTGGCAGAAGAAGAAAAAAATGACATTCCTCGTTCTCTGTTTCAGCATCAATCTTCTGATATGAACTAATGATGGTTTTCACATAGGCTTTTCCCATTAGAGACTTCTTAGTGTCCAATGGAAAGCATACATCAGATTTGTGCATGTCGGGTTCTTCTATGACTTTTAAGAGTCTCAACTGATTCTGTAAATTACACCCTAGTTGGGTGATACTTTTACCACTTCTCACTTCTCACTGCAGGTGCGCTCTCTAATATCCATTTTGAATGTAATATTAGAGATATTAGAGAGCGCACCTGCAGTGAGAAGTGGTAAAAGTACCACCCAACTAGAGTGTAATTAACAGAATCAGTTGAGACTCTTGAAAGTCATAGAAGAACCCGACCAGCACAAATCTGATGTATGCTTTCCATTGGACACTAAGAAGTCTCTAATGGGAAAAGCCTATGTGAAAACCATCATTAGTTCATATCAGAAGATTGATGCTGAAACAGAGAACGAGGAATGTCATTTTTTTCTTCTTCTGCCACATTACTGTCTTCTCCTTCTTCTTCTGCCACATTATTCTCTTCTCCTTCTTATTATGTGCGCGTGCAAATTCAAGATATAATATAGCAAACTAGGATTGGTATTCAAATCCCAGTCCAGATTGGTATTCAAAATTTATTTAATTAGTTTGTGATCCACATCATTTGATTCGTTGCTTGAGGCATCAATGTAGGCACAAATATCGGCGACGAGGAACTCGACGAGGAAGAACGAGGGTGGTGGCGGGCTGAGAACGGAGGGCGCGCGGTGGCGACGAAGAGAAAATTGGAGACACGGGAACGAGATAAAATTTTGGGAACGAGAGGGAAAGATATCGAGGCGTAGGGCATTTCTGTGCCTTTTTTAATTCAATTCCCATTTAGGTGCCCGTAGGGCCAAACAACAAATTAAGATATAATATTTTTAAATTAAAATGTCGGGCACCGTAGGGACAAAGTGGCGCTTTTAGTTTCATATATGAGTATCGATGGGAATATGAAGGTTTCATATTATCATCGAGTATCATATATTGGATGTTATGCAAGCTCTGAACAAATCTTGAACGGAACTTTCACAAGAATTTACAATACCCGACCAGAATCCAATCCTGAGTTTGATGAAGCTTCAGGCCTTCAGCTTCCCCACAGAAAATAGTTAGGGCAAACCCTTTGCAAAACCATAGCTTTCATGCAGAGATGACGCTCAGAACATGCCAGCTTCCAAACACATTGAATAATACATAATCTCCCATACTCTCTCTCTCTCAATCAGACAGTTTATATTTGGATTTGAATTTAGGAAAAGAAATAAGATGGCTACAAACCAGCTTGCCTCGCCAATCTCATAACTATAAAGCTCATAAAAGTGGAAGCTTGAGGGCAAGCCATCATCGCCTCCATTCAATTGAAGCCAAATCATCCACAAAAAATAGAAATAAATATAATAATTGATCGATAGGCAAAATTGCAAGAAACCTATTCAGATTTTTGCATGAAAAAATAAGAGATGTAAAATAATTAAAAGATTACCAAATGAAATTATCCCATCACTTGAACCCCCTCTCAAGACATTTTAGGAAAAATTCCCCCAGTAATTTTCCCAAACTCTGAAGGCTTCACAAAAATTTTAAATACAGATAATAATATGAATGAAGATATCAATCACCAATTTTTTAATGAGGATCAACTGAAACCCCAAACAGAGCAAGCAAATTACAAAGATCCCAAAACCCCGCGTGGCCCAGCCCCAGCCCCCAGCCCCAGCCCAACCCCAGCGTGGCCAGCTAAACCCCAACACCAACCCTAAGGCAAACCCTAACCCCAGCCCCACCCCAGCAGCAGCCGAACCCCAACCCTAACCCTAAGGCAAACACCAAATTAAGAATTAATATTTTAATTCTTGAACGTCTGTGCCCGTAGGGGTAACCCTTTAGGGTTACCCCTACGGATTAATCCGTAGGGCCAAGTTAAATCTGCCCCTACGGATTAAAAATTTTGTAGTCAAAATAGAGCCGTCTATTGGGAACGACATCAAACTACATACAGAAAAATTAAGGATCGCTAGAAATTTTGTCAAAATTTTATCACTAACAGTGAACCTGTATCCAGCCTACCCACATCCTGGTGAAGGAAGGGATGAAATTTAAGCTAGTGCAAAGGGATGAACCCCCAGCAAACCAGTCAACAAAGAGGAAAGGATAATGCAGTTTAAGCTAGTGCAAAGAAAGGTACAGTCCCCCAAATACTCTCATAGCTCAGGAAAGCATCTTGATGAGGGGGGAGATAAAAAGAGTTTTGCAATAGGGAATTGTGTCCCATTCCTGAGGTACGGCATAAGCCTAGGAGCCAAGTTGAAATGCACTGGCAAATAACCCCTCCACACACACGCATGCACATGCACACAGACACATACAGAGTTGTAAATCATATATGAGGATAATTACACAATGTAAATTCTTGATAATAGAAGCATCCTGCAAAACCACAAACCTTTTCAGTTATATGCAGTCATGAGGATCAAACTATAGCTAGGTATTGCAAAGATCACAAAATTGAGTAGATTTGTTACATTTGTTCATTCTAGTTTGGGTGTTCAAATTCCATATTCTCGATTCCAATATCACCCCTAACCCTAACCCTAACCCAGCCCCAGCCGAACCCCAACCCAACACCAAACCCTAACCCGGCCTAACCCTAACCCCAACCCAGCCCCAGCCGAACCCCAACCCAACACCAAACCCTAACCCGGCCTAACCCTAACCCCAACCCAGCCCCAGCCGAACCCCAACCCAACACCAAACCCTAACCCGGCCTAACCCTAACCCCAACCCAGCCCTAGCCGAACCCCAACCCAACACCAAACCCTAACCCGGCCTAACCCTAACCCCAACCCAGCCCCAGCCGAACCCCAACCCAACACCAAACCCTAACCCGGCCTAACCCTAACCCCAACCCAGCCCCAGCCGAACCCTAACCCCAACACCAAACCCCAACCCAACCCTAACCCTAACCCTAACCCCAACACCAGTCGAACCCCAACCGCCGATCGAACCCATACCCTAACCCTAACCACAACCGATACCTAATCCTAACCCTCATCGATCGCTACCCTAACATCATTATAATAATGTTTAACTAATTACCTGTAGGCGACGACGGAGAGATAATCGGCGACGACGAGGGCGGTGGCGACAACGAGAACGGAGCACGGTGGCGACCACGAGATCACTGCAGGCGTGGCGACGACGATTCGGCTTGGATTCGGCGACGACGAGATCACTGCAGCGCGGCGGCGACGACGATCTCGATTTGGGAATTTGGTTTCGCGCGAGCGAAAGAAAGAGAATAAGAAATAATCGGCGTAGGGATCGATCTCTTAAATCCCTATTTATATGCCCCTACGGATTTACCCGTAGGTGCTTGGTTTGCGCCACCGTAGGGGCAAAAAACACTTTAAAATTTAATATATTTTAAATAAATATTGAACGACCGTAGGGGCAACCACTTTGACCTACGGATTAATCCGTAGGTCGAAACTTAAACTGCCCCTACGGATGTTGTTATCCGTAGGGGCAACCCCTTATTTTACTAGTGTTTAAACATGCTCAAGTGTTGAGTTTTCTGGAGATAAATTGGTTTTGGTGATTCGATTGGAAAGGTTTAACTTCGTTCAGATTTTCAGATTTTTAGAACGTGTTAAAATGTTTGAACGAATATTAGAAACACAGTTTTTTCCCGTATTGGAAAAATTCCAAGTGTTGGATTTTTCCCTAGTTCAAAACTTTCAAAAACATGCAAGCGTATCTGTGGACACTCTAGAAGAACATAACCTTAACTCGATTATGTGACCGTCAAAACTATCACTGAACCTTAGGGTTTGTGGTAGTTTAGCGTTGCCACATGTGAGGCGTTGGTTTGGCCCTTCTACGGTTGGTCCATAAGGGGCTGTGGCATGTTCTAGAAATTTTTGAACTCGGCTCAAGTGTTGTGCAGTTTGGGAAATCTTGGGTGTTTGTTTATTCGATCGAAAAGTTTAACATTGTCTATTTATCTGAAATGTGATACAATATGTGGAATTCATATAGTTAGGCATGAAATACGAAGTATGTGATATTTCGAATTTATAATGTCTAAGGTGATTATGGATTCCAAATGTTATAGTTTTTCATTTTATTTTCTGTGACCGTAAGTGTAGTATGTGGTGTATCGCCGTTTTCGTTGCTATACGTCAACGACAATCGGGATATGCATACTTACTTACATTGATGATATGAGATATTATGTGTTGCTGAGATATGATGAGTAGGATTGTCGCGACTGAATAGCCGGGGGTTTTTATGTGAGATGAGAGTTTTATTTTTCATTCATGTATAAATCAATTGTATATTATTTACTTTTCCGCATTAGAATAGACCCAAGGAGGGGAGCACAAGTGACCGGGTTCTAGGGTTCAGTGGGAGGCCATCTCGAGGAGTCGAGACCGGGTCTCCTAAACTCTAGAATTGGCGGGATCCCTTGCCGCTCTCGTAGGGGTCTAAGGGTGTGGGATTGGCTATTCATCACGACCGTGGAATCCGTATTTTCTATTGTTGGCTCGATACAAAATACGGACATCCTAGATATCCTTTTATATGCTTCTGCTGTTGATATTCTGTAATGTGATTACTTAGTATATGAGACGAATGGATTATTATTATATATATGATATATAATAAACGTTGCTTATATTTTACACCCGCGTTAGTCCCGCCCCACTATGCCGTTAGTTAAGTAACCTAACGGTGCATAACGGGACACTGTGGCGAATGCGGATGGTATAAGTATACGTTCTATTCTGTGATGGCTTAGGAACTTAAATGATGGGATCGCATTAATGATATTAATGTAAAGAAAAGAAACCTAATGATGTTGTAGAATCAGATTTGAAACCAACTCGGCTTTTTATGAAAAATGCAAGTTTCATGAAGATGCGGAGCTTAAGCCACTCCTTTTCTTAACTGTTTTGATTCTACAACGAGATCAAGTTCAAAGCGTTAAAGGTTTTCTTAAAAACCATCCGCAACCCTCCGTCATTTTAGGAAGTAGAGTACTTAGTATTCGTGCTGCGTATGTTGATTATAGTCAAAGCGTAGTGTACGGTAGCTAAGTGATGTCTTCCTACAAAGCATATGATGCAATTAGTTAGGACATTCATGTGATTATGTTGATCATAGTCAAGGGTCATATGGGTGGGTCTAGTTAATCACGAAATGACGGGTAGAATTTGACTAGTACTTATGATATGTTGACCATAGCCAAGGTCATAAGTGACTAGGGGTAAAAACCATATCGGGAATTTCAAGAGTTGAAATTTGCAATAAGATTGCATACCATCTATGTGATAGTTGGATCTCGATCTCACTGTAAGTAAGTGTTACTTCTAGGAAAATTATTCCTGGCTAGTTTTCTTTTCAGGTTTTGAAAGAAAATTTGATAAAAGCAGGGGGAGACATCGATTACATAAAATAATAACCAATCTAATTCTTTGAAAGAGCAATTCGCTAAGTGTATCCTTTTCTCTCTCCGAATGGCAGTTAAAGATGTCAGGACTTAAGCTTCTACTTGAGAAAAATAAACTGACAGGACCAAATTATAAAGAATGGTTGAGGAACTTGAACATTGCACTCTCATATGATAAGGTATCATATGTTCTCAATACTGAAGCCCCACCCGTCCCAGGACCTGAATCATCTGTCTCGGATAGGGAGATCCGAAAAACTTGGGAGATTGACTGCAACACGGCCAAGTGCCTCGCGCTCGCTTCTATGGACAATGTCCATCAGAAGCAACACGAGAATATAGATGTGCAATCCATCTTTCTTCACACAAAGGAGTTGTATGAAGAGCAAACTCGTACTTTGAGATACGAGGCATCTAGAAAGCTGTTTCAGATGCGAATGGCCGCTGGTGCATCAGTTGGAGACCATGTTTTGAAAATGATTGGTCTTATTGAAGAACTTGAGGGACTGGGATGGACTATGGATAATGAGCAATATACGGATATTGTTCTGCAGTCTCTCCCCCCTGCCTTTTCTTCGTTCATAGTAAATTTCAATATGAATGGTTTGGAGAAATCATTGCCTGAACTTCTCAATATGTTGAGAAGTGCAGAGAACACATTGAAAACGGCAAGGACTCCCGCTCTGCTTGCTGGGCCATCTTCCTCTTCATTCCCAAAAGCTAAGGCCAAGGGAAAGAAGAAGAAGAAGTCTATCACACAGAGAGGTGGAGTTAGAAAGGCGAAGGGGAAAGACAAAGCCGGGGCTGTGGGAAACAGGAAAGGAGAATGTTTTTACTGTAAAAAGTCAGGACATTGGAAACGGAACTGTGCTGCATATCTTGCTGATCTCAAGAAGAAGAAGCATGCTGATGCTTCCACTTCAGGTGTGTTTGTAACTGAAAACTGTTTTTCTTTAAACTCTGCATCCTGGGTATTGGATACCGGTTCTGGTTCTCACATCTGCAATTGTATGCAGGGATTGAGAAATAGTAGAGTTTTAAAAATTGGAGATCATACTCTGCGGGTTGGAAATGGTTCCAATATACATGCTGTATCCGTGGGAGAGTATCATCTAGGGTTGCCTTCAGGAAGTATTTTGGTTTTGAACCCGTGTTATTTTGTACCAAGTATGCTGTGTAACATAATATCCGTTTCTTTGTTGGACAATGAAGGATATCATTTATATTGCAAAATAATGTTATGAACATTAACCTGAATCAAGAGTTGATTGGGTTTGGTACATTAAATAACGGTATTTACATCCTGAACCAACACACAGTTTTAAATATACAACATACTAGTAAAAGAAAGTTTTCAGATATAAATGAAGCTTTTCTTTGGCATTGTAGACTTGGTCATATTAATGAAACAAGACTAAACAAGCTACATAAAGATGGATATTTGAATCCGTTTGAATATAAATCTTATGCGACTTGCCAGTCTTGTATCAAAGGTAAAATGACCAAAACTCCGTTTAGTGGACACGGAGAGAGAGCTGGTGAACTCTTAGGCCTCATACATGGTGATGTATGCGGACCAATGTCTACACAAGCAAGAGGTGGTTTTTCATACTTCATCACTTTTACTGATGATTTCTCAAGATTCGGACACGTGTTTTTGATAAAGCACAAATCTGAAGCTTTTGAGAAATTCAAGGAGTATAAACTTGAAGTAGAGATGCAAACAGGCTTGAGCATCAAGAAACTTCGATCGGATCGAGGTGGAGAGTATTTAAGTACAGAGTTTCTAGACTTCTTAAAAGAGAATGGGATTCTCTCTCAGCTCACTCCTCCTTACACACCGCAGCACAATGGTGTGTCAGAACGGAGGAATCGTACCCTATTGGATATGGTACGATCCATGATGTGTGATGCTGAGTTACCGCTTTCCTTTTGGGGACATGCATTGGAGACAGCAATGTATCTATTGAACTGGGTGCCAACCAAGACCGTGTCTACCACTCCATATGAGATGTGGAATGGAAAGAGACCATCTCTTAAAAGGTTTAGGATTTGGGGTTGTCCGGCTTTTGTTAAAAAGCAGAATCCATACAAACTCGAGACACGATCAGTCATGTGTAAATTTGTGGGGTATCCAAAACATTCGTATGGATATCTATTCTACCACAAAGAGGAACAAAAGGTGTTTGTTGCTCAGTATGCCACATTTTTGGAAAATGAGTTCTTTACGGAAAGTACTAATGGCAATGTGGTAGAACTAGAAGAGGTTCTAGAAACACAAATTACTCAGGAGGAATTGGTTGAAACTGATGTTGCAGTAGAACTTCAAGAACCTCAGCCGCTCAGGAGGTCTAGTAGAACTTCTCACCCACCAGAGAGATACTATGGGTTTCTCATAGATGGTGATAGAGAAGATTGCATCATGGATGATGATGACCCTACTAGTTTTCAGCAAGCTATCATGAGTGGTGACTCAGTGAAATGGCTGGAAGCAATGAGATCCGAAATGGAGTCAATGTACACCAACAAAGTATGGACTTTGGACGTTGCACCTCCTGGGATAAAACCCGTTGGGTGCAAATGGATCTTTAAGAGAAAGATTGGTGTAGATGGACAGGTGGAGACCTATAAAGCAAGGCTTGTAGCGAAAGGTTTTCGTCAAAGACCAGGCTTGGACTATGATGAAACTTTCTCTCCGGTAGCAATGCTTAAATCCATTAGGATCCTACTTGCTATTGCTGCTCACTATGATTATGAAATATAGCAGATGGACGTGAAAACAGCATTTCTAAATGGTGATTTAGAAGAATGTGTTTTTATGGATCAGCCAGAGGGCTTCATTGATAGTGGGAGCAGCGGGAAAGCATGTAGATTGCTTAAATCCATTTATGGATTAAAGCAGGCCTCAAGGAGCTGGAACATCTGCTTTGATGATACAATCAAAGAGTTTGATTTTGTCAGAAATGAAGATGAACCATGTATTTATAAGAAGATTGTAGGGAGTACTGTCACATTCCTCGTATTGTACGTTGATGACATTCTCCTGATAGGAAATGATGTTCCTATGCTACAATCGGTCAAACTATTCTTATCACAAAGGTTCTCCATGAAGGACCTAGGTGATGCCTCGCGCATTTTGGGCATTAGGATCTATAGAGATGGATCCAAGAGGTTATTGGGACTGTCCCAATCAAAGTACATAGACACCATTCTAAAGAGGTTTAGTATGGAAGATTCCAAGCGTGGTGCCTTGCCTGCTAGTCATGGAATCACTCTCTCTAAGGACTTCTGTCCGAAGACTGATGAAGAGAGAGCTCGCATGAGCATTATACCCTACGCTTCAGCCGTGGGATCTATAATGTATGCGATGTTGTGTACTCGCCCTGATGTAGCTTATGCACTGGCTGTAGTAAGCAGGTATCAATCCAACCCAGGGGAGAAACATTGGATAGCAGTGAAGAACATTCTTAAGTACTTGCGAAGGACTAAAGAATTGTTCTTGGTGTATGGTAATGGGGATCTCCAGATGGAGGCCTTTACCGATTCAAGCTTCCAAAGTGACAAGGATGACAGTAAATCAATCTCAGGGTTTGTATTTACCCTAAATGGAGGAGCGGTAAGTTGGAAGAGTTCCAAACAGGACACCGTTGCAGACTACACGATGGAAGCTGAGTATATTGCTGCAAGTGATGCTGCTAAGGAAGCCATCTGGATGAAGAAGTTCATTGCGGAACTAGGAGTAGTTCCAACCATTGTTGATCCAATACCATTGTATTGTGATAATAATGGAGCTATAGCATTAGCTAAAGAACCAAGGTCCCATCAGAAATCCAAACACATCCTAAGGAGATATCATCTGATCCGGGAGATAGTTGATCGCCAGGAGATCGAGATTCGGAGAGTAGATACAAAGGATAACACAGCGGATCCATTCACCAAGGCAGTTCCACAGCCTCAGCATGAGCGACCGTTTGAAATGTTGGGTATGAGATACGCCAATAATTGGCCTTAGTGCAAGTGGGAGATTGTTAGTAATATGTATGCCCTAAAGGCCATTATATGGATAGTGGAAACTTGGACATATAATCTATAGAGATAGATGACATTCTTGCTCAACATGATAGTACGCTATCTGGTTTTCTTTATCTGTACATGTAGATTTAATCATTTACACATGTTGATAAAGCCCAAAGGATATTTGCTTGACTACTGTGATTATGATGCGGATCATACTAGTGGGGCACGTATAGTCTATAAGCATATCCTTGAACTGTTCCTAGTCGAGGGTGTATCGAGACAGGGCATCGATATTCCAGAGTAGACTAGCGTATGCTATTCTTGTCCCATATGATGGGCGATGGATGATCCCATATCCATCTGGTGAGGAGACACCAAAGATTGTATGCGGGTGCTCAGTGGAGACTGGGTACACTGAACGGACTCGCCGAGAACTCCTATGTGGTATTATATCTATCGTCGGATAGCAGTTCTCAGGAACACTGGTACAGGTTAGTCTGTAGACCCGAGATCGTCATAGAGTCTTGTGTGTCCTCCCACTATACTTTGATCTCCACCCTACCACGGCTCTACTGAGTCGTGCAAGCAGGTGGTCTTTGGGTACAGTCCCGAGGCGCATGGAGGCAATGAGCGATAGGAGGGGTTTCGTCTCTCCCGGTATTGGGGGTTGATGTTGTGCTATGCTCGATTGGCTATAACATGAAGTCCCTGGCCAGGGCTGCTGAGATTTACTGATAAGAGTTATCAGTAGTTTCTCGATCTGTTATAAGCCATACACCAGCATGACTTATTGAGTTACTGGGGTCGACGATACCATCCCTAGACTTGATATGCAGCATATCTGACGAAGAGACCGGACTGTACAGTAAGTGTTGCCAGTTGGCTCGACGGGAGTTTTTACAGCTTCGCTGGTTTTCTTCTGATCGTTTCAATACCCGGGTGGCCGTTATGTTTAGCTGACCTCTTGCGGCTTGTATATATTTGATATGATCATCATCTACTGCTGGCGTATTGACGAGTCTTAAAGTCCCACAATGAAGTTTCCTGGCTCAGGCAAAACGATGTGGTGTGCATATGAGATATGCGCGGGACCCGATTAAATACTGTTATGCGATAACGTATATTTATCGGGCATTTTCTATTTGACGGATCGTATGAGATATGACCGGTTTGGTAAATCAAGTGTTGATTTAACAAATTACATTTAGATAAATTCTTTAAGTAAATCCTTTTGTATGCATGCATGTATGCACATGATGATGTGCATGGACACATACATGCATACATAGTATCATGGTTGTTGATACAAGAATGATAGCAATATAAGACTTATATTGAAGCTTTTAATTTGTATTTATCATTTTAAGTTAATGTAAAGAATATCCACACATGCTCCTTTATTCCTTAGTGGGTAAGCTTTAATTAACTTAATGAAAAGAATTTCCACCCATGCTTAATTGTTTAGGAAAAGAATTTCCACTCACAATTATGGTGGTAATGGAATAATGGTGATTATTCCCTTCTTATCACTATAAATAGCTTCATATGTGATATGAAGCAATGTGTACAAAACTTGTGTACAATTGAGTGCAAGGGTGTGAAGAATACAAGTTATCATATGTGATATGATAGAAAGCTCAAGCCACCATTATCTTCTTCTTCCTCTCTTGATTTCTTACTTGAGTGAAAGTTGATAAAAGAAAGGATTTGAATTGAAGAACATAAACCACATTATCATACTACACACATCTAGCCGATTTGTGTAGGGTGTTTACTCTACTTCGTTTGCGAAACAAGTAAGGTAAGGAGCTTTGGGCAAAGGGACTTCGGGTGGATCATCGTGGACAAGGAAGGCTTCCATCGATCCTTTACAAACTCTCATAGTGCCAAGGAGTCACCGAGGAAGATCTACAAAGGTTGTAATCTTTCCTCTTAGTGATAGTTTTACAATTACATGTGATGTTTAGTTGTATGAATCCCTAAAACTTCTAGTTTCGATTCTTGTCGGGTTAACTTAACACCTCTAAAATTTTGATTATGGCATGTGTGATGCTACCGAACCCTTGACGAGGTGCTAGGCCGGCCCTACAATTACACTGGACAGGACTCGTCGGGAACTGTTGGTTGGTATTATACCTATCGTCAGTTATCAGTTCCCAGGTGACATGAGTACAGCTTAGTCCGTTGACTTGACACTGTCACTTCGCCTCGAGTGTGTTCCCACTGTTCTTTGATTAGTACCCTACCACGGCTCAAAGGAGTCGTGCAAACAGGTAGTAGTTGGGTGCAGTCCCGAAGCACTTGAAGGCAGTGACGGTTAGACACGATTCGTCTCTCCCGGTATTGGGGGTTGATATCGCGCTGTGTCTAGGAGAGCCATTACACAAAGTCCTTGGCCAGGGCAAGCGAGATAGACTGGTAGGTTTCCAGTGTTATCTCAGGTGTTCTGGGCTACACTCCAACACGACTTGTACCGGTAGTAGGGGACTGACGTTTACCGCCCCCTAGGCCCGCCATGCGATGTTCTTAGACGAACAGACCGGACTGTACGGAGATTGTCACATACAGGCTCGGTAGGAGTTCGGATGGGTTTACCTCATCGGCCTTCTTATCGACATCTACCTGGAGACCGTTACGTACAGCTTGTGCCACTTGCGGTCTGTAGTTAAACCCACTGCCAGCGTAGTGTCGAGTCTTTAGAGTCCCACATAGAGAGTTTCCCTGCACTGAGCGATAGGTGTAGAGACCATATGGTTTTACGGCAGGGCTACGATCACTTACGTGCACTTGTGTGCGTATGCTGTTCGGGCAGGCAATACTAGTGGGCTTTGGTTTAAGCCAGATCCTAGTGTTGCACGGATGGATTTGTTTTGTCTTCTGTGCATTCGCATTCTACGGAATGCGGATGCGGGTGTGTATGCACAATTGTGAGGAGCGAAGAGGAAAGAGGTACCTCATTAGGGTTTTGACAGTTGATTCGGTCAAAGCCATAATGAGGCGGACTCATTAGGGTTTTGGCAGTTCGTTCGGTCAAAACCATATTGAGCCGGGGACATTATTTACTAATCTTTTTAGTGATTATTGTGTGATGGCTAATTGCTTTGACCATTTGACCATACTTGACTTTGTTGACCGTTTGACCAAAGTTGACTTGGACCTTCATGAGAGGTCTAGAGTATTCTTTGGATTTCTTATTTCTTTTGGATTATGATAATGGTCAAGTCAATTGTTGCCATCAACTTAATCTTGAAAAGATTAGTAATGATGATATTAGTGTATTATTGCAACCATGGTTCATTCTCTCTAGACAAGAATTCATTTCTCATTTCTCTTTCTCTCTCTTGAAAAGAAATGAGAGAGCTCCATGGTTGTTCTCCTTCTTCTTCCTCCTCTTGATTAATTCTTTTGATCTCATGTGTTGAGAGAAAAAGAATCCAAATAGACAAACACTTCCATCTATCTCTTCTACACATCCTAGGACATCAAGACTAGCGATCTTGTTGCCCTAGTTGCCTCGGCTCGAGGTGGAGCCCGGAGTACATCTCTCGGGTGGATCGTCTTCGACTCAAGAAGGCCGCGGAGGTGATCAAGATCCGGATCGACCCTTGGAGAGTGGATGGACAAGCCGGACAGCGGAATGGAGACCCGAAGGACCGGTATCGTGAGGTATAATCTCTACAGCATAGTAGATAGAACCTCAAGTAGTTTGCTAGTTTGTAGTTTAGCAAAGATCCTTCTTTTAGTCCATGTTGCCTTTGCGTTAAAAATCATTTTTTTACACCGTTTCCGCCTCCCCGTAAGAACCGGGGTGAGCAACATGGACTTACAGTGGTATCAGAGCCTAGCTAAACACAAACTAGCTTATTAGCAAAGTATTTAGAATTTCGATCGGAAAAAATCGTGAAACACGTCCGTAAGAATCAACCTTCTGCCGATTTTCAGATCTGTTCAAAAAATAATTTAACATACATGAAAAATCGGCTCATGGTTTTCTAAAGACACCCACCAAAAACGATCCACTGACTCGGTCAAAGCGCCGCGGTTGATGAATCACAATCCTATATTTTGAGTTCGATAATTTTCAATTGGACCTTCGATAACAGTTTCGAAGATATTTTCGCCGACGAACTCGCATTCTTAAACGATATGAATTTTGTGATTAATCAACCTCCACTTGAAGAAGTAGAACCACCACCATTTCTTTTCCCCTTCCGCCATTCTTCTCCTCCACCGAGACCGTATACTGCTTCCATCTCGATACGGTCTCGTGTGCTTCTCATCTCATTTCTGTACACCCCATTCTTTCACCAACTTTACCATCATCACGATAGAATTTTTGAATGGTTGGTGCTAACATTTGGCTTGTGTAAGGCCTTGCTTAAATTGGGGGGGTACCTTGTTGTATATATATATATTTTTTTGTTTTTCTTTTAACAATAAAAAATAAAAAATAAAAAAAATTTGCAAATAAATAAACAGGGGAGTGCCGGCATTCTCAACCCTCTTGGCATTGTATGACAGTGAGGACACTGTCAAGTTTAAGTTTGGGGGTGTGCTCAGTAAGTCTTCTTCCTTCGCATTCATGTGTATATTTTTACATCTACATACTTATTTTAAAATCCATAAAAATTGAAAATTTTCAAAAATTATAAAAATTAATGTATTCAATTTTGGCTTTATTTGAATTAAGTTTGACAAATGGGTTAACTAGTTAGGAACAACTAGATCTTAGACTTAGTAAATTAAAAACCCTAAAAATAACCTTTCTTAAAGTTTAACGGTAGAAAGTATATGTCTTTTTTGTTTATTTAGAAATAGGAAAATTTTGAGTTCACTTCTTGGGCTAAGTCAAAACAAAGGAAAAGTATTGATATTTTTTAGAGTATAAGTTTGAAAAATAATTCCTAGCTTAAGTCTAAATTCTGAAAATGTATACCCTACAACTTGCACGAACACGAACCTTGAAACTTGGAATAGTAGAAGAGACCTTGAAATGCTCTTGTCTAAAGTCCTTAGTACAATGAAAATAAAAGAAAAAAAGTGAATAAAGAAAAAAAAATGAACACTGGTTTTTGTGATTACTTAAGGCTGCATTAATAAAAAAAATATTTAGCGAGGGTGCTTCATCACCTAGTGCCTTAGACCAACTGGTTTGGGAGTCACTGCTAAAAGCCTTAGGTGTTGCAAGACTAGGAATTACACTTTAAAGTGAAAACACATTTTGTAATCGGTCGTTGGTACCTCAAGAAGTACTAACGGTCGCATGAAGGATGTGTAAGCAAAATTCAATTAAAAATTCACCTACTAATAAGTACTTTGGACAACGGACAAGGGTATGATTGCTTGATTTGAATTTCCAAGTGTAGGGGTGATTTATACACACACGTGGGGATATGTAATTGGAGTTTAGATGAGAGATAGGAGTGAAGAATAGAACTTGTATCTTTAATAAAGTTGATAAAAATTCCTAAGTGGAGATGGAACCCTAGAAGGAAAACTTAGGAAATGCCGAAAGCTAAGTAAGTCTATAGAACATATATAATCTTAAGTTAGATGAAAGGGAAGTGTGAAGAATATGGGTGGATAATTTGCAAGTCGACGATAATAGAATTCCTTGTTAGAAACCCTAATTGGAGAATTAAAGTCGAAAAAGCCAAATTGATAGGATTTTATGGGTAGTATCCGCTGAAAACCCTCAGGAGACAACACTCCTCCTACTAGGGACACCTAGAGGTTTAACGGCTTGTTGCACGAGCTCAGTGCAATCGCGTTTCCCTGCGAAAGTGCGGTACGGTTTTTGTAGAGAATAAAAAATAAGTTTGCTCGAGGACGAGGAAAAAGATAAGTTTGGGGGTATTTGTTCACACCATAATATTGTATTATTATACTCCCCATTCTTATTCATTTTTCAAATAAAACATGTGCTTTTGACGCATGTCTGCTACATATTACAGGATACAGGTTCTTGGATCTAAAACAGTGAAATAGATAAAAGACGATGCAAAAGTGGAACTACAACCAACAAACAGAAGGATCTTGATCAAGCATACATAAAAGATAAAGCTCACAAAGTACAAGGCAACGCAAGGTCCAAGATCGCGAAGAGAACGGGTAAAGTCCACCACAATTATTCACTGGAAGCTCTGGAAGAGAACGAGAAACCAATTTGAGAAAAGAACCAAATATACAGGAAGCCCAAAACAACCAGAGCCGGTCCATGAAAGTTCATAGCCTAATTCCACTGTTTGGCCACGGAACCACGGCCTAACCAGGCCTCGAGCCGCGGTTCCGCGGCGGTGTTGATGATTTATTGGCAGAAAATTTTACCAAGTCTTATAGCGGCGTTGACTGGTCATTACAGGGTTATTTTGGTAAATGTAGACATGCGGATCAATTGTAACCTAGGGTTTCCTTTCCTCTATAAATAGGAACTCTAAATCATTGTATTAGCTATGCCTCCCTCATGCCTCTTTTTATGAATAAAATTCAGAACTCTTTTGGAGAGCATCGATGCCTCTTTTCATATCATCTATTCAGATCTGACAACCCTGCGTAAATGTTTGGAGAGAGCCATCTGTAAAGTAAGTAGGTAATTTCAATTCTTGCCCTAGGTAATTTTTCATTCTCTGCCCTAGATAAATGTTTTTTAATTCCCTAATGAGCGAGTAGTCTCCTCGCTTGTTAGGGTTAGCTTTGGGGAAGGCTTTTGAGAGATGAGATCTCATTCAATTCTAGCTTCTTTGCTTTAGTTCTCTTTTAATTTAGAATGTCTTTTAATCCCCTAATGAGTGAGTAGTCTCCTCGCTTGTTAGGGTTAGCCTTAGGGAAAGGTTTGAGAGATGAGATCTCTCACCCCTTTCTTGTCCCTTCACACATAAGAATTAGAACTCCATGCATACACGCACATACCGCTCCCTACGGCACCCTATCCCACGAGATAGCGGTGATACCGTAGTATAAAGGCCCGGTTGTGATGGTTTTCCATGGAGCTTAGGGTAAGGATCGATAAAGGAAGGACAAGAATCTAGAGGAAGAAAACATCTTCCCGAATGGTTCTAATCCCTTTTATTGATAATTACCATAACTCCTCTTAGATCCTAATTTGGGTATAGAAAGCGTTGAGATTTATTTACATTTCCGAACCTACCCTAAACTAACCCTAGCAAGATTTAGATCTAGATAATCTTAGTATAGATAGATTTAGTTTTTAGATTTAATAACCAATCCGGCTCCCATCGGAATTAACTCGTTTGAGCGACTAGGAAATTCACAACATCCCTGTGGACCGACCCATACTCACCGGCTAGCTACATGCGACGCCGTTCTTGATTGCAGTTAATAGATAGTTTTTGAGATCAAATCAGGTGTTTGATATGATCATCACTTACTGCCGGCGTATTGACGAGTCTTTAGAGTCCTACTCAGAGGTTTCCTGGCTCAAGCGAAATGGAGTAGGAGCACATATGTGATATGTGCGAGACCGAGATTAATACAATATGAGATACCGTATTCTATTCTCGCGATTTGTGTTATCCGTCGGTTATATGAGATATAGCCGGGTTATCGAATCAAGTGTTGATTCGATAAGCTGATACACATGATATTAGTCGGTTATATGTGATATAGCTAGATTATTACATCAAGTGTTAATTTGATAATCTAATGTATAAGTATATATTTGATATATTAATATACATTTACTAATATTGTTTCACTTAAGATTTATTTTCTCACTTTGTTTGTGCACACTGTATATATGTGATATATGCAAGTGTACATTATTTTGTGTCATGCTTGATGATACATGCAACTTTGGTGTGTGTGTATGACTTACACCATGCTTGGTTTAATCCTAGGGTTTTTAATGGATTAAGTAATTCAAAACTAAATGATTTGGTCAAGGTAGGAAGCTTGTAGAAGCTTGTTGTTTGCATTGACTAAGTCCACAAGTTTTGTTTTGCCTAAAATATTTATTAACCCAACCAATTATCCTAGCCATGGTTAAGTCTCTACAAAGGTTAACATATGATTTTAACTCACCTATGGTTGCCATTCTCTACTTGATTTTATTCATGAGCGAGTTCTTCATCTTCTTCCCCAAAAAGCATTCTAGCTTCAATGGAGATCATGAAAACTTATGAGAAAATTAAATCTAAAATGAGTAAAATTCCCACTTCATCATCCTCTACTACTTGCCATTTAGTATAAGGTGTTTGATTCACTAATTCCACAATTAGTGAAGGGGTATCTTGGGTTAGTGTCTCCTCGACGTAGATCATCTTCGGCCTCGAAGACTACATATAAGCTTGCTCATATCTTCAGGAGAACCCTTTCGAGAGTTCGGGCATTCATGATTCGCAGCGAAGGGACGACTACACGGAGCTATTGAAGTGAAGGACCGGTCTACAAAGGCTGTATTCCTCATTCACTTTGATTGTAAAGTTGTTTACATTTGATTCATCGCATTTTCTAGTATACGATTCTAGGTTAGGGTTAGCTAGAACGGCAATTTTTGAAATTGGCATGGACGATGCCTCCCAAAATCTTGCTACCGTGCTAGGCAACCCTGTAGTGGTATCAGAGCCAGGCTAGAAAATTAGACGGATTTTGTTAGATTACGAAACTGATACGACTCTGAAACTTGAAACACCGTGTTCAGTCGAAAATATTGCAATCTTTAACATAACAATTTCCTCACTTTTCTAATCATCTAAGGATGGTTGTTATAAATATAACACGGATTACAAGTTCGTCTGGAAAATATCAAATACCACGTGTTATACATTATAATCGACATTTTGGAAGGAAATTGTGTGTTTATTACTTCACGCATGATATTATATATCTCAATATTCTTCATTGAGATTTTTGTGCAGAAAATTATTTCAGGACAGATATCGGAATCACAAATTCGCCGACAAAATACAGGAAATCAAAGTGTTAAAATCTGGCAGGGATTCAGAAGAGATAAAAAGATTCCAGATATTACATATAAACCCTGAAACCAACATAAGAAGACCACAGAGAACTGAAGCTCTGTTCTCACCAAACGGCCGCGGATCCGAGGCCGAGTCAGGCCGATCCGCCGCGGATTCACGGCCGAGTTAGGGCATCGACGGTCAAAAAGTCTCCCGAAGCTTCATCTCAACTTCCTAGCTTGTTGAAGACGCTCCATTGTAACAACCTTGTTTTGGAAACTTCCCTTCAACAGCTTAGCTTCTTGAGGAAGCTTGATAACTACCTTATTCTAGAAGTTTTCCTACAACTACCTAGCTTCTTGGGGAAGATTAACCTAGCTTCTAATAGAAGATTGGAGAAGAGCTATATAATGGACCTAAGCCTTCATTACGGGGGTTACGCAATTTGGGGAGACAATTTGAGAGCCAATTAAATCCAATTCAATTCCAAATCTAGATCCAATTCAAGAATCGTTGAGAACAACATCAAGAGACGATATTCAAGATCCTTTACGCGAAACCGATCGTCATTAAGAGCACGTGATCCGCGATAGATCCAAGACTCACAGTGATCGAGCAAAGCGAAATTCGACGGAATAGTTACCTCTTCAAGGGAGGATCGAGAGCAATTCTTGTAACCTCGGATTGAAGGAAAGTGTAATTAGAAGTTGAATAATAAAGGTGATCAATTGTTAATTCTCGTTTTCATTAAATTTTCGCATTATGAAATTTCTAATTCTTGATTATTTTATTTTCATGATACGTGAGTAAATCTCCGCTTGCTAAGGATTCGAAGGAATTTGGTAGATCAAATGGTGATGAAATCCTATACGCATCTTTAGTCTTATGAGAATTATGAACTTTAGAAAAAAATCGTCAATGACCAAATTTGGAACGAGACCACTGTTCTTGATAATTTCATTGCAAGTTGGGATTAAATGATTGATGATTCTCTTTGCTAAAGGCTAGATTTGAATGATCATCAATAAAAAGACAAGAGAAGTGAAGGAGAAACCCTAGTTTCATCAAAAGATCCTTAATCTTCATTCATCGCCATCGTTCTAGTTTATAATTCATCAATAGATAAGATGAGTTATTTTTAGTTTTCATCATTGCTACTAATTCCTATCGAATCTTACAAGCTATTCTTCAATTTTCTTGATAACTAAAATTGATATTGGACATTTTCTTCATAACTAAACTCTTTCGTGATTTTTCTTGAAAATATTTCATCTAATAAATCTTGTTTCATTTTCTTAAATTTTCTTTACTATTTTCTTTCGGCTCAACTAAAGCAAGAACGAATAAATAAATCTCAGTGGATGACCCGTTCTCATTAATGAACTACAACAACACCATTATTGATTGCGGCTATAAATTCTTTGATTGTGATAACACATTTCATTTCAACCAATCAAAATAGATCAATCAAATAGCGCCGTTGCTGGGGATCCGTGCGTAATTTGTTCGTGCTTGCTATTTGAGTTGAAATATTATTATTCCATCAAAAATTTGAATCAAAATCGCATCATGTGCTTAACAATTAGTGTGTGAATTTTGCAAGGAAATCTGGAATCACTGCAGCAGGGAGAAAATTATTCAGTTCATTTCATCTAGGACAGAGGAGCAAAGGGAGCAGCAGTACAAAAAATCATTCAAAGAGCTGTTCATACGACCGCGGAACCGCGGCAAGAAGCTACAATTCACGGCTGAACTGCGGCTGTTTTGACGATTTAGGGTTCCTGAATTCTCTGGTATATTCTATACTTTCTTATCTCTTCTCTGATCTGTCCAATAACAACTTTTCTGCAGGATTCTTTGCAAAAAATTCGCCGCTCAAAAATAAAAATTTGTTGCTTGTTTTGATATTGTTTTTTTTTGCATATTTTAATACGGAAATTAAGAGGTAAAGACCAAATTCAGATTAGGTGGGGATTTCATTTCCCTTCCTAAGGCCAGAAAATCGCAAAACTAGCATCCGAATCACCTTTCATTGACTAAAAAATATCTAGACAAGACTCTAAGGACCGTCGCGCTCAATTAGGACAGAAAAAGCTCGTGGGTAATCTATTACTTATCCGTATTTCTTTTGTGGTGTCTAAGGCAAGTGTGTCTAAGACAAGTGGTTACTTAATTAGGTCCGCTACTTACGTAGCGGATACCTCCCACTTACCTGGCACTTACCTGGCCACAGGAGGGATAAAGAGGCAGTTGAGGATTTATCCTGCGATTTGTCTTCTGAAAGTCTAGGAGCAGTCTAGTGACTTGACATAGGTGACCTTAGATCTAGGGTTGATTGTGCATTTTTGTGTGATTTTTCAAAATCCGTATTTTTCAGAACAAACCAAAAACAAACCACTTTCTCTAATTATCACAAACGCTGCAACTTATGCTAAACCGTTTAGTGCATGCTCGGCTGGACACGTGATTCTAGTGCCCGTCTTGTCCGCGTTCCTCCTATCGACTCTGAAGTCGGTAATTCTACATCTTCTTTTTCCTCACCACACACCACATCCACCGAGATGAACAGATCTCCATCAAATTTTAACACCACTTTGCCACCGCCCGCAGGTGCGCAGAATCTATCGCGTATCTCTCTCCAAGAGAGATGCTATTCTATTCGTGGTCCTCTTTCTACTTGTCTTTCTATTCCATCAGCCAATGGGGATAACATCGAAATCAAACCACACTATATCAATCTTTTACCTAAATTTCACGGTCTCGAGTCTGAGGACGCATACGTTTTTATTACCAAATTCGAAAACGTATGTGATATGATAGGCACTTCATAACTTTCTATGGATGTTATGCGTTTACGTCTTCTCCCGTTCACTTTGTGTGATTTAGCCGAGAAACGGCTATATAACACAGTTGCACACTCTATTTCAAACTGGGATGAATTCGTCATAGCATTCCTCAAGAAATTTTACCCCAATCATAAAACCGCCCGTGCCCGTAGCGAAATCAATCAATTTACCCAGCTTCCCAATGAACAATTTTGGAAGTGTTTTGAACGATTCAAGGATCTGCTAGTCCAATGTCCTCATCACAGAATCTATAGATGGGATCTGTGCTGAATCATATATGAGGGAATTAATCCAACAACAAAGCAGAAGCTTGAATGCATGTGTCAAAGAAATTTCATGTCTAAAGACGATGGTGAAGCTTGGAAATTTTTTGAAGATTTTGCTGAAAAACTTTGAAATGGAAGAGTGTTAGTCAACCATCATCTAGGGGTGGTATCCATCAACTTGATATTTCCATAGCAGTCAAAGCTGAAATGGCAGCAATGCAAAAGAAACTTGATGTTATGGAACACAAATATTTATTAGCCTCCCTAAACTCGGCCACACTACCTAAAACCGTATGTGGATGCTATTCCGATCCATCACATTTGACAGAAGAATGTCCATTGAATCTCCGTTTCAAGGTCAAGAACACACTAATGCTGCTTTTCAGCAACGACCTAGAAACGATACTTATTCTTCCACTTATAATCAAGGTTGGAGGAATCACCCTAATTTTGCTTGGAACCAACACCAAACTCAAAATACGGTTCCAAACCAAAATAACTTTCAAAGGGTCCCTCCAGAACAACAGCAACCACTACAACTGAGCCAGCACCCCTTTCAATCACAAAATTTCAATATCCGGCCAACACTTCTGCACCGTTTAATAACTCTTTGCAATTGGCCGGTACCGATAATTCCTCTTCACTCGAACGAACCTTGAATTTGTTTATGAAACATTCCATCCAAGTGTCGGCTGATATAAGGTCTTCCATCAATGATATAAAGAAGAACTCCGCCTCCCACGGTGAGAGTATTAAATTGATAGAAGCACAAAATGCATGATTAAATGCCGAAATGAGTGCTTGAGAGAAAGGGAAACTTCCATCTCAACCCCTACTGAATCTTGGGCATTCACAACACTACAATGTGAGTGCCATTACAACGTTGAGATCTGGAAGAGTGTTGAATAACCATGTTGGTGAACATATTGATATTGATAATGATGAATTTAAAAAAACACTTCCACGTCCACTTCCACTTCCACTTCTCCCCTATTTCATCTTCTTGCGAGCCTATTCTTCATTTCCCTCTAGGCTCGAACCCTCCCCCACCTTCTTTAAGTCCACCTCACTCGATCCCCATTCCAATTTTGGGATCTGTTCCACCCATACGACCATCTCCAATGTTGGACCCAGCTCTTATTGCTAAAGATCCTTATCCGAATCGGTTACGGGGAAACAAACCAAGTCCACATATGGAGAAGATTATGGAAATGTTTAAACAGGTTAACATCAATATCCCTCTCCTAGATGCTATACAACAAGTTCCGGCTTATGCGAAAATCCTTAAGGACTTGTGCACTAGGAAGAGGAAGACTCAAGTGCCCAAAAAGGTATTCATGATGAATAATGTTAGCACAGCTTTTACCCCACAATTACCAAAGAAACGCAAGGACCATGGATGTCCTACAATCTCTATTTTTATTGGGGGTAAAAATATTAACCGTGCTTTACTTGACCTTGGCGCTTGTGTTAACCTGCTTCTATACTCTGTCTACGAGCAGTTAGGGATTGGAGAGTTGAAACCAACTCATTGTACTCTCCAAATAGCAGACCGATCCATCACCAAACCTAGGGATGAGCTTGAGTATGTGTTGATAAAAGTCGGGGAATTTATATTCCCTGTGGACTTTATTGTTTTAGATACACAACCTGTAGAGAACCCACGAAACCAAATTCCGGTGATTCTTGGTCGACCCTTCTTAGCCACTTCCAATGCTGTCATTAATTGTCGTAACGGTTCCATGAACCTATCCTTTGGGAAAATTACAATTGAGCTTAAAATTTACAAGATTGGAAGTCAGCCATCTGAACCCTCTGCTCATATTCTTGATGTCTGTTCTGTCCACGAGATAGCTTCCGAAAGCTGCAAGGCCGATGAACTTTGCTTTGATAATCTCGACGACATTAGCACATCATTGTTTGATCTTGCACATCATAGTGAGGACACCTTTGACGAGTCCACTCCCGAATTTGAACCTTTTGACTCATCACAAAAGTCAGACACACTTTCCGAGTCTATATCCTTTGCAGGCTATGAACTTCTTCAAGAATCCGAATGTCATTCACTTACCCCACCTTCTATTGTCTTTCTACCGACATTAGATCTCAAATTGTTACCTTCTCACCTTAAATATGGATATTTAGGTGAGAATGAGTCTTTGCTTGTGATCATATCTGCTTCTTTAGCCTTAGAGCAAGAGAACGCTCTCTTGATGGTCTTAAGATCTAATAGGCAAGTATTTGGTTGGACAATGGCTGACATCAAAGGGATTAGTCTTTTGATTGTTGAACATCATATACAATTGATGGATGAAGCCAAGCCAACCCGAGAACCACAAAGACGGTTAAATTCCGTCATGAAGGAGGCGGTAGAGAAAGAAATCGTCAAATGCCTTGACAGTGGTATCATTTACCCAATCTCTGATAGCCAATGGGCGAGTCCTATTCATATAGTCCATAAGAAGTCTGGCATCACGGTCATATATAATGAGGCTAATGAGTTAATCCAGACACGCACTCAAACTATGTATCGTGTATGTATTGATTACAGAAAACTCAATGCCGCAACGAGGAAAGACCACTTCCCTCTATCTTTTATTGACCAGATGTTGGAACGATTAGCTGGACATGAATATTATTGTTTCATGGATGGATACTCTGGCTATAACCAGGTCCCTATTACCGAAAAGGATCAAGATAAAACCACATTTACTCGTCCTTTCGGTATTTTTGCTTATGGACGCATGGCTTTTGGGTTATGTAATGCTCCCGCTACATTTCAGCGGTGTATGATGGGGATATTCTCGGACATGGTCGAGAATTTTCTGGAGATTTTCATGGACGATTTCTCGATATTCGGAGACTCTTTTGATGATTGCCTATCTCATCTTGACGCGGTTTTTACTCGTTGTAAAGATAAGAACTTAACCTTGAATTGGGAAAATTGCCATTTCATGGTCCAAGAGGGTATTGTGCTTGAACATGTCATTTCACGGAAAGGCATTGAGGTCGACAGAGCTAAGATAGATGTCATTCATAACCTTCCTCATCCCAAATGCGTCAAAGATATACGATCTTTCCTTAGTCATGTAGGATTTTATAGGAGATTCATTAAGGATTTTAGTAAAATTGCTAGGCCCTTAACTCTTCTCTTAGCCAAGGATACCACATTTCACTTTGATTCGGAGTGTGAGGTGTTCCCCTCCGAAAGACGCGGCAGAGATGCGGCGGGCGTCTTGCCTGAAATTCGGGGCAGATGCAAATTGGTGCTATCCGTCCACCTCTCCGAAGATGCCAAGTTGATTTATGGCACCGTGTATCGAAGGTTTAAACGGATGCGGCCGATGTAGCAGACTTCGTCAGATTCTCCCTCACTTGAGGGGTTTTTGATTGTGGGGACGCTCTTCCCTGCAGGCGCAAGCCCCTGTAGTTAATTACGCTACCGCATCGCGGTAACAAATTTCTCCTTCTCCATATGGTCACTTCGTGTCGTGGGTGTTTGTTTTGTGTTTGGTTGCCCGTGGATTGTATACGGAGACTAATTTGTGCTGTCGCCCGTAGGACGTGGATTAGTCCAAATCCGTATCTTTCTTAGATTTGGGTTTGGGGGTGTGTGTGTTTAAGGATACATTAGCCTTATTTGAGGCTAAGATCAACTTAAACGTTCGTTAAGGACACGTTAGTCTAATTTTAGACTAAGATTGACTTAACGGGATCGTTTAGATCCGACAAAAGAGCAATTGGGAGCTCTATTGTTTAGCTTAGTGACGTTGCGGTCGATAAGTAGTTTAAGGACATTGCGGTCCAATGTTAGTTTTAAGACGTTGCGGTCAAGGTTAAGGACGTCATAGTCCATGAGTTTAAGGACCTCACAGTCCGGTGTTAGTTTTAAGAAATCACGGTCGAGGTTAAGGACGTCATAGTCTGTGAGCTTACGGACCTCACAGTCCGATGTTAGTTTTAAGACATCACGGTCGAGTTAAGGACATGATAGTCCGGTATTAGTTTTAATACATCACGGTCAAGGTTAAGGACATCATAGTCCATGAGTTTAAGGACCCCACAGTCCGTTTTTAGTTTTAAGATACCGCGGTCAAGGTTAAGGACATCATAGTCCATGAGTTTAAGGACCCCATAGTCCGTAACAGTGTGTGGTTGTCGGGACCCATCACCTCTCTGACGACGTTGAAGGATTACAACGACAGATGTCAGAGGAGTAAAGAGATGTACCCTCGAACCGGGTGTAAATTGATTGGGAGAGCGGTTGTGCTCAGTTCAATTTAAATTGAGGACTTATGGCCAGAATTGGGCTAAGTCCATTTGAAAATGTTCAACATTTTATTCATGTTTTGCCTATTAGGCTTTTGCTTGGGCTCTGCCCTTTTACAATGCATAACATTGGGCCCTGTATTTAAATGCATAGCATTTATATTTGGTCTGTTAGACCTTTACTTAGGCTCTGCCCTTTTAAATAATGCATAGCATTTATAATGGTCTGATAGTGCGCCACGTGGCTTGTCAGGCGCTTTGCGCCAATTAAAGAGCGCAAGGCTTTAGCGCATGTGAAAGTGACATGTGTCACGCTCTGCGCTAAGCGCAAGTCTGTTAGCGCAATGCGCTGCGCTAGTGCGCTGCGCCATTGAGCGACACATGGCGCGCTCTGGTGCAGTGCACCATTCCAAGAGCGCAGTGCGCTGTTTTAGAAGCGCAAAGCGCAGATTGTTCTGTGGTTGACAGGTGGCGCGCCCTGTCGCAGTGCGCCAATCCAATAAGCGCAAAGGCGCATTTTAAAAGTGCAAGGCACTGTCCAATAGCGCAGAGCGCATCTTGATCCAATTCAGATCAAAGAAACAAGTTTTTCTTGTTCAAAAGAGGTTCTACCTCAAGATTCAAGAACCAAAGTTCATGTTTTCATCAAAAGGCTGTGCCTTTATAGATCAAAAGATCTAGGAATGAAGTAAATTACTTCTTTTTTAATATTTTATATCTTCTTGATCTTTTTTCTTTTTTATATTGAAGATCTTGATCTTGTTCTTAGATCTTTGATCTTTTAGAAGAGAATTCTTCTTTTAGTGAGATGTTTTCATCTCTGTTCTTTGAGAATCAAATTCTTTACCTTTAAAGATGAAGAAGATGATCTTCTTTCTTCAAAGGCTTGACTTTCAAATTTTTCAGAGGGTTCTCTCTTTTCTGTATGTCTATCTGTCTATTTTCTTTTCTTTTTTTTATTTTAGAAAGAAGGATCATTGGTCGTTGGGACCCACCACCTCTCCGACGACACTGAGAGATTACAGTGCCATATATCGAAAGTGTGGTGGGATGCACCCTTTGAACCATATCTCACTCATTAGGGGGGAAAAATAGGCTGGAGCTTAAGCTTCTCGCTGCTGAAAAAGGCTTCTTTGCGTTCGCGCACGTGCGTCGCAGGTGTTGGGCGCTCATATTTGCACGCAGCGCACATGGAGCTTGCGCATATGCGCATTATGGGGGAGCAAGCTCCTATGGAGAACGAGTCTCCTTTTAATATTATTGAATATTCTCATGTGGTGCGCACGTGCGTTGCACGTGGTTCGCGCGCGGCGGCACACGTGCGTTGCACGTAGCGCACATGCACATTATGAGGAGAAGCAGGGCTTCTATATATGGAGAACTAAGCTCATATGGAGAACTAAGCTCCTTTTAATATTATTAAATGTTCTCATGTGGTGCGCACGTGCGTTGCACATGGTGCGCGCGTGGCGGGCACACATGCGTTGTACGTAGCGCACATGCGCATTATGAGGAGAAGCGGGGCTTCTATATATGGAGAACTAAGCTCATATGGAGAACTAAGCTCCTTTTAATATTATTAAATGTTCTCATGTGGTGCGCACGTACGTTACACGTGGTGCGCGCGTGACGGGCACACATGCGTTGCACGTAGCGCACATGCGCATTATAGGAGAAACATGGCTTCTATATATGGAGAACTAAGCTCCTATGGAGAACTAAACTCCTTTGAGTATTGAATCCTTTGAGGGTTGAACTCTACCCTTTCTAAGAGGTATCCCCTCTTATTTATATGGGAGTGGTAGAGAAGCCATCTCTCCTTTTCCCGATGTGGGACTAAAAAATGCATTCCCCATGTAGTAGAGCATTACTTTAGATTACTCGTGCATAGCACATTTGCTCATAACTTTTGATCTCGGATGAATTATGAGGCCCATAATGTAAGTGCAAGGCGGCGCCCCGGCCGTCAATCCGACGGCCAAACGCGGAAACGGTGATAAACTTTAATTTTTGCGGACTTAGCAAACCGGCACCACCGCGCACTAAACCCCGGATCATGCCATTAAACTAGTCTAAGCTAACAAGAGAATGCGTTAGAGATATACCGACTGATCCGAGTCCTCCGGTCTTCATCTCCACTCCGATCTCCTCGCGGGATCTCCGGTCATCGCCTCCTCGCCGGAAGGGCACCACGTCGCCTGCATCTTTTACGGGCTCCCGCCTCTATACCGAGGCAACTCGGGCATGAAGCCGGCAACTCGACATGCCCAAGGTTTGCTGTAGGAAGTGTAGTGTAGAATGTATGTCTCACTTTTGGGGTATTGGTTGCCTTTTGAAGATGGAGGAATGAATGTATGAAAAATGGTGCTTTCATTTTTCTTTGTATCAAAAATGAGATGAATGAATGCTACTCTCTCAAAGATGAAGATGAAGCTCTCTCATTTTCTTCTCTTTTCTTCTTCTCTCTTTCTTTTCTTAACCATGAATAATCAATCCTCATCTTTTGAAAATGGTGGAGTAAAACAATATGAAGCAAGAGGGAGGTGAGTGTAGGAGAATGGAAGAGGTGACCACATCCAAAGACAAGAAAACATCAACCATACTTCATTCACATCCAAATCAAATCCTTTCTCTTCACAATAAATGCAAGAATGGTGCAAAAGAAAAGATGGTCTCATAATAAATCCTTTTTCAAGAAACCCCCTCCATAAATGTTATTTGCACAATTGCAAATAACCCCCTCCATCGGAAAAGTCCGGCCGGGACAGAACAAAGGAAAACCGGCCGGAACGGAAAGCAAACTGGCAACTCCAGAAAACTGGTCCCGTAATAAATTACAGGAAAACCCCCATACTGTGCATACACACCCGCATCTGTATTCCGTCCGGATACAAATGCAATGAGACAAAATCTACACTGTACTATACTGGGATCCGGCTTAAACCAAAGCCGGCTAGTAATATCCGTCCGATCCTGATCCGTGCAATACCGCACGTATCTGATCGAACGCTGCCATATAACCATACGGCCACTAGTACAAAACTGTCCGATCCTGATCCATGCAATACCGCACGTATCTGATCGGACCCTGCCATATCTCCATACGGCCTCTACAGCGTTTCGCCCGAAAGCTGAGTAACTGTGTGTGTGGTGAACTCTAAAGACTCGTCAATACTATGGCTGTGGATTTAACCACTAGCACGTCAGAGGTATAAGCCAATACGTGACGGGCCACCAGCTATTGACTAAAAGGGACGTCGATGAGCGAACTCATCCTGACACCCTACTAAGCCTGTCAGTGACAATATCCGTACAGTCCGGTCCGTTCGTCTATGAGCATCGCATGTCGGGCCTAGGGGGTTGGTAAAAGTCAGACCCCCAAAAGCGGTACAAGTCGTGTCGGAGTGTAGCCCAGAACACCCTGAGATACTACTGGAATACCTACCAATAAATCTCCTGCCTTGGCCAAGGTCTTCGTGTAATGGCTCTCCTAGACACAGCGCGACCTCACCCCCAATACCGGGAGAGACGAACCCCCGAAGATCCGCTCACTGCCTCCATGTGGCTCGGGACTGTACCCAACTAAAACCTGTTTGCACGACTCCTTTGAGCCGTGGTAGGGTAGTAATCAAAGCACAGTGGGAACTCACACGAGACAAATGACGATCCCCAGGTCGATGAACTAACCTGTACACATGTCACCTGGGAACTGCTATCTGACGTCAGGTATAAGACCAACTAGCATGTTCCCGGCGAGTCCTGTCCGGTGTACTCATAACCCAATGAGCACCTGTATACATCTTAGGTGAACCAACTGACACCAGTGGCTTGTGAGACCGGCCACCGCCCCTCGTCGGGGTCTCGACTGTATACACTAGTCTACTCTGGAGAATCGATGCCCTGTCTCGAAACTCCTACGACTAGGGACCTTTTAAGGATGCGCTTATAGACTCCAGCTCTCACTTATATGATCGCCCTCATACTGCTGGCAGTCAAGCAAGAATCCTAGGGGCTTTATCAACGTGCAATAGCGACATGTCAGGTCACCTAAAGCAGTACACGATGATAAAGGTAAACCAGATAGCATACTATCATCTCGAGTAAGACTGTCCTACCGGGATAGGTCCTCCCTCAATCATTGCAATCACGTGCCTGTGATCCAATAATCGACTCTGAGGGCACTATCTCCAACAATCTCCCACTTGCACTCAAGGCTAATTATTGCGATGTCGCATACTCACAGCCCGTGTGATACCGAACACCCAACTCCTCTACTTGTCAGTCTCACAAAACTCGTTTGTGAAACTATTGCGTTCGAGGAATAGCCTCAGTGAGTGGATCCGCCTGTGATGTTTCTTTCTATGTCTCTCTATATCTCATGTTCGCGGAGAAAGCCATCTCCCGAAATGAGCAATACCTGTCTTAGAATGTCTGGATGTCTGATGGGACCTAGCTCATAAATGAACTCCAAATCCAAACTTCTTAGACTGTATCGTCAACTGAACTTAATCAGTATCCTGCGCCATGCCACCATCAGTATTGCCTCGGACCACCTGTCCAAAATACTGCCCCTCGTCAGAGGGAAAACTATAACTCTGACAACCTCCTTGTCGTCCATGTCACCCTGGATGCCTGGAATGATAATTGTCTCCCGAAAGAGGCTTTCGTTATCATATCCCTAAAACATCCACTTATGTTCTAAAACTGCTTCCGACTGTTTCTCCAGGATTGGATCAATATCAACTTATTGCATCTAGTGCAAGAACAACATCTGGTGTGGTACTTGACATTTCATGATTGACTCAATTGCTTAAGTAAGTGATCTGCCAATCATGCACACCCCTCTCTACTTTAGTCTATAAGACACCTTTAGAGAGGGTGACTCCATTACTTGCAGGTATACTACCGTTCCAGGAGTCGTCCATTCTAAATACTCTTAGAATGCTGTCTAAGTACCCAGATTGGGAAACCACCCAAATCTAGATCTAAAACCATAGATCTAGTAACCAGTATGTCTGATATAATGTCCAAGTCCTTTGTGGAGAAAACACTATGTGACGACCAAAGTATAACCGATCGTAGTATAGGAATATCACTTCCTACTACCTTCTCAACAGATCCATCCCCTATTTTGATGACGTCAAACCTATGACTGTCACATCAGAAATAGATGATCTATCTCCGCTACATCTGCTTTCGTCTATAAATAGACATAAGCCTGATGTCCACCAATGCTTCCGCTGCTCCCACTGACTACGACAACCCTCTGGCAGAGTCATATAGACGTGCACTTCTAAAGCTAGTTTAGAACGACACTATACTCATCCTCCTGCCGGGTCTCGCAGCCTGGAACAACAACAATGGCAAGTGTGGGTAAACAAGAACTTCCCTGTCACCGTCCTTGAGGCTACCGGAGTACCTCTCGGGTGCCTGAAGTTACCCACCTTATCTGCGGAGTGGCCAATGGAATGTCAAATCAGATTGAATCTTTAGGTTCCTTATCAAATCTTCAGTAATCGTTTGCGGTTCTGGAATCACTTCCAGTTCTACCATGCTCCCACTACTGTTTTTGAAAAAATCCATTTTTAATAAAACTGTGGCGAGTCTAGAACAATATTTCTATTGATCTGCCAGATGGTAGAAAATCAACCCTCGTCATAGCCTGGGTCAACCCACAAACAGCCATTACAGAAACGTGCCTTGAGTTGTCCAGTGTCTGGTTTTAATCATAAGCCGGACAACTCCCCGTACCTTAACAACGTTAAGATATGAACTGTTTTACATCCAATATAGAACCAGAGGCACAGATTTAATTTAACCAGATTCAAATCATGCAACTGTCTCCAGTGCATGTCAACTAAATGGAGAGAGGCCGATCAGCGTTACTCAACTTAGGAATGCTTCCAATTATGAGTAACCTGAAAGAGAAGCAATTTCTCTTTATCATTACTATCAACTGAATACCATACACAAGTATCTACATCTTCGATCACTTTGAAGAATCCCGATACTTGCTACACGTGGTTCTCTACTCTATTCAAATACCTATAACTCCTCAAAACTTAGACCCTGTGTTTCTACGAAACACATGTCTAAGAACTAGAGAAGTTAAAAGTAAACAGAATATAGTATGAGGACCAACCCCTCTGTCCTAATGGACACTGGACAACATACAATACTCTGTATAAGTTCGCTGAGTCTAACAACTCTTTCACTGTGTGTCGTAGGTTGAAAACTGTACTTATGGTTAAGAAGAATTACACCGCTGTTTAATGCTCCTTACCTAACCATCCACTGATATAGGTAAATGTCATCGACATAATATCAAAAGGTATATCTCACTCTATGAAAATAGACGTACAGATATATCAATTTGAAATTGGTGCACAACAGCGGATATTCAAAACCAAATATTTGCCGACCGGCAAACAGCCCAGGTGATCTCCTCAAATATCACCGATTACAACGAATCCCGATATAATGAGGATGATCACCCAATTCCCAATGACTTACTCCCACTCATCATCTGTAAAACCATACAGATGTGAGAATCAAACCTGGTAAATACATACCCTGGAGCAAGTGTCCAATCGGGAAATCAGTTTCCTTTTAACAGTACACAGTTGAACTGAAACATTGAAATGTTTCGATAGGGTATCCTGGTATTCCTAGTAATGCCTCTACCATTATCCAGATTCACAACTATAACCGTATAATTCTTTGCCACCTCACCAAATCCTTTTATATGTCTTTAGTCATTACCTTCTGCACACCCCTTAGGCCAAATGGTTTTCTTCCTTCCCTACCGTTCGGCACCAGCCTATGGTTTGGAAGAAGACTATCCAATAAGCATAAAGGGTGTACTGTCCTAATCCTAGGAGCACTCGCAACGCGAGAGAAGGTGAAGATAAAAGACACCTGAATGTACTTTATTCCTATTTCTCCTGGACCAGAATCCATCCCCGAACTGGAACAAGTTCCTTTCGAGTTCGTATATAACCATACGATGGAGTATCCAATAAATTGTGGATCTTCGTAGTGATACGGAGTGTCCTGGAGAAATACAAAGGTAATTTAGGATTGGCGAAGAAATACTTGGTTTGGTCGTGAATAGCAGTCGCAACTTACTTTGCCCTCTTACTAATCCCTTTCTTTGTCTTAACTTAATACCTTCTGTACACCGTTTAGGCTAATTAGTTTTCTTCATTCCCTACCGGTCGGCACCAGCCTATGGTTTGGAAGAAGACTATCCAATTTGCACAATAGGTGTACTACTCCTAAACCAAGGAGTACTCGCAACCTGAGAGAGGGTGAAAAGAAAAGACAACTGAATAATCCTATCCGTTTTCTCCAGAACCGGAAACCATCCTCGAATTCCTTCGAGTTCGTATCTAACCATACGATGGCTTTGTCCAATGGAAGTGGACGTTCGTAGTAATACGGGGTGTCCTGGAGAAAAGGGTAAAAGTTGGAGTGGCAATGAGGTCTGCAACTCTGACAATCCAAAAGCCAGTGTAAAGTAGGTTCGGTCAACTTGGTCACTGAGTCATAGTCTAGGGTCGAGTCAATGGTCGCTGCCAGAGAGAGAGAAAAGAAACACTCAGCGTGCACTCTAACCTAGATCAGAATGGTTATCACTTTTTCTAATCAGGAAACCTCCCACTGTACCTCAAATTCTCCTCCAAACCTGAAAGAAGAATTAGTCGGGGTCACCCGAGGAGTAAACCAACTCATCAGTGGGAATCGGGATCCAACTCTCATCGCATGATAACGTGACGGAATCCGCTCACGGTATCACACTCCAGAAGGTATGCGCATATCTGGCAAGTTTCAGTACTTTTGAAACTCCCGATGTGATTTCTGCCCCATGCTCTTATGACCTTGACTTTGGCCAACATATCATAAGTCACATGTCAAGTTCAACCCGTCATTCTCCAGGTTAATTTGAACCCACCCATACATACCCTTGACTTTGGCCAAAATGGCAGTACGACTGTCCCAAACCAACGCATCTATCTATGCTGCATATGAATACCCCAATAGCTACCAATCACTGTGCCTTGACTTTGGCCAACATACACAGCTTGAATACTATTGACTACCTAAATGAAACGACGGAGGGCTACGAATGGTTTCTGGCGAAAACCTTTAACGTAATGAACTTGATCTCGTTGAAGGAACGGATAGCTTTTTAGAAAATATAGTGACGAAAACCTTTACTAAAGAGGTCACTCCCGGTGAAGGGATCTCGGCTCTTTCCCCGTAGAATGGGGTGCAGGATATTCCAACTGATATACCATGGTGCAAAGCAAAAGTAATCGGCTATAGTGAAGTTAATGCCCTGACGCAAACTTCTGTCCAAGGGGTCACTCCCGGTGAAGGGATCTCGGCCCTTGCCTCGTCGACTGAGGAGCAGGATATTCCAAATGAATACCACGATGCAAAAAAAAAGTGAACGTCCTTGCAATAACAGCTTTTTGAAAAGTGTTCCAACAATATCAGAATAGGTTTGTTTAACTTGCATTGATCCGAATCAATGCAGTCCCATCAATTAATCACACCACAAAGAACGAAAATATACTGACGTACGTATATGCCATCCGCATTCGCCACTGGGTCCCGTCATCACCCGTTAGGTTAGCTAACTAACGGCAGAGTGGGGACTGGACTAGCGCGGATGAAAAACATATACAACATCTACTAATATATATACCAATATATTATATTTCGCTCAAGGCGTGAAAAGAAATGCAACATCACAGAAATGTACAGCATCACAGAACAATACAGATATCTGGGATCCCCGGGTTTCACAGAGCCACTACTGAAAACCGACGTTCCCCTGGTCGTGTGGATAGCCTGTGCAATGAAATCCTAGACCCCTACGGGCGCGGCAAGTCACCCGCCAAAACCTGAAGCGAGGCAGCCCCCTTCAGCTCCGTGAATGGACCACCCAGCACTCCACGGAATCCGGCAACTTGGGCACCCCTCCTGGGTCAACCTGTACCCCCTACGAGTGCGGCGAACAGCCCGCCAATCCTAGAGTGAAGCCCCCTCCGTCCCAATGCCATGAGATGCGGGCTTGTTTCCCTCTAGAACCCGGCTATCCGTGCACTCCTCCGCGGGGTAATCCTAGTACAGAAAGTAAAATATACATACACCGGGTACATCGACCGCAACCAGGTCGTGCCCCAAAAGAATAATACAGACAGGCAGTGACGGCAGTCCACATGTCGGACGCTCGCCCCGCAATACATAATACACCAACACTGTACTAGCATTGCATCCAGGCTATCCCCCACGACCGATCCGCAACATCACAGCAAATACATAGAACATCAACGTGAAAGTCACGTTCGCAAATCCGTCTAACCGGGCTATAGCAGTTAGACCGGATTTACCGATCAAGTGACATTCACGGTCGCAGATATAATGTAAATACTGTGAAAAATGTGTTTAAAATTTTCCGATTGACCAAAAATTAACAAGTGGGCCCCCAATCAAAACTGTAGCACTCACAGAAAACCTGGGCCCAATTTTAATATTCCAAAACCAATATTTTAAGCCCAGAAAGCCTCTGTAAAAAATTGGTGCAGTGATCTCCACAGTGTGCGGCGGAAGGGCGGCGGAATGGGGGTTTGTGCGGCGCTTCCGCGCTCCAACTGTGGATTCACTTCATCGAAATTTTACAGAGTTCTTAGAATTTCCAGTACATCAATATTTTACAACCTGAAAAATTTTTCGAGACCAAAATATTTCAACAGAAACTGATGTGAACAAAAAATGCAAGTTTTGGAATTTTGGTCGATCGGAAATGCAAAACACATCAAACGAAGCTAGACGAAATTAATGGCGAGACTCTGATACCACTGTAAGTGCAGGGCGGCGCCCCGGCCGTCAATCCGACGGCCAAACGCGGAAACGGTGATAAACTTTAATTTTTGCGGACTTAGCAAACCGGCACCACCGCGCACTAAACCCCGGATCATGCCATTAAACTAGTCTAAGCTAACAAGAGAATGCGTTAGAGATATACCGACTGATCCGAGTCCTCCGGTCTTCATCTCCACTCCGATCTCCTCGCGGGATCTCCGGTCGTCGCCTCCTCGCCGGAAGGGCACCACGTCGCCTGCATCTTTTACGGGCTCCCGCCTCTATACCGAGGCAACTCGGGCATGAAGCCGGCAACTCGACATGCCCAAGGTTTGCTGTAGGAAGTGTAGTGTAGAATGTATGTCTCACTTTTGGGGTATTGGTTGCCTTTTGAAGATGGAGGAATGAAGGTATGAAAAATGGTGCTTTCATTTTTCTTTGTATCAAAAATGAGATGAATGAATGCTACTCTCTCAAAGATGAAGATGAAGCTCTCTCATTTTCTTCTCTTTTCTTCTTCTCTCTTTCTTTTCTTAACCATGAATAATCAATCCTCATCTTTTGAAAATGGTGGAGTAAAACAATATGAAGCAAGAGGGAGGTGAGTGTAGGAGAATGGAAGAGGTGACCACATCCAAAGACAAGAAAACATCAACCATACTTCATTCACATCCAAATCAAATCCTTACTCTTCACAATAAATGCAAGAATGGTGCAAAAGAAAAGATGGTCTCATAATAAATCCTTTTTCAAGAAACCCCCTCCATAAATGTTATTTGCACAATTGCAAATAACCCCCTCCATCGGAAAAGTCCGGCCGGGACAGAACAAAGGAAAACCGGCCGGAACGGAAAGCAAACTGGCAACTCCAGAAAACTGGTCCCGTAATAAATTACAGGAAAACCCCCATACTGTGCATACACACCCGCATCTGTATTCCGTCCGGATACAAATGCAATGAGACAAAATCTACACTGTACTATACTGGGATCCGGCTTAAACCAAAGCCGGCTAGTAATATCCGTCCGATCCTGATCCGTGCAATACCGCACGTATCTGATCGAACGCTGCCATATAACCATACGGCCACTAGTACAAAACTGTCCGATCCTGATCCATGCAATACCGCACGTATCTGATCGGACCCTGCCATATCTCCATACGGCCTCTACAGCGTTTCGCCCGAAAGCTGAGTAACTGTGTGTGTGGTGAACTCTAAAGACTCGTCAATACTATGGCTGTGGATTTAACCACTAGCACGTCAGAGGTATAAGCCAATACGTGACGGGCCACCAGCTATTGACTAAAAGGGACGTCGATGAGCGAACTCATCCTGACACCCTACTAAGCCTGTCAGTGACAATATCCGTACAGTCCGGTCCGTTCGTCTATGAGCATCGCATGTCGGGCCTAAGGGGTTGGTAAAAGTCAAACCCCCAAAAGCGGTACAAGTCGTGTCGGAGTGTAGCCCAGAACACCCTGAGATACTACTGGAATACCTACCAATAAATCTCCTGCCTTGGCCAAGGTCTTCGTGTAATGGCTCTCCTAGACACAGCGCGACCTCACCCCCAATACCGGGAGAGACGAACCCCCGAAGATCCGCTCACTGCCTCCATGTGGCTCGGGACTGTACCCAACTAAAACCTGTTTGCACGACTCCTTGAGCCATGGTAGGGTAGTAATCAAAGCACAGTGGGAACTCACACGAGACAAATGACGATCCCCAGGTCGATGAACTAACCTGTACACATGTCACCTGGGAACTGCTATCTGACGTCAGGTATAAGACCAACTAGCATGTTCCCGGCGAGTCCTGTCCGGTGTACTCATAACCCAATGAGCACCTGTATACATCTTAGGTGAACCAACTGACACCAGTGGCTTGTGAGACCGGCCACCGCCCCTCGTCGGGGTCTCGACTGTATACACTAGTCTACTCTGGAGAATCGATGCCCTGTCTCAAAACTCCTACGACTAGGGACCTTTTAAGGATGCGCTTATAGACTCCAGCTCTCACTTATATGATCGCCCTCATACTGCTGGCAGTCAAGCAAGAATCCTAGGGGCTTTATCAACGTGCAATAGCGACATGTCAGGTCACCTAAAGCAGTACACGATGATAAAGGTAAACCAGATAGCATACTATCATCTCGAGTAAGACTGTCCTACCGGGATAGGTCCTCCCTCAATCATTGCAATCACGTGCCTGTGATCCAATAATCGACTCTGAGGGCACTATCTCCAACACATAATATATCAAATCGAAGGATTTTTCGAGACACTTTCGAATCCATCAAAATTTAGCTGTTTCTCATTCCGGAGTTTGTCAAAATATAGCTCGGAAAATACTGGTTCACATCTTCTTCCTTAGATCACATGTGCTTAGACATTTGCTCATAAATTTTGATCACGGATGAATTATGAGGCCCATAATATATCAAAACGAAGGTTTTTTTGAGATTCTTTCAATACCATCAGAAATTAGTTGTTTCTTATTCCGAAGTTTGTCAAAATACAGCTCGGAAAATACCGGTTCACATTTTCTTAAGCGTATCGCTGCCATTTGATGCCTTCGGCTCTTTTGTGCAGAAATTTTTGGAGGAAACAAATGCCCTCCACTACATTGCTCACGTAAGTATATACGTGGTTGAAGTAGTGCATAGTAATTCATAGTGTATGACCAGTTTCGGGTTGGTATATAATTTTCAGAATCTTGATCTGAGAAGATAACAAGCGGACACAAGCGTCGTCATTTATCATTGACTCAAATCTCTACTCTTAAGGGGTATAGTCCCAAACCCTCAGCTCCATTAGCCGTACCCTTCTATTCCTTTATGTTTTACCCTGGCGTGAAGTAGTTTATATGCTCATGAGTAATTTCTCCATTTCAGTGGCATGTAGCTTTGGCAAGTGTGACCCATAGATTGTAGATAACAGTTAATCTTGAACTCTTTATAAGATGGTGATGGCTTAGAAAACAGGGGTAGGATCTGTCACCTAAGACTTTTCAACTTTATTAGCCGTGAGGGTCTCATAAAGACTAATCTGCCTACGAGTCGAGAGGATCTTGTAGGTGTAATTTCTCCTTAAGAATCGTGAGGTTTCATAAGTGTGTTTTCTCTTGAAAGTCGCAAGGATCTCACAAGAGAATTTACTCCCTTACGAGTCGTGCGGACCCGCAATATGATGGGTGAAGTTACCCTTGTCCATTGTTAGTTTTAAGACATTACGGTCGAGGTTAAGGACATCATAGTCCGTGGATTTAAAGGCTCCACGGTCCGCTGTTAGTTTTAAGACATTACGGTCGAGGTTAAAGACATCATTGTCCGTGAGTTTAAGGACCTCACAGTCCGGTGTTAGTTTTAAGACATCATGGTCGAGGTTAAGGACATCATAGTCCGTGAGTTTAAGGACCTCACAGTCCAATGTTAGTTTTAAGACATCACGGTCAAGGTTAAGGACATCATAGTCCGTGAGTTTAAGGACCTCACAGTCCGCGAGTTTAAGGACCTCACAGTCCGCGAAATGTGTGGTTACTGGGACCCGTCACCTCTTTGAAGACGTTGAGGAATTATAACGACAAATATCAAAGGAGAGACGAGATGTACCCTTGAACCAAGGTAAAATCAGCCTAAAATCATTTTGTTTGATTGTTAGTTTTAAGACATCACAGTCAAGGTTAAGGACATCATAGTCCGTGGATTTAAGGACTCCACAGTCCGATGTTTGCTCTGGATGCTTCCCACGGGTTCACTGCCGTGTTTGGCGAGGACCAGGCTCAGCTCTGGACATTTTCCACGGGGTCAGAAGTGACGTTATCCGTGTTCCACGTGACCAGGAATTTTGCACTAGATGCTTCATACGGGTTCACTGCCGTGTTCGGCGAGGACTAGGCTCCGCTCTGGATGCTTCACACGGGTTCACTACCGTGCTCTGCGAGGACCAGGATCCGCTCTGTACGTTTTCCACGGGTTCAGAAGTGACGTTATCAGTGTTCCACGTAGTCAGGAATTTTGCACTAGATGCTTCACACGGGTTCACTGCCGTGTTTGGCGAGGACTAGGCTCCGCTCTGGATGCTTCACACGGGTTCACTGCCGTGCTCTGCGAGGACCAGGATCCGCTCTGGACGTTTTCCACGGGGTCAGAAGTGACGTTATCCGTGTTCCACGTAACTAGGAATTTGCACTAGATGCTTCACACGGGTTCACTGCCCTGTTCGGCGAGGACTAGGTTCCGCTCTGGATGCTTCACACGGGTTCACTGTCGTGCTCTGCGAGGACCAGGATCTGCTCTAGACGTTTTCCACGGGGTCAGAAGTGACGTTATCCGTGTTCCACGTAACCAGGAATTTGCACTAGATGCTTCACACGGGTTCACTGCCGTGTTCGGCGAGGACTGGGCTCCGCTCTGGATGCTTCACATGGGTTCACTGCCGTGCTCTGCGAGGACCAGGATCCGCTCTAGACGTTTTCCACGGGGTCAGAAGTGACGTTATCCGTGTTCCACGTAACCAGGAATTTGCACTAGATGCTTCACACGGGTTCACTGCCGTGTTCGGCGAGGACTAGGCTCCACTCTGGATGCTTCACACGGGTTCACTGCCGTGCTCTGCGAGGACCAGGATCCACTCTGGACATTTTCCATGGGGCCAGAAGTGACGTTATCCGTGTTCCACGTAACCAGGAATTTTGTTGATTATATCCGCATTTCACGGAGTTGGGATTGGACTCTCGGTCATCTGTATACCGCCGAGTCATGGAACTGGGAATTGCCGCTGTTCCGCTTTGCTTGATGTTGTGTCTGCTGAGACGAATGTTGAGATGATCTCCAGGCTATCTGTGAGCCGTCGAGATTTGGCTTCTTCTTCTGAGGAAACCTGGGAGAGAAGGAGTGTAATTCCTTCATTGTTTGCGCCCTTGGATTGTATACAGGGATTGATGTAACATCACCTGTAGGGCATAAAATTCATTTTTATTTTTCAATTCTTTCCGCGACGCTCTATCATTTCAGCTTTTATATCGCGAAGGTCGCGATTGCCCAATCATTTCGGCTATTTTTCGCGGTGCCCAATCATTTCGGCTATTTGTTTTATTTTTACTCGCTGCTTTTTATTGCGAGTTGCCCAATCATTTCGGCTAGTTCGCATGCATACATTTTTATTTGCTGATTTTGTCGCAAGTCGCCCCATCATTTCGGCTATTTCGTATGCATGTATGGCTTGCCCGCTTTTCGCTATAAGCTCGGGATTAGACACCGATTTCGGCATCAGCTCCGCTAAAACTGGGATATTTCCAGGAGCGAATCATCATTTGCCTCTGTCGATGTCGAACAAAGGTGTCTTAGTAAACAGGGTTAGGGTCTTGTCGACTAAGGCTTTTGACTTCATGAGCCGTAAGGGTCTCACAAAGGTATTTCTCCCTACAAGTCGTGAGGATCTCGTAGGTGTGATTTCTCCTTAGGAATCGTGAGGACTCCTAAGTGTATGGCATCTTGTAAGTCGTAAGGATCTTACAAGAGAGTTTTCTCCTTATAAGTCGAAAGGACTTACAAGGGTTGTTTGCCGTGCGAACATATCCCTAGTTGCGGATGGGACTTTGTTAGGGAAATATTTATTCTCGCCCGTGGATTGTATACAAGGGTCAGTATTGATCCGCTTGTAGGGCAATATCGGAGGTTGTGGGGGGTTGCTTAAGAACAGGTTTAGGTCTTTGTAAATTAAGACTTTCAAATCTTATGAGCCGTGAGGGTCCCATAAGAGAGTTCTCCTTACGAGTCGTGAGGATCTCGCAAGTGTAATTTCTCCTAAGGAATCGTGGGGATCCCTTAGTGTGTTTCTCCCTTGTGAGTCGTAAGGATCTCACGCAGGTGGTTTCTCCTCACAAGGTCGAGAAGACCCTGTAAGTGTCTTTTAATGAGGTTGCGCCCTTTCGGGTTTTCACAAACACTCGCCGGTAGCCCTGCTGTTTTTACTCACGGAGCCCTTTCGGATTTTCATCCGTGCCCATTTTGCTTATGGACATACCGTTTTTATTATTATTTATTATTATTATTATTATTATTATATATATATATATATATATATATATATATATAACGAGGTTGCGCCCTTTCGGGTTTTCACAAGACTCACCGGTAGCCTTGCTGTTTTTACTCACGGAGCCCTTTCGGGTTTTCATCCGTGCCCATTTTGCTTATGGACATACCGTTTTCTTTTTTTTTTATTCTTTTTTTTGTATCAGCTTTGGGGTGCTGCAATCCGCCGTAGTTTTTCGACATCTCGGTCAACAGCTAGTTTTTAGGACATAGTGGTCCGCTGTTAGTTTAAGGACGTTCCGGTCCGCCGTTAGTTTAAGGACGTTTCGGTCCGTTGTTAGTTTAAGGACGTTTCGGTCCATTGTAAAGTAAGCCGGTTACTACTTATAGAGTTTGGGGTTAGGAAGATAGCGAGCGGACATAGTCGTCGTCATCTATCATTGACCTAGGCCGTGACTCGTCAAGCGTAGTACTTCTTCAGGAAGCGACCGTTTATCGGCCTGAAAGGTCTTTCACCATGCATGTCCATGAGTAGGTAGGCTCCACCATGGTAGACCTTGTCTATGATGTACGGGCCTTCATAATTCGGCTCAAATTTCCCTCATTTAGCACGATTGGGGATCATAGGTCTTTTGACCACTAGCACGAGTTCACCTTGGCGGAATGTCCTCGGCCTAGTCAATCTTTCGTAAGAGCGCGTCATCTTTACTTTATAAGCCTCTTGATTTTGTTGCGCTATGAGCCGGGTTTCATCAAGGGCATCGAGCTCCTCAAGCCGAAGGTGAGCATTCTCTTCGTCCGTGAGCTCATAATGGACTGTCACTCGTAGAGAGGGTAACTCTATCTAAAGGGGGAGTACTGCTTCTGTACCGAATACCAACGCGTACGGCGTTGTGTTCGTATCCGTCTTGAACGTAGTTCGATATGCCCAGAGAGCTTCTTGCAGCCTCTCGTGCCAGTCCTTCTTATTTCGGGACACCGTTTTCTTCACAATCTTTGTTAAGGTTTTGTTGAAAGCCTCAGCTAGACCGTTAGCTCGGGGGTTAAACTGAGGAATATCTCTAGTCTATGTTGTGCTGTTGTGCGAAGCGGGTAATCTTGTGGCTTCTGTAGGCTGGCCCGTTATCGGAGATGATCTGTCTCGGCCTCAATCTTTCTCAGAAGAGGCAGCGACGTTCCGAACCGATAAATGACGTGCGTCTTGAAGAAATGGAGGATATTCTCCGTCTTCACTTCCCTCAGCGGTACTGCTTCTGCCCATTTGGAGAAGTAATCAGTCATCGCCAAAATGAAACGATGTCCTCTGGACGATGCCGGTTCGATAGGGCCGATTATGTCGGTCCCCCACATTTCGAACGACCAGCTAGCCACCATTGGATATAGAGGATTTAGATGCTGATGGATGAAGTCCCCGTGAATCTGGCATGAATGGCACTGCTTCGCATACTCAAGGCAGTCCTGAATCATCGTGGGCCAATAATAACCCATCTGTTTGATTTTCAGCTTCATCTTCGGCCCGGCTTGGTGAGAACCACAGAGTCCGTCGTGGGTTTCTTGGACGACTCTCTTTGCTTCTTCAGGTCCTAAGCATCTTAACCACAGAAAATCGAATGACCTCTTATACAGAGTATCATTGACGAAGGCAAAAGACACAGCTCGTTTCATAAGCTGATGTCTTGAGGACGCATCTTCGGGCGTTCGACGGGATTTGAAGTAGCCTATAAAGACTTCTCTCCAATCCTCAGCCTTTTCCTGATCTTTCACTTGTAGGGCCGTTTGCTCGGTCGCTCCCTTTTCCTCGGACAACTCCGGAGATATTTCTGCCAGCGCAAGAACCTGACGGCTTTGCACAACGATCTTCACGTCTTCGAGGTTTTCGTCGGCCAGTTCTTTAGCAAGCTTGGCTAACGCATCCGCTTTAATATTTTCCGCATGTGGTATGCTTTCCAAGGTGTAGGAAGGTAGTTGGGTCAGCAGTTGCTGTACCCTCTCGCCATACTTCACCAGTTCTGGTTTGCACGTTTGGTAATCGCCATTTACTTGACTAACGACCAGCTGGGAGTCTCCGTATATGAGGAGGTTCTCAATCCCCATGTCGATGGAGATCTCGAGACCTGCTATCAAAGCTTCATACTCGGCTTCATTGTTTGTCCTCGGCTCTGTTAAGGAGAAGGCAAAGCGCATTATCCCTCCTTGTGGAGTTACGAAGATGAGGCCTACCCCTGATTTGATTATAGGCGTGCTTTGTTTGCGCTTCTTCATCGAAGATGCTCCATCGAAGTAAAGTTCCCACCGGGTATCACTTCCGTCGATCGTGTCAAATGCGCGTTCGTCTGGCAGTTCGCAATTCAACGGGGAATCGGCAGGTATCGGATGCTCAGCGAGGAAGTCGACGATGGCCTGCCCTTTTACTGCCTTAAGAGGCTGATAAGTTATGGAGAATTCCATCAAGAGCGAGGCCCATTTAACGAGCCGCCCCGTCAATATGGCCTTTGACATTAAATAATTGAGAGGATCCACCTTCGATATGAGACGGACTTCATGCGCCAATGCATAGTGCCGGAGTTTCGTTATCGCGAAGATCAACGCCAGGCAGTGTTTTTCGATGGGAGAATAATTGCTTTCCGCCCCCAGGAGAACTCGACTCAAGTAATAGAGAGATCTTTCTTTCCCTTGGTCATTCTCTTGTGCCCATAACGCGTCTACGAAACCTTCGAGGGCTGTTGTATAAAGAATAAGGGGTTTTCCCTTGATCGGAGCGGCCAGCACTGGCGGGTTCTGCAGATACTGCTTGATTTCGTCCAACACGCTTTGGCATTTGTGATCCCAGACGAACGGGGTTCCCTTCTTCATTAGGTGACTGTAAGGACGACACTTGCCTGAAAGATAGGCTATAAATCGCCGGATATACGCGAGCTTTCCTTGGAGAGACCGCAATTGCTTGAGAGTCCTTGGCGGAGGCATTTCCATGATCGCCTTGATCTTTGACGGATCTATCTCGATGCCTCGGTGCCGGACGATGAATCCGAGGAATTTGCCCGTGGAAACCCCGAATGCGCATTTAAGAGGGTTCATCTTCAAGTTGTATTGCCGGAGGCTTTGAAATACGATCTTCAGATGCTCTAGATGTTCCTCGTATGATTTGATTTTCACCACGAGGTCGTCGATATAGCATTCGACGATTTCATGTATGAGGTCATCGAAGATCTTCGTCATGGCCCTCTGATAGGTGGCACCGGCGTTCTTTAGACCGAAGGGCATCACCTTGTTGCAGAATATACCCAAAGAAGTCCGGAAAGCGGTATGCTTCTGGTCCTTGTTCATCACAGAATACTGCATTTTATACCGCCCATTCTTACGCTCGATTGTTTATAGTTAGGTGCTTTTAATCCGTGTTTGTTACATATTTGCATGATACAGGTTCTCGGTTCTAAAACGGTGAAATTCATGGAAAACAAGACAAAATACGGGTTCCTGCCAACCACTGAGAAAACACGGTCTCCGCTCGTCATCCGTATGTTGCCAGATACCAGTTTAGGAAGACAAAATGTCAAATCAATGTCACCTTCATGCACAAGGCTCAATGGCAACAACAAGTTCCAAGAAATCTACGCGGAGCTCGAGGCAATCATGACAAAAGCATCCACAAAAGTCCACCTTTCCTCAACAGAAATTCTGGAAGAAATGTGAATGTATTTTCAGAAAATATATGTACTACACTGAAGAGGACAACAAACCAGGGACCCCGACTAAAGCCCACAGCCAAACACCACTAAAGGGCCGCGGATCCGCGGCCAATAGGGGGTATTGGCCGCGGATCCGCGGCCATGTGGGGTCTTCATTCTGTCGTTTTTCATAGGCACTTTGGGTACTTCATTTTATGTCAGAATTTGCCCCTAGGGTTTCATTTCCCTGCCTATAAATACAGCACATCTGAGCCCAACCTTGGCCATTCTTTTGTTCCTGTTTTGTAGTCTTTTGTATAGTTTTTCTTCTTCTTCATTCTTTTTCCATGAAAATTGTAGTGAGAGCTTTTTGAGTGGGAGATCAATGAAGATGAGGGTTTTGTATCATTCTCTTTTGTTTCTTCTTCCCCTTGAGATTCTTGCTTTCTCTTGATCATTCAACCTCTTCATTGAGCTTGAATGGTTAAGGGTTAGTTATTGATCTCAAGGGTCATATTCTTTCATGGAATTAGCACTTCATTTCACATGCGTTCTCTACCCTTCCCTTGATCTTGCAACCTCTTGATTGAGCTTGCAAGTTTAAGGGTTGGCTATTGATCACATGCTTGTCTTGAGTCCTAGTTTCTTGTTCTTTTTATCGCTTTTTATTACTTGCTTATTATCTTGCTTTTCTTTCTTGCAATTTTATTCATGCACTTAATTACTTGTAATCTTTTCTTTTCTTTGTTCTTTTCTTTTTGTTCTCTCTTTTTGGTTCTTTCTTGTGAATGAATGTAATTATTATTGTTAAGAAGAAATACAGTATTATAAGTTAACGTTTCTTTGCCCATTTCCTTTTCCCGTATTTTCCATTGAACTCCGCCCAAACCATACGCAAGCGCTCCATTTAGGCACCGTACCCTGACAAGGTAACGGTGATTCCTAACCGCGACCGGTTGCGTTCGGTTTGGCCGGAGGCGAAAGCAAGAGACAAGAACGGAAGGACAAGGGTAAATAAGCCGTATTCCACGAATACCGCGCTTAAATCCCCTAATCCACGTTGTTTCCGATTGCTCTAGCTTCAATTGGTCAAGATTCGGCTCAAAGGTTTTGAGTACGGATTTCTTTAGCTTATAATCTCGTATCTTTTTCTTAACAACTTCATACTTCCAAATAATACACTTAGGATAGAATCGAACATACACATACAATTCTTTATTGACTCGTCTAAGACAAGAAAGGACATACAACCATCTCCCTATGGATCGACCCGTGCTCAACCGGTTAGCTGCATAGCGACACCGTCTTGATTACGGTTAAACTTTAATTCTTCCAATCAAATGGCGCCGTTGCCGGGGAGACGGTAGCGTATTTTCTTTCTTGTTATTCGGGTTAATATTCTTTTTGTATATATTTAAAAAAAATATATATATTTCTTTTTGTTTTTTTTTGAAAATTTTTGTGGGCAAGTGTGCAGATTTTTGCGTATTTGCAAACTGCAATTGTGGGGAGCAAAGTGTACATTCAAGGCTAAGGTGTTTGCAAAATACAGTGCCAAATATCTGGGTAGTTTGACCCGCGCAAGCGAACTTTTCAAGCTCACCAGATTTGATTCAACGGGGGTTTCCTAACCCAAAACTTAACGGTACGTATTTTACTAACACCTTCTTCTCAAATCCGACGCTTCCAATATACTATTCTTTGCAGGATTCTTTGCAAGTTCGCTAGCAAACGCTAAAAATTGACTAACCCGTATTTGTTACAGCGCCGCGCTTAAACTAAAAAATGAGTGTTTGATTCTTTATAGAATTTTTTTTGAATTGCGCATTGCATACATTAATACGGACTTAAGGGCAAGCGAACCCCACAATATATGGTAAAGGATTTCATCACCTTTTTCCGTGGCCCACAAATCACGAACTTGAGCATAACGTTTACCCGCACAAAATTTAAAAGAAACTAGACTTTAAGCCTTAATGACTTCGTGCTCACTAGGAGGAGTTAACTGTGTTTAGAACCTCGCTTAACGGTATATTGTTTACGGGGTGTCTAGGAAAGTGTTAACGGCGCAACCGCCAAAAGAGAAAGGGTTATTTAATTAAGGAACTTCGCGAAAGCGTTGGAAAACCTCCCCTTATCTCTGCACTTACCTGGCCTCGTGATCAGTGTATCTTGAGCCCGTTTCTCGACACAGTTTTACTTCGACAATCAAGTTCTGGAGCAGGTCTAGTTGACCTAGGGGAACCCTAGAACGATTAGGTGTGTGGTATTTTTGTGTCGTGATTGTTTTTTGTCCATATTCTTTTTTTTGTATATTTCATTCTTTTGTTAATAAAAAAAAATAAATATCACATTCTTTTTCCTCTCCTTTTCTCTTCCTTTCTTTCATTCTCTCTTCATATCATGGGTACCCCACCTCGCAAAACTCTTGCCGAACTTTGGTACCCACAACCAGACATTACTTCATAGGGTTCTTGTTTTGGTCGAACTTCGAACGACCCCTCCATGCCCAAAATTTCTTTGAAAGATCGGATAGACGCGTCTAGGACGAATAACTGGACCCCGCAATCCACTTCGTATCAACCGTTTCAAACATTCACCCCTTCTTGCGTTGATACCCCTTTTGAACTTCCAGTTGTAGCCACAAGACCAATGTCTATTGCTGAACGTATTGAACAATCCCGTAGCCGATCTTTCACTCCTTTCACCACTTCAAATTCTTGGGATCAACAATTTCATTCACCTTCTTATCCAACTGTTGATCCTACCCCTGTCCAACCATTCAATTCCTACCAGTCCTACCCTACTTTTTCACCTTCCCTAGACATTGTTTCTGAACCGCCATTTGGGAATTTTCAGTATCCAAACAACTTTGAATCTTTTACCGAAACCCCTTCACAACCAATGTCTAGTCTAGAACAATCCTTGGAACACTTTAGGGTAGCGTCAAGCCAACAGATGATGGATTTGAATGCGTCCATGGCCGCCCTCATACAACCTAGTGACCCGGTAGCTAGTTTTCAACTAGCTCCAAATTTTCCAATGTATGAAGAGGCGGTAGGACAGGCTGTGAATTTGAGTGGAGAGAGTGAGATGTACCCCCTTCCAAATCAAACCTACCCGTCCCAAATTGAATCCCACAACTCCTGTTTTGAAAGTCTATCGAGTATCCCACATGATTTATCAATTGAAGATAGAATGATGAATGAGTTATGCAACTTCGTAGTGTTTGATTTGCCCGATTGTGAAGGGTCCCTTCCAAGTGAAACCATACCTAATCCTTTTGACCTCTACACCTATATCTTAGAACCAGAATCGATTAATATCCATGCTTTTGATGAGGTGTCAGAGAATCTTGATTTTCACTTGATTGAGGATATTGACGCTGGGGATATTTTGGATGATGAACCCGTAGATTTGGCTGAGTTTGTCTCTTCAAATCATCATCCCGAGTCATTAAATGTTTTTTCCGAACCCTATATGCGTCTTGATTTTGTTGAAAATTGCATGGATGAGATAAATTTTGAGGAGAATATTGAGGATAGTTTTGAGGATGAACCAGTTTTGCTTGATGAGTCGGATTTTCCAATTCATCCTGTTCCTTCCACTGACTGTGTACACCCTCCTGAACCTTTAACCGATACCCTTCCTCAACCACTTCCCTCCATCCTTTCCATCGTTCCGACCTTGCAAGAACCCGTCTCACTTTCATTTACTATGTCTGGTTTACCAAGTTCGGCGTACCCATGGTTTCTTACGAATCTTGAGGGATTCGACCCAATTTCTCGACGAGTAAATATATTAGCACAATCACTTTTCACACATCGGTCATCACAAATTGTGCTAATCTATTTACTCCATTTGCACCCTCAAGTTCGTATTCCACATCTTTTTCCCTTCCGCCATTCTTTTTCCTCTCATATACCGAGACCGTATACCACTTCTATCTCCATACGGTCTCGCGTAATCTCCATCTCTTTTCTCTACGCCTTCTTTCACCAGCCACTGCTTTATCGAGATAAAATCTTTGAATGGTTGGTACTAACTTTTGGCCTGTGTAAAGCCTTGTATAGCCTGATACTGTTCTCTTTCCCCCCTAATCCTGAATTTCAACGCTTAACAGTGGAAACACTGTTTTACTTAAGTTTGGGGGGGACACTTTTTTGTCTATATTTTTTTTTTGTTTTCTTTGTTGTATATAATTTGTTTTTAGGGAGCGCCGGCAATTTTGACCCTCTTGATTTAGCCTGACAGTGAGGGCACTGTCAAGTTTAAGTTTGGGGGTGTGCTCGGTAAGCTTTCTTCCTTCGCATTCATTTGTATATTTTGCATTTGCATACCATATTAAAAACCCACAAAAATTGAAAATTTTCCAAAAATATAAAAACTTTGTCGTCAAGTTAGCTAATAGGGTAACTTAGATCTTTATTCCGAAAGATTAGTTGATATGATAGAAATAACTAAATTCTAGGCTTAGGAATTGAAAACCCTAAAAATAACCCTCATTCTGTTTAAACTTGGTAAGTATACGTCCTTATAGTTTTTTTTTTTGAGAACTAGGTAATCTTGAGTTCAGTTCTTGAGTTAAGTCAAGATAAAGGGAAAGTATTGAAGCTTTACCGGAGGATAAGTCTGAAAAATAGTTTCTTTTCTTGAGTTCAAATTTAGAAAGTATATACCCTACAAACTGCACATACACGCACCTTGAAACTTGGGATAGTAGAGGATACCTAGAAATACTCTTGCCTGAAAGCCTAGTATGAAAGAAAAAACGGTATTTAAAGCAAAACACCAAAAGAGCATATTGAAAAATATATCCGGTCTTGAAAAAAAAAAAGAAAAAGAAAGAAAAAGAAAAAAATAGAATAAAGTCAAGACCTGGAAACTGCTATTTACGCTTTAATGTTCACACATTCAGTAATCGGCCGTTAGTGCCTCAAGAAGCATTAATAGTCGCATGAAAGGTGTGTGAGCAAATCCGTCCATCCTTAATGAAAAGAAGTAGTATTAGGTATTAGAGCAAGGGTATTATAGCTTGAATTGAATTCTTGAGTGTAGGGGTGCAAATATACACACACATAGGGGTATACAATCGATGTTTGAATAAAAGATAGAAATAAAGAATAAGACTTGTGTTTTCTGTAAAGTTGATAAAAATCCCTGACTTGAGGCCTCACTTTAGAAGGAAAACTCAGGAGAACCAACATCTTTCTAAACTTTTTTGGAACGTATAAGACCTAAAGTTAAATAGATAGGAGGTGTGAAAAATAAGGGTTGGATATTTCTAACTTAGGATGATAGAATTTCTAACGTAAATACTGAACTGTAGGAGTAGAATCTATGTTAACTTATGACACTAGCTTGACGGGATTTTGTGGGTGTAATCCGCTGAAAACCCTCAGGAGACAACACTCCTCCTACTAGGGACACCTAGAGGTTTAACGGCTTGTTGCACGCGCTCAATGCAATCGCGTTCCCTGCGAAAGTGCGGTTAGGATTTTATTTTTTGAGAATAATTGGTTTTGCTCGGGACGAGCAAAAGTTAAGTTTGGGGGTATTTGTTCATCACAGAATACTGCATTTTATACCGCCCATTCTTACGCTTGGTTGTTTATAGGTAGGTTCTTTTAATCCGTGTTTGTTACATATTTGCAGGACACTAGTTCTCGGTTCTAAAACGGTGAAATTCATGGAAAACACGACAAAATCCGGGTTCCTGCCAACCACTGAGAAAACACGGTCTCCGCTCGTCATCCGTATGTTGCCAGATACCAGTTTAGGAAGACAAAATGTCAAATCAATGTCACCTTCATGCACAAGGCTCAATGGCAACAACAAGTTCCAAGAAATCTACGCGGAGCTCGAGGCAATCATGACAAAAGCATCCACAAAAGTCCACCTTTCCTCAACAGAAATTCTGGAAGAAATGTGAATGTATTTTCAGAAAATATATGTACTACACTGAAGAGGACAACAAACCAGGGACCCCGACCAAAGCCCATAGCCCAACACCACTAAAGGGCCGCGGATCCGCGGCCAATAGGGGGTATTGGCCGCGGATCCGCGGCCATGTGGGGTCTTCATTCTGTCGTTTTTCATGGGCACTTTGGGTACTTCATTTTATGTCAGAATTTGCCCCTAGGGTTTCATTTCCCTGCCTATAAATACAGCAGATCTGAGCCCAACCTTGGTCATTCTTTTGTTCCTCTTTTGTAGTCTTTTGTATAGTTTTTCTTCTTCTTCTTCATTCTTTTTCCATGAAAATTGTAGTGAGAGCTTTTTGAGTGGGAGATCAATGAAGATGAGGGTTTTGTATCATTCTCTTTTGTTTCTTCTTCCCCTTGAGATTCTTGCTTTCTCTTGATCATTCAACCTCTTCATTAAGCTTGAATGGTTAAGGGTTAGTTATTGATCTCAAGGGTCGTATTCTTTCATGGAATTAGCACTTCATTTCACATGCGTTCTCTACCCTTCCCTTGATCTTGCAACCTTTTGATTGAGCTTGCAAGTTTAAGGGTTGGCTATTGATCACATGCTTGTCTTGAGTCCTAGTTTCTTGTTCTTTTTATCGCTTTTTATTACTTGCTTATTATCTTGCTTTTCTTTCTTGCAATTTTATTCATGCACTTAATTACTTGTAATCTTTTCTTTTCTTTGTTCTTTTCTTTTTGTTCTCTCTTTTTGGTTCTTTCTTGTGAATGAATGTAATTATTATTGTTAAGAAGAAATACGGTATTATAAGTTAACGTTTCTTTGCCCATTTCCTTTTCCTGTATTTTCCAATGAACTCCGCCCAAACCATACGCAAGCGCTCCATTTAGGCACCGTACCCTGACAAGGTAACGGTGATTCCTAACCGCGACCAGTTGCGTTCGGTTTGGCCGGAGACGAAAGCAAGAGACAAGAACGGAAGGACATGGGTAAATAAGCCGTATTCCACGAATACCGCGCTTAAATCCCCTAATCCACGTTGTTGCCGATTGCTCTAGCTTCAATTGGTCAAGATTCGGCTCAAAGGTTTTGAGTACGGATTTCTTTAGCTTATAATCTCGTATCTTTTTCTTAACAACTTCATACTTGCAAATAATACACTTAGGATAGAACCGAACATACACATACAATTCTTTATTGACTCGTCTAAGACAAGAAAGGACATACAACCATCTCCCTGTGGATCGACCCGTGCTCAACCGGTTAGCTGCATAGCGACACCGTCTTGATTGCGGTTAAACTTTAATTCTTCCAATCAGTCCTCGGGATGCATCTTTATCTGATTGTATCTTGACGAGCCATCCATGAAGGAGAAAATTTCGTGAGTGGATGTATTATCTATCATTAGCTCGGTAACCGGTACTGGAAAGTCGTCTTTCGGGCAGGCTTTATTGAGATCCCGAAAATCCACACATATGATTACTGTCCCGTTTTTTTTCATCACTGGGACAATGTTGGCGATCCAATCAGGATACTGGACCTCTTGGATGAAACCAGAGTCGATTAGCTTCTTGACCTCGGCGTTGATGCTCATCTCAAGCTCGAGACGCATTCTTCTCGGCGCTTGTTTGGTTGGCTTGACGTCCGGTGATATTGCCAATTTGTGGACAGCAATTTCTGGATCTTGTCCCGGCATCTCGGAATAGTTCCATGCAAAGCAATCCTTAAGCTGCATAAGCATGTCCTTCAGCATAGCCACGCTTTCTTCAGACAACAGCTCACTGACGAACGTCGGTCGCGGGTCACTTGCAGTCCCCAAATCAATCTTCCTGAGGTTATCTGCAGTAGTGAGTGTTCCATCTTCCAGCTCTTTTGGCGCCGGTGGAAACTTTGAGATCATCTCGTCATCATTGTTTTCGAAGCACCAGGGAAGGTCATCCATATTCTCGGGCTCTTCTTTTGATATCGTTATCATATGACAAGTGCGAGCTCGCTTCGAAGACCGATGTGTATTTGGTTCTACTATCGTGGATTTGGGTTCATGCTTCTGCGGCAGAGTTATCCTCCAACTATCGGATAGAGCGAACTTGCCGAGCTGATACTGATCTTCGACCCAGTTCTTGAAGGTGAAGCAATCTTCGAGAGGATGTCCTATTGCTCGGTGATAATAGCAATAGTCTGGATGAGAGACCTCGTTAGCTTGCTCGGGTGTTTAGACTCCGGAAGTGTAATCATTTGATGTTTTATAGCGAGGTCAAGTATCTTCTTTGTCTTGTCTTGAGGAAAAGAGTATGCTCGACTCATCTTTTTTATAAGGGACAAATCCGGACCGCTCGATTCCCGATCGCGTGACTTCTTGGTCGCGCTTTGTCGTTGCTGAACGCCTTTTTCGCTCTTCGACTTGTTTCTGCCTATGCGTCGGGTCTTTTTTACAACAGGTTGACAGGTAGCGACATTTTCGTCTTTCGCCGCCTGTTGTAGAAGGTGTTGCGTCCTGGCTTTCTCGTAGATGTCCATTTCGCGGTTATGGTCGTCTCGAACTTTTTGACCAGCTTCCCTTATAAGCTTGTCCATTTGTTCTTCGAACGACGGACTGGGCATTTTTACGTCGGGGATTTTTTCTGGTTCAGGATTAGCACTCTCCCATTGAGCATCTCCTTCTTCATCAAAGTCATGTACAACATAGCAGTCGCTGAGTAACTCCCGTTTCTTGGATTGAACGTATCCAAGCCCGATTGCTTCCATTCTCCCATTGGGCAACTTGCGCTGAGTTCCGGGAACGTTCCAGACCTTGTCATAGATCTTGGCTTTCAGAGCGGTCTGTTTGAAGGGTATCCCTTGGCGCTTTAACAGCCTTTTCAAGCCTTCTGTATAATATCTAGGCAGACGTATGGGCCGAAGCCTTTCAAGTGTAGGATCCGCGCCGTGCCAGATTTCTTTCTCCACTTTGGTTTTCCCGGAGCAGTAGAATAAGATCGCCTTTTCGCCTTCTCGCCAGGGAGGGACATAGAACGTCTGCAGCTCTTCCACACTGTAGGTATCAAGCGCGTCCAGTTCTTTATGATGTTTGGGCGGAACCATGGCTACTTGCAAACTTTGCTCTTCATCAGCGAATGTTTGTATTGGAGGCCGAGCAGAGAATATAGCATGGACCTCATCTTCCGAGTCGCTGCAAAAGATCAACATAGGAGCGGACGGTCCTGGCTTATTGTACTGGGGTGGGACTGAATAAACCATTGCTTCCTCTTCTTCAGTATCACTCCCGAAGACAGGAATGGTGGTGATAGCTTTGTTCTCCGGTTTGTGACATCTCTCCGTGTCCTCGAAATCTGGCAAGAAGTATTTTGCATCTTCATACTTGCGGACTTCATTTACGGAGAACGGATTCATCTCTCCTGTTACGGTATACTCGAGACCATCCTTAAAGTATTTCATACACTGATGTTGTGTAGAAGGGATGATGTTGTACTCGTGTAACCAAGGCCGGCCGAGCAAAGCGTTATAGCATGTCTTGGATTCAATGATATGAAATTTAATGTCTGTGACAAGTAGCCTGAATCGTAATGTCAATATCACAGACCCGAGAGTCCGTGATGACTGGGAGTCAAAACCGGAGATGGTTATTTTATCACGAGCGAGATGCTGGACGCTCATGCAGATCTCCTTCAACACTCGCACGTTGAGGAGATTGACAGAAGACCCATTGTCGACCAGGATTTTGCCTATCTTTATATCGTAGCAGTATCCTGAGATATAGAGGGGACGGTTGTGCTCGCACATCCCAAGGAGGAGATCTTCGTCGCCGAAGGTGATATCGGCTGTATGTACTTCCTCCAGCTCGTCCTTCATCTTTTCTTCGGCGAGAAAAGCTTGGAATTGCTCTGGTTCTTGTAGCGCCTTGATCAACGAATCTCTCGCATCTTTGGATAGTAGAAGCGCGTCGAGAATACTGAGCTGCGAGGGTAACTTCCTCAAGTGAGCCAGAACGTTATAGTCCACCTTACTCTTCTTTGGCGGGTCCTTGGCGGTCAGTTCTTTCATGACTTGGTCATCCAGGGCGATATGTAAGTCGATGTACAACACCCCACGACTTGCGGGGAGACGGAATAATGAAAAACGATCTTGTTCTTTGCATAAACATCGACTAACCGAGAATCTTTGCTAAACTATAACTAACAAGAAACCATAGAAGTGTTAACTACTATGATAAGTGATTATACCTAATGAACCGTGTCCTTCTTCTTTTCTTTATCCATGTCATTCTCGGCCTCCTCCACGTAATAGATGATCCACCCGAGAGCTATACTCCAAGCTTCACCTCTAACTTGAGGTAACTAGGTTTCTTAAAGTGCTAATCTAAGTAACTTAGGTGATATAGAGAAGTGTTATGGATTAAATAGTCTTTACTAATCCTTGGTCTCAACACATAAGAGGGGAAGATTAGGGTTTGAAGAGAGAGAGCTTGAGGAGAGAGAAGGTGAGCAAGAGAATGAGAAGAGAAAATGAACTCATTTGAATATATATGAAGCATAATGTTTTATGAAATAAATCAATTAAATCATTTAACAACCATGCTTCATTCATTCATATGAGTGATTCATCTCATGAGTCATTAGATCAATAAATCATGCATTAACTCCATGGATGAATCACACAAATGAGGCATTAACATAATAAATGCAAATGCCACCTTAACCCTCAAGTCACCATCCTTCTAGAAGTTTCTCGAGAGATTACGAGAACGCCCCTCCTATCCGTGAAAACACGGAAAAACTTTAGACTGTATAAATCCAATAACCGGATACTAGAAACTGGCTTAAAACAAAGCCGGCTAGTAAAAACAGTTCGGATGTCGTACGTGCGTAAACGCACGTATGCGTCCGAACCCTTGACGTAAAACCATACGACCTCTATATCGTTTCGCCTGGAGCAGGGAAACTCTCTGTGTGGGACTCTAAAGACTCGACTACTACGCTGGCAGTGGGTTTAACCACAAACTGCAAGCGGCACTAGCTGTACATAACGGTCCCCAGGTAGATGTCGATAAGAAGGCCGATGAGGAAACCCATCCGAACTCCTACTGAGTCTGATGTGACAATCTCCGTACAGTCCGGTCTGTTCGTCTAAGACTATCGCATATCGGGCCTAGGGGGGCGGCAAGCGTCAGTCCTCTAATAGTGGTATAATTCATGTCAGAGTGTAGCCCATTATACCCTGAGAAACAACTGGAACCTACCAGTAAATCTCGCTTGCCCTGTCCAGGTACTTTGCGTAATGGCTCTCTGACACAGCGCGATATCAACTCCCAATACCGGGAGAGACGAATCCTGTCTAACCGCCACTGCCTCCAAGTGCTCGGGACTGCACCCAACTGCTACCTGTTTGCACGACTCCTTTGAGCCGTGGTAGGGTAGCAATCTAAGAACAGTGGGACACACTCGAGGCGAAGTAGCAGTGTCAAGTCTGCGGACTAAGCTGTACTCATGTCACCTGGGAACTGTTAACAGACGACGGGTATAATACCAAACAACAGTTCCCCGTGAGTCCTGTCCGGTGTACCCGTAACACAACGAGCACCTGTATATTATCTCCAGTATGATGTACTGACGACTATGGGACAGACCATCTCCCCAACTGGGATGAGAAGCGTACACACTAGTCTACTCCGGAGTATCGATGCCCTGTCTCGATAATCCTACGACTAGGGACCTGAAAAGGATGTGCTTGTAGACTACCCAGCCCCCACTATTGTGACTGCCATCATAACGCTGGTAGTCAAGCAAGATCCTAAGAGCTCTATCAATACGTATACTCACATATTAAGATAGATAAAACCAAGTAGCATACTACCATGTTTAGCAAGACTGTTATATAACTGTGAATATCCCAAGCTTCCATTAAGTAATATACAAACTAGTTTGATACAATAATGGCCCATAGGGCATATACACTAACAATCTCACACTTGCACTAGGGCCATGTACTGGCATATCGAAGACCGATGATCTCGAGTAGCCTCTCGAACTGAATCTGAGGTAGGGCCTTCGTGAATGGATCAGCAATGTTCTCTTCAGTAGCAACTCTCCGGACCTCGATCTCCAGACGATCAATGATCTCCCTGATCAGGTGATACTGCCTTATGATGTGTCTGGACTTCTGATGGGACCTTGGTTCCTTCGCTAAAGCTATAGCTCCGTTGTTGTCGCAATACAGAGGTATTGGATCAACAATGGTAGGAACCACCTGAAGTTCTGTTAGGAACTTCTTCATCCAGACCGCTTCTTTTGCGGCATCGCAAGCAGCAATATACTCCGCTTCCATCGTCGAGTCAGCAACGGTGTCCTGCTTGGAGCTCTTCCAGCACACCGCCCCTCCATTGAGGGTAAAGACATAACCTGACATGGACTTGGAATCGTCCTTATCACTCTGGAAGCCGGAATCAACAAAGGCCTCCATCTTGGGGTCTTTTCCGCCGTAAACCAAGAACATCTCCTTAGTCCTCCTCAGGTACTTGAGAATGTTCTTTACTGCTATCCAGTGCTTCTCCTCTGGGTCTGACTGATACCGGCTTACCACGCTCAGTGCGTAAGCTACATCTGGTCTGGTGCACAACATCGCATACATTATAGAGCCTACCGCAGAAGCGTAGGGTATAATAGACATGCGTTCCCTTTCCAAATCAGTCTTGGGAGACATCTCTTTGGATAGGGTGATTCCGTGACAAGCCGGTAGATTACCGCGCTTAGAATCTTCCATACTGAATCTTTTCAGTATAGTGTTGATATACCTGGACTGCGAAAGTCCCAACATCCTCTTGGATCTATCACGATAGATCCGGATCCCCAGAATGTAAGAGGCATCACCCAGGTCTTTCATGGAGAACCTGTATGACAAGAATCCTTTGACAGATTGTAGCATAGGAATGTCATTTCCTATTAATAGAATGTCATCACGTACAAGACGAGGAATACGACAGTTCGTGCTACAATTTTACTATATATGCATGGTTCATCTGGATTTCTGATAAAGTCATATTCTTTGACTGTTTCATCAAAACAGATGTTCCAACTCCGCGATGCCTGCTTTAGTCCATAAATGGACTTAAGCAACTTGCATACTTTCCCGCTGCTCCCACTCTGATTGAAACCCTCTGGCTGATCCATATAGACGCACTCTTCTAAATTTCCATTCAGAAAAGCCGTCTTTACGTCCATCTGCCAGATTTCATAATCATGGACGGCAGCAATAGCAAGAAGGACCCGAATGGATTTTAGCATAGCCACTGGAGAAAAAGTTTCGTCATAGTCCAAACCAGGTCTTTGACGAAAACCCTTTGTAACAAGTCTAGCCTTATAGGTTTCCACCTGTCCATCTACACCAATCTTTTTCTTGAAGATCCATTTGCATCCTATGGATTTTACCCCATCTGGAGCAAAGTCCAAAGTCCATACTTTGTTGGTGCACATGGACTCCATTTCGGTCCGCATTGCATCTAGCCATCGTACCGAGTCGGCGCTCTGGATGGCCTGCTGGAAGCTAGTAGGTTCATCATCATCTATGATGCAATCCTCTCTATCCCCATCTATGAGAAAACCGTAGTATCTCTCAGGCGGATGAGACGGCCTACTACTCCTGCAGAGGGGTATGGGAATGTCCTATTCTTCTTGAACTACTGGTTCTACCAAACTTTCAGTAGTAGTTTGTGGTTCTGGAATTTCTTCCAGTTCTATTTCGCTCCCACTTGTTTCCTTTTCTAAAAACTGATGTTCTAGAAAATGGGCATTACGAGAAACAAATACCTTTTGTTCCTCTGCGTAATAGAATAGATACCCCCTGGAGTTCTTTGGATATCCCACAAACTTACACTTCACTGATCGTGCCTCGAGCTTGTCCACATGCTGCTTTTTAACAAAAGCTGGACATCCCCAAATTTTCAGATACTGAAGATAGGGTTTCTTCCCACTCCACATCTGATATGGCGTGGTAGGCACAGTCTTGGTAGGAACTATGTTCAAAAGATATGCCGCTGATTCTAGCCCTAACCCCAGAAAGATCGCGGTAACTCAGCATTACTCATCATGGAACGTACCATATCCAATAGGGTTCGATTCCGTCTCTCCGATACACCGTTATGCTGTGGAGTGTATGGAGGAGTAAGCTGAGAGAGAATTCCTTTCTCTTTTAGGTAACCTAGGAACTCAGCACTTAAGTATTCACCACCTCGATCAGATCTTAGTGTGTTGATACTTTTGCCGGTTTGGTTTTCTACTTCATTCTTATACTCTTGGAATTTCTCAAAAGCCTCAGATTTATGTTTCATCAGATAAATGAATCCGTACCTTGAGTAGTCATCCGTAAAAGTAATGAAATAGGAAAAACCACCTCTTGCATGTGTAGACATTGAACCATATATATCGCTGTGTATGAGTCCTAAGAGCTCGCTCGCTCTTACTCCATGTCCAGTAAATGGAGTCTTTGTCATCTTTCCTTTGAGACATGATTGAAAAGTGGCATAAGTTTGATATTCGAACGAGTCCAAATATCCTTCTCTATGTAACTTAGTCAACCTTCTCTCATTGATGTGACCCAGTCTACAATGCCATAAGAAAGCTTTATTTAAATCTGGAGACTTTCTTTTTAGTGTGTTCTGGACATTGAAAATTTGGAGTTGGTTTAAGACATATATACCGTTATCCAGTGTACCGGACCCAATCAAACTATGATTAAGGTGGATGTTAACAACATCACTTACAAACGTGAAATCATAACCTTTATTTGATAACAAGGAAACTAATATGATATTACACGTTAAGCTAGGTACACAAAAACAGTTATGTAAAACCAAAATGTGTCCACTCGTCAATCCCGGGTGATAATCCCCTACGGACACAGCTCCCACGCTAGCTCCGTTAGCAACCGTCAGGGTCATATCACCATCCTTCAGCACTCTACGGTTTCTCAGTGCCTGCAATGAATTGCATATATGAGATCCTGATCCGGTATCCAATACCCAGGAAGTAGAGTTGATTGACAGACAATTCTCAATTACAAACACACCTGAAGTCGAAGCCACAGCTTGCTTCGGTTCCAGGTTCTTGGCGTTTCACGCCTTGCAATCTTTCTTCCAGTGCACTTTCCTATGACAATGGAAACACTCATCCTGGGCCACTACTGGTACCGCAAAATTTTTCTTTCCCTTCGCTCCCACCTTACTAACACCTCCTCTAGGTTTGGTGGCGGCCTTCTTTTTCCTTCCTTTGGCCCTAGCCTTGGACCCGGAAGAAGAAGCACCGCTAACAAACATAGCGGGTGTTTCCCTTGCCTTCTGCAAGGTGACCTCTGCACTCCTCAACATGTTAAGGAGTTCCGGAAGTTCAACTTCTTTTCTTTGAATGTTGAAGTTCAGAATAAACTGGGCGTAGGTGGAAGGATGGGACTGGAGAATAAGGTCTGTGTAGAGCTCATTATCCAAAGTCGTCCCAAGGTCTGCGAGCTCTTCTATATAGCCAATCATCTTTAGGACATGTTCTCCTACCGATGATCCGACTGCCAACCTCGCTCGAAACAAGTTCTTAGAGGTCTCGTATCTTGCTATACAAGATTGCTCTCCATAAAGTTCTTTTGTATGGAGAAATATGGCATCAAGATCCATATCCTCGTGCCTCCTCTGATGTTCATTGTTCATCGAGGCAAGCACGATGCACTTGGCCTTCGCGCAATCATACTCCCAGGTTTTGTGGATTTCCTTATCCGCAATACTGGATTTGGGACCTGGGACTGCAGGTGCCTTAGCGGTGAGGACGTACCCTAATTTGTCATAGGTCAAAGCCATTTTGACATTCCGCAGCCAATCTTTATAGTTTGGCCCTGTCGGTATATTTTTCTCTAAAAGTAACTTAAGTCCAGTCATTTTCAGGGTCGCTGCAAGTAGGAGAGAGAGAAGAAACACTTTAGCTTGATGCTCTAGCAAGTTTAGAGTGGTTTTTAATTTATCTAAACTGGGTGCCTCCCACTGTTTCTCGAATCCTTCCTCAAACCATAAAAGAAGAATTAGCCAGGACTATTCTCACTGCACAATACTTGCTTAACCGTTCAGCCAGGCTGGTGTCGGTACTTCGAGGGAGGTTTTCCAACGCTTTCGCGAAGTTCCTTAATTAAATAACCTCTTTTCTCTTGGGGCGTAACCCCGCTGACACCTTTCTTGACACCTACTTGGTTTATAGCATTGATCGTTAAGTGACGAATCTCCTGATGAGTAGCATATACTCACAGTAGGATCGGGATCCAAATATCATCGTATGATAATGTTGAAGGAATCCTACCAATATTCATCAAACTCCAAATGGTATGCATCTCTTTGCAAATTTCAGTTTCTTTAGAAATTCCCGATATATATTTTTGCCCCATGCTCTTATGACCTTGGCGTTAGGTCAAAATGTCATAAGTCACATGTCAAGTTCTACCCATCATTATCTTGTTAATTTTAACCCATCCGTACATATCCTTGACGTTCGGCCAAAATGATAATACGACTGTCCCAAACTAACTCATCTATCTATGCAACAAATGAATACCCAGCAGCTACCAAACACTATGCCTTGGCGTTAGGTCAAAATACATAGCTTGAATACTACTGAATACTCAAATGAAATGACGGAGGGCTACGAATGGTTTTGGCGAAACCGTGAACGTAGTGAACTTGATATGACCGAAGGAACCTGATAGCTTTTAAAAGGAGTGGTTAAAGCTCCGCAAAAAATATCATCTGTTTTAAAATAACCGAGTGGTTTCTTTTAAATTGTTCCAACGATTCAACTTTTGGTTTATTTTCTTTGCATTAATAATAATGAGTCCCATCATTAACCTATCATTGCAGAAAACAACGAAAATACAACGTCCTCTTATGCCATCCGCATTCGCCACTGGGTCCCGTCATCACCCGTTAGGTTACTTAACTAACGGCAGAGCGGGGGCTGGTCAAGCGCGGGTGTAAAACATAAGTGACGTCTAAATAGCTATCATATATAGATATTGTACATTCGTCAGACGCAATAATAGGCATTCCAGATCTCATATGAACATTATTGGATTTGCAAGCAATCCGCGTTTGTTTAGAGCCTGCAACAAAAGACGGATTACACAGTTGTGAAGAATATCCATTACCCCAGCCCAGACCCCAACGGGTACGGCAAACTCCCCGCCAAATACCCGAAGTGAAGCGGTCTCCCTCAACAACGTGAGTAGGCCACTAAACACTTCAAAGTACCCGGTAGTTTGTGCACCCCACCTTGGGTCTATCCTAGAAGCAAAAACAGTAAAATGAAATAATACAACGGTGGCTACAACCGCAACCTGGATGTGCCCCGCAAAATAATATTACAACATACTACAATTTCTTTGAATGAATGAATATAACAACCCATCACAAACCCCGGCTAATCATTACAACAGTCCAATACAGTTCACAACCACAAACAGTAAAAACCATTACAAAAATGTGCAACCCCCTGCCAACCGACATACTAGCAGTTAGGGGAGGTTTAGGAACACATTATACAATCACAGATATAATCAAATTAGAAAACATCGTAAGATTTCGATCTAGCAAACACTTTAGATTCTACTCCAAAATTTCTCTGTGCACCTGAGACTTGAGCAGAAAAATAAACATTCCAGAAAAGACAAAAACATCACAGAAGAGCCACTGGAAAAACTTGGGCTGAATCGGCTCCAACTCGGCCGCGGATCCGCGGCGGATCGGTGGGATCGGCCACGGTTCCGCGGCTGTATGGCCGATTAAGGAGCCCAATTTTTTCAGTGTTCTTATATTTCTCTGTAGGTTATTCAGTAGGTCCCTGAAAAATTTTTAGAGCCTGTTTTAAATTGGACAGAAACTTAGTGATATTGATGTTTTTTCCGGTTCGTTTTGCTTTCGAAATTCATATGACTTTGCTAATGAGTTAATTATTGTTTAGCGAGGCTTTGATACCACTGTAAGTCGATGTACAACACCCCACGACTTGCGGGGAGGCGGAATAATGAAAAACGATCTTGTTCTTTGCATAAACATAGACTAACCGAGAATCTTTGCTAAACTATAACTAACAAGAAACCATAGAAGTGTTAACTACTATGATAAGTGATTATACCTAATGAACCGTGTCCTTCTCCTTTTCGTTATCCACGTCCTTCTCGGCCTCCTCCACGTAATAGATGATCCACCCGAGAGCTATAATCCAAGCTTCACCTCTAACTTGAGGTAACTAGGTTTCTTAAAGTGCTAATCTAAGTAACCTAGGTGATATAGAGAAGTGTTATGGATTAAATAGTCTTTACTAATCCTTGGTCTCAACACATAAGAGGGGAGGATTAGGGTTTGAAGAGAGAGAGCTTGAGGAGAGAGAAGGTGAGCAAGAGAATGAGAAGAGAAAATGAACTCATTTGAATATATATGAAGCATAATGTTTTATGAAATAAATCAATTAAATCATTTAACAACCATGCTTCATTCATTCATATGAGTGATTCATCTCATGAGTCATTAGATCAATAAATGATGCATTAACTCCATGGATGAATCACACAAATGAGTCATTAACACAATAAATGCAAATGCCACATTAACCCTCAAGTCACCATCCTTCTAGAAGTTTCTCGCAAAATTACGAGAACGCCCCTCCTATCCGTGAAAACACGGAAAAACTTTAGACTGTATAAATCCAATAACCTGATACTAGAAACTAGCTTAAACCAAAGCCGGCTAGTAAAAACTGTCCGGATGTCGTACGTGCGTAAACACGCGTATGCGTCCGAACCCTTGTCGTAAAACCATACGACCTCTATATCGTTTCGCCTGGAGCAGGGAAACTCTCTGTGTGGGACTCTAAAGACTCGACTACTACGCTGGCAGTGGGTTTAACCACAGACCGCAAGCGGCACTAGCTGTACGTAACAGTCCCCAGGTAGATGTCGATAAGAAGGCCGATGAAGAAACCCATCCGAACTCCTACTGAGTCTGATGTGACAATCTCCGTACATTCCGGTCTGTTCGTCTAAGACTATCGCATATCGGGCCTAGGGGCGGCAAGCGTCAGTCCCCTAATAGCGGTATAAGTCATGTCGGAGCGTAGCCCATTACACCCTGAGAAACAACTGGAACCTACCAGTAAATCTCGCTTGCCCTGCACAGGGATTTTGTGTAATGGCTCTCTGACACAGCGCGATATCAACTCCCAATACCGAGAGAGACGAATCCTGTCTAACCGCCACTGCCTCTAAGTGCTCGGGACTGCACCCAACTGCTACCTGTTTGCATGACTCCTTTGAGCCGTGGTAGGATAGCAATCTAAGAACAGTGGGACACACTAGAAGCGAAGTAGCAGTGTCAAGTTTGCAGACAAAGCTGTACTCATGTCACCTGGGAACTGTTAACTGACGACGGGTGTAATACCAACCAACTGTTCCCCGTGAGTCCTGTCCGGTGTACCCGTAACCCAACGAGCACCTGTATACTATCTCCAGTACGACGTACTGACGGCCGTGGGACAGACCATCTCCCCAACTGGGATGAGAAGCATACACACTAGTCTACTCCGGAGTATCGATGCCCTGTCACGATAATCCTACGACTAGGGACCTGAAAAGGATGTGCTTGTAGACTACCCAGCCCCCACTAGTGTGACTGCCATCACAACGCTGGTAGTCAAGAAAGATCCTAAGAGCTCTATCAATACGTATACTCACATATTAAGATAGATAAAACCAAGTAGCATACTACCATGTTTTGCAAGACTGTTATATAACTGTGAATATCCCAAGCTTCCATTAAGTAATATACAAACTAGTATGATACAATAATGGCCCCTAGGGCATAAACTAACACGATATCCTCGGAGACCTTTTCTTTTCCCTTATCCTTTTTACTTGTAGATCCGAGATTCTTTTCTGGAAGCGTGCGATTGCGCAGCTGGATGTTTTCACAGGCCTTCGGTTCTTCCTCCTTCCCCAATGTGGATTCTTTAAAGAGGTGGGGCCAAGAGCCATTTCTTCGTCAGAGTCGCTTCCGAAAGTGAGAATTTGCGATCCCCCGGTGTTGACCATGCGACAGTTACCGGTAGTTCTTTTATGCTCCTCAGTCGCACTTCTTTTCTCCCGATGAGTTTTGCGTTTCATCCGCTTAAAATGTTGCTGGTGACCAACATATCCCTGCCACCATCTTTTAAAAGCGTCGCATTCCTCGGTGGGGTGCGAAACCTTTCGATGATATAAGCAGTAGCTAGGATGTGTTTCTGCTTCACCGGGAGTATTTCCTTCAGAGGGTGGTAGCTTCATTCCCATTGATATGGCTTTAGCAAACCTTTTCCTCGTCTTAAACTTATTTTTGTCCGTGACGGATGTTCCTTTATTCGGCGGGAGTGTTTCGACTCTTTCATATAGTCGCTGGCATTTGGCTATTTCAAATATGGCCGTCTCGCGCTCCCGATCAGCTTTACTTTTCAGGAGAGCTTCATTGAGGAATGTGTCAATCATTTCATCTGACGGCCCCAGAAGTTCAGGTTCAGGTTCTTCCCCCAGCTTCTCAGTGCAAGGAGTTTCTTCATCGTCTATCGACGAGTGAGAGATCACATGACAACTTGCCACGTATTCCTCAGATCCATCCGACGAGTCTTCTCCATCATCTTCGTCCTTAAGGACGTGGCTGAGGAACTTTTGGAGCGTGATGGGAGTCCGCGCCTTCTGATTATACTCTTCCAGCGCGTCAATTTGTTTCTGTAAGTCCGTGCGCTTGTCGCCAGGCTTCATGGCCTTTTTGGATTTCTTTTTCTTCTTCTTTGAAGATTTTGACGGCTGGGAGTGAGTGCTTGGGCCATCACCACCGATCTTTGGAGCTGGACGCGGCTTCAGCATCCCTTCGATTATCTGGGGTTCTAGCGGGTTCTTCCACTTGATCGCCGGGCATGTATGAAGATCATTCAGCATCCTTTTGGTTTTGGCCGACAGCACGACCTCCCATGGAGCTTCTTCAACAAAAGAACACGTTGCCCCCGGTGTGTCCGTCTTCTTAGGAGTGTGCGGTTGTGGTGGGTTTACCTTCCACTTCTTAGACAGCGCATACTTGCCTTGTAGGTACTGATCTTCGATCCATCCCTTAAAGACGAAGAAATCCTCGATCGGGTGATTTACCGTCTGGTGGTAAGGGCAATAATTAGGATTATTCACTTCGCTGGGTTGCGGCGGTCGCCTGGGATTCGGCAAGTTGATAAGCCTGTTGCGCATAGCCAGCTCGAACAACCTCTTCGTCTTGTCCCGTGGGAATGAGTAAGGACGCTTCATTTTCTCATTGTAATAGTGACGTCTCTCTTCCAGTTGATCCACTAGTTTTGGGGCACTGGGCTGCTGTTGGGTGTTCGCAACGAAGGTCACCTTCCCTTTACCCTTGTCGTTTCGAGGTTCCGGCTTTGGGGGAGACGGTCTGTGACCCATTTGATCCATCTGGGCTAGCTTATCGATTAAAGCCTGGAACATGGTCGTTTTAAAGAACATCATAAACTGTGAAATAGTTGCTTGAGGGTCTAGGGTGCCCACAAACATGCCCACAGCTGGTGCTTCTTCGATGCGCTGTTCGCACTTCGACCACAAGTTCCGCCATCGGATTGCATATTGAATCCAAGTTTCGCCCGGCTTCACTCTTGCATTGATCAAAGTCGTTATTGGGGTGCGTTCGCTGGCGCTCGCGAATCGCTGAGTGAATAGCAACTCCATCTCTGCGAAAGTTTTGATAGAGTCGTTAGGAAGCTCGGAGTACCACTCAAACGCCGTCTCCGATAAACTGCCGACGAATTGGCGAAGCAAGAGCTTATCATCGCCGTCGGTGTTGCCACAAAGAGACTTGAACTGGGCAACATGTTGATGGGGATTGCCAGTCCCCTTGTAGACATGGAATTTCGGGATCGTGTAGCCAGGCGGGTATTTTATCTGATCATACCAGCTCGGATATGGTCGCCCTGTTTTGATGACCTGGCCAACCGCTTCATTTGCCTGGTGAACTCTTATTTGCTGAGCAATATAGTCATCCAGGGCGGCCTTAGAGATTGTTTCCTCTTTGGCTGTTGAAAGAGCCGGAGGTGGATTCGACGTTTCTCCTCTGTCGCCTTCAAGGATAATCGGAGGATCTTCTGCTGGGGGATCCGGCTGGATCATCACACCCACCATGTCCTAGAACAGAAGTGCCATTTTCTTTATATTGGCCGCTTGTTCCGCAGCCTCCTTGTCCTTCTTTTCAAGCATTCTACAAAGGAATTCAACATCGGTCTCGTGTTCGCGACGTTGTTCTGATGACGCCTCCGGGCTTTCTTTTGGCCCAGTGAGTGCGGCCAATGTAGTCAGCATTTCTTGGAGCTTATGCTGTTGTTGTTCCTGTGCCCTTGTGATGGATCGGGTGAGTGGTCGGTGGCCCGTAGAAGCGCGGCTATCCTCTTTCCCGGATGCCATGTAGACAGTATGGACCGTTATGCCCCCAGACTTAGGGCGTTTGGGCTCAACGTTTTTATGGCCTGCCACGTTTATAGGGGCTTTCTCTGGCCTCCTTCTTTTCTGAGTAGTTGACGTTGAGGGGGGCGCTGCAGTGGGCACCCAAGTAGTCGTCATCTTTTGTGGCTTAACAGGACGGTTTTCTTCCTGTCGGGCCTTCAGCTTCTTCTGCTGGCGGGGGTAGTCTTGATCAACCACTGAGTTCCGGACCTGCCGCCAGACTTTGTAGATCTTGAAGGACAGCCCCTGAGGGGACTGTTCTGGTTTTGCTTCCGCAACCTTCTCTAGTGGAGGAGGAGACCTATTCAGTACAGCGGTAGGAGAATTCCTACGCACTTTATTCAACAGCTCAAAGCTGTTCCCGGTTGGAACAACAGCATTAATCTTCGCCATCGGGGCTGGTGGAGTTAGCCCAGAAGGGGAGTTGCCTCCTGACTTCCTCACTTTGCCCTAGTGGCGACGTCGAGCGTGCCGCGCTGATGGAATTGGTTCGGTGACGGGGATGACCCTGTCTTTCCCCCTGTTCAGGTGAGGGGCTGTTGCCGGTGTCAGCCTATTAAAGACTGATGTCTTCTGAGTAGCAGGAGCGGGAGTAGGAGTTGGGACAGTCAGTCTTTTAAAGACCGGCCCCTTGGCAAGAGAAGCCGCCTTGATGACTTCAGGAGCAGGGTTGGTTACTCTCTTCGGAATAACCTTCTCTGGGATTGCAGGCTTCATTGTGGGCCTACAGGAATTTTGGCCCAATCTGGAGAAGACCGAGGCGCTGGTGTTGGACGACCCGTTTAGAGGGGCTGTAGTAGCTGTAAGTCGATCGAAGACCGACTTCTTGGGAGCTTCTGGTACGACCACGGGAGCAGTGAAGCTTGTTGGCGGAAGCATGGTCCCGAAAAACAGTCCAGTAGTAACCTGGGTGACTTGTTCTAGCGGCATCATGAACAGGGACGCCGCTTGAGGTCCATAGGCTACACCTCCAGGTGAGGCGGAGCGTGGGTTGCAGCTGCAGTTGGAGCACTTCGAGCAGGTGAATGCCATTGCTGTTTGCTTTCTGCACCAAGCAAGAGACCAAATCTTAGTAACTTGAAACCCAAGGGCAACCATTAACAAACCGCGATTCGTTCACGAATACGACACACGAAGTGTGGAGTGGAAAGAGGAAAAGGTCCCACCGGGCGTGCCAGAATCTGTTCCCCTCCGAAAGACGCGGCAGAGACGCGACGGGCGTCTTGCCTGAAATTCGGGGCAGATGCTAATTGGTGCTATCCGTCCACCTCTCCGAAGATGCCTAGTTGCTTTATGGCATCGTGTATCGAAGGTTTAAATGGATGCGGCCGATGTAGCAGACTTCGTCAGATTCCCCCTCGCTTGAGGGGTTTTTGATTGTGGGGACGCTCATCCCTGCAGGCGCAAGCCCCTGCTGTTAATTACGCTACCGCATCGCGGTAACAACTTTCTCCTTCTCCATATGGTCACTTCGTGTCGTGGGTGTTTGTTTTGTGTTTGGGCCCGTGGATTGTATACGGAGACTAATTTGTGCTGTCGCCCGTAGGACGTGGACTAGTCCAAATCCGTATCTTTCTTAAATTTGGGTTTGGGTGTGTGTGTGTTAAAGGATACATTAGCCTTATTAGAGGCTAAGATCAACTAAAACATTCGTTAAGGACACGTTAGTCTAATTTTAGACTAAGATCGACTTAACGGGATCGTTTAGATCCAACAAGAGAGCAATTGGGGGCTCTATTGTTTAGTTTAGTGACGTTGTGGTCGATAAGTAGTTTAAGGACATTGCGGTCCAATGTTAGTTTTAAGACGTTGCGGTCAAGGTTAAGGACGTCATAGTCCATGAGTTTAAGGACCTCACAGTCCGGTGTTAGTTTTAAGACATCACGGTCGAGGTTAAGGACGCCATAGTCCGTGAGCTTAAGGACCTCACAGTCCGATGTTAGTTTTAAGACATCACGGTCGAGGTTAAGGGCATCATAGTCCGGTATTAGTTTTAAGACATCACGGTCAAGATTAAGGACATCATAGTCCATGAGTTTAAGGACCCCACAGTCTGTTGTTAGTTTTAAGACATCGCGGTCAAGGTTAAGGACATCATAGTCCATGAGTTTAAGGACCCCACAGTCCGTAACAGTGTGTGGTTGTCGGGACCCATCACCTCTCTAACGACGTTGAAGGATTACAACGACAGATGTCAGAGGAGTAAAGAGATGTACCCTCAAACCGGGTGTAAATTGATTGGGAGAGCGGTTGTGCTCAGTTCAATTTAAATTAAGGACTTATGGCCAGAATTGGGCTAAGTCCATTTGAAAATGTTCAACATTTTATTCATGTTTTTCCTATTAGGCTTTTGCTTGGGCTCTGCCCTTTTACAATGCATGGCATTGGGCCCTGTATTTAAATGCATAGCATTTATATTTGGTCTGTTAGACCTTTACTTGGGCTCTGCCCTTTTAAATAATGCATAGCATTTATAATGGTCTGATAGTGCGCCACGTGGCTTGTCAGGCGCTTTGCGCCAATTAAAGAGCGCAAGGCGCTAGCGCATGTGAAAGTGACACGTGTCACGCTCTGCGCTAAGCGCAAGTCTGTTAGCACAATGTGCTGCGCTAGTACACTGCACCAGTGTGCTGCGCCAGTGCGCGACACGTGGCGCGCTCTGGTGCATTGCGCCATTCCAAGAGCGCAGTGCGCTGTTTTAGAAGCGCAAAGCGCAGATTGTTCTGTGGTTGAGACGTGGCGCGCCCTGGCGCAGTTCGCCAATCCAATAAGCGCAAAGGCGCATTTTAAAAGTGCAAGGCACTGTCCAATAGCGCAGAGCGCATCTTGATCCAATTCAGATCAAAGAAACAAGTTTTTCTTGTTCAAAAAAGGTTCTACCTCAAGATTCAAGAACCAAAGTTCTTGTTTTCATCAAAAGGCTGTGCCTTTATAAATCAAAAGATCTAGGAATGAAGTAAATTACTTCTTTTTTAATCTTTTATATCTTCTTGATCTTTTTTCTTTTTTATATTGAAGATCTTGATCTTGTTCTTAGATCTTTGATCTTTTAGAAGAGAATTCTTCTTTTAGTGAGATGTTTTCATCTCTGTTCTTTAAGAATCAAATTCTTTACCTTTAAAGATGAAGATGATGATCTTCTTTCTTCAAAGGCTTGCCTTTCAAATTTTTCAGAGGGTTCTCTCTTTTCTGTATGTCTATCTGTCTATTTTCTTTTTTTTATTTTAGAAAGAAAGACCATTGGTCGTTGGGACCCACCACCTCTCCGACGACACTGAGAGATTACAGTGCCATATATCGAAGGTGTGGAGGGATGCACCCTTTGAACCATGTCTCACTCATTAGGGGGGAAGAACACGCTGGAGCTTAAGCTTCTCGCTGCTGAAAAATCCTTCTTTGCGTTCGCGCACGTGCGTTGCACGTGTTGCCCGCACGTGCGTTGCAGGTGTTGGGCGCTCATATTTGCACGTAGCGCACATGGAGCTTGCGCATATGCGCATTATGGGGGGGAGCAAGCTCCTACGGAGAACGAGTCTCCTTTTAAGATTATTGAATATTCTCATGTGGTGCGCACGTGCGTTGCACGTGGTGCGCGCACGGCGGGCACACGTGCGTTGCACGTAGCGCACATGCGCATTATGAGGAGAAGCAGAGCTTCTATATATGGAGAACTAAGCTTATATAGAGAACTAAGCTCCTTTTAATATTATTAAATGTTCTCATGTGGTGCGCACGTGCGTAGCACGTGGTGCGCGCGTGGCGGGCACACGTGCGTTGCACGTAGCGCACATGCGCATTATGAGGAGAAGCGGGGCTTCTATATATGGAGAACTATGCTCATATGGAGAACTAAGCTCCTTTTAATATTATTAAATGTTCTCATGTGGTGCGCACGTGCGTTGCACGTGGTGCGCGCGTGGCTGGTGCACTTGCGTTGCACGTGGTGCGCGCCACGCGCGCACGTGCGATGCACGTGGTGCGCGCGTGGCGGGCACACGTGCGTTGCACGTAGCGCACATGCGTATTTTGAGGAGAAGCAGGGCTTCTATATATGGAGAACTAAGCTTCTTTGAGTATTTAATCCTTTGAGTATTGAACTCTACCCTTTCTAAGAGGTATCCCCTCTTATTTATGTGGGAGTGGTAGAGAAGACATCTCTCATTTTCCCGATGTGGGACTAAAAAATGCATTCCCCATGTAGTAGTGCATTACTTTAGATTACACGTGCATAGTACATTTGCTCATAACTTTTGATCTCGGATGAATTATGAGGCGCATAATATATCAAATCGAAGGATTTTTCGAGACACTTTCGACACCATCAAAATTTAGCTGTTTCTCATTCCGGAGTTTGTCAAAATATAGCTCGGAAAATACTGGTTCGCATATTCTTCCTTAGATCACATGTGCATAGACATTTGCTCATAACTTTTGATCTCGGCTGAATTATGAGGCCCATAATATATCTAATCGAAGGTATTTTCGAGATTCATTCAATACCATCAGAATTTAGCTGTTTCTCATTCCGGAGTTTGTCAAAATACAGCTCGGAAAATACTGGTTCACATTTTCTTAAGCGTATCACTGCCATTTGATGCCTTGGGCTCTTTTGTGCAGAAATTTTTGGCGGGAACATGAGGCTGCATTTGACTCGCTTAAAAATTCCCTCACTACAGCCCTTGTTCTCTCATCTCCCGAGTGGAACCACCCGTTTGAGCTTATGTGTGATGCATCAGATTTTGCTGTTGGTGCAGTCTTAGGACAACACATTGATAAGATGCCACATACAATTTATTATGCAAGTAAGACCTTGAATGATGCCCAAATTAATTATACAACTACCGAGAAAGGCAGTTGTATTTGCATTAGAAAAACTTAGGCTTTACTTGATTGGCTCACCGATTGTGGTTGATTGGTAGAGTTTTTGCTTGCTAAGTTTGTTACCGCAATCAAGACGGTTTCGCTTGTAGCTAGCCGGTTGAGTACGGGTCGTCCGCAGGGAGATGGGAATCTTTTTCTATGTGCTTTAACGAGTTAAGTCCAAATGTCCAGGTTTTGTTTTTAGATTAACTTTGTGCTAAAATGGTATATAAAGAGAGCTTGTTAGGGTTAAGATTATGTTAGTTTGAGTTAGGAGTCGCTCACTTCTTTCGTTGCCACTCTTAATGTCGGTGTTACGGTAATCGGCAACAACGGGGATTAGCACGACTAGGAAGGAACTTGCGAGTATAAGCTAGGCTTTCCAACGCATAAGTTCTTCCTTTTGGTGATTTTCCGTCCGTTCTTGGCTCTTAGCCTTAACCTCCGGTTAATTCAACCACAACCGGTCTCACTAAGGAATCACCGCTATCATGTAGGATAGGGTGCCATAGGGAGCAGATTGTGGTTCAATTAACGGGAGTCCGAATCAAGATGTTGGGCAAGAAAAGAGTGAGAGAGATTTCCTTCTCTCAAACTTTCCTTATCCTACCCTAACAAGTATGAAAACTACTCACCCATTATAAGGAAAAGAAAATAAAACAAAGGAGAAAGATAGAAAGAAAGAGGTTAGAAGATTACAACTAGCTATTTGCGACCTCACCTCAGCAAGGATCAAGCATAAGCATCATGGTTGTTTAAGGATAAAGGAAAAGAGAACAAGAAAGAAACAAACAATAAATAACAACAACTAGATTAGCAAAAGAAAATTACAAGCAATTATAAAAAGAACAAGACAAGCATGATAACAAAGAGAACTCTTTATTCATTCTTCACTCACAAAAGCTCACTACAAGTTTTTAATGGAGAAAAGATGAGAAAAGGAAGAAGAACAACACATGTATTCTAAAATTCTAAATACAAGATTATGGACCCTTGGCTTTGGCAAGTTCTGGACTATTCATAGGCAGGAAACAGAAATTCTAGGGCAACATTCTGGACCAATATGAAAAGACAAAATAGCCCCTGAAATTTCATCATTTGATACGCCAGTACGGCCGCGGATCCGCGGCCCTATAGGGGAGTTGTGTCATGGTCTTTTGTGTGCTTCCCTGGTCTGTTGTGCCCTTTAGTCTGGTATATGTTTTTTCTCAGATTTTCTTCACGATTTTTCAAGAATTTCTGTTGATCAAAAGGTGATGTGATGTGGATCTTTTGCCATGATTTGCTCGAGCTCCGCGTAGATATGTTGGATCTTGTGTTGCCATTGAGCTTTGTGCATGAAAATGACATTGATTTGCCATTTTGTCTCTTAAACTGGTGTGCGGCAACATACGGATAGAGAGCGGAGACCCGTGTTTTATCTGTGGTTGGCAGTAATCCGGATTTTGTCGTGGTTTTCCATGAATTTCACCGTTTAGAGCCGAGAACATGTATCCTGCAATTGACTAGCAAACACGGCTCAAGAGTACCTACCGATAAGCAACGTGATAAAAATTGGGCGGTATAAAAATGCAAAAATCCGATATGAACAAATACGCCCAAACTTATCATTTGCTCGTCCCGAGCAAAGCCAATTTATTCACAAAAAATTTCCTAACCTCACTTTCGCAGGGAACGCGATTGCACTGAGCACGTGCAACAAGCCGTTAAACCTCTAGGTGTCCCTAGTAGGAGGAGTGTTGTCTCCTGAGGGTTTTCAGCGGATACTACCCACAAAATCCGGTCAAGCTAGTTTTGTAAAATTACTATGATTCAAACCCCTAAAGTTTTGTTTCAGAAAATAACAATTCTATGATCCTAAGTCTAGACTATCGAACCTTTATTTTTCACATCTCGCTTATTATTTAACTTAAGATTTTATATGTCTTTACGTGTAGTGCAAATAGTGTCGTTAAGTTCCAGAAGGGTCGAATAAAGTCATCATGTCACACAATAAAGCCTAGATAAGAATTTTGAAAGGATCACATAAGTTTTATAAAGAGTTAAGCATTTTTCAAGTTTCGTTTTCCAGTAAAGTTTCAACTTCAGAATTTCTATCTTCCTTAATAGGAAACTAGGTCTTATTTTTCACTCCACCTTTTTCTTGTTTTCATTTCATACACACCTCTGTGAACGTGCAATAGTCTTTATCATAGAATAAAACCTTCATATCTCCGCTAGAAATATCTTTTATAAAAGCTTGTCTTTTGTCAAGATTATTCTCACACAAAGAACCGTTAGGAATTTTAACTCGGAGAGAACACTTGCTTGACTTTGTTTTAATCTGGACTTTCTAGGCTTCTTAGCGAGCTTTGGGCCAATGCACCCAAACCAGTTGGCTTTAGGGCATTAGGTGTAGAAACACCCCAGCGGACTTAATTACTCAAGTTACCTAGGTCCAAAAACAAAAGACAATTTAGCGTGAAAATCATGATGATTCAATACGAACGGAGATATAACCGGCAGTTCAGTTATTTTTTTGGATAAAAGACGTGTTTAGTGGGTTAGGTGTGTAATCATTCCAATCAAGTTTCAGATGGGTTATTTTTCAGACTTAGTTCCAATTAAGGCATCAATAACATTCCTTCATATTCACTTCACTTCATAAACTATTCTTGATATTACTTATTTCAGAACAAACCTATTTGATTCTCAGAAAATCATTTATCCATTTAAAAGTTTTTAGACATAAAAGACTTATCATCTAATTTCCAAAACTCACGACACGTGTAGTGTGATGTAAAGACGTATATCAGCTATAGTTAACTTCAAAGGAGAGTTATCTTTCAGGTTTTCAAAATCTAAACATAAGATTTAGTTATTCTTATCTTATCAAACAAAACCGTCGAAATGTTGAATCAGAGTTCTCCCACTAGCTATCTTGACAGAAAAGTTTTTATTTTTTTTTAGAATATTTTCTGATTTTTATGGATTTTATGGATTTTAATATGCAGATGCAAAATATACATATGAATGTGAAGGTTAGAAATGCGTACCGAGCGTACCCCCAAACTTAAACTGGACAGTGTCCTCATTGTCATTGCATGAAGAGATCATTTGAAGGGTCAAAATTGTCGGTTAGATACACAATTTTTTTTTTGTTGTTTATGTTTTTAAAGAGTAAAAATGGAATAGAATATCCACAAATAAATACAAAATGGTATAAACATACCCCCAAACTTATTTGGAACAGTGTCCACTGTTCTTGGCTGGATAACCGAAGTTTGGTGGTAGGCAGAGGAGGATTATGCAGGATAAACCGGCTCCTGTAAGACCAGGAGCTTCTCTGTTGGTTCGGGGCTAAGGTACGGTTTAAGTCGGTGTCCATTTACTTTGAAAAATGAATCGTCCTTTGGATTCTCCAAATCCACAGCGCCCTGCGGATACACATTCCGCACAAAATACGGCCCTTTCCAGCGAGATCTGAGCTTTCCTGGATGGAAGTGTAGCCTGGTGTCGTAAAGCAGTACCTGTTGACCAGGTATGAAGGTTTTGCGCAAAAGGTGTTTATCGTGAAACACCTTCGTTCGGTTCTTAACGACAACCGCGTTATCGTAAGCCTCATCCCTAAGCTCGCTCAATTCGTTCAATTGCAGCTTCCGATGGCTGCCCGCATCTTCGAGAGACAGATTCAGCTCTTCTATCGCCCAAAATGCGCGATGCTCTATTTCGACAGGTAGGTGGCAAGCCTTTCCGTACACAAGCCGATAGGGAGACATGCCAAGATCGGTCTTATAAGCAGTTCGAAATGCCCAAAGGGCATCAGTGAGTTTCAGCGACCAATCCTTACGGTTCTTGGAAACCGTCTTCTCCAGTATCTGCTTGATTTGCCGATTTGAAACTTCGGCCTGCCCACAGGTTTGGGGGTGGTATGGAGTAGATAGCTTATGATTAAATGAATATTTCCGCATCAAGGCCTCGAAAGTCTTGTTGCAGAAATGAGTTCCATTGTCGCTAATGATCGCTCGGGGGTGCCCAAACTGGGAGAAAATGTTTTCTTTAAGAAACCTAACGACAACCTTGTTGTCTTTAGTCCGGCTGGGCACAGCCTCGACCCACTTAGAGACGTAATCAACAGCGAGAAGGATGTACAAGTTCCCGAAAGAGCTGGGAAACGGCCCCATGAAATCTATCCCCCAAACGTTGAAAATCTCCACAACCAAGATTGGTTGGAGCGGCATCTCGTTCCTCCGGGATATCCGGCCCAAGTGTTGGCACCGGGAGCAAGTCTTGCAATAGTCATGAGCGTCTTTGAAGAGTTGTGGCCAGTAGAAACCACATTGCAAGATCTTCTCAGCTGTCTTTCTGGGGCCAAAATGCCCGCCATATGCTTGATCGTGGCAAAATGACAGCACACTCTTGAATTCATCGTCAGGGACACACCGACGAATAATCTGGTCGGGACAGTACTTGAACAGATAGGGTTCGTCCTAGTAAAAGTGTTTTACTTGGGATAAGAATCGAAGTCTGTCCTGACTTGACCATTCAGTCGGTAGTAGCCCTGTGGCCAAATAGTTCACAATATCTGCGAACCAGGATTCGCGAGATACTGTCAAGAGCTGTTCATCCGGGAAAACGTCGTTGATCGGAAGTTGAGGCGACGACGAAGAAGAAAGTCGTGAGAGATGGTCGGCGACTACGTTTTCACATCCTCTTTTGTCCTTAATGACAAGGTAAAACTCTTGAAGCAAGAGGATCCAACGTATTAGACAAGATTTTGCATCTTTCTTCGCAAAAAGATGGCGCAGAGCAGAATGGTCTGTGTAGACAATGACTGGAGAGCCGATGAGGTAGGTCCTGAACTTTTCTAAAGCAAATACAACAGCTAAGAATTCCTTCTCAGTTGTTGTATAATTAAGTTGGGCGTCGTTCAGGGTTCGGCTAGCATAATAGATTATGTGCGACATCTTGTTGATGTGTTGTCCAAGGACAGCACCAATGGCAAAGTCGGATGCATCGCACATAATCTCAAATGGGTGCGTCCAGTCAGGTGAAGAAAGAACGGGAGAAGAAGTGAGTGAGCTTTTTAATGACTCGAACACAGTCACACAGCTCGAGTTGAAGTCAAATGGCATATCCTTGGCCAGTAGAAGAGTCAAGGGCCTAGCAATCTTTCTAAAGTCCTTGATGAACCATCTATAGAAACCGGCATGGCCAAGGAAGGCTCGGATGTCTCTGACGCATCTGGGAGAAGGGAGATTGGAAATGACCTCAATTTTCGCTTTGTCAACCTCTATGCCATTTTGCGAAATGATACGTCCTAAGACAATACCTTCGCGCACCATGAAGTGGCACTTCTCCCAATTCAAAGTGAGGTTCTTGTCCTTACATCGGGTAAGGACAGCGTCAAGATGCAGCAAACACTCGTTGAAGGAATCGCCGAAGATGGAGAAATCGTCCATGAAGATTTCCAGGAATTTATCCACCATGTCTGAGAAGATTCCCATCATACACCACTGGAAGGTACCGGGCGCATTGCATAACCCAAAGGGCATGCGACGATAAGCGAACGTGCCGAAAGGACAAGTGAATGTGGTCTTGTCCTGGTCTTTTTCGGCGATAGGAATTTGATTATAGCCGGAGTAGCCATCAAGAAAGCAGTAGTACTCGTGTCCGGCCAATCGTTCAAGCATTTGGTCAATGAAAGGTAGCGGAAAGTGGTCTTTCCGCGTTGCGGCATTGAATTTTCTGTAATCGATGCAGACTCGCCACCCAGTTTGGGTGCGAGTAGGGATTAACTCATTTGCCTTGTTAGTAATGACCGTTATGCCTGATTTCTTAGGGACAACATGAATGGGGCTAACCCACTGGCTATCAGAGATAGGGTATATGATACCACTATCCAGACACTTCACGATTTCCTTTTTCACAGCCTCCTTCATGACTGGATTGAGTCGCCTTTGTGGATCTCTGGCTGGTTTGGCATCATCCATCAGATGAATGTGATGTTCAACGATCAGGGGACTAATCCCCTTGATGTCCGCCATGGACCAGCCAAAAGCTTTCCTATTGCTGTGCAAGACCGCAAGAAGGGCTTTCTCTTGCTCTGGAGCGAGAGAAGCCGAGATGATAACAGGGAGGGTCTCGTTCTCACCCAAGTAAGCTTACTTAAGGTGAGACGGCAAAGGCTTGAGTTCGAGCATTGGAGGTGAAACGATTGAAGGCAAGATTGGTAAAAAGGTCTCGAACTCGAAGGATTCCAGCAAAGGTTCAAAACGAGTGTAAGCGACCGAGTTGGATGGTTCAGGTAACTCATCCGGAAATTCGAAGGATTCAAACTCGGGTGGTGAGCGGCTAAGATCGTTCGAGAACGTGAAACACTCGTAGTCATTATCAGGCGCAGAAACAGCAGCAGGTTCGAAGAGGAACGCACCAGTGGCGTTAAGGTTATCGTGATCGAACAAAAACACATCGAATTCACACTCTTCAGGGGTGATCTCCTGGATTGAGCAAACGTCTAGTATATGAGCATTAGGTTCGGAGGGCTGATTCCCCAACCTAAAAATGTTGAGTTCAATTGTCATGTTTCCAAAAGATAGGTTCATCGAACCATTGCGACAATTGATCACATCATTTGAGGTTGCAAGGAATGGGCGACCGAGTATCACCGGAATTTGATTCCGGGGGTTAGCTACAGGTTGTGTGTCTAATACAATGAAGTCAACGGGGAATATGAAGTCCCCAACCTTGATTAACACATCCTCTAGCTCACCCCTAGGATGGGTGATTGATCGGTCGGCCATTTAGAGAGTACAATGTGTGGGTTTCAGCTCTCCTACACCTAATTGCTCATATACTGAGTACGGAAGCAGGTTAACACTGCACCAAGATCTAATAGTGCGCGGTTGATGTTCTTATCCCCAATGGTAATAGAAATCGTAGGACAGCCAGGGTCCTTCCGTTTTTGCGGTAAAGATTGGGTAAGAGCATCACTCACAGCACTAGCCAAGAAAACTTTTTTGGGTACCTGAGACTTCCCCTTTTTCGTGCACCAGTCTTTTACGATTTTCGCGTAGGACGGGACTTGTTGGACAGCATCTAAAAGGGGAATGTTAATGTTAACCTGCTTAAACAACTCCAGAATCTTCTCCATTTGTGGATTTTGTTTATTGGACCTCAACCGGTTTGGAAATGGAACGTTTTTAAAATTGGTTGAGTGCAATGCTTGTGGAGGAGATTGTGGAGCTGGAACAGATCTCAGAGCTGGTGTTTTCGTGGAGTGAGAAGTGGGTCCGTTCAGAGCAGAAGAAGAAGAAGAAGAAGAAGAGCCTTTTGATGAATGGAGAATAGGCTCAGAAGACGAAGAAGAAGAAGAAGCGGCCGGGGTGTCATTATCCTCAATTGTTGTGCCGATGTTGTTGTGCAGCATCCTTCCCGATCTCAATGTAGTCACGACACTCACATTATGGTTCTGTTGTTCAAGAGCAACATGTACATCATGTGGGTGACCGGGATTTGGGAGTGGTTGAGATGGAAGCTTCCCCTTTTCTCGCTCGCTTAACGCCGCATTCAGCTGTGCAATCTGGGCTTCGATGGTCTTGATGGTTTGCCCGTGTGCAGCAGTGTGTTGCACCAAAGACTGAATAGACGACTGGATGTTGGCGGTGGATTGTGTCGATTGTTTAACGAACGCCTCCAGACTTCGTTCTAGCGAGGAAACCTTATCGTTGTTTGACGGAACAAAGTTGTTTTGTGGAAAAGAATTGTTGGGTGCAAAGTTGTTCGTCTGATTTTGAAAAGGTTGGGGTTGGAAGGGCTGCTGAAACTGTTGTTGAGTTTGTTGTTGCGCTTGTTTTTGTGGAGGAGGAGGCCTCTGGAAATTGTTGCCTTGGAATTGTTGCTGATTCTGATTCCAGGCGAAATTGGGGTGGTTCCTCCAACCGGGATTGTAGGTGGAAGAATATGGATCATTCCTCGGTCTTTGCTGAAATGCAGCATTAACCTGATCCTGTCCTTAGGATGGTGGATTGTAAGGACACTCTTCGGTTAAGTGAGAAGGATCGGAACAACAAGCACAAATGGTACGAAGGGGAAGAACAGGGGCAGGAGCAGGAGATGAAAATTTGCTCTCTATCGCTTCAAGTTTTCTCGTTATTGCAGCCATTTCAGCTTTCATTGCAATAGAGACATCAAGCTGGTGAATTCCTACCCTAGACTGACCAGTAGAAGTGGAGGAAGAAGAAGAAGTAGTTGGTCTAGTGCTCTCCCATTGAAGCGTTTGTTCCGCAAGGTCGTCGAAGAATTGCCACGCTTCCTCGTCAGATTTCGATAGGAAGTGACCCTGACAAATGGTTTCCAACAACTGCTTGGTTGCTGGGTTCAGGCCCTCGTATAAGGTTTGGCAAAGTTGCCATTTCTCGATACCATGGGGAGGACACTGAACAAGAAGGTCTTTATACCAGTCAAAGCACTTCCAGAAGGGTTCAGAAGGAAGCTGAGAGAATTGGTTGATTTCGTTACGGATCCTTGCGGTTTTATGGTTCGGATAGAATTTCTTGAGAAACGCTTTCACAAACTCGTCCCAACTGGTTATGGAGTGGGAAGCGGTGCTATACATCCATTTTTCAGCAAGATCGCATAAAGTGAACGGAATGACCCGTAGCCGTATAGCATCGTCCGACAGCTGGGTAGTTTTCATCATGGCACAAACATTTTGGAACTTGTTGATGAAGATATAGGCATCTTCAGATTCAAGCCCATGAAATTTCGGAAGCATGTTAATGAAGTGGGGCTTAATTTCAAAATTATCCCCATTGGCCGGTGGAAGAGAAAGACAGGTGGGAAGTGCAGAAGGGGTGGGATAGAAACGATCCTGGAGCGCGATTCGCTGCGGTGCTACAACAGGCGGTGGTGGTGGGTTAGTTGCCTCCATAGGAGGTGGAGTCAATCCCGGGGGAGTCAAAGAGATGTTTGGATTAAATCCTAACATCGCGGAAGAAGAGGTTGGTGATGGTGAAGGTGAAGATGTATGAACAGAATTCCGGTCAACGTCGGAGTTGGCCGGCAAAGGTAAGGGTGAAAGAGGCGTGGACGGAGTTTCGACGTCTGAGTCGATCGCGTAGTCGGTAGCGACTAACGTAACGCGGACTAGGCGGGCGCTAGTGTCCCGAGTCCAAGCGGACATACACTAAACGAGTTTAGTATAGTCAAAGCGGAGAAGGTGAGGGTAAGAAAACGTCAATGGAGAAATACGATGGGTGGTGGGTGAAAAAATGGATTCTGGCGACAAAGGGCAAGTTTTTATAAAAGTTTTTGGTTTTGTGTTTTTTTTTTATTTTTTAGAAAGAGCTTTACAGAAATATGTACGGGCTTACGGCTTCAAGCAATCACAAACAAGATATGCATAATCACACCTAGATCTAGGGTCACCTAGGTCAGCTAGACAGCTCCTAACTGTTCCAAAGGGCTAGAAATAAGACCTCAAACCGCCTCTTCTCCAACAATTGCGGCCAGGTAAGTGCCAGGTAAGTGGGAGGCTCCCCACTACGTAAGTAGTGGTCCTAATTAAGTAACCACTTGCCTTGGACACACTTGCCTAGACACCGCAAAAGTCAGGATAGGATAAACGGACGATGCCTGTAACTAGTCCTCTGTCCTATTTGAGCGCGAAGTCCTTAGGACTGAGTCTAGTATTTTTTAATTTAAGCAATGGTCAATGCATATGCTTTTTGTGATTTCTGGGGTCCTGGGAAGGGTGATGAAATCCCCACCCAATCTGAATTGGTTTCAAGCCCCTTAAAGTCCGTATTAATATATGCAAAGCAGTAACAATCAACTGCAAACAATTTTTATTTTTAGCGCGGCGCAAAGAATCCTGCACAAAAACAATTTATTGGAAGGGGGAAGAGAGTTTGCGCAAAGAATGCTGTAGAAAACACAGTTTAGTGGAGTCCAGAGGAGTGGGGAAGAGGAGAGAGAGACTTATAGAGAATTTGGGTTGATGAAGGCACCAACAAGCCGCGGTTCCGCGGCCAGAGAGCGCTTAGGCCGCGGTTCCGTGGCCAGAAAGTGAGATCGGGCCTTCCATTTTTTGGTCTGTGCAAGGTTGGGTGTCCTCTTCTTATCTGGAGCTCCTGAATCTTGATTTGCTTACTGGGTTTGCTCCAGAATCTTACAGTAGACCGTTGGTTCCGTTTGGATCAAACGTGGTGTAGCCGCGAGATATAGGTCTAACTTCCCACGTCTTTGGCAATGAACTCGACCGTATTTTTATCCTGCACACTTGCACAAAAACTAATCAAAAATAACAAGATGGTTTTTTTTTACAATGTATATTTTTTTTGTTTTGTTTTTCGGTTATATTTATATTCACAAATTAACCCGAAATTACACAAAGAAATAAACTACCGTCTCCCCGGCAACGGCGCCATTTGATTGGTAGAGTTTTTGCGTGCTAAGTTTGTTGCCGCAATCAAGACGGTTTCGCTTGTAGCTAGCCGGTTGAGTACGGGTCGTCCGCAGGGAGATGGGAATCTTTTTCTATGTGCTTTAACGAGTTAAGTCCAAATGTCCAGGTTTTGTTTTTAGATTAACTTTGTGCTAAAATGGTATATAAAGAGAGCTTGTTAGGGTTAGGATTAGGTTAGTATGAGTTAGGAGTCGCTCACTTCTTTCGTTGCCACTCTTAATGTCGGTGTTACGGTAATCGGCAACAACGGGGATTAGCATGACTAGGAAGGAACTTGCGAGTATAAGCTAGGCTTTCCAACGCATAAGTTCTTCCTTTTGGTGCTTGTCCGTCCGTTCTTGGCTCTTAGCCTTAACCTCCGGTTAATTCAACCACAACCGGTCTCACTAAGGAATCACCGCTATCATGTAGGATAGGGTGCCGTAGGGAGCGGATTGTGGTTCAATTAACGGGAGTCCGAATCAAGATGTTGGGCAAGAAAAGAGTGAGAGAGATTTCCTTCTCTCAAACTTTCCTTATCCTACCCTAACAACTATGAAAACTACTCACCCATTATAAGGAAAAGAAAATAAAACAAAGGAGAAAGATAGAAAGAAAGAGGTTAGAAGATTACAACTAGCTATTTGCGACCTCACCTCGGCAAGGATCAAGCGTAAGCATCATAGTTGTTTAAGGATAAAGGAAAAGAGAACAAGAAAGAAACATACAATAAATAACAACAACTAGATTAGCAAAAGAAAATTACAAGCAATTATAAAAAGAACAAGACAAGCATGATAACAAAGAGAACTCTTTATTCATTCTTCACACACAAAAGCTCACTACAAGTTTTTAATGGAGAAGAGATGAGAAGAGGAAGAAGAACAACACATGTATTCTAAAATTCTAAATACAAGATTATGGACCCTTGGCTTTGGCAAGTTCTGGACTATTTATAGGCAGGAAACAGAAATTCTAGGGCAACATGAAAAGACAAAATAGCCCCTGAAATTTAATCATTTGATACGCCAGTACGGCCGCGGATCCGCGGCCGAGACCCCCTATTGGCCGCGGATCCGCGGCCCTATAGGGGAGTTGTGTCATGGTCTTTTGTGTGCTTCCCTGGTCTGTTGTGCCCTTTAGTCTAGTATATGTTTTTTCTCAGATTTTCTTCACGATTTTTCCAGAATTTCTGTTGATCAAAAGGTGATGTAATGTGGATCTTTTGCCATGATTTCCTCGAGCTCCGCGTAGATATGTTGGATCTTGTGTTGCCATTGAGCTTTGTGCATGAAAATGACATTGATTTGCCATTTTGTCTCTTCAACTGGTGTGCGGCAACATACGGATAGAGAGCGGAGACCCGTGTTTTATCTGTGGTTGGCAGTAATCCGGATTTTGTCATGCTTTTCCATGAATTTCACCGTTTAGAGCCGAGAACATGTATTCTGCAATTGACTAGCAAACACGGCTCAAGAGTACCTACCGATAAGCAACGTGATAAAAATTGGGCGGTATAAAAATGCAAAAATCTGATATGAACAGTGGTTTACACCGATCACTCCGCCTTAAAACATCTTTTATCGAAGAAGGATGCTAAAGGTAGGTTAATACGTTGGATCCTATTATTACAAGAATTTGATCTTGTCATTCGAGATAAGAAAGGATGTGAAAATGTAGTAGCCGACCATCTTTCACGCATCTCTTCACCAACTGTGACCTTGCCAATTAATGACTCTTTCCCGGACGAACAGCTCTTGGCTGTATCCTGCGAACCTTGGTTTGTGGATATTATGAATCGTCTTGCAACCTAGCGAATGGTCTAAACAGGACAACTATCGATTTCTATCCCAAGTAAAGCATTTTTACTGGGATGAAACTTAATTGTTTAAGTATTGTCCTGACCAAATCATTCGCAAATGTGTCCCCAATGATGAATTCAAGAGTGTTTTATCTTTCTGTCATGATCAGGCATGTGGAGGTCATTTTGGTCCAAGTAAGATGGCGGAGAAGGTTTTGCAGTGTGGTTTTTACTGGCCTACATTATTTAAAGATGCATATGATCATTGCAAAACTTGTCCACAGTGTCAACACACGGGTCAGATTTCTAAAAGAAATGAGATGCCACTTCAACCGATCTTGGTTGTTGAAATTTTCGACGTTAGGGGTATTGATTTTATGGGTTCTTTTCCCAACTCTTTTGGGAATTTATACATCTTGTTAGCAGTTGATTACATCTCGAAATGGGTGGAAGGTAATCCATGTCGCACTAATGACAACAAGGTTATCATTAAGTTCCTTAAAGAAAATATCTTTTCGCGATTTGGACACCCGCGCGCTATCATTAGCGACAACGGGACGCATTTTTGTAATCGGTCTTTCGAGACTTTGATGCGGAAATATGCAATCAACCACAAACTTTTAACACCCTATCATCCCCAAATGAGCGGGCAAGCTGAGATTTCCAATAGACAAATCAAACTAATTTTGGAGAAGACAGTTTCTAAAAACTGGAAAGATTGGTCAACCAAATTGACGGATGCTCTTTGAGCATTCCGTACCGCTTATAAGACTGATCTTGGTATGTCTTCTTATCGCCTAACATTTAGAAAGGCTTGCCACCTTCCGGTCGAAATCGAACATAAAGAATTGTGGGCCATTAAAGAACTTAACTTCGATTTGAATCAAGCCTGCAACTTTCGGAAGCTGCAATTAAATGAGCTAAGTGAACTCAGCGATGAAGTTTACGATAATGAGGTGATAGTAAAGAATCAGACTAAGGTATTTCACGATAAAAATATTTTGAGAAAAACTTTTATTCCAGGTCAACAAGTCCTTCTTTACGATTCCCCTCTCCATCTTCATGCGGGTAAGCTACGATCTCGTTGGAAATGACCATTTGTGGTGCGGTATGTCTACCCGCACTAGGCAGTTGAAGTTGAAAATAGAAAAAACGGTACAATTTTTAAAGTGAATGGGCATAGATTAAAACCGTATTTTTCCACTGACCCCACGGAGGAGCTCCTGTTTTTACAGGAGCCGCTTTTTAATGACTAATTTTCCTCCACCTCACCTCCATGTCTCGGTAATATTGTCCCATCTTTAGAATGGAGGTGAGTCATTTTTAAAAATAATTAAAAAATTAAAAAAAACTGCAAAATTGTACATAAAAAAAAGTTTGGGGGAGGATTTTCACGTCCATTTAGTCTTGTCCCCGTTAATAACTTTTCCTCCCAAGCCTACAGGTTTTTGAGATTTTAAAAGACGACAACAGTGAGGACACTGCTGTAGATAGGTTTGGGGGAGATTTATGCTTATTTACATATCACTTTGCATTACACTTTGCATAAACACAAAATTTTCAAATTTTTTTCTTTTGTAATAAAAGATTAGAAAGTGAAAAATTACATTTAAAAGATTGGAAAAGTTTAAGAAATCTAAGAAAGTTAGAAGTTTTTTTAGACGAAACTAGTAATAAGTAGTTATGAGCCGTTGTCCCAAGGGTTAGTAAGATGAAAGAAGTCACTAATCCGAGGATAAAAATAATTCTGAAAAATAGTTCCTATTCTGGAGGCTAAACATCTGAACGTTGATACCCTACTATACGCACTTACACACGTCTTGAAACTCGGGATAGTAGAGGACACCTTGAAATGCTCTTGTCTAAAAGCCAAAGTATAAAGGAAATAATAAATGAAGCATAAAAATATAAAATGGTGAAGAAAAATGAACACTGTATTTGTAATCACTAAGGCAGCATAAAAAAATATATAGCGAGGGTGCTTCATCACCTAGTGCCTTAGACCAACTGGTTTGGGAGTCACTGCTAAGCCTTAGGTGTTGCAAGACGAGGAAATTGCTAATTACGCATAATATGTGAGCACATTTAGTAATTGGTCGGTTAATACATCAAGAAGTATTAACGGTCGCATGAAAAATGTGTGAGCAATTCCATCCAAAATATTCACCGACTAAAAAGTACTGAGGTATATGGACAAGAGTATGATAGCTTGAATTGAATTCTCCGAGTGTAGGGATGTCTTGTACACACAGGTAGGGGTATATGATCGGTGTTTGGAAGAAAGGCAGGGATGAAGAATAAAGACGATGTTTTACTGAGGGATGATATGATTTCTAATATCTTTTCATGACTATTAAGATAGGGCTCATGACAACCGAAAAGCTAGTGTAGTTGAAAACTCTGATTTTCAAGTTCTTTCTTTTATAATTCTTATCTTTATATGTAACTTTCACAGTCTTCCTTTTATTATTTGATTTTGTGGGTGCAATTCGCTCAAAACCCTCAGGAGACAACACTCCTACTACTAGGGACACCTAGAGATTTTAAAGGCTTGTCGCACGTGCTCAGTGCAATCGTGTTGCCTACGAAAGTGTGCTAGTTAGTTTTTCTTTTTCTTTATATTTTCTTCTTCTCTTGAATAAAAGAAGTTTGCTCGAGACGATCAAAGTCAAGTTAGGGGGAATTTGTTCAGTCGAAAATATTGCAATCTTTAACATAACAATTTCCTCACTTTTCTAATCATCTATGGATGGTTGTTATAAATATAACACGGATTACAAGTTCGTCTGGAAAATATCAAATACCACCTGTTATACATTATAATCAACATTTTGGAAGGTAATTGTGTGTTTATTACTTCACGCATTATATTGTTTATCTCAACATTCTTTATTGAGATTTTTGTGCAGAAAATTATTTCAGGACAGATATCGGAATAGCAAATTCACTGACAAAATACAGGAAATCATAGAGTTAAAATCTGGCAGAGATTCAGAAGAGATAAAAAGATTCCAGATATCACATATAAACACTGAAACCAACATAAGAAGACCAGAGAGAACTGAAGCTCTGTTCTCACCAAACGGCCGTGGATCTGCGATCGAGTCAGGCCGATCCGCCGTGGATCCACGGCCGAGTTAGGGCATCGACGGTCAAAAAGTCTTCCGAAGCTTCATCTCAACTTCCTAGCTTGTTGAAGTCGCTCCATTGTAACAATCTTGTTCTGGAAACTTCCCGTCAACAACCTAGCTTTTTGAGAAAGCTTGATAATTACCTTATTCTAGAAGTTTCCCTACAACTACCTAGCTTATTGGGGAAGATTAATCTAGCTTTTAATGGAAGATTAGTGAAGATCTATATAATGGACCTAAGCTTTCATTTCGGGGGTTACGCTTTGGGGAGACAATTTGAGAGCCAATTAAATCCAATTCAATTCCAAATCAAGATCCAAATCAAGAATCGTTGAGAACAACATCAAGCAACGACATTCAAGATCCTTTACGCGAAGCCGATCGTCATCAAGAGCATGTGGTTCACGATAGATCCAAGATTCACGGTGATCGAGCAAAGCGAAATTCGACGGAATAGTAACCTCTTCAAGGGAGCGATCGAGAGCAATTCTTGTAATCTCGGATTGAAGGAATGTGTAATTAGAAGTTGAATAATAAAGGTGATCAATTGTTAATTCTCGTTTTCATTAAATTTTTGCATTATGAAATTTCTAATTCTTGATTCTTTTATTTTCATAATGCGTGAGTAAATTTCCGCTTGCTAAGGATTCGAAGGAATATGTAGATCAAATGGTGATGAAATCCTATACGCATCTTAAGTCTTATGAGAATTATGAACTTTAGGAAAAAGAAATGTCAATGACCAAATTTGGAACGAGATCACCATTCTTGATAATTTCGTTGCAATTTGGGATTAAATGATTGATGATTCTCTTTGCTAAAGGCTAGATTTGAATGATGATTAATGAAAAGATAAGGGATACTGAAGGAGAAACACTAGTTTCTTCAAAAGATCCCTAATCTTCATTCATCGCCATCCTTCTAGTTATAATTCATCAATAGATAAGATGAGTCATTTTTAGTATTCATCATTGCTACTAATTCCTATCGAATCCTACATGCTATTCTTCAATTTTCTTGATAATTAAAATTGATATTGGACATTTTCTTGATAACTAAACTCTTTCGTGAATTTTCTTGAAAATATTTCATCTAATAAATCTTGATTCTTTTTCTTGAATTTTCTTTCGGCTCAACTAAAGCAAGAACAAATAAATACACGAATCTCAGTGGACGACCCGTTCTCATTAATGAACTACAACAACACCGTTATTGATTGCGGCTATAAATTCTTTGATTGTGATAACACTTTTCATTTCAACCAATCAAAATAGATCAATCACACCAGAACTTAGTTTCTGTCGATTTTTTAAAGGCTTCAAAAAATGTTTTTAAACAATTGCAGAATGTTGTATGAGATTCAACATGAACACAGTAGAAATTTCAAGCCCCCTCACCGGAATTTGGTGGTCCACATCACTAGGGAATCCGAACAGCTCGGCCAGTTTATAGAATTTGGGCTTAAAATTTTTTCAGTGTTCCAGGGTCTGGGTTTTGGTGTTTCAGGTGTTGTTTGATTTTGCTAATTCTGCATGTGATGTGATCTTACACTATAAGCAATTCGGAGTGTTTCGTATTCGTTGTTTTAACATTGTTTCGGGTATTCGCATGTTGTCTAGGCAAAGTTAAAAAGTTCGATCGAATGTCAAAAACCTATTTTTCCAAGTTTAACTTATTCGGAAAAACATGCCAGTAATTCTGTGAACTCTCTGGAAGAATGAAACCCTAACTCGACATAATGACCATGGAACAGCTTTCGAACCTTAGGGTTTGCGGTGGTTCCGCGGTGGCATTAATAAGGCTTGGGTCTGCCCTTCAACGGCTGGTGCATAGGTACTGTGGCATGTTCTGGGTATTATTAAACCGTGCTTAAGTGTTGAGCTCTTGGGGAATTGTGGGACTTTGATGAATCGATCGAAAAGTTTAACGTCGTCCGGGTATCATGTGATGGGATACAATACTTGAAATCCACACTAATTTGAATTTTATAAATCTAGAAATTTAGTCTCGTTTGATTGGTTGCCACGGGATTTTGATGAGATCAAAAGTCCGTCGCAATCACGTAACGTACGCGGATACTCGTCGGATAACCTTACTAGATAACCACGCCCCATAGCCCCGACTAAGTGACTGTAGGAGAACCCCGTCGCCAAAAGTATCCGTTCGGGTGCTCGCGGCCGCGATGTTCTGCCTAAGTGCACTTCGTCGATGGCATCGGGGGGTGCAGCCGTCTGCTAAAGTTTCCAAAGAGCATTCGACCAGGTTATCGGGAATCTTGTTGAATTACCCGACAGGTTATTGGAAAGTGTTTTCAATATCGAGACTAAAATGCGGGGTTTATAATTGTTAGGAATGTGATGTCTAAGGAATTCATTTGGTTAGGCATGAAATTGAAAGTATGTGATATTTCAGGTTTATGATGTTTAAGGTGGTTGCGGATTCCAACTGTTGTAGTTTTTCACTTTCTTTTCTGCGACCGTAAGTGTAATATGTGGTGTATCACCGGTTTTGTTGCTATACGTCAACGACAACTGGGATACGCATATTTATGTCATGACCCGAAATTTGGCACGTGACGGCCCTAATACTACGCAACGCCTAAAGACGTAACGCAGTAAAAGATAGCCAAAACCCAGAAATCTAAACCAAGAAAAAAACGGAAAAGATAATATAAGTTTTTGAAACATTTGAAATCGCAACCCAAATTCTTTAAAAGTCCTACTTTCTTTCTTTAAAATTTTGGCAACACCCCCTTTTTTTATAAACTAGCCCAAGATGAATACAACACAAATATATGACGCCGTAGCGAAGAAATAAAGACAATAGAGAGAAGGTTGTATATAAAAGACAACAAATCCCCAAATAATATACAATATCATCATCACCAAGTCTCTAAGTGAATAACATAATAGTAGATGGGGAGTACAAGATACAACGAATGTACAATATGAAATACAGATAATCATCGCAACCCACTTAAGCAAAATAGTACACTGTGAGTCGATGTGGTATCTGTAGCAAAAGATGATAGCTGAATAGGTGAATAGCCTGCCTCGACTACTTTGGGAAACAACCTGAAACACCTGTGGCACAACGGGGGTGAGTTGCCAACTCGTGAATAGTAGATAACATATGCAGGTAATCGCAGGAATGTACGTACGACATGAATCTAAGATAGGCGATTACAGTAATAACATGTCATGTAAATACCGAATAATGGAAAGTACACTAGAAGGTACAATCAATATGTGAAGCAATAATAACATGACAATAGTATGCAATAACTATGCAATAGGGATATGAGAATGCAAATATGCAGCAATCATGAAGGGTACACTAACAGGTACTCCTAATACATGGAACAGTGCATAAGTGAAAAGGTATGAGGTATGGAGTGAAATATGTCATCCCACGGAATCCTATCATCGTGGTAGGATCACAATCCATCAAGACACTCAAATCCCAATTCCACAAATCAGCCCCCACGTTGGGCTCTCACATCATATAAGTCTCACGTCTCCTCAATATACAATATCGAGTAATCTCCTATATCCCGAATGTACAAATCAATATCCCATATGTATGTCCAATCTCAATGAATCACCTGATATCCCACGTCAAAGTCTCAAGTAAGATCCTAGCATCCTAAATATATATATATATATGCAGAAATAAATATGATGGGGTCAATACACATATATTAGCGTCCCATTCCATTAATATTGGTGTAAGGGTATATATAACAACGGCTAAATCCCCTGTTATATATACAAAGGTGTTTAAAAGAAATATCATGAAAACAATGTGCCAAGCATCGACACAGAAATCCTGATAGGTACGTATCATACGCTGTCCCGAAAGCACGAGTGCCTAGCTCTGACCCTCGCCTTTCGACGTATGCATACGTGCATGACTCCCAACGGTATCTCCATGATCCCCGCCGAGTCATTAGTACTGTCACCGGTAGGTACTAGCCCGCCTCCAGGCTCAATCGGCAACATCCATCGATCTTCTTGCCGAGGGGAACCATACCGGGCCCCACCATGTACCCTCATACGGCAACCACATCTCGTATGGAGTATATAATCAGAACCGATAAATCTCATGGTGGCTGCGCAAATATCATATCAAGGAAACCGGGTTTTCCAATATATGCATAATCTCATGAACTCCCGCGGATCCCAAATCCAGAAATCATCATGCGAAATCCAAATAACAATGCGCAAATCCAGGAATAAATATATGCGATATGTATGAAATGCGAGCATATAAATGAGAATATGTAGCTGAAACCAGATGTATGCGAAACCAATAAGGTACAGCTAAGTAACATCAGTAAAGGTAAATATGTAACTGCAGCTGAATATGTGTGTAACATACAGGTGTAGCAATGTATAGGTATCTACCTATAATAACTGATGTCGTATACCCCCGTGGGTATAAGTAGAATATGTAAGATATCCCCCCTGGGTATAAATAAAACATGAGCAAGGTATACCTGTAGCTGTATCGTAAGGTGTATATCTACCTATCACTAATGGTATGATACACTATAGGTATACCGATAAGCTAGATGTCATGAGTGATAAGCAATATAGTATCTATAATGGTTGGTGTGTGACATGGCAATTATTGACGGTGTGTGTGTAGCATACAATCCGTGCTCGTGCAACATGAACCGTCAATAATATGTGCAGTGCCCTACGGCTACTAGTCACAGTACAACTATATCTAAGTAAATAGGGTAAAGGCGCAATTCTAACAATGACGTAGAATATGCGACAAGTATTAGTATCCTAGCCCAGACGCATAACGCCATGTGGGAGATTCCCCTGTAGATGTTAAATCTACTCACCTACGCTCTACGCTAGGTAAATCCTACCATCTGCTCCCCCCTGTAGCAGTGTCCGTAGTCCCCGCCTGCAAACCTGCAATTTAGACATGGAAATCATATATAAGCCAAAAATTCCGCAAAACGCGATATCGAACCCAAACGAGAAACTCGCGTCGCGAACTAAACTCGCGTGTGCACGATACGCTAAAACGTGTGTATACGCGTCTAAAACCATCGCGACACGGCGCGATACGCTGGATCACAGAACCCTCTCACGTATCGCGTGTATCGCGCAAACACAACGAACTAGAAATACGATATATTGTCCCAGATTTTCCTACAGGTCAAATCTTACAAAACTAGACATGTCAAAACACTAGACAACACAGCAGAGAGCCCTACACAAAACCCCAGCACCCTTGCCCCCTACTTGGCCGCAAATTGCGGCCTAACCTAATAAATCTGCGGCCACTGTTTGGAATTAGGGTTTCGTGCTCAGGTGATGTGGTCTAGACCTAGTGAGCATGCCCCAGTTTCCTTAATTTTGTCATGAAGGCCCCGGGTCAAAAGCAGATCACAGACAGCCAATATATCGCTTAAAAACAATAAATTTTGCACAAAACACAAACCCTATGGTATTTTAGTGTAATCTGGGGAATTTCTCAGTTAAAGTGACCCTAACAACACTTAAATAGATAGGGTTTATCAACACAATCATCACTTATCCAAAGTTCACATAATTCACCATAATTAGCACAAAACTAACCTTAAACGTAACCCGACGCTAATTAACACACAAGTTAAGAAATAAGGGGAATTGGGCTCAGAAAATATACCCTAAAGGGTCTTAGGAAGTAGGAGAAGAAGTGAATGGAGGAGGGAGAGCTGTTGCAAGTTGCTGGGGCTGCTGCTGCTACAGCTTCTGCTGCTACTGATGATGCTGTCTGCTGCTGCTGCTAATGGAGCTGTTGTTGTTTCTGTTGTTGCTGAAGCTGCTTCTGGGGTTGCTGCTGCTGAAGCTTGTGTGTGTTTGTGTTTGTGAGAGAGAGTGAGAAATAATAAGATAAGAAAATGAGAGGTAGAATGAGAGAACAACCAAGACCCCTCCCCCTTCTCACTCTCTTTCCTCATTAATGAGGCATGGTTCACACCATGCTCCCATGCCCTCTCTCTCTCACACAAAGTCAACATTTCAATTTAAAACCCTTTTTCATTTTATATTAACAACCATAACACTTAAAACCCAAAACACATAAACAAAACATAAAACTAGATTAAAGAAATGGTTAAACCACACTTAACACCCTAGTTATCATGCACAAGTGTGTGCAAGGCTAGGAAAAATCTACTAAAATATTCATTAAATAGGATAAAATAATTAAAAACCAGATTGGTAAACTTTTTATTTAAAAACTATATATATTAAAATATAATTAACCACAAAACACATTCTAAGGTGTTACAATTTACTTACGTTGATGATATGTGATATTATGTGTTGCTGTGATGTGTTATATTGGTTCTTCGTGTTCTGAATAGCCGGGTTTTTTTTATGTGAGATGAGAGTTTTTCATTTTCATTCATGTAAAAGCTTGTATGTAGTATTCTTTTATTAGGGCACTTACGGGTTGAGGAAGATGTCACCGTTGATGTATATTATTTACTTTTTCGCATTAGGATAGACCCAAGGAGGGGAGCACAAGTAACCGGGTTCTAGGGTACAGTGGGAGGCCATCTCGAGGAGTCGAGACCGGGTCTCCTAACCGTAGAATTGGTAGGGTTACTTGCCGCTCTCATAGGGGTCTAGGGATATGGGTTTGGCTATTCATCGCGACCGGGGAATCCGTGTTTTATATAGGCTTAATCTAAAACACGGAAATCCTAGTATATCCAATATTTCATATGTTGTTTTCTGCTGCGATATTCTGTGATGTGATCACTGTATATGATGAGATAGATACTGTATATAGTATATGTGATATAGTATATAGACGTTGCTTATGTTTTACACCCACGCTAGCCCTGCCCTGCTCTGCCATTAGTTACCTAACCTAACGGTGCATGACGGGACATCGAGGCGAATGCGGATGGTATAAGCGTACGTTGTATTTATCTGTGATGCTTAGGTAACTTAAATGATTGGACATTCATTAATGAGATTAATGAAAAAGAAACCTAAAAGATGTTGTAAAAACTTGTTTTAAAAATTGGTAGCTTTAGTTCTTGCTTTGCATAGCGGTATTCCTTGTAGAATATCCAGCACCTTATTCAATAAGGAAAGAGCCGAGATCCCTTCACCGGGAGTGACCTCTTTAGCGAAAGTAGCAGATACTACAACCCACTTGGTTTTTCTTTTGACTGCTTCTATAGTTTTTGCTTTGCATAGTGATATTTGTGAAATATCCTGCACCTTATTCGATAAGGAAAGAGCCGAGATACCACCGGGAGTGACCTCTTTAGTAAAACTAGTAAAATCCTCAAAAACACTCTTTTTCAAAATCACTCGATTTTACGACGATATCAAGTTCATTACGCAAAAGGTTTTCTTAAAAACCCGCCGTAGCCCTCCGTCATTTCAGATAAGTAGTAGTTAGTATTCGTGTTGCGTTTGTTGACCTCTGTCAAGGCGTAGTGTGCGGTAGCCGATTAGTGTTTATCTGCAAAGCATATGATGCGATTGATTTAGGGTAGTCGTGCAACCTTGTTGACCTCTGTCAAGGGTCGTGCGGGTGGGTTTATTTCAATCATGAAATGATGGATTGAACTTGACTAGCAGCCTATGATTTGTTGACCTCTGTCAAGGTCATAGGACGCTTGGGGTAAAACATTATCGGGAATTTCAAGTGTTGAAATTTGCAATGAGATTGCATACCTTCTATGAGATAGTTGGATCCTGATACCCACTGCGAGTAAGAGTTACTCCTGAGAGAGTTTTACAAATTACAATTAGCCGATCAAGTAGGTGTATACAAAGGTGTTAACGGGTTTACGCCCCTGGGAAAACGAGGTTTATTTTAATTAGGTTCGTGCGAAAGCACGGGGAACCTCCCTCAAAGTACTGACAATGGCCTGGCCGAAAGATTGGCGAACTTGTAGGGTGTAATTAATCCCGGCTGGTCTTTCCTTTTTGGGTTTGAAGGAAGATTTGATAAAAACAGTGGGAGCCATCCTGATTAGATAAACTTATAACCAATCTAATATTGCAAGAGCATACGCTGAGTGTTTTACTTTCTCTCTCGCCAGGTAGCGACCATGTCACGCCTTAATCAAGATAATAATATGGAGGTATTGACCGAACCCACTTGTTATACTGAGCTGGGAAACGTTGGTCCCGCTCCAACTTATAATTATTATAAGACCGAGCAGGAAATAAGGGAATACCAGGATTCCCGTGCCGCCCAAACGAAGAAAGTGCATGCCGATGCATCTTCTTCAGGTATGTTTATTACCGAGAACTATTTCTCAGTATCTTCTGCGTCCTGGATATGAGATACCGGATCAGGATCCCATATATGTAATCTGTTACATGGGCTACAGATAGGTAAACAATTGGGAATAGGTGATAAGTTTCAAGAGTTGGAAACGGTGCAAGTGTTGCAGCCAAGCTTGTTGGCAGTTATCACCCTGTATTATCAAATACATTGATTCTGAACAAATGTTATTAGATACCGAACCTGATATACAACATCATATCAGTCTCTTTTTTAAGTAAAGAAGGATACAATTTTGTATTGTTGGATAATGTTTTGAACATTTTCCTATATCAAGTGTTGATCGGTTCAGGCATGTTATCTAATGATATATATATTCTAAATCAAACTACAGTTCTTAACATACAGAACACACACAAGAGGAAGACTTCAGAAATGAACGAATCCTTCATGGGGCATTGTAGACTAGGTCATATCAATGCGACACAACTAGCTAAGTTACGTTTAGATGCATATTTAAATCAGTTTGAATTTACATCTTGTGAAACTTGCCAGTCATGTCACAAAGATAAGATGACCATATCTCCGTTTATTGGAAACAGATAAAGAGTTAGTGAACTCTTGGGATTGATACATGATGATGAATGTAAGTCCCCTGTCAACACATGCCAGGACCGGTTCTTTGTACTTCATTACATTCACTGATAATCTCTCAAGATTCGGACATATGTTCCTGTTGAAACACACGTCTAAAGATTTTGAGAAATTCAAAGAATATAAGTTAGATGTAGAGAACCAAAACGGGTATAAGTATTATGTCCTTTGATTGATCAGGGAGGAGAATACTTGAGCACGGAATTCCTGGACTATTCTAAAAGAGAATGAGATTCTCTCAGCATTACTCCTCCGTATACACCACAGCACAGCGGTGTATCAAGGTGGAGCAATCACACCTTATTAGATATGGTGCGCTCTATGATGAGTATTACTGAATTGCCTATTTTCTTTAGGGGTTATGCACTTGAGAAGCTGCATACCTATTGAATAAGGTTCTAACCAAATCAGGAGCCTACCACTCCATATGAGATATGGAATGGGAAGAGCCTATGTCTTAAGCAAGTTAAGATGTGGGGGTTGTCCGGCCTATGTCTAAAAGCAAAATCCGGACAAGCTCGAGGTAAGGTCAGTTCTGTGGAAGTTTGTTGGATATCCCAAGCATTCACAAGGGAATATCTTCTACCGCACCGAGGAACAAAAGGTGTTTTATTTCTCGGCATTACCTCCTTTTTAGAAAAGGAATTTATTTTGGAAATAAATTTGTGGTCATGAGGTAGAACTGGAAGGAGTTCCAGCTATACAAACTAAAGCTGATGATTTGGTAGAACCGGAGGATTCAATAGTTCCCGACGAACCTCAGCCTCTCCGCCGATCTGATAGGGTTCCTCATCCGCCTGAGAGATACTTCGGTTTTCTCAATGAAAGCAGGAGAGAGGATTGCATCATGAGATGATGACCCAACTAGTTTCGAGCAGGCCATCAAGAGTGGCGACTTTGTAAGAATGGCTGGATGCTAAGCGATCTGAAATGGAATCCATATACACCAACAAAGTAAGGAATTTGGTTGCTATATCTGAAGGGTTAAATCCCCATCAGGAGCATGTATATCTTGAGAAGATTACTTGGTGTATATGGAAAAGTTGAGACTTTCACAGCTAGACTTGTTGTAAAAGGTTTTCGTCATTGACCAGGTGTGGTTTATGATGAAACCTTTTCTAATATCTATGCTTAAGTCCATCCAGATCCTACTTTCCATTGCTACATACCCTGACTATGATATCTGGTGTTTGGGTTCCATGACTGCTTTTCTAAATAGTGATTTAGAAGAGAGTGTCTATAAGTACACGGTCAGAGGGCTTCGTAGACAGTGGGAGCAGCGGAAACGTGTGCAAGTTGCTTTACAGGTTAAAGCAGGCATCGCGGAGATGGAACATCTGTTTTGATGTGGTATTCAAAGTGTTTGACTTCATCAAAATGGTAGATGAACCTTGTATGTACAAAAGGGTAGTAGGGAGTATGGTGGTCTTCCTCGTACTGTACGTGGATGACATACTCTTGATAGGGAAGGTGTTTCCTATCCTACACCCGATCAATCTCGACTTATCAAAAGGATTCTCCATATAGGATCAAGGTAATACCTCCTAAATGCTGGGTTTTGGATCTATGAGATAAATCTAAGTGGATGTTAAGATTCTCACTAGCTGTAGTGAGATGGTATCAATCGATCCTGGGGAGAATCACTGGAAAGCTTCCAGGGTGATAAGGTCGACTGAATGTCAGTCACAGGCATTGTCTTTACCCTCAGTAGAGGGACGGTATGGTGGAAGAGTTCCAAGCTAGAAACCGTGGCAAACTAGACGATAAAGGTTGGATACATCGCTACCAATGATACTACCAAAGAGGCAGTCTGGGTATATATAAGTTAATAAGATTAACTTCGTTCCTACCATTGTGTTACAATGGAGTTGTGTCTTAGTCCTAGGAACCCCCGTCCCATCAGCGATCCAAACATATTCTAAGGCAGTATCACCTGATCATGGAGATGGTTGATCTCCAGGGAGATCAAGGTTAGGAGAGTAAACACAGAGGATAACATGGCGAATCCACTCACAAAAGCCTTTTCCCAAAAGAGACTTTTTATGGGATGGTTGTGTATGAGATACTACAACCACTGCTGATTGTTGGGTATTGGATACTACAACAGATGGCCCTAGTGCAAGTGGGAGATTGTTAGTTATATGTATTCCCTAGAGGCCATTACTGTACATATGATGTATATTGTAGTGGATGCTTGGGCATATATAGGGATGACTTTCTTGCTCGACATGATAGTATGCTATCTGGTTGCTCTTTATCTCAACATGTACACTTATTGTCTCTCTATTACATGTTGGTAAAGCTCTTAGGATGGGTAATTGACAACCAGGATTATGATGCAGATCATACTAGTGGGGACAGAGTAGTCGGTAAGTACATCCTTCAAATGTTCATAGTCGTGGGTGTATCGAGACAGGGCATCGATATACCATAGTAGACTAGCATATAACTTCTCGACCCATGTAGATGGGCGATGGATGATCCCATATCCATTGGTGTTTGACATCAGAGATAGTATATTGGTGCTCAGTGGAGAATGAGTACATTGGACGGACTCGCTGAGAACTCCTAGATGGTATTATACCTCACATCAGATAGCAACTTTCTGGTGACACTGGTACAGGTTAGTTTGTAGACCCGAGATAGTCAAAGTGTCTTGTGTGATTCCCACCGTGCTTTGATTTCCACCTTACCACATTCATGAAAACGTGTAAAACAGTGTCTTTTGGGTACAGTCCCGAATCACATGGAGGCAATGAGCGATAGGAGGGGTTTCGTCTCTCCCGGTATTGGGGGTTGATGTTGCGCTGTGCTCTATTGGCTATAACAGGAAGTCCCTGGACAGGGCTGATTCAGAGATATACTGGTACGTGTTATCAGTAGTTTTTCAACCCTATATGAGCCTCACATCGGCACGACTTATCGAGTTACTGGGGTCTGACGTTTACCACCCCTAGACGAGATATGCGACATATCAACGAAGAGACCGGACTGTATGGTAGTGTTACTGATTGGATTCGCAGGAGTATGAGAAGGCATGCTTGTTGATCTTATGATCGCTCAATACCCAGGTGGCCGTTACGTTTAGCAGACCGCTTGCGGATTATGGGTGTTTGATATGATCATCACCTACTGCCGGCGTATTGACGAGTCTTTAGAGTCCTACACAGAGGTTTCCTGGCTCAAGCGAAATGGAGTAGGAGCACATATGTGATATGTGCGGGACCGAGATTACTACGATATGAGATACCGTATTCTATTCTCTCGATTTGTGTTATCCGTCGGTTATATGAGATATAGCCGGGTTATCGAATCAAGTGTTGATTTGATAAGCTGATACACATTATATTAGTCGGTTATATGTGATATAGCCGGATTAATAAATCAAGTGTTGATTTGATAATCTAATGTATAATTATATATTTGATATATTAACATACATTAACTAATATTGTATCACTTAAGATTTATTTTCTCACTTTGTTTGTGCACATTGTATATATGTGATATATGCAAGTGTACATTATTTTGTGTCATGCTTGATTATACATGCAACTTGGGTGTGTGTATGACTTACACCATGCTTGGTTTAATCCTAGGGTTTTTAATGGATTAAGTAATTCAAAACTAAATGATTTGGTCAAGGCATGAAGCTTGTAGAAGCTTGTTGTTTGCATTGACTAAGTCCACAAGTTTTGTTTTACCTAAGATATTTATTAACCCAACCAATTATCCTAGCCATTGTTAAGTCTCTACAAAGGTTAACATATGATGATAACTCACCTATGGTTACCATTCTCTACTTGATTTTATTCATGAGAGAGTTCTTCATCTTCTTCCCCAAAAGGTTTTCTAGCTTCAATGGAGATCATGAAAACTTGTAAGAAAACTAAATCTAAAATGAGTAAAATTCCTACTTAATCATCTTTACTACTTGTCATTTTGTATAGGGTGTTTGCTTCACTAATTCCACAATTAGTGAAGGGGTAGCTTGGGTTAGTGTCTCCTCGACGTAGATCATCTTCGGCCTCGAAGACTTCGTGCAAGCTTGCTCATATCTTAAGGAGAACCCTTTCAAGAGTTCGGACGTTCATGATTCACAGCGAAGGGATGACTACACGGAGCTATTGAAGTAAAGGACCGGTCTACAAAGGTTGTATTCCTCATTTACTTTGACTGTAAAGTTGTTTACATTTGATTCGTTGTATTTTCTAGTATACGATTCTAGGTTAGAGTTAGCTAGAACAACAATTTTTGAAATTGACATGTATGATACCTCCCGAAATCTTGTTGTCGTGCTAGGTAACCCTACATGCTGGCAGTGGGTTTAACCACAAGCACACCAGCGGCACTAGCTGTACGTAACGACTACCCAGGTATTGAGCAAAAGGGAGGCAGACGAGCAAACTCATCCTGAACCCCTACCGAGCCTGATAGTGGAAATACCCGTACAGTCTGGTCTATTCATCTAAGAGTATCGCATATCGAGTCTAGGTTGTGGATAAAGTCAGACCCCTACTGACGCGATAATTCGTGTCGGTAAGTAACCCATCACCACCTGAGAAACTATCGATCCTGCATCGGTAATTCTCGAATACCCAGGCCGAGGATTTCTGATGATGGCCACCCGTGCACTGCGCGATATCAACCCTAAATACCAGGAGAGACGAATCCCCAACGATCCGCTCACTGCCTCCATGTGGCTCGAGACTGTACCCAACTAAAACCTGTTTGCACGACTCCTTTAAGCCGTGGTAGGGTAGTAATCAAAGCACAGTGGGAACTCACACGAGACAAATGACGATCTTAGGTCGACAGACTAATCTGTACACATTTCACCTGGGAACTGCTATCTGACAATAGGTATAATACCAACTAGCAGGTTCCCGGCGAGTCCGTCCAGTGTACTCATAACACAATGAGCACCTGTATACTATCTTGGGTGAACAAACTAACACCAATGGCTTGAGAGACCTTGCCACCGCCCCTCGTTAGGGTCTCGATTGGTATACACCAGTCTACACTGGAGTATCGATGCCCAGTCTCGATACTCCCTCGACTAGGGACATTTAATGATGTGCTTATAGACCCCCAGCTCCCATGTATATGATCACCATCATAATGCTGGTAGTCAAGCAAGAATCCTATGGGCTCTATCAACATGCAATAGCATGACGATAAGGACAAACCGGATGGTATACTATCACCTCGAGTAAGACTGTTTTACCGATATAGGTCCTCCCTCAATCATCATAATCACCTGCCTGCGACTATGATAATTGCCCTGAGGGCACTATAGCCAACAATAGTACCATCTTGGAGTTATCGGCGAGTCATGTTCGGTGTACCCATTCTCTAATGAGCACATATGTACAATCTTTGATGTCAAACACCAATGGATATGGGATCAACCATCGCCCTATACAGGGTCAAGAAACGAACAAACTAGTCTACTCTAGAATATCGATGCCCTATCTCAATATTCCCTCGACTAGGAACAATTGAAGGATGTGCATGTAGACTACCAAGGTCCCAGTAGTATGATCCTCATCATAGTCCTGGTAGTCAAGCTTACTTCCTAAAGGCTTATCAACATGTATATGAGAGACAATATAATAATACCACTGAACATGTTAAGATAAAGGAAACCAGATAGCATCCTATCATGTCGAGCAAGAAAGTCCTCCATATATATGTCCAAGCATCCACTATATCATATAATAATGCCTCTAGGGCATACATATCACTAACAATCTCCCACTTGCACTAAGGCCAGTTGTTGTAGTATCTCGTACCCAACATCCTAAAAAGTCTCTCGAATAGCATCTTGGGGAAGGCCTTCATGAGTAGATCCGTTGTGTTATCCTCTAAGTCAACTCTCCTGACCTCGATCTCCTGGAGATCAACTATCTCCCTAATCAGGTGATACCACCTAAGAATATGTCTGGATCACTGATGGGACCGGGGTTCCTTAGGCAAAGCCACAGCTCCATTGTTATCACAATACACAGGTATTGGATACACAATGGATGGAACCTCGCCAAGTTCATCTTATGAACTTCTTCATCCAGAAAGGCTCTTTGGCAGCATCGTTGGTAGCGATGTATTCATCCTTCATCGTCGAGTCTGCTACGGTATCTAGCTTGGAACTCTTCCAACATACCGTCCCTCCATTGAGGGTGAAGACAAAACCCGAGACCAACTTACTGTCGTCCTTATCACTCCGGAAGCTCGAATCGGTAAAGGACTCCACCTGGAGTTCACCGTTACCATACACCAAGAACATCTCTTTAGTCCTTCTCAAGTAATTAAGAATGTTCTTCATAGCTGTCCAGTATTTCTCTCCAGGATCTGTTTGATACCTACTTACTATACCTAGTGAGTAAGCTACATCCGATCTGGATTGGGACAATCCCAACATCCGTTTAGATCTATTTTTATAGATCTGTATCCCCAGGATGTAGGAGGCATCACTTAGATCTTTTATGGAGAACTTGTGTGATAAGAAGAGCTTGACCGAGTGTAGCATAGGAACATCCTTTTCTATCAAGAGTATGTCATCTACGTACAATACGAGAAAGACAACCTTACACTCTACTACCTTCTTATATATACATGGTTCATCTACATCTTTGATGAAGTCAAACTCTTTGACAGCTTCATCAAAATAGATGTTCCATCTACGCGATGTCTGCTTTAATCCGTAGATTGATTTAAGCAGCTTGCACAAGCTTTCGCTGCTCCTACTGTCTATGAAGCCCACTGGCTATGTCATGTACATGCTCTCTTCTAAATCACCATTTAGAAAAGCGGTCTTGACATCCAACTGCCATATTTCGTGGTCATGGTATGCAGCAACGGCAAGCAAGATCCTGATGTACTTAAGCATAGACACTGGAGAAAAGGTTTCATCATAGTCGAGACCTGGTCATTGACGAAAAACTTTTGCTACATGTCTAGTTTTGAAAGTCTCAACTTTTCTATCTACACCAATTATTTTCTCCAGACCCACTTGCTCCCGATGGGTTTTACTCCTTCAGGAGCAACTTTCAAAGTCTATACTTTGTTGGTGTACATGGATTCCATCTCAGATCCCATAGCATCCAACCATTTCACAGATTCTCCACTTGTGATGGCGTGCTCGAAACTAGTTGGGTCATCATCTTCCATGATGCAATCCTCGCTCTCATCATCTATGAGAAAACCGTAGTATCTCTCAGGTGGATGAGGAACCCTACTAGATCTGCGGAGTGGCTGAGGTTCGTCGGGGACTATTGAATCCTCTGGTTCCACCTTGCCCAGAGCTTGTTCGGATTTTACTTTTTAACATAGGCCAGACAACCCCATATCTTAACTCGTTTAACAGACGGTCTCTTCCCATTCCATATCTCATATGGAGTGGTAGGCAACGGATTTGGTCGGAACTCTATTCAATATGTATGCAGCTATCTCAAGTGCATAACCCTAAAAGGAAATAGGCAACTTAGCATTACTCATCATAGAGCGCACCATATCTAATATGGTGCGATTCCTCCGCTCCAATACTCCGCTGTGCTGTGGTGTATATGGAGGAGTAAGCTGAGAGAGAATCCCATTCTCTTTTAAGTAGTCTCTGTTAGTTATATGTATTCCCTAGAGGCCATTATTGTCCATATGATGTATATTATAGTGGATGGTTGGACATACATAGGGAAGACTTTCTTGCTCGACATGATAATATGTTATCTGGTTACTCTTTATCTTAACATGTACACTGATTGTCTCTCTGTTACATGTTGATAAAGTCCTTAGGATGTTTACTTGGCTACCTGGATTATAATGCGGATCATACTAGTGGGACAAAGGTAGTCCGTGAGTACATCCTTTATTGTCCCAAGTTATGGGTGTATCGAGACGGGGCATCAATATACCAGAGTAGACTAGCGTATACCTTCTCGACCTATGTAGATGGGCGATGGATGATCCCATATCCATTGGTGTTTGACATCAGAGATGATATACGGGTGCTTAGTGGAGACTGGGTATACTGGACGGACTCACCGAGAACTCCTAGATGGTATTATACCTCACGTCAGATGGCAGTTCTCTGATGACACTGGTAAAGGTTAGTCTGTCGACCCGAGATCGTCATAGAGTCTTGTGTGATTCCCACTGTGATTTGATTTCCACCTTACCACGTTCAAGAGAATGTGCAAAACGGTGGTTTTTGGGTACATTCCCGAGTCACATGGAGGCAATGAGCGATAGGAGGGGATTTCGTCTCTCCCGGTATTGGGGGTTGATGTTGCGCTGTGCTCGATTGGCCATAACAGTAAGTCCCTGGCCAGGTCTGTTTCTGAGATTTACTGGTAAGAGTTATCAGTAGTTTCTCGACCCGTTATGAGCCTTACATCAGCATGACTTATCAAGCTATTGGGGTCTGACGTTTACCACCCCCAGGCGAGATATGTGACATATCAGACGAAGAGACCGGACTGTACGGTAGTGTTACTGATTGGATTCGCAGGAGTATGAGCAGGATTGCTTGTTGATCTTCTGATTGCTCAATACCCGGGTGGCCGTTAGTTTTAGCAGACCGCTTGTGGGTTGTGGGTGTTTGATATGATCATCACCTACTGCCGGCGTATTGACAAGTCTTTAGTGTCCTATACAGAGGTTTCCTGGTTCATGCGAAACGAAGTAGGAGCACATATGTGATATGTACGGGACCGAAATTAATGCACGTATGTGATACCGCATTCTATTCTCACGATATATGATATCGGTCGGTTATATGTGATATAGCCGGGTTATCGGATCAAGTGTTGATTCGATAAGATGTTACATTTGATATTAGTCGGTTGTATGTGATATAGCCAGATTATTAAATCAAGTGTTGATTTGATAATTTAATGTATAATTATATATTTGATATATTAACTTACATTAACTAATATTTGCTCACTAAACATTTCTTTTTTCTCACTAGTGTACACTTAGTATATATGTGATATATATTAATGTACAACTATTGTGTCATGCTTGATGCCACATGTGACATGGGTGTATGAGACTCACACCATGCTTAATATAATATAAGGTTTTTATTTATTTAAAGTAAACCAAATTAGTGGAAATTAGTCACATGATTGAAGCTTGTGGAACCATTGATCAAGTCCGCTAATTTTGTTTTACTTGTAGATATTTATTAACCTAACCATTATTAGTTAGCCATGGTTTATTCTCTACATGGGTTAGTGTATGACACTAACTCACCCATGGTTCCTATTCTCACTTCATGAGTTCACTCCCTCATCTTCATTCTTCATGTTCTTCTTCATTGAGAAAGCTTGCTAGCTTTTCTCAAGGTGAGAAAATATTGTGAGAGAAACAAATCTAAAGCGAACCCATTTCCTACTTCATCATTCTCTACTATTAGCCATTTAGTTTAAGGTGTTTGCTTCACTAATCTACCATTAGTGAAGAGGTAGCATGAGCTTGAGTCTCCTCGACGTAGATCATCTTCGGCCTCGAAGACTTCGAGCAAGCTTGTTCATTTCTTCATGTGAACTGTTCATATCAGAATTTTGCATTATTATATTACCCATTCTTAATCATATTGCAAATAAATAGGTTCTTTTGATCCATGTCTACTAAATAGTTGTAGGTTACAGGTTCTCAGAACAATACAGTGAAAATAGTGAAAAGACACTACAAATGTGAGACTACGACTAACAAAAAGATGAATCTGCAAGATGCCGCCTACCAGTTTGAGGAACAAACGAAGATCAACAAACAGTTCAATACACAAAGTACAAGGGCAGCACAAGATTCAAGACTTCAACGCGAAGCTAACGGTAAAAGTCCACAAATTCTGCACTGTTAGAAATCTAGAAGAAACTAGAAAAGATTCTGAAGAACAAAGTGTAGAAAACAGAAGGAAAAAGCAACATGAAGCAGCCCAAAAAAAATGAACTCAAGACCCCACCGTATGGCCGCGGATCTGCGGCCAAACATGGCATTCCACCGCGGATCCGCGGCCATGCAGTGCACGTGTCGGTGGGTGTCGGTGCTTTGACCCGGCTTTCTTAGGGTAGTCTTGTACTTTTAAATGTGGATCAGATATAAACCCTAGGGTTTCTCCTATCTATAAATAGGAAAGCCTACAGCCTCTTTTGGGGCATGCCTCTTTTTAATTCTAGATTTAAATTTTTAATTCCATTGTAATCGTCAGGAGGTGTCATTAAAAGTAAGTTTTTTGTCTTGAATTTTTCTTATCCACAATTTAATTCTGCAATTTTCATATCTGTCTTTTATTATCTGCAAATTAATTAGTAAATTAAAACAAAAATTATAAAAATGAATCTCATCTTAATTTCCCTAATGAGCGAGTAGTTCCTCACTTGTTAGGGTTAGGATTGAGTAGGTTTGAGATATGGAAATCTCTCACTCATTTCTTGCCCGTATAATACTTTAAATTAGGACTCTATGTTAATCAAACACACACCGCTCACTACGGCACCCTATCCCACGAGATAACGGTGATTCCCTAGTTAGACCGGTTGTGGTTGATTTACATAGAGGTTAGGGCTAAGTATTAAGAAAGGACGGATAAAGACCGAAAGGACAAGGAATAAACTATGTTTCTTCCTAGTCGTGCTAATCCCCTTTGTTGACTATTACCCTAACACCTATGTTCTTAATTAGGGCAAAGGAAGCAGTGAGTAGAATTAACTTTCCAAACTAATCTAATCCTAACCCTAGCAAGGTTTTAATCCAAATTAAATTCAATCTTAGTTTTTATAAAAATCAAAACCTACCAAAAATAGGACTTAACTCGTTAGAACAATAAGAAAAGAATATGTTTTCCCTGTGGACCGACCCGTACTCAACCGGTTAGCTACCAAGCGACACCGTTATTGATTGCGGTATTCTTAACTTTGATTTTAAAACGCACATGCAAAACATCGATCAATCAATTGGCGCCGTTGCCGGGGATAGCGGTAGTTATTTTCTTTTTGTATTTTCGGGTTAATTGAAATTGAAAAAAATTATAAAAACTGAAAAAGATAAAAAGATAAAAAATATAATCATGTTATTTTTTGAAGTGTTTTTTGTGTGAATTGGGCAGGAAAGGAAGAAGGACAGATTCGGATCTGGAGCAAGCTCGGTGAACAAATCCAGAAACAGAAGATCTGAACAGTCAGAGGAGAACCACAACAGAGAACAGAAAAATTTTGGAGATCTGAACCAATTGTTTCACCGCGGAACCGCGGCACAAGTGAAGGTTTGACCGCGGAACTGCGGCAAAAGTGAAGGTTTGACCGCGGAACCACGGTCAACCGCTGACGTCAGCAGTCCATTTTGCTCTGTAAGCATTCCACTTCTCCTCTGTAACCCCCTAAACTCCACTGAAAAATTTTCCTGCAGGGTTATTTGCGCAAAACTTCTTCTCCCTCTCCAATATATCAATCTTGTGCAGGATTCTTTGCGCCGCAAATAAAAATAAAAATTTATTGGCAAGTGTTTTAGATTTTTGTGTGTTACTTTGCATTTTTAAAACGGACTTTTAAGGGGCTATAACACCAATCCAGATTGGGTGGGGATTTCATTACCCTTCCTAAGACCCCAAAAATCACAAAAAGCATATGCATCAACCCTCGGGTTAATTAAAAAATATTTAGACTCAGCCAATAAGGACTGTCGCGCTCATTAGGACAAAGGAAGGTTGTGGGCAATCGGTCGTTTATCTAAACCTGACTTTGTGGTGCCTAGGCTAGACAAGTGGGAAAGGTAATTTTAAAAGGCCCATCTCACGGTGATTCGTGAGCGGATCTCTCCTTTCTTTACTTGTGCTTACCTGGCCACAATTGGCGGTGAAGAGGCGATTTGAGGGATATCTCACAACTTCCCCTTTGGACCAGTTAGGAGCAGTCTAGTTGACTTAGGAGACCCTACCTCTAGGCTTGATTGTGCATGCTTAAATTGTGATTTCTTGAAAGTGTGCCTTTGTTCCTTCAAAATATCTTTTGCAAACTCTTTTAAAAAAAACAAAAAAAAACCACAAAACAAAATTTTTACAAAAACTTGCCATTTGTCGCTAGAAATCCATTGAACCCAACTTTCACCTACATTTTCTCCATTGACGTTTTCTTACCCCCACCTTCTACTTTTTGACTACACTACACCTCATTTAGTGTATGTCCGGTTGGACTAGGGACACTGGCGCACGTTTAGTCCGTGTCTCGTTAGTTCCTACCGACGACGCGTTCGACTCCGAAGTCGAAATTCCCTCCACTTCTTTACCTTCATCTTCAAATTCATCATCTTCTAAGGAGATGTCGGGATTCAATCCTAACAACCCCTTACCTACTTCGGGACTGATTCTACCACAACTGGGTGCGAATAACCCACAACACCCTCCTGTTGAAGCGCCCCAACGAATCGCGCTCCACGATCTTTTCTATCCAACCCACACCGCACTTCCTACTTGTCTTTCACTTCCGCCGGCTAATGGGGATAATTTTGAAATTAAGCCCCACTTCATCAATATGTTGCCCAAATTTCACGGGCTGGAATCCGAAGATGCCTACATCTTCATTAACAAATTCCAGAATGTTTGCGCAATGATGAAGACCACCCAACTATCCGATGATGCTATAAGGCTACGTGCCATTCCCTTCACTTTATATGACCTAGCTGAAAAGTGGCTATATAGTATAGCATCGCATTCCATAAAAATTTGGGAAGAGTTTGTTATGGCTTTTCTTAAAAAGTTTTACCCACACCACAAGACCGCGAGAATTCGCAATGAAATTAATCAGTTTTCCCAGCTTCCTTCCGAACATTTTAGGAAGTGTTTCGAACGATTTAAGGACCTTCTTGTTTAGTGCCCTCACCACGGTATCGAGAGATGGCAACTTTGCCAAACTTTATACGAAGGACTGAACCCAGCAACTGAGCAGTTGTCGGAAACCATTTGTCAAGGTCACTTTCTTACAAAATCTGACGAGGAAGCTTCGCAATTTCTCGATGATCTTACTGAACAAACGCTTCAGTGGGAAAGCACTAGACAAACCGCTTCAACTACTTCATCTGGTTCGTCTAGGGTAGGTGTTCATCAACTTGTCATGTCAATTGCAATGAAAGCCGAAATGGCTGCAATTACACGTAAACTAGAAGCAATTGAGAGCAAATTCTCATCGCCTTCTCCTGTCCCCACTTTACCCCCTCGCACTATATGCGCTTTTTGTTCGGATCCGTCCCATTTGACCGAAGAGTGTCCTTACATCCCACCTGCTCAAGGAAAAGATCAAGTCAATGCTACCTTTCAGCAGAGACAAAGAAATGATCCATACTCTTCAACTTATAATCCTGGTTGGAGGAACCACCCCAATTTTGCTTGGAATCAAAATCAACAACAATTCCAAGGCAATAACAATTTTCAGAGGCTTCCTCCACAACAAAAAGCTCCTCAACAAACTCAATATCAGCAACCTTTCCAACCCCAACCTTACCAAAATCAAATGAACAATTTTGCACCAAACAACTCTTTTCCTCAAAATAATTTTGTTCAACCAAATAACAATAAGGTTTCCTCGCTAGAACGAAGTCTGGATGCGTTTTTAAAACAATCTACGCAATCCTCAGCCAACATCCAATCTTCCATTCAGTCTTTGGTGCAACACACTGCATCACATGAGCAAAGCATCAAAACAATTGAAGCTCAAATTGCACAACTGAATGCCGCTCTAAGCGAGCGAGAGAAGGGGAAACTTCCATCTCAACCACTGCCAAATCCTGGTCACACACAAAATGCACATGTTGATCATGAACAACAAAATCATAATGTGAGTTCCGTGACTACATTGAGATCTGGAAAGGTATTGCACAACAACGTTGGCAATAATAATGACACCCCGGCCGCCGCTTCTTCTTCTTCTTCCTCATCTTCTTCAGAGCCTGTTTTTCATTCTTCACAAGGCTCTACTTCTTCTACTAATTTGAACGGACTCACATCTCACTCCACGAAAACACCAACACTGGGATCCGCTCCAACTCCGCAATCTACTCCATAATTATTGGACTCAATTTTTTTTCAAAATGTTCCATTTCCAAACAGGTTGAGATCTAATAAACAAACTCCACAAATGGAGAAGATTGTGGAGTTATTTAAACAGGTTAGCATAAACATACCTCTCTTGGATGAAATCCAACAAGTCCCTTCTTAGGCTAAAATCTTGAAGGACTTATGCACCAAGAAGAGGAAATCACGGGTACCTAAAAAAGTTTTCTTGGCTAGTGCAGAAAGTGATGATCTTACCAAACCTTTACATCAAAAACGAAAGGACCCTGGCTGTCCTACAATTTCAATAACTATTGGGGATAAGAAAATCAACCGCGCACTTTTAGATCTTGGTGTCAGTGTTAATTTGCTTCCTTATTCAGTATATGAACAATTAGGAGTTGGAGAGCTGAAACCCACACATTGTACTCTCCAAATGGCCGACCGATCCATCACCCATCCTAGGGGTGAGTTAGAGGATGTGTTAATTAAAGTAGGGGACTTCATTTTCCCAGTTGATTTCATTGTTATGGACACACAGCCTATAGCTAACCCCCGGAGTCAAATTCCGGTGATACTCGGGCGACCATTCCTTGCAACTTCTAATGCAGTGATCAATTGTCAAAATGGTTTGATGAACCTATCTTTTGGAAACATGACAATTGAGCTCAACATTTTTAAGTTGGGGATTCAGCCATCCGAACCTAATGGGAATATACTTGATGTTTTCTCGATCCAAGAGATCACTCAGGAGGACTGTAAGCTCGAAAAATTTCTGTTCGATCACTGCAATTTTGACGCCAATAGTGCGTTCCTTCTTGAATCTGACACAGTTTTCACACCCGATAATGATTACGAGTGTTTCACTTTTTCGAACGATTTTGAAGAATCACCACCCGAGTTTGAGTCCTTTGAATTTTTGGATGAGTTAGTTGAACCATCCGACTCGGTTGCTTACACTCGCTTCGAACCTCTATTGGAATCCTTCGAGTTCGAGATAGTTTCACCAATTTTACCTTCAATTGTTTCACCTCCAAAACTCGAACTCAAGCTATTGCCGTCTCACCTTAAATACGCTTACTTAAGTGAGAATGAGACCCTTCCCCTTATCATCTCGGCCTCTCTAGCCCCCGAGCAAGAGAAAGCCCTTTTGACGGTCTTACAAAACAATCGACAAGCTTTTGGCTGGACTATGGAAGACATCAAGGGGTTAGTCCCCTAATAGTTGAACATCATATTCATATGATGGATGATGCCAAGCCAGCAAGGGATCTACAGAGACGTCTAAACCCTATAATGAAAGAGACTGTTAAAAAGGAGATTGTAAAATGTCTAGATAGTGGTATCATTTACCCTATCTTTGATAGCTAGTGGGTTAGCCCCATTCACGTTGTCCCAAAGAAATCGGGCATAACGGTCATAACTAATGAGGCGAATGAGTTAATACCTACTCGCACCCAAACTGGGTGGCGAGTTTGCATCGATTATAGAAAACTCAATGCCGCGGCACGGAAAGACCACTTTCCATTACCTTTTATTGACCAAATGCTAGAACGATTGGTTGGGCATGAATTTTACTGCTTTTTGGATGGCTACTCCGGCTATAATCAAGTTCCCATCGCCGAAAAGGACCAAGACAAGACCACATTCATTTATCCCTTCGGTACGTTTGCTTACCGTCGCATGCCCTTTGGGTTATGCAATGCACCCGCTACTTTCCAGCGGTGTATGATGAGCATTTTTTCAGACATGGTAGAAAAATTCTTGGAGATTTTTATGGATGATTTCTCCATTTTCGGAGACTCCTTTGATGAGTGTTTGCTATATTTAGACGCAGTTCTTACCCGGTGTAGGATAAGAACCTTACTTTAAATTGGGAGAAATGCCACTTTATGGTACGAGAAGGTATTGTCTTAGGACATATCATCTCGCAAAATGGCATTGAGGTAGATAAAGCTAAGATTGAAGTCATTTCCAATCATCCTCCTCCTAAATGCATCCGAGACATTCGAGCCTTCCTTGGCCATGCCGGTTTCTATAGACGGTTCATCAAGGATTTTAGCAAGATAGCTAGACCCTTGACTCTTTTGTTGGCCAAGGACACCACTTTTGATTTCGACTCAAGCTGTATGAAGGCGTTCGAGTCATTGAAAAGTTCACTTACTTTCGCTCCCATTCTTTCATCACCTGACCGGACGCATCCATTTGAGATTATGTGCGATGCATCTGATTTCGCCATTGGTGTTGTCCTTGAACAGCACATCAATAAGATGCCTCATGTAATTTATTAAGCTAGCCGAACCTCGAACGAGGCCCAATTAAATTACACAACAACTGAAAAAGAATTCTTAGCCGTTGTATTTGCATTAGAAAACTTCAGGCCCTATTTAATCGGCTCTCCAGTCATCGTTTACACTGACCACTCAGCTCTTCGCCATCTTTTCACGAAGAAGGATGCTAAATCTCGGCTGATACGTTGGATCCTCTTACTACAAGAATTTGACATTGTCATCAGAGACAAGAGAGGATGTGAAAACGTAGTCGCTGACCATCTTTCACGCCTTCCTTCTTCGTCTACACTTCAAATTCCTATTAAAGACGTTTTTCCATATGAGCAGCTCTTGACTGTGTCATGCGAACCTTGGTTCGTAGATATCGTAAATTATTTGGCCACCGGACTTATACCAAACGAATGGTCGAATCAGGACAGACTCAGATTTCTATCTCAGGTAAAACAATTTTACTGGGATGAACCAAATCTAGTCAAATACTCTCCCGACCAAATTATTTGTCGGTGTGTCCCTGACAATGAGTTTAAGAGTGTTCTGTCATTTTGCCACGATCAAGCGTGTGGCGGGCATTTTGGCCCTAAAAAGACAGCAGAAAAGATCTTGCAGTGTGGCTTCTACTGGCCACAACTTTTTAAAGACGCACATGAGTACTGCCAGACATGCTCCCAGTGCCAACACTTGTGCCGAATATCTAGGAGAAATGAAATGCCGCTCCAACCAATATTGGTTGTTGAAATTTTTGATGTTTGAGGGATAGATTTTATGGGACCGTTTCCCAATTTTTTTGGGAACGTGTATATTCTCCTCGCTGTTGACTATATTTCAAAGTAGGTCGAGGCTGTGCCCAGCCGAACTAATGACAACAAGGTTGTCGTCAGATTTCTTAAAGAAAACATTTTTTCTCGTTTTGGGCATCCTCGCGCGATTATCAGCGATAATGGATCTTACTGTTGTAATAGGACTTTCGAGTCCTTAATGCAGAAATACTCCATTACTCACAAGCAGTCAATGCCCTATCATCCCCAAACTTGTGGGCAAGACGAGATTTCGAATCGGCATATTAAACAGATATTGGAGAAAACGGTTTCCAAAAACCGTAAAGATTGGTCGTCAAAACTTATTGATGCCCTTTAGGCATTCCGAACTGCCTATAAGACCAATCTTGGCATGTCTCCATATAGGCTTATTTATGGAAAGGCTTGCCACCTTCCAGTTGAAATAAAGCATAAAGCATTTTGGGCAATAAAAGAGTTGAATATATCTCTAGGAGATGCGGGCAGCAATAGAAAGCTGCAGTTGAACGAATTAAACGAGCTTCGGGATGAAGCTTACGAGAATGCTGTAATCGTAAAAACCGAACGAAGGTGTTCCACGATAAACACCTTATACGCAAAACTTTCAAACCTGGTCAACAGGTTTTACTTTACGACACTCGGTTACATTTCCATCCCGGCAAGCTCAGATCTCGATGGAAAGGGCCATTTTTGGTACGCACCGTATATCCGCACGGTGCGGTCGATTTAGAAAATCCGGAGGACGGTTCACTATTTAAATTGAACGGACATAGACTTAAACCGTTCCTCACTGCGGACCCTTCGGAGGAGCTCCTGTTTTTGCAGGAGCCGATCTACATTGACTGATCTTCCTCCATATACCCCTAAATTTCGACCATCTAGCCAAAACACTGTTTCAAACAAGTTTGGGGGTATGTATCACTTGTAAAAACAAAATAAAATAAAAATAAAAAATAAAAAACTACTTTTTTTTGGGTATATTTTGTTTTAATAAAAAATAAAAATAAATTTTTTATTTACAAATAAATTCCTCTTTTTAAGAGGACCTTTTTGCAAATAACCAAAACAATCCCCCTTATAAATAGAACCCGACCCCTCTCTGTTTTTATCAAACCCTAAAAATTCCTCTCAGAAAACCCTAGCGGCCGCAGCAGCCAGAAGAAGGAGATCTCCCCGCTCCGCCGCGTTTCCGCCGCCTTACCCCTCTTTTGGTCGCGCATTCGCCACGCCTCTATGTCTTCTCCCTCTGAATCTTTCAGAGGAGGTTTGCATCATCTCTCCCTCTCTGTTAACTTTTTTTAACAAATCTGTGAACTTTCTGAATGGCACCAACCATGCAATTAGAACGAGATTTTTCAAAAATCTTTTCACACACAATTTACGGGAGTTATTTTGGTGATGAGATCACACGGCGAGGGTGGAACTTTTTAATTTTCAATCATCCCAACGCCTACGCTCTTCCAGATCTAGTCACTCGTTTTTACGAGTGCTTGGAGGAAGGTTTCCTAGCACAGTCCGGTTTTATTAAATTATTTGGGGGTGATAGGGAAATAATCATTGATAAGGACTTCATCCATGAAGTCACCTTAATTCCTAGATTACCTGTTCACGACCAACCCCTTCAATTTGAAGACTACTTACCCTTAATGGGTAATGACTGTTCGAGGGAACCTAGGAAGGGCATACAGGCTAGAACCCTCTTCGCCAATGTATTAACCGTGTGGCACAAAACAACATTTTTGGCAGTTCACATAACACAACATTTTTCACCCCATTTCTTCATATCGTGCACACCTTAATGACTAGGAACCCTAGATTTGACATGTGCACGGTTTTACTTAATTCAATTGGTGCTGGCAAAAGGGCCGCAAATTACCCATGTCCTATGTTAGGGACACAACTGTGTCGCTATTTCCTCCCTGTGGAGGAATTTGAGTTTTACATGCATGGAGGTATACCCATTAGGCCTCTTATTGAGGGCGTATCCATGTCCTATACCCGCCTAACAGATGTATGATCGCGAAGAGAACCGGCCGAACATGTACTCGCCAGAACACCCAGCTCCAGCTCGACCGCGAGCGAGGAAGAGCTTACCCCAGCAGAACATGCATGTCTGCTTAGAAGAGCCACTAGGGGGATTGATAGGTATGTAGGGATGCAGACCAACTTGGATCACCGGGTGACAAAGATTGAACATGGCGTATCTACGCTGCTGGCGCGAGAGGAGCGTTCCCATTCACGTTCAAGGGGACGGTGAGGACATGAGCAGTGAGGGCATTGCTTTTGGTAAGTTTGGGGGAGGTGGTTTGTAAATAGTTATCATTGCATTGCATATTTTAATTTTTGTACATATTTTTTCTTTTTCTTTCTTTGCATGTTTAATTCTGCATTGCATCTTTATAAAAAAAATTTAAAAAAAATAAAATCAAATAAAAAATTGAAAAACTAAAAAGTTATAAAAAATTCAACTTTGCCATATTTGACTTAAGTTTGGAAAGACTGTTAACTAGTTAGGAAAAACTAGATTCTAAACTTAGTAAATTAAAAACCCTAAAAATAACCTTTCTTAAAGTTTAACGATAGAAAATATATGTCCTTATAGTTTATTTAGAAATAGGCAAATTTTGAGTTCAGTTCTTGGGCTAAGTCAAAATAAGGGAAGGGTATTGAAATTTTTATTAAAGTGTAGGTCTGAAAAATAATTCTGAACCTTTAGTCTAAATTCTGAAAATATATACCCTGCAACTCGCACATACACGCACCTTGAAACTTGGAATAGTAGAGGATACCTTGAATTGCTCTTGTCTAAAATCCTTAGTATGAGAAAGAAAAAATTAAATAAAAGTATAAGTGTGAATAAAGAGATATAAAAAAATGAACACTGGTTTTGTAATTACTTAAGGCTGCGTAAAATAAAAAAATATATATATAGCGAGGGTGCTTTATCACCTAGTGCCTTAGACCAACTGGTTTGGGAGTCACTGCTAAAGCCTTGGGTATTACAAGATGAGGAATTACGCCTAGATGTGCGAACACATTTTGTAATCGGTCTTTAGTATCTCAAGAAGTATTAACGGTCGCATGAAGGATGTGTGAGCAATTTTATCTAAAATTCACCAACTAAAAGTACTTTGGACGATGGACAAGAGTATGATAGTTTGAATTAAATTTTCAAGTGTAGGGGTGATACATACACACACGTAGGGTATATGATTAGGGTTTTGATGAGAGATAGGAATGAAAGATAGGGCTTATATTTTCAGTAGAGATGATAAAAATTCCTAAGTTGAGAAGGAACCTTAGAAGGAAAATTCAAAAGATGCTAAAAACTAAATAAATTTACAGAATATATACGATCTTAAGTTAAATGATAAGTGAGTGTGAAAAATACGGGTTGATGATTTCTAAAGTTAAAGATAATAGAATTTTTTGCTAGAACACCGAATTGAAGAATGAAAGTCAATAGGCCAAATTGATTGGATTTTGTAGGTAGTATCCGCTGAAAACCCTCAGGAGACAACACTCCTCCTAATAGGGACACCTAGAGGTTTAACGGCTTTTTGCACGAGCTCAGTGCAATCGCGATTTCCTGCGAAAGTGAGGTTAGGATTTTTCGAGAATAAACCGGCTTTGCTCGGGACGAGCAAAAGATAAGTTTGGGGGTATTTGTTCATATCAGAATTTTGAATTATTATATTCCCCATTCTTAATCATATTGCAAATAAATAGGTGTTTTTGATCCATGCCTGCTAAATAGTTGCAGATTACAGGTTCTCAGAACAATACAGTGAAAATGGTGAAAAGACGCTACAAATGTGAGACTATGACCAACAAAAAGATGAATCTGCAAGATGCCGCCTACCAGTTTGAGGAACAAACGAAGATCAGCAAACAGTTCAATACACAAAGTACAAGGGCAGCACAAGATTCAAGACTTCAACACGAAGCTAACGGTAAAAGTCCACAAATTCTGCACTGTTGGAAATCTGGAAGAAACTAGAAAAGATTCTGAAGAACCAAGTGAAGAAAATAGATGGAAAAAGCAACATGAAGCAGCCCTGAGAAATTGAACACAAGACCCCACCATATGGCCGCGGATCCACGGCCTAACATGGCATTCCGCCGCGGATCCGCGGTCGTGCAGTGCATGTGTCGGTGCATGTATCGGTGGGTGTCGATGCTTTGACCCGGCTTTCTTAGGGTAGTCTTGTAATTTTAAATATGGATCAGATGTAAACCCTAGGGTTTCTCCTAACTATAAATAGGAAAGCCTACAGCCTCTTTTGGGGCATACTTCTTTTTAATTCAAGATTTATATTTTTAATTCCATTGTAATCGTCAAGAGGTGTCAATAAAGGTAAGTTTTTTATCTTGAATTTTTCTTATCCGCAATTTAATTCTGCAATTTTCGTATCTGTCTTTTATTATCTGCAAATTAATTAGTAAATTAAAACAAAAATTATAAAAATGAATCTCATCTTAATTTCCCTAATGAGTGAGTAGTTCCTCACTTGTTAGGGTTAGGATTGGGTAGGTTTGAGAGATGGAAATCTCTCACTCCTTTCTTGCCCGTATAATACTTTAAATTAGGACTCTATGTTAATCAAACACACACCGCTCACTACGGCACCCTATCCCATGAGATAGCGGTGATTCCTTAGTTAGACTGGTTGTGGTTGATTTACATAGAGGTTAGGGCTAAGAGTTAACAAAGGACGGACAAGGACCAAAACGAAGAAACAATGTTTCTTCCTAGTCGTGCTAATCCCCTTTGTTGACTATTACCCTAACAGCTATGTTCTTAATTAGGGCAAAGGAAGCAGTGAGTAGAATTAACTTTCCAAACTAACCTAATCCTAACCCTAGCAATGTTTTAATCAAAATTAAATTCAATCTTAGTTTTTATAAAAATCAAATCCTACCTAAAATAGGACTTAACTAGTTCGAACAATAATAAAAGAACACTTTTTTCCTGTGGACCAACCCGTACTCAACCGGTTAGCTACCAAGTGACACCGTTATTGATTGCGGTATTCTTAACTTTAATTTTAAAACGCACACGCAAAACATCGATCAATCATGAACCCTTACTAGAGTTTGGATGTTCACTACATGGAGCGAAGAGACTACGACACAGAGCTTTAGAAGTGAAGGAACGGTCTAGAAAGGTTGTATTCCTCATTCACTTAGAAGTAAAGTTGTTTACATTTGTGTTTTCATCTGATTCTTTAGTTGAACATCCTCGGATTTGGGTTCCTTAATACGGAAAAATTTTAATTGGGCATGGACGATGCCGCCCGAAACATCGCTGCCGTGCTAGGGAACCCGATAGTGGTATCAGAGACTAGCTAGAGAATTAGACGATATGTGTTAGATTACGAAACCGAAATGAATCCGAAACTTGAAACCTTTTAACCTAGTTTCTGTCTAATTTGAAATGTGCTCTAAATTTTTTCTAAACAATTGCAGAATGTTATATGAGATATAACATGAACACCACCAAAATTTGGAGCATTTTTGGCTTAAAGTGGCCGGCTGTTAGTGTATATGCCCTAGAGGCCATTACTGTATCATACTAGTTTGTATATTACTTAATGGAAGCTTGGGATATTCACAGTTATATAGACAATCTTGCTCAAAATGGTAGTATGGTACTTGGTTTGTTTCTACTTTAATATGTGCATGTGTTTCTTTTAGCATATCGCTTATACATATTAGTGGAGCCCTTAGGATCTTTGCTTGATTACCAGCGTTGTGATGGCATTCACACTTGTGGGGGCTGGGTAATCTACAAGCACATCCTTACACAGGTCCCTAGTCGTAGGATTATCGAGACGGGGCATCGATACTCCGGAGTAGACTAGCGTATACGCTTCTTATTCCAGCAGGGGAGATGGTCTGTCCCACAGCCATTAGTACGTCGTACTGGAGATATTATGCGGGTGCTCGTTAGGTTACGAGTATACTGGACAGGACTCGCCGGGAACTGTTGGTTGGTACTATACCTATCGTCAGATAACAGTTCCCAGGTGACAGGAGTACAGCTTAGTTCGTCGACTTGACACTGCTACATCGCCTCGAGTGTGTTCCCACTGTACTTTGATTGCTACCCTACCACGGCTCAAAGGTGTCACGACCCGAAAGAGCACGTGACTGGCCCTTGAATCATATGAAGTCTATAGGACCCCATCTAATCCAAGTAAGCCAAAAACCCAGAAATCTAAAACAATTTTAAAGAGTAAGTGGTAGAAAAATAGTTTTTAGAAGGGAAGAAAACATGTTTTAAATACAAGGTTTTTAAATAACTAAGCTGAATATGCATTTTTAAAATGTATAGTCTTTTCTAAAAATTTTGGCAGAGTTTCCTTTGTAAATACTGGCCCCGAACGGGGTACACCAAGAATAATATATGCAATGATATAAGGCATCCCCAAGCGGGAGCTAGCTCTTCGTCAATCGATGGTCACAACCACGCAAGCAATATAATATACAACGTCGAAGGGCGAGGATCAAAACTCAGAAAGAAACTCAAAACAGCACGAAAACCGTAATACTACAACGCGAGACTCTAAGGTCGAATAATACATAACTGGTTTCTAAGTCTGAAACAATATACAAGTTTTGGTTGATGGAATTTCTAGATACAATGAATAATAGATCAATAATGGTGGTTCTGATGCAAAAGAACCCACCTACCAAGCAAATCACCCGCAAAGGAAGCAGTGTGCCAGAAATGCCGCCATGGAACCTGTACGGCAAAACCTGCAAGAACTGTGGCACAACGGGGGTGAGTTGCCAACTCGTGAGTAGAAAACATCAACAAGTAGAAATCGAATGCATGGCATAATCCTAGGTCAACACGATCAGGTATATATATAAACCTCAAAAGGATAAGTCTGAAGCATGATAAGGTGGCAATGTAACATCTAAACATGTATGTAGTGCCAAGTGCTCGTGCCAGTGCCTCAGGTAATAACAAATCATAAATATGAGGTATGTTTGCATGAATAAATATGATGAAGTATCTAAATTGATATCAATACACATATATTAGCGTCCCATTCCATTAATATTGGTGTAAGGGCATATATAACAGCGTACTCATCCATTGTTATATATACATATGAGGTATGATCAATGCAATCAAAGTCTGTATGTATATGGATCCCGTCCACGTGTCACCCAATGAAAATAAGCATCATGCAATGTAAATATCGTAAAGCATATGCATGGAAATATGAGGATATAATCAAATCATGGAACCTGAGTGCCTAGCATCGACGCTCGAAAACATCATGAAACCTGTGCCTAGCATCGACACGTAAATCCTCATCTATCAGGCGCTGTCACCAGGACTGGCCTTGATAGGTACGTATCATACGCTATCTCGAAAACCCGAGTGCCCAGCTTCGACTCTCGAATTTCGACGTATCCATACGTACATAACTCCAGTCGGTATCCCCATGTTAACTGCCGAGTCATAGGTAATGTCACCGGATGGTATGGTTCCCCTGCCGGGCTCATCGGCCTGGTGCATCGACATCCTTTTCTTGCCCCGGGGTACCTCCGGGCCCTACCATGTACCCTCATACGGCCTCGACGCCTCCTCGTGGGGGTATATATATATATCAGAACCGATAAAACTCATGGTGTATGCTGAAATATCATATCAAGGGTAACCGGGTTTTTTAAGCATTTACATAATCTCTTTGAAATATCCACGGTTCCCAAATCCAGAAATATTACGGAAATGAATATCTCAATGCGCAAAATTAGAAAGCATGATGTTTGTGACATATAAGTGAAATGCAAGTATAACAGTATATCATGCAACATGGAATAATAGTATGCACATAAAAGGGTCATATCCTGATGCCATAATCCTACTGTGTAGTGACATAGCAATTATCGATGATGAAGTGTGTGGGCCGGCAAGCAAGTGTACGTGGAATATATGCATCATCGATAATGGTGCTGGTGTCCTAACAGCATGGTTTTAATATAGCAATAAGCACATTTACACATGCAAAGTGATGCGAATAGCATGAATATGCGGAAATCGAATAATCAACGCAACGGTGAAGAATCTACATCAATATGTATATGTCATGCAGTTATGCCGTTTGAAATAAGACGAATCGGGGATTTTAGTAAAATAAGGGCTACGGTGTTTTTAAGAAAAGATGCGTCTTTTGAAATTATCCGTAGATTCCATTTGCCTGTCCTTTAAAATACTCATGATTCGTTAGTTTTGAAATAGGTATGACTCGGGTCTAGTCTAACATCTACTATGCAACCTACAGATCTAACTATCAAGTCAATCGGGAGGGGTATGGAAACCACCTAAATCTGAGTCGATATATATATAAATATAAATATAATAGTCGGTGATCCCTCCTCAATAGTATCGTGAATGATACAATATATCATATGACATCCTCGAGTTAGGAGTGCGGATCTATCATCAATATAAAGCTCGCACAGTAAATCGTCGTACGACATCCCAATAGCTGGGTACGGGTCAATATCATGTTTATTTCATCAATTATCTGGTATCCTTATCATCATATCACATAATCTGGGGTAATGATCTAAGTCTAGTACAAATCGATACCATCTATATAAATGGGTGGGTAAACACACGTCCAAAGGCCCGCTAAAAATCACATGTCGTATCCCAATTATGAATCACATCATATCACCGATCTCATGGCACTATGCCCAAATCATCGACTCATCTCCAAATATCATCCACTATCGTCATCATTCAAGCATAAGTGTGTGTGCGCGTGTGGATGTAAACCTATTCTAGGGTTCGCAACTAGGAACTATACTAGTTTACTTCTACTCCCTAATCTAACCATAGTACATCAAATCTCAAAATCCACGACACACTATAAGCTATGATATATATATATAATATATACATATATAGTATACCAACTTCGGACTGCGGGGGTGCTATACGCCATCCACCCGACTTCCCCCGTAGATATAATCTACTCACCTTGCGTCTTGCTTGTCGATGTAGATGTCGCCATCATTTTCTTCATCGTCTCGAATCGTCGTGGGGTACCTACATATCATACGTATCGCATCGCATTAAAACCAGATCAAAACTAAAACGACACACGAAAACCAAAACGATATGCTAAGGTCTATAGGTTAGAACCTATGGACTACGCTTTCAAAACCATTAATCAATCCTCGATATCGTCGTACAAACGCCAAGTATTCGAGGTAAAACACTAATACGCAAATCCAGAATTTAAAATATGGAATACAGAAGCACAAATCAAAACAGCAACTTAGGAAAAAGTCTCCAGATTCTACCCTAGGTCAAATTGGACAATTTTGCACATGCCAGGGGTCTAATTTATAGATGTAGGAGCTCCAGAACCAAAACGAGACTGATTGGTCCAGATCTGGCCGCAAATTGCGGCCAGAGGGAATAAATTTGCAGCCGGGGAGATAGGGGCTGGGGTCTTGGTGATAGCTTCCTGGGTGCCTGCACATCTCACTGTCAATGCAAAAAACATTTCAGTGTTTCGGGGTGATAGCAGATCCCATATAACCTTCACAGATTCCACAAATCTTCCGATATCGGTTTATAAATCCGTATTCCGGGTTTCAAATCTCAGGTTTGGGTCTTAATTCAAGCACTAGGGTGTTTGTGTAGCCTCTACTGAACTCAATTTCACATCACAACTCGAAATTTCCCATAACCCTAACTAGGTTTTCCCTAAGTCCACCAAATCACACAATATCTGTTCTAATCTAGCATGGGGGTATAAGTAATGCAAAAACTAAGCTAATGGTTCAGAAAATACCTCATTTGGCAACTCAAGAATTTTCTTGAGTTGCCCCAAGTGACCATAATCCTTGCTTTCTTGGTCCAACGTGTTTGTCTTGAGCTTGTGCACCTTTTTAATGAAATGAAGATAGGGTTTTGAGTTTGTTTTAAAGATGATTTGTGGAGGTGAAGAGGGGAGGGAATGAGGAGTAGCGGCAGCTGAGAATGGAGAGGGAAATGGTGAAGAAAATGGAGGATGAAACCAAGTCAAAGCAACCCCTCTCTTTTCTCTCTCTCACCCATACTTATTTCTTTATTCCCTTTTCCTTTTTCTTTTCTTTTCTTTTCTTTTCTTTTCCAATTCTCATCTAAATCCTTCTCACATGAATAGTAACCCCAAAACAACATGGTAGAAATGTAACATAAGTGTAAAAATGGTATGTGCATGTTTTGCACAAAAATGCTAAAAAACCGATTAACGATTTTTAATCGCGATTAGCACTAAATTAGCATATAATTAATCATAAAAACTTAAAAATGGCATAATTCCATAAAATACCCTATTTTAGAATTTTCCAAAAATTTTCCAAAATTTTTCCCATTTATCGGTATTTAATTATACCGAAATATTAAAATATTCATTAAAAATAATATTAAATTATAAAAATTCCCAAAAATAATATTTTAGTTTTTTGAAATGTTACAATCTTACCCCCTTAAAGAAATTCGGTCCCCGAATTTAAATTTAAACCCCTCAAATACTAAAACATTTCAGTAAAAATCCAAGCCATCGGGGCTCCGAAATCATCAATACATAAAACGCATCATAGCGCAATGCATGCGCATAAGTAATGAGCAGATAACTCAAAATCGAAACTCCGTAAAGCATCCCGCAATCATCGGAGTCATGATAAAAACACGAATGTCAAATCCAAGCAAAACCAATATGATATAAATCCGAACTATACATGTAAATATCAAATCTATACATGTAAATAGCTGAAGTAAATGCATGCAAAATATATCCAGGTACTGTCCTCTGACTAGTCCTGCTCAGTTTGAAAACACATAGCAATTATCATAAAAACGTAATGCTCCATAAGGAATCAATCTCAAAATGTATATAAGAATACCCTGTGCGTCTGGTGCGCACGGAATTCAAAATCCATATATGTGCCATACAGGTGCACAAAAACAACATCTAGGTGCAACGGGTGTGCACAAAACATCTGTCATAGGCAACGTGTATGCCCGACAGCAAAATCAGGTGCATCTGACATGCACGAAAAATCCCGATTTAGGGCATCTGGTGTGCTCTAAAATCATATCTCTAAACTTGCGCTCATCACGCGCGAAAATCCAATTCAAATGCACGGAGTGCAAGAAATCAATGTCAATATCAGAATCGAAATCGACGGTATACAATACGACTCAATCAAAATCAGGTATACCGCGGTATATAAGCTCACAACCATGTGCATCAGCGTGCACAATCAAATCAAAACAATTAAAGTGCATGAAAACTATGTTAAAAGCATAAATCAAATCACCGGCATAAAATAGGCGTAAAATCACAATCAATACCTCAAGCGTAATAGCTATGCGCAAAATATAAATACCCAGTAAGTGCAACCATGGTGCAAGAAAACAAATATCATGAAACTCAGTCATCAAGACAAAATCATGCGAATAAATCGCCCAAAATACCGAAATCCAAGATGACAGATATATGATAATCGAATCACCAAATCACAAATCACAAATACCGTCGTCGATATTTCCTCCTTCGTAGTCGAGAAGGTGTCGGTGCATCCAATGCTAGCAGCGCATAATATCTACTTGCCTCTTGCTCACGGTCTGGCGTCCTCTGTCTCTGGGTCCTTATCTTTTCTGTAGATTTCCAATCTCGCAATCCATCGGCTCATCGGCCCTGTTAGGTGTGCTAACGGGGACGATTCCGTTCTGGCACTTCTCTGGTCATCTTTCGGTCAATCCTCATGACCACTCGTAAAGCAGTACGTCACTGGCGCCGACCTCTGGTCCCCTGAATGTACATCACACATCTGCTCCTGGTGCAATTCTTATTGCAGCAGTGTCCTGGAAGGAATCCTGCTCAAGGACTTTTCCAATCTCGCCTAAGCCGAACTGTACAGAGGCTGGTACTCTTGCACAATCTTCTCTCGCTCTCTGGACATCTGCGTCCTCAGCACAGCATTTACTCGGAAGCTGGTCGCATCCCAACGCCTCTGTAAACATATCCGACCATAATCTCTACGGGGAGTAACAATAGCTCATCAGTGTCTCGCACGTACATCTTGTCCCGCTTGTCTGTATCATCGTCCACTTCGACGTCACGTCTCTATATGCGCACTGCAATGTTCTCGGCTATGGTCCATCCGAAGTCTATCTCAAATCTCTTTTCTGCCGAATTTCCCGGAAGTCATCGTCCCTTACTAAAGCTAATTCTTGTTCCGGAACGGCTGCATACTCATCGCGCCTCTTTCTGGAAGATATATCCATATACAATGCCTCTGCGTGTGTATCGCATCTCTGATGTCAGCGGAGTGGAACATCATCTCGTCGAAATCTCATGCGAACTCTTTACTTCACTCTGCTCTAATGTCGACTGATTCGGACTCGTCTCATCGTGGCTGCATGGACTGTGCTCCAACAGCTACACTCGTATCTGGAGTCTCCCAAGCATTGTGTCCCATCACATGATATCCGCATGATGTCGAATCATCCGATCGATTTGTCAAATCCTCATAATCCTTTAAGAGCTCAACATCTTAGGTACAGTTTAATAGTATCGAGTACATACCACAGCATCGGTGGTCCAACCGTAGAAGGGCAAACCCAAGCCTCACTAATGGCGCCGCGGAACTGCCGCAAATCCTAAGGTTCAAAGGCTTTCAAACGGTCATTATGTCGAGTTAGGGTTTCATTCTTCTAGAGGGTCCATAGAATCGCTTGCATGTCTTTCCGAATACTTTAAACTTGGAAAATGGGCTCCTGACATTCGATCGTATCCATCGACTCTCAACGAACCTGCGTGAAGTCGCCTCTAGCTGGAATCAATCATTCTGATGACCTCACATCGGGGTAAGCGAACGAACCACATGTCCTAGTCATTTATCCTTGGTGACTAGCGACCTTCCATCATATCTCTAAGTATATACTCATGCTGTAGTAGCTCCAATCATCTGGGCGATATCTCTTCATTTGCAGCAACCACTGGCTCATTCGTTTGTACGCTGAACAGCGCCTCAATCATCCTGAATAAGCGGTATATCAATGGTCATCACATTCTTGCTGGCCTCTAGCAGTAGCCTGATCCTCTGGTACCGATCGGTACGTCCAAGAAATCTCGTAAAAGCGATCCGTCAAACGCTCACGGTGCGAAACACAATAAGACGAAGCCTCTATGCAATCGTATGTCTCTGGAATCACTCCCTGGTCAGTCCTCGTCTGAGATGAGCTCAAGCCGACGCAACTCTAGCCGTAGCTCTCTCTGCCCGTGCCATCGTGACAGTAAAATCATAACCAGTATCGATAAGTGTGGATCATAGGAATGAATATAATATTGTGCAAGGAAATATACATCCTAAGGTTTCTTAAGCGGAGTAGCGTATCGTAAATATGCCGTGGAACATACGTACGGTACGTTACTCAACTCAAGCTACCTATTCCATCAACCAAGGGTCATCCTACGCGACGAAAGTTTGGGTATAATACCCCCTCGACTAAGTCTAAGTTCCGTAAGGTCAAGCCTAAGTTCTGTATATATATAAACGCTCTAGGCTCCATATAATCAAAGTTAGACTCGAACTAAGGTTAACCTAGCGCTCTGATACCAACTTTGTCACGACTCGAAAGAGCACGTGACTGGCCCTTGAATCATATGAAGTCTATATGACCCCATCTAATCCAAGTAAGCCAAAAGCCCGGAAATCTAAAACCATTTTAAAGAGTAATTGGTAGAAAAATAGTTTTTAGAAGGGAAGAAAACATGTTTTAAATACAAGGTTTTTAAATAACTAAGTCGAATATGCATTTTTAAAATGTATAGTCTTTAATAAAAATTTCGGCAGAGTTTCCTTTGTAAATACTGGCCCCGAACGGGGTACAACAAGAATAATATATGCAATGATATAAGGCATCCCCAAGCGGGAGCTAGCTCTTCGTCAATCGACGGTCACAACCACACAAGCAATATAATATACAACGTCGAAGGTTCTGATGGAATTTCTAGATACAATGAATAATACATCAATAATGGTGGTTCTGATGCAAAAGAACCCACCTACCAAACAAATCACCCGCAAAAGAAGCAGTGTGCCAGAAATGCCGCCATGGAACCTGTACGGCAAAACCTGCAAGAACTGTGGCATAACGGGGGTGAGTTGCCAACTCGTGAGTAGAAAACATCTACAAGTAGAAATCGAATGCATGACATAATCCTAGGTCAATACGATCAGTAATATATATATAAACCTCAAAAGGATAAGTCTGAAGCATGATAAGGTGGCAATGTAACATCTAAACATGTATGTAGTGCCAAGTGCTCGTGCCAGTGCCTCAGGTAATAATAAATCATAAATATGAGGTATGTTTGCATGAATAAATATGATAAAGTATCTAAATTGATATCAATACACATATATTAGCGTCCCATTCCACTAATATTAGTGTAAGGGCATATATAACAGCGTCCTCATCCACTATTATATATACATATGAGGTATGATCAATGCAATCAAAGTCTGTATGTATGTAGATCCCGTCCACGTGTCACCCAATGACAATAAGCATCATGCAATGTAAATATCGTAAAGCATATGCATGGAAATATGAGGATATAATCAAATCATGGAACCTGAGTGCCTAGCATTGACACTCGAAAACATCATGAAATATGTGCCTAGCATCGGCACGTAAATCATCATCTATCAGGCGCTGTCACCAGGACTGGCCCTGATAGGTACGTATCATACGCTATCTCGAAAACCCGAGTGCCCAGCTTCGACCCTCGAATTTCGACATATCCATACGTACATAACTCCGGTCGGTATCCCCACGATAACCGCCGAGTCATAGGTAATGTCACCGGATGGTATGGTTCCCCTACCGGGCTCATCGGCGTGGTGCATCGACATCCCTTTCTTGCCCCGGGGTACCTCCGGGCCCCACCATATACCCTCATACGGCCTCGACGCCTCCTAGTAGGGGTATATATATATCAGAACCGATAAAACTCATGGTGGATGCTGAAATATCATATCAAGAGTAACCGGGTTTTTAAAGCATTTACATAATCTCTTTGAAATATCCATGGTTCCCAAATCCAGAAATATCACGGAAACGAATATCTCAATGCGCAAAATCAGAAAGCATGATGTATGTGACATATAAGTGAAATGCAAGTATAACAGTATATCATGCAACATGGAATAATAGTATGCACATACAAGGGTCATATCCTGATGCCATAATCCTACTGTGTAGTGACATGGCAATTATCGATGATGAAGTGTGTGAGCCGGCAAGCAAGTGTACGTGGAACATATGCATCATCGATAATGGTGCTGGTGTCCTAACAGCATGGTTTTAATATAGCAATAAACACATTTACACATGCAAAGCGATGCGAATTGCATGAATATGCGGAAATCGAATAATCAACGCAACAATGAAGGATCTACATCAATATGTATATGTCATGCAGTTATGCCGTTTCAAATAAGACGAATCGGGGTTTTTAGTAAAATAAGGGCTACGGTGTTTTTAAGAAAAGATGCGTCTTTTGAAATTATTCTTAGATTCCCTTTGCCTGTCCTTTAAAATACTCCCGATTCGTTAGTTTTGAAATAGGTATGACACGGGTCTAGTCTAACATCTACTATGCAACCTACAGATCTAACTATCAAGTTAATCGGGAGGGGTATGGAAACCACCTAAATCTGAGTCGATATATATATAAGTATAAATATAATAGTCGGTGATCCCGCCTCAATTGTATCACGTACGATACAATATATCATATGACATCCTCGAGTCATGAGTGCAGATCTATCATCAATATAAAGCTTGCACGGTAAATCGTCGTACGGCATCCCAATAGCTGGCTACGGGTCAATATCATGTTTATCTCATCAATTATCTGGTATCCTTATCATCATATCACATAATTTGGGGTACTGATCTAATTCTACTACAAATCGATACCATCTATATAAATGCGTGGGTAAGCACACGTCCAAAGGCCCGCTAAAAATCACATGTCGTATCCCACATACGAATCACATCATATCACCGATCTCATGGCACTATGCCCAAATCATCGACTCATCTCCAAATATCATCCACTATCGTCATCATTCAAGCATAAGTATGTGTGTGCGTGTGGGTGTAAACCTATTCTAGGGTTCGCAACTAGAAACTATACTAGTTTACTTCTACGCTCTAATCAAACCATAGTACATCAAATCTCAAAATCCATGACACACTATAAGCTATCATATATATATAATATATGAGATTAATGGAGGAAAGAGGCCATAGGAGGGGATTTCCTCTTATGGCGTGGAAAAAATACAACCTCCACCATTTTTTCCGACGATCGGCACCCATCATCATCATCGTTATCATCTAAGATGTGCGTACACCAAATTTCATGTGATTCCACAACTTTTTCACCATTGATTTAGGGGGTTCAAAATTAACGGTTTACCGACAATAGAACTTTTTACATTGCTAAATCAACGGTGAAAAAGTTGTAGAATCACATGAAATTTGGTGTACCCACATCTTAGATGATAACGATGAAGATGATGAGGGCCGATCGTCGAAAAAATTGGTGGAGGTTGTATTTATTCCACGCCATAGGAGGAATTTTCCTCCTATGGCCTATTTTCTCCATTATTCTCATAATATATACATATATAGTATACCAACTTCGGACTGCGGGGGTGCTATACGCCATCTACCTGACTTTCCACGTAGATATAATCTACTCACCTTGCATCTTGCTTGTCGATGTAGATGTCGCCATCATTTTCTTCATCGTCTCGAATCGTCGTGGGGTACCTACATATCACACGTATCGCATCGCATTAAAACCAGATCAAAACTAAAACTACACACGAAAACCAAAACGATACGCTATGGTCTATAGGTTAGAACCTATGGACTACGCTTTCAAAACCATCAATCAATCCTCGATATCGTCGTACAAATGCCAAGTATTCGAGGTAAAACACTAATACGCAAATCCAGAATTTAAAATACGGAATACGGAAACACAAATCAAAATAACAACTTAGGAAAAAGGCTCCAGATTCTACCCTAGGTCAAATTGGACAATTTTGCACATGCTAGGGGTCTAATTTATAGATGTAGGAGCTCCAGAACCAAAACGAGACTGATTGGTCCAGATCTGGCCGCAAATTGCGGGCAGAAGGAATAAATTTGCGGTCGAGAAAGGGAGATACGGGCTGGGGTCTTGGTGATAGCTTCCTGGGTGCCTGTACATCTCACTGTCAATGCCAAAAAAATTCAGAGTCTCGGGGTGATAGCAGATCCCATATAACCTTCACAGATTCCACAAATCTTCGATATCGGTTTCTAAATCCGTATTCCGGGTTTCAAGTCTCAGGTTTGGGTCTTAATTCAAGCACTAGGGTGTTTTTGTAGCCTCTACTGAGCTCAATTTCACATCGCAACTCGAAATTTCCCATAACCCTAACTAGGTTTTCCCTAAGTCCACCAAATCACACAATATCGGTTCTAATCTAGCTTGGGGGTATAAGTAATGCAAAAACTAAGCTAATGGTTCAGAAAATACCTCATTTGGCAACTCAAGAATTTTCTTGAGTTGCCCCAAGTGGCCAAAATCCTTGCTTTCTTGGCCCAATGTGTTTGTCTTGAGCTTGTGCACCTTTTTAGTGAAATGAAGATAGGGTTTTAAGTTTGTTTTTGAGATGATTTGAGGAGGTGAAGAGGGGAGGGAATGAGGAGGAGGAGGAGCTGAGAATGGAGAGGGAAATGGTGAAGAAAATGGAGGATGAAGCCAAGTCAAAGCAACCCCTCTCTTTTTTCTCTCTCGCCCATACTTATTTCTTTATTCCCTTTTCCTTTTTCTTTTCTTTTCTTTTCCAATTCTCATCTAAATCCTTCTCACATGAATAGTAACCCCAAAACAACATGGTAGAAATGTAACACAAGTGTAAAAATGATATGTGCATGTTTTGCATAAAAATGCTAAAAAACCGATTAGCGATTTTTAATCGTGATTAGCACTAAATTAGCATATAATTAATCATAAAAACTTAAAAATTGCATAATTCCATAAAATACGCTATTTTAGAATTTTCCATAATTTTTCCAAAATTTTTCCCATTTATCGGTATTTAATTATACCGAAATATTAAAATATTCATTAAAAATAATATTAAATTATAAAAATTCCCAAAAATAATATTTTATTTTTTTGAAATGTTACAAAAGGAGTCGTGCAAATAGATAGTAGTTGGGTGCAGTCCCGAAGCACTTGGAGGCAGTAGCGGTTAGACAGGATTCGTCTCTCCCGGTATTAGGGGTTGATATCGCGCTGTGTCTAGGAGAGCCATTACACAAAGTCCCTGGCCAGGGCAAGAGAGAATTACTGGTAGTGTTTCCAGTAGTTTCTTAGGGTGTTCTGGGCTACACTCCGGCACGACTTGTACCGCTATTAGGGGTCTGACGTTTACCGCCCCCCTAGGCCCGACATGCGATACTCTTAGACGAACAGACCGGACTGTACGGAGATTGTCACATTCAGGCTCAGTAGGAGTTCAGATGGGTTTACCTCATCGGCCTTCTTATCAACATCTACCTGGGGACTGTTATGTACATCTAGTGCCGCTTGCGGTCTGTGGTTAAACCCACTGCCAGCATAGTGTCGAGTCTTTAAAGTCCCACACAGAGAGTTTCCCTGCACTGGGCGAAAGGTGTAGAGGCCGTATGGTTTTACGGTAGGGCTACGATCACTTACGTGCACTTATGCGCGTATGCTGTTTGGACAGACAATGCTAGTAGGCTTTGGTTTAAGCTGGATCCTAGTATTGTATGGATGGATTAGTTTTGTATTCTGTGCATTCGCATTCTACGGAATGCGGATGCGGGTGTGTATGCACGGTTGTCAGGAGCGAAGAAGAATGTGGTGTCTCATTAGGGTTTTGACTGTTGGTTCGGTCAAAACCATTATGAGGTGAGGAAAATATTTACTAATCTTTTTAATGATAATTGTGTTATGGCTAATTGCTTTGACCATTTGACCTAGTTGACCATTGTTGACTTGGACTTTTCTTGAGAGCACTAGATCCTTCTTTTGCTTTTGGTTTTATTTTTATGATGATAATGGTCAAATCAAGGGTAGCCATCAACTTTATCATGATAAGAGATCAGTAATTATTATGTTTATGGATCATTATCTCTTGCTCATTCTCTCTCATCAAAAGAGAGCTCCCATGGTTGCTTCATCTTCCTCCTCACTACTAAATCTTTTAGCTCTCATGTGTTGAGAAAAAAAGGATCTAAATAGACAAACAAATCCACCATCATATTCTACATCATCTAGGGCATCAAGAATAGCAAACTTGTTGCCCTAGTTACCTCGGTTTGAGGTGGAGCTCGGACTACAGACTCTCGGGTGGATCATCTTCGACTCAAGGAGGCCGTTGAAGAAACCACGATCCGGACCGACCCATGGAGTCTACGGAGACGAGGAGGATAACAGAGAAGACCCGAAGGACTAGTAGCATGAGGTATAATCTCCTTGCATAGTAGATAGAACCTCTTGTAGTATGTTCGCAATGGTTTGGCAAAGATCCATGGCTTTAGTCTATGTTGCTTTTGTAAGAAAGTTTCGATTTTTTACTTGTTCCTCCTCCCCGTAAGTACCGGGGTGAGCGAGGTAGACTTACACCGGCCACATCATGCTAAAAACCAGTGTGCTCGGGTCAATTTTGGAATTCCGGTTTCAAATTTTCATGGTGTTCCAGTCTCTGGGTTTTGGGGTTTCAGGTGTTTCTAGTTTTTTCTAAAATTACATGTGATGTTAATTTTCTGCATAGGCAACTCGGACTGTTTCATATTCATAATTCTAATCTTTGTTTCGGGTATATTAGATGGTGATAAAAAGTTCGAACGGATATCAATAACCCAATTTTTCCTTCACTGGAAATTATCCAAGTGTTGGATTTTTCCAAGTTTAAAATATTCAGAAAATCATGCAGGTGATTCCGTGGACCCTCTAGAAGAATGAAACCGTAACTCAATTCTGTGACCGTCAGAACCCCCATCAAACCCTAGGGTTTGTGGTAGTTCAGCGGTGCTACAGGTGATGCATTGGTTGACCCTTCTACGGCTGGTTCATAGGTGCTGTGGCATGTTCTGGGTATCCTTTTTTAAACTCCGCTCAAGTGTTGAGCTCTTTAGGAAATTTTGGGTGTTTGTATATTCGATCGGAAAGTTTAACATCGTTTAATTATCTGAGATTGTGCTACAATAATTGGAATCTATTTAGTTGTGTTAAAATTTCGGTCTCGGGTGAAATCGGGAATCTTGTTGAATTACCCGACTTCTTTTGAAAAGTGTTTTCACAGTTGAGACCTAAATGTAAGATTTGCATTGTTACGCATGAAATCCAGAATATGTGATATTCCGGGTGTATGATTTCTAAGGGCAGTGACGATTCCAATTGTTGTAGATTTTCACTTTCTTTTCTGCGACCGTAAGTGTAATATGTGGTGTATGGCCGGTTTCGTTGCTATATGTCAACGAAAATTGGGGTACACATATTTACTTACGTTGATGACATGAGAAGTTATGTGTTGCTATGATTTGTTATATTGGATCGTCGTTTTTGAATAGCCGGGTTTTTTTATGTGATATGAGGGTTTTTCATTTTCATTCATATAAAAACTTGTATGTAATATTCTTTCATTGGGGAACTTCCGGGTTGAGGAAGATGTCACCATTGATGTATATTATTTACTTTTCCGCATTAGGATAGACCCAAGGAGGAGAGCACAAGTAACCGGGTTCAAGGGTCCAGTAGGAGTCCATCTCGAGGAGTCGAGACCGGGTCTCCTAACTCTAGAATTGGGAGGGTTGCTTGCCACTCTCGTAGGGGTCTAGGGATGTGGGTTTGGCTATTCATCGTGACCGTGAAATCCGCGTTTTTTATTGGCTTAATTAAAACACGGAATTCCTAGTATATCCAATATTTCATATATGTTCTTCTGCTGCTGATATTCTGTGATGCGATCACTTGATATGTTATGAGACGAACGCCTATATTATATATATATGATATATATTAACTATTGATGCTTTCGTTTCTTCTGTGATGCTTGTGAAGCATAACTGATGGGATTTCATTAATGAGATTAATGAAAAAAAAGAAACTTAAAGATATTGTAGAAACTTGTTTTAAAAATTGGTCGCTCTAGTTCTTGCTTTGCATAGCAGTATTCCTTATAGAATATCCAGCACCTTATTCGATAAGGAAAGAGCCGAGATCCCTTCACCGGGAATGATCACTTTAGCGAAACTGGCAGATGCTACAACCCACTCGGTTTGTCTTTTGATTGCTTTTATAGATTTTGCTTTGCATAGTGGTATTTATGAAACATCCTGCACTTTATTCGATAAGGAAAGAGCCGAGATACCTTCACTGGGAGTGACCCCTTTAGCAAAACTAGTAAAAGCCTAAAAATACTCCTTTTCAAAATCATTCGTTTCTACAACGATATCACGTTCATTACGCAAAAGGTTTTCTTAAAAACCAGTCGTAGCCCTCCGTCATTTCAGATAAGAACTATTTAGTATTCGTGCTGTGTTTGTTGGCCTTTGTCAAGGCGTAGTGTGCGGTGGCTAAATGGTGCTTATCTGCTTAATCATATTATGCGATTGGATTAGGGTAGTCGTACAACCTTGTTGGCCTTTGTCAAGGGTCGTGCGGATGGGTTTAATTCAATCAGAAAATGACGGGTTGAACTTGACTAGCATCCTATGGTTTGTTGGCCTTTGTCAAGGTTATAGGGGGTTTGGGGCAAAATATTATTGGGAATTTCAGGTGTTGAAATTTGCAATGAGATTGCATACCTTCTGTGAGATAGTTGGATCCCGATACCCACTGCGAGTAAGAGTTACTCCTGGGAGAGTTTTACACATTACAATTAGCCGATCAAGTAGGTGTCTAGAAAGGTGTTAACGGGGTTACGCCCCTGGGAAAACGAGGTTTATTTTAATTTGGTCCGTGCGAAAGCACGGGGAACCTCCCTTAAAGTACCGACACTGGCCTGGCCGAAAGATTGGCGAGCTTGTAGGGTGTAATTAATCTAGACTAGTCTTACCTTTTAGTGTTTGAAGGAAGATTTGATAAAAACAGTGGGAGCCATCCTGATTAGATAAAATAATAACCAATCTGATCTTGCAAGAGCGCACGCAGAGTGTTTTCTTCTCTCTCTCCTGATAGCGACCATGTCACGCCTTAATCAAGATAATAATATGGATCAAACCCGCTTGTTATACTGAGCTGGGGAATTTTGGTCCCGCTCCAACTTATAATTATTTAAAGACCGAGCAGGAAATAGGGGATTACCAGGATTCCCGTGCTGCCCAAACGAAGAAAGTGCATGATGATGCATCTTCTTCGGGTGTGTTCATTACCGAGAACTGTTTCTCGGTATCTTCTACGTCCTGGGTATGAGATACCGGATCAGGATCCCACATATGTAATCTGTTACATGGGCTACAGATAGGTAGAGAACTAGGAATGGGTGATAAGTTTCAAGAATTAGAAACGGTGCAATTGTTGCAGCCAAAGTTGTTGGCGGTTATCACACTGTATTACCAAATACATTAATTCTTAACGAATTTTATTAGATACCAAACCTGATATACAACATCATATCAGCCTCTTTTATTTATTAAAGAAGGATATAATTGTAGGATTGTTCGGCACGACAACAAGGTTTCGGGAGGCATCGTCTATGCCATTTTCAAAAATTTGCCGTACAAAACAATCCTAACCCTAGAATATTAACTAAAGATTTAGACAATATAATGTGTAAACTACTTTACAACTAAGTGATTAGGGATAACAACCTTTGTAGTCCGGTCCTTCACTTCTTTAGCTCCTTGTAGTAGTCCCTTCGCTCCAAGTTGTGATCTTGCAGACCCTTGAATGGCTCCACAAGAAGAAAGATGCATGCTTGCTTGAAGTCTTCAATGCCGAAGATGATCTACATCGAGGAGTCACAAACCCAAGCTACCCTCTTCATGGGATTAGTGAAGCTAACACCCTATACTAAAGTGCTAATCTAGTAGAGGATGATGAAGTAGGATTTTTGTTCACTTTAGAATTACTTTTCTCACTAGTTTTTATTCTCCTCTCAAAACCTAGAGGCTCTCTCTTGTCTTGATGAAGATGAAGCAAATAAAAGATGACAGAGAGAATGGCAACCATGGGTGAGAAAAATATCAAATATAACTCATGTAGAGACTTAACAATAGGTTTAGATAATGGCTGGGTTAATAAATATCTAGTGTATGACAAAACTAATGGACTAAGTCAATGGGTCACCAAGCTTCATGAAACTTCATGCCATGTGACAAAGTTCCAACTAATAAATAAACCCTACATTATCTTTATCATGGTGTAAGTCTCATACACCCATGTTGTATGTATCATCAACCATGACACATAAATAAAACACAATTAATATATATCACATATATATTAAGTGTGCACATGAGAGAAAAAGAAATGCTTAAGTGAACTAATATTAGTTAATGTAAATTAATATATCAAATATATAATTATACATTAAATCATTAAATCAACTCTTGATTTAATAATCCGGCTATACATAATATGACCGACTAATATTATTCGTATCAACTTATTGAATCAACACTTGATTCGATAACCCGGCTATATCTCATACAACCGACTGATACAGTATCGACTTATCGAATCAACACTTGATTCGATAACCCGGTTATATCTCATATAACCGATCGATACCTTATATCGCGAGAATAGAATACGGTATCATATACTCGTATAAATCTCGGTCCCGCACATATCACATATGTGCTCATACTTCGTTTTTCCTGAGCCAGTGAAACCTCTGTGTAGGACTCTAAAGACTCGTCAATACGCTGGCAGTAGATGATGATCACATCAAGAACCCACACGCCGTCAGCGGTACTAGAAGGACGTAACGGCTACCCGGGTATTGAACGATCAGAAGATCAGCAAGCTACCCCGTTCTAACTCCTGCAATAGCCTGTCAGTAACACTACCGAATAGTCCGGTCTCTTCGTCTTATATGTCGCATATCTATTCTAGGGGTAGTAAACGTCAGACCCCAATAACTGATAAGTCGTGTCGATGTGAGGCTCATAACGGGTCGAGAAACTACTGATAACACTTATCAGTAAATCTCCGTAGCAGCCCTGGCCAGGGACTTATCGTTATGGCCAATCGAGCACAGCGCAACATCAACCCCTAATACCGGGTGAGACGAGTCCCCTCCTATCACTCATTGCCTTCATGTGATTCGGAACTGTACCCAAATCCACCGTTTTGCACGTTCTCATGAACGTTGTAAGGTGGAAATCAAAGCACAGTGGGAATGGTCTTGGTGAGTGGATCCGCCATGTTGTCCTTTGTGTCAACTCTCCTGACCTCGATCTCCCGGCGATCAAATATCTCCCGGATCAGGTGATACCGCCTTAGAATATGCCTGGATCACTGATGGGATCTGGGTTCCTTGGCCAAGGCCACTGCTCCATTGTTATCGCAATACAAAGGTATTTGACGCTCAATGGATGGAACCACACCAAGTTCAGTTATGAACTTCTTCATCCAGACAACCTCTTTGATAGCATCGTTGGCAGCGATGTATTCACCTCCATCGTCGAGTCTTCCACGGTTTCCTGTTTGGAACTCTTCCAACAAACCGCCCCTCTATTGAGGGTAAATAAAAATCCCGAGACCGACTTAGAGTCGTCCTTATCACTCTGGAAGCTCGAATCGGTAAAGGACTCCACTTGGAGTGCTCCGTTACCATACACCAAGAACATCTCTTTAGTCCTTCTCAAGTACTTGAGAATGTTCTTCACAGCTGTCCAGTGACTCTCTCCTGGATCTGCTTGATACCTACTCACTATACATAGTGAGTATGCTACATCGGGTCTGGTACATAACATCGCGTACATGATAGAGCCTACTGCCGAAGCATAGGGTATCCCTTGCAGGCGAGATCTCTCCAAATCAGTCTTGGGAGACATCTCTTTGGAAAGAGTGAGTCCTGAGATCATGGGTAAGTTCCCACGTTTGGATTCTTCCATACTAAACCTCTTTAGTATGGTGTCAATGTACTTGGATTGGGACAATCCCAGTACCCTTTTAGATCTATCTCTATAGATCTTAATCCCTAAGATGTAGGAGGCAACCCCTTGATCTTTTATTGAGAATCTTTGCGATAAGAAGAGCTTGATCGAGTGTAGCATAGGAACATCATTTCCTATCAAGAGTATATCATCGACGTACAATACGAGGAAGACAACTTTACTCTTTGCAACCTTCTTATATATGCAAGGTTCATCTACATTTTTGAAGAAGTCAAACTCTTTGACTACCACATCAAAAAAGATGTTCCAACTCCGCGATGCCTACTTTAACCCGTAGATGGATTTAAGCAGCTTGCACACCTTTCCGCTGCTCCCACTGTCCATGAAGTTCTCTGGCCGAGTCATGTACACGCACTCTTCTAAATCACCATTTAGAAAGGCTGTCTTAACATCCATTTGCTAGATTTCGTAGTCATGGTATGCGGCGATGGCAAGCAGGATCCGGATAGACTTAAGCATATCCACTGGAGAAAAGGTTTCATCATAGTCCACACTTGGCCTTTCACGAAAACCTTTTGCAACAAGTCTAGCTTTGAAAATCTCAACTTTTCCATCTACACCAAGTTTCTTCTTAAAGATCCATTTGCTCCCGATGGGTTTTACCCCTTTAGGAGCAACTTCCAAAGTCCACACTTTGTTGGTGTACATGGATTCCATCTCAGATCGCATTGCATCCAGCCATTTCACAGAGTCCCAACTCGTGATGGCCTGCTCGAAGCTAGTTGGGCATCATCTACCATGATGCAATCCTCGCTCCTGTTGGGTTTTCCTAGCACCTCATCATGGTTTGGGTTGCATCAAGCATGCTACAATTAAAATTTTAGGGTGCTAAGTAAACCTACCTAGGATCAAACTAGAAATTAGGGTAGCAAAAACATAGTATCACATACTAAAAGAGAGTCTAACACTAAGAGATGAGAAATACAACCTTTGTAGATCTCCCCTTTGTGACTCCTTGGATCAATAAGAGTTTTAACCGGTCTGCATGAATCCTTCGTTGTCCACGAAGATCCACCCAGAGTTCCTTAGCTCAAGCTCCAAGCTCCACTTGATCAAGGATTAAGATGAAGCAAACACTCCACATTAGTGGGCTAGACTAAAGTAGAATGGTGATGTGAGTTTTGATCTCACTCAAAAACCTTTTTCTTTTTATTCTTTCTCATTCTTTTAAAAACCTAGAGAGCTTTTCAAAAGAGAGAGGAAGAAGGAGATGGGAGCTTAACTTGACTCAAGTAAAAAAGATATGAGACATAATCCCAAATGAGAATAATAATCCTCATGCTAAACTATGGTTACAAAATATCTAGATATTTTGTGACTTGAGGTTAAGCAAAAACCATGGGCTATAAACCCATGGGCAACAAAACCAAGGTATTGACTTTGGTCAACATAAGAGAAAGGAGTTGACTAGTCAACCATGATTTTTCCCCCATTTTGCTTTTCTCAAATAAACAAAATATATAAATATATGTAACCATGTGAGTCTTGTATTGCCACCACGAATGTATCATCAACCATGACACATGTATGCTTGCATGTGTGCATCTATATCAACATATACATACACTCATGCATGCATCATAAAGAAATAGGTTTTAAGTAAAAAAGGCTAATGGTCATTAATATTAAATCAACAATTGATTTAATAAACCGGTCATATCTTATACGACCCGACCAACAGAAACTGCCAGATTATAATGCGGTATCATATATACGCATTCAATCAAGCACCCGCGCATATCACCATATGCACCCTACATCGTTTCGCCTGAGCTAGGTAACCCCTTTGTGGGACTCTAAGACTCGACAATACGCCGGCAGTAGGTGATGATCACATCAAACACCCACAAGCCGCAAGCGGTCAGCTAAACGTAACGGCCACCAGGGTATTGAGCGAGCAGAAGAAAAACAAGCGAACCTGTCAAAACTCTTGTCGAGCCAACCGGCAACACTTACCGTACAGTCCGGTCTCATCATCAGATATGCTGCATATCGAGTCTAGGGATGGCATCATCGACCCCAATAACTCAATAAGTCATGCCGATGTATGGCCTATAACAGATCGAGAAACTACTGATAACACTTATCAGTAAATCTCATCATCCCTGGCCAGGGACTTGCTGATATAGCCAATCGGGCACAGCGCAACATCAAACCCCAATACCGGGAGAGACGAGACCCCTCATATCGCTCATTGCCTCCATGTGTCTCGGGACTGTACCCAAAAGCCACCTGTTTGCTTGACTCAGTAGAGCCGTGGTAAGGTGGAAATCAAAGAACAGTGGAAGAACACACAAGAATCTATGACGATCTTGGGTCTACAGACTAACCAGTTCCAGTGTCACCTGAGAACTGCTATCCGACGATAGATATAATACCATATAGGAGTTCTCGGCGAGTCCGTCCAGTGTACCCAGTCTCCACTGAGCACCCGTATACAATCTTGGTGTCAAACACCAATGGGTATGGGATCATTCATCGCCCATCACATGGGTCAATAATCGCATACGCTAGTCTACTCTGGAATATCGATGCCCCGTCTCGATACACCCTCGACTAGAGACATTTCAGGATATGCTTATAAACTACTAATGTCCCACCAGTATGATCTGCATCATAATCACAGTAGTCACGCAAATATCATCAGGGCTTTATCAACATGTACAAATGAATTAAAGCATGATCAAGTGAACATGTCAGATAAAGAGTAACCAGATAGCATACTATCATGTCGAGAAAGAATGTCCTCTGAATATATATATATACATTTATAAATATATCAACTATCAAATAATGGCCTCTAAGGCAAACATATATCCAACAATCTCCCACTTGCACTAATACCAGTTATTGGCGTATCTCATACCCAACATCTCAAAAAGTCGCTCATGCTGCGGCTGAGGGAAGGCCTTGGTGAGTGGATCCGCGGTGTTATTCTTTGTATCTACTCTCTGAATCTCGATCTCGCGGTGATCAACTATCTCCCGGATCAGATGATATCGCCTCAGGATGTGTCTGGATCGCTGATGGGACCTGGGCTCCTTGGCTAACGCCATAGCCCCATTATTATCACAATACATTGGTATTGGATCAATAATGGCTGGAACTACTCCTAGCTCAGAGACAAACTTCCTTATCCAGACGGCTTCCTTGGCGACATCATTTGCAGCAATGTACTCAGCTTCCATTGTAGAGTCTGCAACGGTATCCTGTTTGGAACTCTTCCAACACACCGCCCCTCCATTGAGGGTAAATACAAACCCAGAGATAGATTTGCTGTCGTCCTTATCACTCTGGAAGCTCGAATCGGTAAAGGCATCCATTTGGAGATCTCTATTACTATATACCAAGAACAATTTTTTAGTCCTTCCCAAGTACTTAAGAATGTTCTTCACAGCTGTCCAGTGATTCTCCCCTGGGTTGTACTAATACCTGCTTACTACACCTAGTGCATAAGCTACATCAGGGCGTGTACACAACATCGCATACATTATAGATCCTACGGCTGAAGCATAGGGAATAATGCTCATGTGAGCTCTCTCTTCATCAGTCTTTGGACAAAAGTCCTTGGAGAGAGTGACTCCATAGCAAGCGGGTAAGGCACCCCGTTTGGAGTCTTCCATACTAAACCTCTTTAGGATGGTGTTGATGTACCTGGTTTGGGACAATCCCAATAACCTTTTTGATCCATCCCTATAGATCCGAATGCCCAATATGTACGCGGCATCACCTAGGTCCTTCATGCAGAACCTTTGTGATAAGAATGATTTGACTGACTGTAGCATAGGAACATCATTTCCTATCAGAAGAATGTCATCCACGCACAATACGAGGAATGTGACAGTTCTCACTACAGTTTTCTTATAAACATAAGGTTCATCTGGATTTTTTATGAAATCAAACTCTTTGATAACATCATCAAAATAGATGTTCCAACTTCATGATGCCTGCTTTAATCCATAAATGGATTTAAGCAATCTACATGCTTTCCCGCTGCTCCCACTATCAACGAAGCCCTCTCGCTGATCCATATAAACTCATTCTTCTAAATCACCATTTAGAAATGAATTTTTAACGTCCATCTACTAGATTTCATAGTCGTAGTGAGTAGCAATAGCAAGTAGGATCCGAATGGATTTAAGCATGGCTACGGGAGAAAAAGTTTCGTCATAGTCCAGACCTGGTCTTTGACGAAATCCTTTCGCCACAAGTCTTGCCTTATAGGTCTCTACCTGCCCATCTACACCAATCTTTCTTTTAAAGATCCATTTGCACCCTACAGGTTTTACCCCAGGGGGTACAATGTCCAAAGTCCATACTTTGTTGATGTACATAGACTCCATTTCAGATCTCATGGCATCTAGCCACTTCACAGAGTCACCACTCGTGATAGCTTGTTGAAAACTGGCAGGGTCATCATCATCCATGATGCAATCTTCTCTATCATTATCAATGAGAAAACCGTAGTATCTCTCCGGTGGGCGAGAAGTCCTACCAGATCTACGGAGTGGCTGAGGTTCATCAGTTTCTGTTGCAACATTAGACTCAACCAAGTCGTCATTTATAACTTGTGTCTCTAGAACCTCTTCTAGATCTACCACATTGCCATCAGTTTCATTTGTAAAAAAATCTTTTTCTAAAAATGTGGCATGCCGAGAAAAAAACACATTTTGTTCCTCCTTGTGGTAGAATATATATCCATATGAATTCTTTGGATATCCCCCAAATTTACACATGACTGACCGTGTCTCGAGTTTGTCTGGATTTTGCTTTTTGACATAGGCCAGACAACCCCAAATCTTAACTCGTTTAAGAGATGGTCTCTTCCCATACCATATCTCATATGGTATGGTAGGTACGGTTTTGGTTGGAACCCTGTTCAATAGAAACGCTACAGTCTCCAATGCATGTCCCCAAAACGAGACAGGTAATTTAGCATCACTTATCAAGGATCATACCATATCTAATAGGGTCCGATTCTGACGTTCTGACACAACGTTATGCTGTGGTGTGTACGGAGGAGTGAGCTGAGAGAGAATCCCATTCTCTTTTAGAAAGTCTGCAAACTCTGTACTGAGGTACTCTCGACCTCGATCCGATCGAAGCATCTTGATACACAATCCGGTTTGATTTTCTACTTCAAGTTTGTACTCAGTGAATTTCTCGAAACCTTCAGACTTATGCTTTAATAAAAACACATGACCGAATCTTGAGAAATCATTAGTAAAAGTTATGAAGTAAGAAAAACCGCCTCTAGCCTGTGTAGACATTGGCCCGCATACATCACTATGTATGAGGCCTAAGAGCTCAGTAGCTCTTTCTCCGTGTCCTGTAAATGGAGTTTTGGTCATTTTATCCTTGATACAAGACTGGCAAGTCGCATAAGATTTGTATTCAAAGGGATTCAAATATCCATCTTTATATAGCTTGTTTAGTCTTGTTTCGTTAATATGACCAAGTCTACAGTGCCAAAGAAAAGCTTCATTTATATCTGAAAATTTTCTTTTATTAGTGTGTTGTATGCTGAAAACTGTGTGTTGATTTAGGACGTATATCCCGTTATTAAGTGTACCATACCCAACCAACATTTGATTCAGGTTAATGTTCATAACATTATTCTGCAATACAAAATTATATTCTTCATTGTCTAACAAAGGAACGGATATTATATTACAAAGCATACTAAGTACATAATAACATGGGTTCAAAACCAATATACACCCTGATGGCAACCCCAGGTGATACTCTCCCACTGAAACCGCATGTACATTGGAACCATTTCCAACCTGGAGAGTATGGTCACCTATCTTCAAAACTCTTCTATTTCTCAGTCCCTGCACAGAATTGCAGATGTGAGAACCTGAACCGGTATCCAATACCCAGGAAGTAGAGTTTATAGAAAAACAGTTTTCTGTCACAAACACACCTGAACCGGAAGCATCATCATGCTTTATCTTCTTGAGATCCAGGTAGTCAGTATAATTGCGCTTCCAGTGTCCTGCTTTGTGGCAGTAATAACACTCCCCTTTCCCCGATTCCCCAGCCGTGGACTTGTCTTTCCTCTTAGCCTTTTTAACTCCGCCTCTAGGTTTGGTGGGTTTCTTCTTCATCTTTCCCTTGGCCTTGGCCTTTGGGCGAGAGGAGGAAGATGGCCCAACAATCAAAGAGGGAGTCTTCACTGATTTAAGCGTGCTCTCTGTACTTCTCAACATATTGAGAAGTTCAGGTGGTGACTTCTCCATGTTGTGCATGTTGAAGTTTACTACAAATTGAGCAAAGGTAGGGGGAGAGACTGTAAAACAATATCAACATATTGTTCGTTCTCCATTGTCCATCCGAGGTCCTCAAGCTCTTCAATAAGAGCTATCATCTTCAAAACATGGTCACCTACTGGTGTGCCAAGGGTCATCCGCATCTGAAACAACTTTCGCGATGCTTCGTATCTCAGGGTCCGAGATTGCTCTCCATACAACTCTTTTGTATGGAGAAAGATGGATTGAACATCCATCTGCTCGTGCTGCTTTTGATGTGTGTTATCCATCGATGCAAGCGCGAGGCATTTGGCCGTGGGACATTCAATTTCCCATGTCTTACGGATCCCCTTGTCCGCAACTGAAGATTTAGGACCTGGGACAGGTGGGGCTGGGGCTGTGAGGACATATGATACCTTATCATAAGTTAGGTCAATGTTAATGTTCCTCGGCCAGTTTTTATAATTGGTCCCATTCAGTTTATTTTTCTCTAGTAGAAGCTTAAGTCCTGTCATTGGTATCTGCCATTAAGAGAGAGAAAAGAATACACTCAGCGAAATCTCTTGCAAATATCAGATTGGTTATTATCTTATCTAATCGATGTCTCCCACTGCTTTTATCAAATTTTCCTTCAAACTTTAAAAAGAAAACTAGCCAGGATTAATTACATTCTACAACTTCGTTAACCGTTCAGCCAGGCCAGTGTCGGTACTTGAGGGAGGTTCCCCGTGCTTCCGCACGGACCTAATTAAAATAAACCTCGTTTTCCCACAGGCGTAGCCCCGTAGACACCTTTCTAGACACTTAATGAGTTAGCTAATTATAAAGTGTAAAACTCTCCTGGGAGCAACTCTTGCTCACAGTGGGATTGGGATCCAACCATCACATGGAAGGTATGCAATCTCATTGCAAATTTTAACTCTTGAAACTCCTGATATGGTTTTTACCCCTAGTACTTATGACCTTGACTATGATCAACAAATCATAAGCACTAGTCAAGTTCTACGCGTCATTTCGTGATTAATTAGACCCACCCATATGACCCTTGACTATGATCAACAAAGTTACATGAATGTCTTAATTAATCACATCATATGCTGTGTAGGAAGACATCACTTAGCTACCGTACACTACGCCTTGATTATGATCAACAAACGTAGCACGAATACTAAGTACTCTACTTCCTAAAATGACGAAGGGCTGCGGATGGTTTTTAAGAAAACCTTTAAAGCTTTGAACTTGATATCATTGTAGAATCAAATGGTTTTTCAAAAGGAGTGGCTTAAGCTCCGCAATTTTGAAATGTAGCTTTTTCGTAAAAAGCCGAGTGGGTTTCAAATTTGATTCTACAACATCTTTTAGGTTTATTTTCCTTTACATTAATCATATTAATGTAGTCCCATCATTTAAGTCCTTAAGCCATCACAGAAAAGAAACGAAAATAGAACGTACGCTTATGCCATTCGCATTCGCCACAATGTCCCGTTATACACCGTTAGGTTACTTAACTAACGGCATAGCGGGGCGGGACTAGCTTGGATGTAAAACATAAGCAACGCTTATTATATATCATATATATAATAATACCATTCGTCTCATCATATAAAGTGATCTCATAACAGAATATCAACAGCAGAAGCACATAAATGAATATATAGGATATACTAGGAATTCCGTATTTTATATTTAGCCAACTATAGAAAATACGGGTTCCACGGTCGCGATGAATAGCCAATCTCACACCCTAGACCCCTACGAAAGCGGCAAGCGACCTTACCAATTCTAGAGTTAGGAGACCCGGTCTCGACTCCTCGAGATGGTCTCCCACTGGACTCTAGAATCCGGTCACTTGTGCTCCCCACCTTGGTTCTATCCTAATACGAAAAAGTAAATAATATACATCATAGGTAACATCATCCTCAACCCGGATGTGCCCCAATAAAAGAATATTACATACAATGAATTTTACATGAATGAAAAAGAAAACTCTCATCTCATATAAAAACCCCGGCCATTCATTCACGACGATCCTATACATCATGTCACAGCAACACATAACATCTCATGTCATCAACGTAACCAAGTATGCGTACCCCAATTGTTGTTGACATATAGCAACGAAACCGGCGATACGCCACATACTACGCTTACGGTCACAGAAAAAGAGAGTGAAAAAGCTACAATAATTGGAATTCGCAACAACCATAGACATCTTATGCCTAACAATTATAAACCCCACATTTTAGTCTCGATTTCGAAAACACTTTTCAATATCAAGTCGGGCAATTCAACAAGATTCCCAACATCCTGGTCGAATCCTCGTCGGAAACTTTAGTAGACGGCCGCACCCCTCGATACCGCCGACGAAGTGTACTTTGGAGGAAGACCGCGGCCGCGAGCACCCGGACGGATGCTTTTGGCAACGGGGTTCTCGTACAGTCACTTGGTCGGGACTATGGGGCGTGGTTATCTATTATTGTTATCCGGCGAGTATCCGCGTACGTAATGTGATTGCGACGGACTTTTGATCAATATCAAAATTCCGTGGCAACCGATGAATTGAGACTAAATTGCTAGATTTATAAAATACCAATCGGTTTTCACAAATCCGATTATTGTGGATTCCAAATATTATAAAATAATCACAGAAAACTAGACGACATTAAATAATTCGATCGAATCAACGAATTCCCAAAATTCTCAGAGAGCTCAACACTTGAGCAGTGTTAAAAATACCCAGAGACATACCCCAGTACCTATGGACCAGCAGCTGAAGGTCCGTACCTTGCCTCCATAGTGGCGTCGCGGAACCGCCGCCAAAACCATGTTTTGGCCGCGGTTCCGCTGTCGCTAAAGTGAGTTAGGGACTTGTTCTTCAGGTGGGTCCATAACTTGCATGATTTTCTGAGAATTTTTAACATGAAAAAATCCAAACTTTTCGAAAATTTCCAGAGAGCGGGTAGTTATGGTTATTTGGAGTTCGTTTCGAAATTTTAACTTCGTCTAGACTACACCTAATGATCTAGCTTGGCTCTGATACCACTGTTGGGTTTTCCTAGCACCTCATCATGGTTTGGGTTGCATCAAGCATGCTACAATTAAAATTTTGGGGTGCTAAGTAAACCTACCTAGGATCAAACTAGAAATTAGGGTAGCAAAAACATAGTATCACATATTAAAAGAGAGTCTAACACTAAAAGATGAGAAATACAACCTTTGTAGATATCCCCTTTGTGACTCCTAGGATCAATAAGAGTTTGAACCGGTCCGCTTGAATCCTTCGTTGTCCGCGACGATCCACCCGGAGTTTCTTTGCTCAAGCTCCAAGCTCCACTTAATCAAGGATGAAGATGAAGCAAACACTCCACACCAGTGGGCTAGACTAAAGTAGAATGGTGATGTGGGTTTTGATCTCACTCAAAAACCTTTTCTTTTTAATCTTTCTCTTTCTTTTAAAACCCTAGAGAGCTTTTGAAGAGAGAGAGGGAGAAGGAGATGGGAGCTTAACTTGACTCAAGTGAAAAAGATACGAGACATTATTCCAAATGAGAATAATAATCCTCATGCTAACCTCAAGTCACAAAATATCTAGATATTTTGTGACTTGAGGTTAAGCAAAAACCATGGGCTACAAAACTATGGGCAACAAAACCATGGTATTGATTTTGGTTAACACAAGAGAAAGGAGTTGACTAGTCAACAATGATTTTGTCCCCATTTTGCTTTTCTAAAATAAACAAAATATATAAATATATGTAACCATGTGAGTCTTGTATTGCCACACCAATGTATCATCAACCTTGACACATGTATGCTTTTATGTGTGCATCCATATCAACATATACATACACTCATGCATGCATCATAAAGAAATAGGTTTTAAGTAAAAAGGCTAATGGTCATTAATATTAAATCAACAATTGATTTAATAAACCGGTCATATCTCATACGACCCAACCAGATTATAATGCGGTATCATATACACGCATTCAATCAAGCACCCGCGCATATCACCATATGCACCCCACATCGTTTTGCCTGAGCTAGGTAATCCCTATATGGGACTCTGAGATTCATCAGTACGCCGGAAGTAGTTGATGATCACATCAAACACCCACAAGCGGCAAGTGGTCAGCTAAACGTAACGGCCACCCGGGTATTGAGCGAGCAGAAGAAAAACAAGCGAACCTGTCAAAACTCTTGTTGTGCCAACCAACAACACTTACCGTACAGTCCGGTCTCTTCATCAGATATGCTGTATATTGAGTCTAGGGATGGCATCGTCGACCCCAATAACTCAATAAGCCATGTCGATGTATGGCCTATAACAGATCGAGAAACTACTGATAACACTTATCAGTAAATCTCATCATCCCTGGACAGGGACTTGTTGATATAGCCAATCGAGCACAGCGCAACATCAATTCCTAATACCGGGAGAGACGAAACCACTCCTATCGCTCATTGCCTCCATGTGTCTCGGGACTGTACCAAAAATCCACCTGTTTGCATGACTCAGTAGAGCCGTGGTAGGGTGGAAATTAAAGCACAATAGGAGAACACACAAGACTTTATGACGATCTCGGGTCTATAGACTAACCTGTACCAGTGTCACCTGAGAACTTCTATCCGACGATAGATATAATACCACATAGGAGTTCTCGGCGAGTCCATCCAGTATACCCAGTCTCCACTGAGCACCCGTATACAATCTTGGTGTCAAAGACCAATGGATATAGGATCATCCATCGCCCATCACACGGGTCAAGAATCGCATACGCTAGTCTACTCTGGAATATCGATGCCCCGTCTCGATACACCCTCAACTAGGGACATTTTAGGATATGCTTATAAACTACTAATGTCCCACCTAAATGATCTGCATCATAATCACAGTAGTCAAGCAAATATCCTCAGGGCTTTATCAACATGTACAAATGAATAAAAGCATGATCAAGTGAACATGCCAGATAATGAGTAACCAGATAGCATACTATCATGTCGAGAAAGAATGTCCTCTGAATATATATACATGTATAAATACATCCACTATCAAATAATGGCCTCTAGGGCATACATATATCCAACAGCTCCCACCTTCAACGAGAAAACCACAGTATCTCTCAGGTGGATGAAGAACCCTACTAGATCAGCGGAGAGGCTGAGGTTCGTTGGGAGCTATCGAATCCTCTGGTTCTACCAAATCTTCTGTCGTAGTTTGTATTTCTGAAACTTCTTATAGTTCTACCTCTTCGCCACTAATTTCCTTTATAAGAAATTCCTTTTCTAAAAAGATGGCATGCCGAGAAACAAACACCTTTTATTCCTCGATGTGGTAGAAGATATACCCTTGTGAGTTTTTGGGATATCCTGCAAACTTGCACAGAACAGACCTTGCCTCGAGTTTGTCCGGATTATGCCTTTTGACATAGGCCGGACAACCCCATATCTTAATATAATTAAGACACGGTCTCTTCCCCTTCCATATCTCATATGGAGTGGCAGGCATAGATTTGGAACGGACCATATTCAATAGGTGTATGGCTGTCTCAAGCGCATACCCCCAAAAGGAAATAGGCAACTCAGCGGTGCTCATCATAGAGCGCACCATATCTAATAGTGTACGGTTCCTCCCTTCCGATACACCATTGTGCTGTGGTGTATACGGAGGAGAAAGCTGAGAAAGAATCCTATTCTCTTTTAGATAGTCACGGAATTCCGTGCTTAAGTATTCTCCTCCCCGATCGGATCGTAGGATCTTAACACTTTTACCCATCTGGTTCTCGACTTCATGCTTATATTCTTTGAATTTCTCAAAAGCTTCAGACTTGTATTTCAACAGGAACACATGTCCGTATCTTGAGAGACCTTCAATGAATGTAATGAAGTATAAGGAACCATTCCTGGCATGTGTAGACATGGGTGTTGGATGTATATGCCCTAGAGGCCAGTATTGTATATGTATATATATGGATACTAGGGATATGTATATACAGAACAATCTTGCTCAGTTTTATAGTATATTATTTGACTTGCCTTTATCGGGATATGTGTATTTATTTGTATTGTTGTTGTATCTGGTTTACACATATTGATAAAGACTCGATACGGTAGTATATACTATTGTTGTTTTTCTTTATCTTAACATGGCATATACTCGTTATTACATATTGCGGTTACATGTTGATAAAGCCCTTAGGATCTTGCTTGACTACCTGCGTTGTGATGGCGATCATACTTGTGGGAGCAGAGTAGTCCATAAGCACATCCTTAAATGGTCCCTAGTCGCGTGAGTATCGAAACTGGGTAGTGATACTCCAGAGTAGACTGGTGTGTATGTTTCTAACCCCGTTGGAGGATGGTCGGTCCCGCAGCCATTGGTCTGATGCACCTAAGATCATATACAGGTGCTCACTGGGTGTGAGTATACTGGACAGACTCGCCGAGAACTTCCATATGGTACTATACCTATCGTCAGATGGAAGTTCTCAGGTGACATGTGTACATGTTAGTCTTTGGACCCGAGATCGGCATTTTTCTCATGTGAGTTCCCACTGAACTTTGATCACTACCCTACCACAGCTCTACTGAGTCGTGCAAACAGGTTTTGGTTAGGTTCAGTTCCGAGCCACATGGAGGAAGTGAGCGATTGTCGGGGATTCGTCTCTCCCGGTATAGGGAGTCGATATCGCACTGTGATTCGATTGGTCAAGACCATAAGACCTTGGCCAAGGCACTTGGGATTTACTAATAGGTTGATAAGTAGTTTCCCGGATTGGTCCTGAGCCATATCGGCACGACTTATCAGGTTATTAGGGTATGACGTTCACCATCCCCTAGACCCGGTTTGCGATACTCTTTGACGAAGAGACCGGACTGTACAGATATTGTCACGGATAGGCTCAGTAGGAGATCCGGATGAGTTTGCTCATCGGTCCTCTTTTCGACAGGTACCTGGGTAGCCGTTACGTACAACTAGTGTCGCTGACGTGCTTCTGGTAAAACCCACTGCCAGAGTACTGTCGAGTCTTTAGAATCCCACACAGAGGGTTTCCCTGATTCAGGCGAAATGATGTAGTAGTAGTATTGGATACGTGCAGGGTTCAATCGATTGATGTACTTTGTACTCGGATTTTTGATCGGACAGTTGGTAAAACTAGCCGGCTTGGGTTTGAGCCGGATTATTAAATTAGGTATGGATTTAATAATTTACGTATATGATTTCGATATATATTCTAGTATTACGTTCTTCGTGTTATTCTATCTCTTTGGGCTTTCGGATTTTTATCTGATTGCCGGTATATATGTACTGTAGACGGAAATCTGTATTTATTACAGTTTTCCCTCTAGAAGGTGGCCACCTCATTTTGGATTTTTCATTTATTTGATAAATGGAAATGAGGTGTAAAGTGAGAGGTGAGGGGGGAATGGAGGTGACCATGCTTCAATAGTGAGCAAATGAATTTATAATTCATTTTGGGTTTACTATTGAAGCATGGTTGCTATTGTTTAATTAAAGAAAATAGCATACAAAACATTAGTGTCTTATTTTCTCTCTCATGCTTGATCATTATTTTTCTTGAGCTCCATTTTCTCTCCAAGCTCCTCCCTCCTCTTGCATTCCTCCATCTTCATCATCTTCCTCTTCACTAACATTCTCATGTGTTGAGAAATAAGTGAAGAGGTTAGAAAAGAGATAGTAAACACTTAGACACCCTCACTACATCCTAGATTACTTGGAATAGCATCCCAAGTTCTCTAGTTGCTCTTTTGACATTTAGCAAAGAGCTAGAGCCATGGATCATACCCCTCGGGTAGATCATCTACGATGAAGGAGGGCCGAAGAACAAGCTCGATCCCGGAGGACCGATGGAGCCGGAGATGGAAATCGATCAAGTTCAAGGAGGCCACAAGGAGCTAAGGATGAAGAACGAAGACCGAAGGACTTGGTTCATTTGGTATATTTTCTTTCATAGTAGGTAGAACGCTTTTAGCTAACTAGGTTTATGGTTAAAGATCCGTTTAGGGTTTAGTCTAGCGCTAAGTTTTTGTTCGCAAGAAAATTTTTGTTCCGCATTTGGCCACGGGAGTTGGCCGGGGCGCTAGGGTAACCCCTCATGGTATCAGAGCCAGCCCATAAACCCTAGGTTAGCAAGTTTAAGCAACGTTAAAACACCAAAATCGAAACAACTACGCGAAACCAAATTCATTATCCGCGGTTTCTGTTGATTTTGAAAAAGTCTCTGAAATTTTTTTAAACAAGTGCAGAATGGTCTTTACCCTATGAGATGTACCCAGAACCAAAACGAGTCAATGTGGACAACCCATGGCTGGCCACATAGGCTATTTTTCCGGCCTCCTCGGTTGTTTTGGGGGTGTGTGCACATTTTTTTGGCTATGGGTGCTTATCTCTGGGAGTTTGGTTTCCTGGTGTTGTTTATTTTTTGCCCAAATTTGATTCTCTGTAGATTCAAGTTTGAGGCAACTTGTGGTATTTCGAATTCGTTATATTTAACACTGTTTAACAGTTGACAGTTCATTCACTTTTATCTGTGACCGGGAATGTCACTCGATCGGTAAAACTCGTCTAATCGCTATATGTTCTTTTAGACGGGTTTTGCGAACGTGACATTCGCGTTGATATTTTGTGGTTGTGCTATGATTGTGGTTGGATTGTCATGGTGGATAGCATGTGGTGCAATGTTAGAAATACAGTTTATAATTCATTTGCACATTTGTTATTGCGGGGTGAGCGTCCGACATGTGGACTGCCGTCTTTGCCGGGTTGTATATTATTTTGGGGCACGACCGGGTTGAGTTCGATGTCACCGCTTGTATATATTATTTTCATTTTCTGTATTAAGATTACCCCACGGTGGGGTGCACGAATAGCCGGGTTCTAGAAGGTAACAAGCCCGCATCTCATGGCGTTGAGATGGAGGGGGCTTCATTCTAGAACTGGCGGGCTATTCGCCGCACTCGTAGGGGTACAGGTTTTCATTGCACAGGCTATCCACACGACCGGAAACGTCAGGTTTTTGCGGCTCAAATGAAACCCGGGGCTCCAAGATTATCCACCATTCTGTATTGTTATCTGTGATGTTGTTTATTATCATGCCTGGGACGAATGTTATATATACTTATATATATACTAGTAGATGTTGTATATGTTTTGCACCCGCGCTAGTCTAGCCCCCGCTCTGTCGTTAGTTAAGTAAACTAACGGGTGATGACGGGGCCCAGTGGCGAATGCGGATGGCATATACGTACATCATATTTTCGTTCTTTTCTGGTGTGATAGGTTACAAATTGATGGGACCGCATTAATTTTGATTAATGCAAGATAATAAACCTAAAAGATGTTGTTGGAACCAAGCTTTAAAAACTGATATTACAGACGTTCTGTTTTGCTTTGCACAGTGGTATTCAGTTTGGAATATCCAGCACCTCATTCGACGAGGCGAGGGCCGAGATCCCTTCACCGGGAGTGACCCCTTGAGTAAAGTTTGCGTCAACGTAATAACTTCAATATAGTCGAATATTTTGCTTTGCACAGTGGTATTCAGTTTGGAATATCCAGCACCTCAATCGACGAGGAAAGAGCTGAGATCCCTTCACTGGGAGTGACCTCTTTAGCAAAGGTTTTCGCCACTATATATTTATAAAACCACTCAGGTTCCTTCAACGATATCAAGTTCATTACGTTAACGGATTTTTCGCCAAAAACCCAGCCTTAGCCCTCCGTCATTTCTTACAAGTATTATTTAGTATTCATGCTGTGTATGTTGACCTCTGTCAAGGCATAGTGAATGGTAGCTAAGTAATGCCTGTTTGTTGCATAGATATGCGATTATTTAGGACAGTCGCACGGTCATTTTGACCTTTGTCAAGAGCTTGTGTGGGTGGGTCTAAATTAATCCAGGACAATGACGGGTTGAACTTGACTTGCGACTTATGACATGTTGACCTCTGTCACGGTCATGAAGCTGCTTAGGGTAAAAACCACATCGGGAGTTTCAAATATACAGGAAACTTGCAGATTTAGCATACCTTCTGGAGTGGGGTGACTAGAGTGGATTCCATCTAGTGCATCGCACAATGATAGTTGGATCCCGATCCCACTGATGAGTAGGATTACTCTCGGGAGATTATCACACTTAACAATCAATACTATAAACCAAGGAGGTGTCTAGAAAGGTGTTAGCGGGGCTACGCCTCCAGGGAAAAGAGGTTATGTAATTAAGGAATTTCGCAAAAGCGTTGGAAAACCTCCATCGAAGTACCAACGCCGGCCTGGCTGAAAGGTTAAGCAAGTATTGTGACCTGCGATTAATCCTGACTAGTTCTTCTTTTAGGGTTTGAAGAAGAATTTGAGGAAACAGTGGGAGCCATCCTGGTTAGATAAATTAATAAACCAATCTAATCATGCAAAAGCGCACGCTGAGTGTTTTCCCTCTCTCTCTCTCTCCAGGTAGCAACCATTTCACGCCCTAATCAAGATAATAAAATGTATCGCTTGACCAATCCGAATTCTTATTCGGGTCTGGGGAACGTCGGTTTGGCTCTAACTTATGACAACGGTCAAGAGTATGAGCATGGGAAAGAGGATTGTTTGAATTCCTTAATGACCCCATCGAAGAAGAAACATACTGTTGCGTCTTCTTCAGGTGTTCTTGTTATTAATAATTGTTTTTCGGTCAGTCCTACTTCCTGGGTACTCGATACCGGATCATGATCTCATATCTGTAATTTATTGCAGGGACTGAGAAAAATTAGGATAGTTGGACCTGGTGATATGCCCCTCGGAGTAGGGAACGGAGCATAAGTTAATGATGCGGCCGTCGGTGAATATCACCTCGTGTTGCCAAATGGCAATACTATGATTTTGAACAATTGCTACTATGTACCTTCCATGGTTTGCAGCATCATATCAGTTTCTTTACTTGATAAAGATGGATATAAATTTGTTCTTGATAGAAATATCATGAACATTTACCTTGATAAGGTACTGGTTACAGAAGGTACAATATGTAATGGTATCTATGTTCTAAATCAGAATACGGTTCTCAATGTACAAAACACACGCAAGAGGAAGAGTTCAGATACGAACGAATCCTACTTGTGGCATTGTAGACTTGGTCATATCGAAGAGAAAAGACTAAGTAAGTTTCATAAAGATGGACTCTTGAATACGTTCGAATTTTCATCCTATGAAACTTGTCAGTCTTGTCTCAAAGGAAAGAAGACCAAATCTCCGTTCACCGGACATGGAGAAAGAGCAGCAGAGCTCTTGGGACTCATACACAGTAATGTATGCGGTCCAATGTCTATACATGCACGGGGTGGGTTCTCGTACTTTATCACATTTACTGACGATCTCTCTAGATTTGGATATGTATATCTCATGAAACAAAAATCTAAAGCTTTTGAGAAATTCAAGGAATTTAAAAACGAAGTAGAGAACCAGATTGGCAAAAGTATTAAGATCCTCTGATCTGATAGAGGGGGGAGTACTTAAGTACGGAATTCAGGGACTTTCTAAAAGAGAATAGTATTCTCTCTCAGCTTATTCCTCCGTATACTCCACAGCACAACGGTGTGTCGGAGCGGAGAAATCGTAACCTATTGGATATGGTTCGCTCCATGATGAGTAATGCTGAGTTACCTCTTTCATTCTGGGGACTTGCGCTCGAGACAGCAGCATATCTGTTGAATCAAGTCCCATCCAAATCCGTGCCTAAGACTCCATATGAAATATGGAGTGGAAAGAAACCATGTCTTAAAAGGGTTAAGATATGGGGTTGTCCGGTCTATGTGAAAAACCAGAATCCGGACAAACTAAAGGCACGGTCAGTTCTATGTAAGTTTATAGGATATCCCAGGCATTCAAATGGATATCTGTTCTACTACATCGAGGAACAGAAGGTGTTTGTTGCTCAGCACGCCACCTTTTTAGAGTGGCCGTTTCTTGCAAAAGAAATTAGTGGGAGCACGGTAGAACTGGAAGAAATTCCAGAGGGACAAACTGCAACTGAAGATTTGGTGGAACCTCAGGATTCAATACCCTGGACGAACCTCAGCCACTCCGCAGATCTAGTAGGATTTCTCATCCGCCCGAGAGATACTACAGTTTTCTCATAGATGGGGATCGAGAGGATTGCATCTTGGAAGAAGATGATCCTACTAGTTTCAGGCAGGTCATTATCAGTAGGGACTCTGATAAGTGGTTGGATGCTATGCAATCTGAAATGGATTCCATGTACACCAATAAAGTATGGACCCTGGAAGTTGCTCCACCTGGGGTAAAACCCGTTGGATGCAAATGGATCTACAAGAAGAAACTTGGTGTAGATGGGCAGGTGGAAACCAATAAGGCTAGACTCGTTGCAAAAGGTTTTCGTCAAAGACCAGGAGTGGACTATGACGAAACCTTTTCTCCAGTGGCTATGCTCAAATCCATTAGGATCCTGCTTGCCATTGCTGCCTTCCATGACTATGAGATCTGGCAGATGGACGTAAAAACGACGTTTCTAAACGGAAGTTTAGAAGAGTGCGTTTATATGGATCATCCAGAAGATTTTGTAGACAGTGGGAGCAGTGAAAAGGTATGCAAGCTACTTAAATCCATTTATGGATTAAAGCAAGCATCACGGAGCTGGAACATCTGTTTTGATGAGACAGTCAAGGACTTTGACTTCATCAAGAACGAGGATGAGACTTCTATTTATAAGAAGATTGTTGGACGAACTATCGTGTTCCTAGTCTTCTACGTGGATGACATTCTTTTGATAGCAAATGACATTCCTATACTACAATCAGTCAAGCTATTCTTATCACAATGGTTCTCTATGAAAGACCTAGGTGATGCCTCGTACATTCTGGGGATCAAGATCTACAGGGATAGATCCAAGAGACTACTGGGACTTTCGCAGTCCAGGTACATAGAGACCGTACTAAAGAGATTTAGTATGGAAGATTCCAAGCATGGTAACATACCCTCATTGCACGGAATCACCCTCTCTAAGGAGATGTCTCCCAAGACTAACGAGGAAAGGGTTCGCATAAACACTATACCCTACGCTTCGGCGGTAGGATCTATAATGTATGCGATACTATGTACAAGACCAGATGTAGCTTACGCACTAATTGTGGTGAGCCGGTATCAGTCAGACCCAGGTGAGAACCACTGGACAGCAGTAAAGAACATTCTCAAGTGCCTAAGAAGGACTAAGGAGATGTTCCTGGTTTACGGTAATGGAGACCTCAGGGTCGAGTCCTTTACCGAATCAAGCTTCCAGAGTGACAAGTATGACAGCAAGTCTGTCTCGGGTTTTGTGTTTACCCTCAACGGAGGGGCGGTATGTTGGAAGAGTTCCAAACCGGATACTGTCACAGACTCGACGAAGGAGGCTGAATACATTGCTGCAAGGGATGCCGCAAAAGAGGCGGTCTGGATGAAGAAGTCCATAGCTGAACTTCAGGTAGTTTCGTCCATTGTTGATCCGATACCAGTGTATTGTGATAAAAATGGGGCTATAGATTTAGCGAAGGAACCAAGGTCCCATCAGAAATCCAGGCACATCTTTAGGCGGTATCACCTGATCAGGAAGATCGTAGATCGCCAGGAGATCGAGGTCCGGAGAGTGGATACGAAAGACAACACGGCGGAACCATTTACAAAGGCCCTCCCTCAAGCACAGTTCGAGCGATGTTTTAGGATGTTGGTTATGCGGTACGCCAGCAGCTGGCCTTAGAGCAGACGTTGGGTATTCGGTACGCCAATCACTGGCTTTTAGTGCAAGTGGGAGATTGTTGGATGTATATGCCCTAGAGGCCAGTATTGTATATGTATATATATGGATACTGGGGATATGTATATATAGAACAATCTTACTCAATTTTATAGTATATTATTTGACTTGTCTTTATCGGGATATGTGTATTTATTTGTATTGTTGTTATATCTGGTTTGCACATATTGATAACAACTCGATACAGTAGTATACTATTGTGGTTTGTCTTTATCTTAACATGGCATATATCATACTCGTTATTACATATTGCGGTTACATGTTGATAAAGCCCCTAGGATCTTACTTGACTACCTGCGTTGTGATGGCGATCATACTTGTGGGAGTAGGGTAGTCCATAAGCACATCCTTAAATGGTCCCTAGTCGCATGAATATCGAGACTGGGCCCTGATACTCCAGAGTAGACTGGTGTGTACGTTTCTAACCCCGTTGGGGGATGGTCGGTCCCGCAGCCATTGGTCTGATGCACCTAAGATCGTATACAGGTGCTCACTGGGTGTGAGTACACTGGATGGACTCGCCGAGAACTTCCATGTGGTACTATACCTATCGTCAGATGGAAGTTCTCAGGTGACATGTATACAGGTTAGTCTTTGGACCCAAGATCAGCATTTGTCTCGTGTGAGATCCCACTAAACTTTGATCACTATCCTACCACGGCTCTACTGAGTCGTGCAAACAGATTTTGGTTGGGTTCAGTCCCGAGCCACATGGAGGCAGTGAGCGATTGTCGGGGATTCGTCTCTCCTGGTATAGGGAGTCGATATCGCACTGTGATTCGATTGGTCAGGACCATAAGACCTTGGCCAAGGCACTTGGGATTTACTGATAGGTTGATCAGTAGTTTCCCGGATTGGTCCTGAGCCACATCGGCACGACTTATCAGGTTATTAGGGTCTGACGTTCACCATCCCCTAGACCCGGTATGCGATACTCTTTGACGAAGAGACCGGACTGTACGGATATTGTCACGGATAGGCTCAGTAGGAGATCCGGATGAGTTTGCTCATCGGCCTTCTTTTCGACAGGTACCTGGGTAGCCGTTACGTACAGCAAGTACCGCTGACGTGCTTATGGTTAAACCCACTGCCAGAGTACTGTCGAGTCTTTAGAGTCCCACACAGAGGGTTTCCCTGATTCAGGAGAAATGATGTAGTAGCCGTATTGGATATGTGGAGGGTTCGATCGATTGATGTAATTTATACTCGGATTTTTGATCGGACAGTTGGTAAAACTAGCCGGCTTGGGTTTGAGCCGGATTATTAAATCAGGTATGGATTTAATAATTTATGTATATGATTTCGATATATATTCTAGTATTACGTTCTTCGTGTTATTCTATCTCTTTGGGCTTTCGGATTTTTATCTGATTGCCGGTATATATGTACTGTAGACGGAAATCTGTATTTATTACAGTTTTCCCTCTAGAAGGTGGCCACCTCATTTTGGATTTTTCATTTATTTGATAAATGGAAATGAGGTGTAAAGTGAGAGGTGAGGGAGGAATGGAGGTGACCATGCTTCAATAGTGAGCAAATGAATTTATAATTCATTTTGGGTTTACTATTGAAGCATGATTGCTATTGTTTAATGAAAGAAAATAGCATACAAAACATTAGTGTCTTATTTTCTCTCTCATGCTTGATCATTATTTTTCTTGAGCTCCATTTTCTCTCCAAGCTCCTCCCTCCTCGTGCATTCCTCCATCTTCATCATCATCCTCTTCACTAACATTCTCATGTGTTGAGAAATAAGTGAAGAGGTTAGAAAAGAGATAGTAAACACTTAGACACCCTCACTACATCCTAGATTACTTGGAATAGCATCCCAAGTTCTCTAGTTGCTCTTTTGACATTTAGCAAAGAGCTAGAGCCATGGATCATACCCCTCGGGTAGATCATCTACGATGAAGGAGGGCCGAAGAACAAGCTCGATCCCGGAGGACCGATGGAGCTGGAGATGGAAATCGATCAAGTTCAAGGAGGCCACAAGGAGCTAAGGATGAAGAACGAAGGACATGGTTCGTTTGGTTTATCTTCTTTCATAGTAGGTAGAAATCTTTTAGCTAACTAAGTTTATGTTTAAAGTTCCGGTTAGGGTTTAGTCTAGCGCCAAGTTTTTGTTCGCGAGAAAATTTTTGTTCCGCATTTGGCCACGGGAGTTGGCCGGGGCGCTAGGGTAACCCTTAAATGGGACCGCATACATCACTATGTATCAGTCCCAAGAGTTCCGTAACTCTTTCTCCGTGTCCAGTAAACGGAGTTTTGGTCATTTTTACCTTTGAGACATGAGTGGTAAGTGTCATAAAATGAAAATTCGAACGGTTTCAAATATCCATCTTTATATAACTTATCTAGTTGGCTCGCATTGATATGACCTAGTCTACAATGCTATAAGAAGGATTCATTCATTTCTGAACTCTTCCTCTTGTGTGTGTTTTGTACATTAAGAACTGTGCTTTGATTTAGAATGTATATGCCATTATTTAACGAGCCTGATCCAATCAACTTTTGATTCAGGAAGATATTCAAAACATTATCTTGTACTATAAAATTATATCCTTCTTTACTTAATAAAGAAACTGATATAAGGTTGCATATCAGGGCCGGTAAGTAATAGAATTCGTTCAGAATCAATGTATTATCATTTGGTAACACAAGGTGATATTCGCCAACTGCTTTGGCTGCAACATTTGCACCATTCCCTACAAGTACGGAATGATCGCCTACTCCTATTTCTCTACCTTTCTTTATACCATGTAACATATTACATATGTGGGATCCCGATCCAGTATCTAATATCCTGGACGTAGAGTGTATTGAGAAACGGTTCTGAGTGACTAACACACCCGAAGAAGATACAACTACATGCTCATTCTTCATCTGGGTGGCGTGAAAATCTAGATATTTTCCTATTTTCTGCTCGGACTTATAACAATTATAAGTTGGAGCGGAACCAACGTTCCCCTTCTCAGTATAAAAAGCGGGTTCGGTCAATACATCCATATTATTATCTTGATTAAGGCCTGACATGGTCGTTACCTGGAGAGAGAGAGAAGAAAACACTTAGTGTATGCTCTTGAAGAGATCAAATTGGTTATTTATCTCATCTAATCGATGTCTCCCACTGCTATTCTCAAATTTTCCTTCAAACCTTAAAAAGAAAATTCATCCAGGATTAATTGCATTCTACAACTACGCTAACCGTTCAGCCAGGCCAGTGCTGGAACTTCTGAGAGAGGTTCCCCGTGCTTTCTCATGGACCTATTTAAAATAAACCTCATTTTCCCAGTGTCGTAGCCCCGTTGACACCTTTCTAGACACCTAGTGAGTTAGCTAATTATAAAGTGCAAAACTCTCCCGGGAGCAACTTTTGCTCACAGTGGGTATCGGGATCCAACTATCTCATAGAAGGTATGCAATCTAATTGCAAATCTCAACACTTGAAATTCCTGATAATGCTTTTGCCCCTAACGTCTTATGACCTTGACGAAAGCCAACAAATCATAGTCCGCTAGTCAAGTTCAGCCCGTACATTTCATGATTGAATTAAACTCACCCGCATGACCCTTGACGAAAGCCAACAAAGCCGTACGACTACCCTAATCCAATCGCATCTCATGCTTTAGCAGATAAGCACTAATTAGCTACCGCACACTACGCCTTGACGAAAGCCAACAAACGTAGAACGAATACTAAATATTGCTTATATGAAATGTCGGAGGGCTACACAGGTTTTTAAGAAAACCATAAGCATAATGAACTTGATATAGTTGTATAAACAAGTGATTTTTGAAAAGGAACGTTTTTGAGGCTTTTTACTAATTTTTCTAAAGAGGTCACTCCCGGTGAAGGGATCTCGGCTCTTTCCTTATCGAATAAGGTGCAGGATATTTCATAAATACCGCTATGCAAAGCAACAACTAAAAGAAGCAATCAAAATACAAAACCGAGTTGGTTATAGCATCTGCTAGTTTCGCTAAAGAGGTCACTCCCGGTGAAGGGATCTCGGCTCTTTCCTCATCGAGTGAGGTGCTGGATATTCTACAAGGAATACCGCTATGCAAAGCAAAAACTAGAGCTACCCTTTTTGAAAATATGATTCTACAACATCTTTTAGGTTTCTTTTGTTTTCATTAATCTCATTAATGAATTCCCATCATATATGCTTCCTAAGCAACACAGAAGAAATGAAAATACGCTTATGCCGTCCGCATTCGCCACAGTGTCCCATTATGCACCTTTAGGTTACTTAACTAACGGCATACCGAGACGGGACTAGCGCGGGTGCAAAACATAAACAACGTCTATTATATATCTCATATATAATATATAACCATTCGTCTCAAAATCCACAGTCATCACATCACAGAAAATCAGCAGCAGAAGATAACATATGAAATATTGGATATACTAGGAATTGCGTGTTTTAATTTAAGCCAGTATAAAACACGGATTCCACGGTCGCGATGAATAGACAAACCTACATCCCTAGACCCCTACGATAGCGGCAATAAACCCTACCAATTCTAGAGTTAGGAGACCCGGTCTCGACTTCTTGAGATGGTCTCCCACTGGACTCTAGAACCCGGTTACTTATGCTCCCCTCCTTGGGTCTATCCTAATGCGGAAAAGTAAATAATATACAACAATGGTGACATCATCCTCTACCCCGGAAGTGCCCCAATAAAAGAATATTACATACAATTGAATTTTACATGAATGAAAATAAAAACTCTCATCTCACATAAAACCCCGGATATTCAAAACACGACGATCTAATATAACATATCACAGCAACACATAACATCACATGTCATCAACGTAAGTAAATATGCGTATCACAATTGTCGTTGACATATAGCAACGAAAACGGTGATACCCCACATATTACACTTACGGTCGCAGAAAAGAAAATGTCAAACTACAACATTTGGAATCCACAATTATCTTAGACATCATAAACCCAAAATATCACATACTTTGGATTTCATGCCTAACTATATGAATTCCACATATTGTATCACATTCCAGAAATAGCTAGACAATGTTAAACATTTCGATCGAATCAATAAACTCCCAAAATTTCCCAAAAAGCTCAACACTTGAGCAGAGTTTAAAAATACTCATCACATGCCACGGTACCAATGGACCAACCGTAGAAGGGTCAACCCTTGCCTCACCTATGGCACCGTGGAACTACTGCAAACCTTAGGGTTTAGCGGCGGTTCTTACGTTCATAGAATCGAGTTAGGGTTTTGTTCTTCTAGAGGGTCCACCGCATTACTTGCACGATATTTGAATGTTCTTTAACTCGGAAAAAATCCAACTCTTGGAAAATTTTCCGTCGAGATTTAAAGTGGGTATTTGATATCTGTTTAAACTTTTTAACACCGTCTAAAACAACCCAAAAACATGTTAGAATTATGACTACGAAACACTCCGAGTTGCTATTGCAGAAAGTTAACATCACTTGCAAATTTAGCAAAAACAAACAACACCTGAAACTCCAAAACCCAGAGACTGGAACATAGTATAAATTTCAACCCTGTACTCCACATTCCAACCGAGCAGGCCGGATTTTCTGGCTCTATGGCCGGCCAAATTCCGAGGGCAGGGGCTAAAATTTGTACTGTGTTCATGTTACATCTCATACAACATTCTGCAGTTGTTTAAAAAAAAAATTGACGACTTTAAAATTTCGATAGAAACTGAACTTATGTATCGGGTGTTTCGGAGTTGTTTCGGTTTCAAAATTCTACATACATCGTCTAAATCTCTAGCTTGGCTCTGATACCACTGTAGGATTGTTCGGCACGACAACAAGGTTTCGGGAGGCATCGTCCATGCCATTTTCAAAAATTTGCCGTACAAAACAATCCTAACCCTAGAATCTTAACTAAAGATTTAGACAATACAATGTGTAGACTACTTTACAACTAAGTGATTAGGGATTACAACCTTTATAGTCCGGTCCTTCACTTCTTTAGCTCCTTGTAGTAGTCTCTTTGCTCCAAGTTGTGATCTTGCGGACTCTCGAACGTCTCCACAAGAAGAAAGATGCATGCTTGCTTGAAGTCTTCAAAGCCGAAGATGATCTACGTTGAGGAGTCACAAACCCAAGCTACCCTCTTCACTAATGTGGGATTAGTGAAGCTAACACCCTATACAAAAGTGTTAATCTAGTAGAGGATGATGAAGTAGGATTTTTGCTCACTTTAGAATTACTTTTCTCACTAGTTTTTATTTTCCTCTCAAAACCTAGAGTGCTCTCTCTTGGTCTTGATGAAGATGAAGCAAATAAAAGATAAGAGAGAGAATGGAAACCATGGGTGTGAAAATATCTAATATAATTCATGTAAAGACTTAACCATAGGTTTAGATAATAGTTGGGTTAATAAATATCTAGTGTAAGACAAAACTATTGGACTAAGTCAATGGGTCTCCATGCTTCATGAAGCTTCATGCCATGTGACAAATTTCTAACTAATAATTGAATTACTATAAATAAATAAAACCTACATTATCTTTATCATGGTGTAAGTCTCCTACACCCATGTTGCATGTATCATCAACCATGACACATAAATAAAACATAATTAATATATATCATATATATATTAAGTGTGCACATATGAGAAAAAGAAATGCTTAAGTGAGCTAATATTAGTTAATGTAAATTAATATATCAAATATATAATTATACATTAAATCATTAAATCAACTCTTGATTTAATAATCCAGCTACACATAATATGACCGACTAATATTATTCGTATCAACTTATCGAATCAACACTTGATTCGATAACCCGTCTATATCTCATACAACCGACTGATACAATATTGACTTATCGAATCAACACTTGATTCGATAACCCGGTTATATCTCATATAACCGATCGATACCTTATATCGCGAGAATAGAATACGGTATCATATACTCGTATAAATCTCGGTCCCGCACATATCACATATGTGCTCATACTTCGTTTTTCCTGAGCTAGTGAAACCTCTGTGTAGGACTCTAAAGACTCGCCAATACGCCGGCAGTAGGTGATGATCACATCAAGCATCCACACGCCGTCAGCGGTACTAGCTGGACGTAACGGCTACCTGGGTATTGAACGATCGGAAGATCAGCAAGCTAGCCCACTTTAACTCATGCAAAAGCATGTCAGTAACACTACCGTGCAGTTCGGTCTCTTCGTCTGATATGTCGCATTTCTAGTCTAGGGGTGGTAAACGTCAGACCCCAATAACTGATAAGTCGTGCCGATGTGATGCTCATAACGGGTCGAGAAACTACTAATAACACTTATCAGTAAATCTCCGTAGCATCCCTGGCCAGGGACTTATCATTATGGTCAATCGAGCACAGCGCAACATCAACCCCCAATACCGGGAGAGACGAATCCCCTCCTATCGCTCATTGCCTCGATGCGATTCGGGATTGTACCCAAAAGCCACCATTTTGCACGTTCTCATGAACGTGGTAAGGTGGAAATTAAAGCACAGTGGGAATCTCACAAGTCTCTATGACGATCTCGGGTCTACAGACTAAACTGTATCAGTGTCACTGGAGAACTGCTATATGAAGATAGGTATAATACTAACTAGGAGTTCTCGGCGATTCCGTTCAGTGTACCCAGTCTCCACTGAGCAACCGCATACCATCTTTAATGTCAAACACCAATGGATGTGGGATCATCCATCGCCCATCATATAGGTCAAGATGCGTATACGCTAGTCTACTCCGGAATATCGATGCCCTGTCTCGATACACCCTCGACTAGGAACAATTTTTGGGTGTACTTGCAGACTACCCTTGGCCCACGAGTATGATCTCCATCATAGTCCTGGTAGTCAAGTACATAACCTAAGGGCTTTATCAACATGTGAGAGCAAGACATCATCACATATACAAGTCAACATATTAAGATAAAGAGCAACCAGATAGCATACTATCATGTCGAGCAAGAAAGTCCCCTCTCTCTATATCCAAGCTGTTAGTTGTATGTATGCCCTAGAGGCCATTATTGTACATGAGATGTATATTATAGTGGATTCTGGGACATATATAGGGAGGACTTTCTTGCTCGACATGATAGTACGCTATCTGGTTGCTCTTTATCTTAACATGTATGCTTACTGTCTCTCTGTTACATGTTGATAAAGCCCTGAGGATGTGTACTTGACTTCCAGGATTATGATGCAGATCATACTAGCGGGGCCTGGGTAGTCCATAAGTTCATCTTTCAATGTTCTTAGTCGAGGGAATATCGAGACGGGACATCGATATTCCAGAATAGACTAGCGTATATCTTCTCGACCCATGTGATGGGCGATGGATGATCCCATATCTATTGGTGTTTGACATCAGAGATGGTATACAGGTGCTCAGTGGAGACTGGGTACACTGAACGGACTCGCCGAGAACTCCTAGATGGTATTATACTTCACGTCAGATAGCAGTTCTCTAGTGACACCGGTGCAGGTTAGTCTGCTGAACCGAGATCGTCATAGAGTCTTGTGTGGCTCCCACTGTGCTTTGATTTCCATCCTACCACGGCTCTACTCAGTCGTGCAAACAGGTGGTTTTTGGGTATAGTCCCGAGTCACATGGAGGCAATTAGCGATAAGAGGGGAATCGTCTATCCCAGTATTGGGGGTTGATGTTGCGCTATGCTCGATTGCCCATAACTGAAATCCCTGGCCAGGGTAGATGTGATTTACTGGTAAGTGTTATCAGTAGTTTCACGCCCGTTATGGACCTTACATCTGTAAGTGCACGGCGGCGCCCCGGCCGTCAATCCGAGGCCAAAATGCGGAAACGATAATTTACTTTAACATTATAACCGGCACCACCGCGCACTAAAATCCCGGATCGGGCCATTAATCTAATCCTAGCTAACTAGAGAATGGGTAGAGAGATATACCGAGCGATCCGTGTCCTTCGGTCTTCTCGTCGTCTTCCTGATCTCCCCGCGGAATCTCCGGTCTGCAACTCCTCGTCGGAAGGGCACCATTTTGTCGGGTTCTTTTACGGGCTCCCACCTCTGCACCGAGGCAACTCGGGCACGAAGTTGGCGAGCCGACGTGCCCAAGGATGCTGTAGGTTAACTGTAGAACTCTATATCTCTTTGGGGTTGTGGAAGTTGCCTTTTAGTGGAGGATTGAGTTGTGGAATTTTGTGATGAACTAGAGAGTATTTTTCAAGCCAAAATGAGAGCTCAAAACCCACACCAAAAACCAATCAGCCCACTCACAATAGTGGCCGGCCTCTAGAGGTGAAGGGAGTGAGAATGAGAGAGACCCCAATCATGCAAGGGAGAGAAAGAGAAAAGGCTATCATGCATGAGAGAGAAAAAGGATGATGATGAAATATAATGATCACTAAACAAAACCAACACTCCATCAACCATCATCACTTCACAAGTCAAGCCATGATGACTAAAAGAAAGTCAAATGATGGTGCAACCATCATGAAGCAACAATATGCAAAGACCACCCTCCACAATGCTAATTTGCACAATTGCAAATAATCCCTCCTCCACCATTTTTCAGCCAAGGAAAGATACAAAGGAAAATGGCCGAAACGGAATGCAAACTGGCAACTTCAGAAAACTGATCCCGTAATAAATTACAGGAAACCCCGCTACTGTATATACATACCTGCATTTGTATTGCGACCGAATACAAATGCAATGAGACAAAATCTACACTGTCCAATACTAGGATCCGGCTTAAACCAAAGCCCGCTAGTATTATCCGTCCGATCATGATCCGTGCAATACCGCACGTATCTGATCGAACCCTACCATATCTCCATACGGCCTCTACAGCGTTTCGCCCGAAACTTGAGAAACTGGTCTGTGGGGGACTCTAAAGACTCATCAATACTATGGTTGTGGATTTAACCACTAGCATGTCAGAGGTATTAGCCTATACGTAACAGGATACCAGGTATTGACCAAAAGGGACGTCGATGAGCGAACTCATCCTGACACCCTACTGAGCCTGTCAGTGACAATATCCGTACAGTCCGGTCCGTTCGTCTATGAGCATCGCATGGCGGGCCTAGGGGGTTGGTAAAAGTCAGACCCCCAAAAGCGGTACAAGTCGTGTCGGAGTGTAGCCCAGAACACCCTGAGATACTACTGGAATACCTACCATTAAATCTCCTGCCTTGGCCAAGGACTTCGTGTAATGGCTCTCCTAGACACAGCGCAACCTTACCCCCAATACCGGAAGAGACGAACCCCTGCAGATCCGCTTACTACCTCCATGTGGCTCAGGACTGTACCCAACTAAAACCTGTTTGCACGTCACCTTTGAGCTTGGTAGGGTAGTAATCAAAGTACAGTGGGAACTCACACGAGACAAATGACGATCTTAGGTCGATGAACTAACCTGTACACATGTCACCAGGGAACTGCTATCTGACGTCAGGTATAAGACAAACTAGCATGTTCCCGGCGAGTCCTGTCCGGTGTACTCATAACCCAATGAGCACCTGTATACATCTTAGGTGATCCAACTGACTCCAGTGGCTTGTAAGACCGGCCACCGCCCCTCGTCGGGGTCTCGACTGTATACACTAGTCTACTCTGGAGTATCGATGCCCTGTCTCGAAACTCCCACGACTAGGGACCTTTTAAGGATGTGCTTATAGACTACCAGCTCCCACGTATATGATCGCGTTCATACTGCTGGCAGTCAAGCAAGAATCCTAGGGGCTCTATCAACGCGCAATAGTGACCTGTAAGGTCACCTAAAGTAGTACACGATGATAAAGATAAACCAGATAGCATACTATCATCTTGAGTAAGACTGTCCTTTCGGGATAGATCCTCCATCAATCATTGCAATCACGTACCTGTGATCCAATAATTGACTCTGAGGGCACTATCTCCAACAATCTCCCACTTGCACTCAAGGCTAATTATTGCGATGTCGCATACTCACAGCCCGTGTGATACCGAACACCCAACTCCTCTACTAATCAGTCTCACAAAACCCGTTTGCGAAACTATTGCGTTCGAGGAATAGCCTCAGTGAGTGGATCCACCTTGATGTTTCTTTCTATGTCTCTCTACATCTCATTCGCGGAGAATGCCATCTCCCGAAATGAGCAATACCTGTCTTAGAATATGTCTGGATGTCTGATGGGACCTAGCTCATAAATGAACTCCAAATCCAAACTTCTTAGACTGTATCGTCAACTAAACTTAATCAGTATCCTGCGCCATCCTTCCCTCAGTATCCACCAGGACCACCTGTCCAAAATACCGCCCCTCGTCAGAAGGAAAACTTTAACTCTGACAACCTCTCTGTCATCCATGTCACCTTGGAAGCCTGGAATGATAACTGTCTCCTAAAAGAGGCTGTTGTTATCATATCCCTAGAACATCCACTTATGTTCTAAAACTGCTTCCGACCGTCTCTCCAGGATTGGATCAATATCAACTTATTGCATCTACTGCAAAAACAACATCTGGTGTGGTACTCATGATCGACTAAATTGCCTAAGCAAGTGATCTGCCAATCATGCACATCCCTCTCCCCTTTAGTCTGTAAGACACCTTTAGATAGGGTGACTCCATCACCTGCAGGTACACCACCATGCCAGGAGTCGTCCATTCTAAATACCTTTAGAATGTTGTCTAAGTACCCAGATTGGAAAACTACCCAAATCTAGATCTAAAACCATAGATCCAGTAACCAGAATGTCTGATATAATATCCAAGTCATTTTTGGAGAAACCACTGTGTGACAACCAAAGTATAACCGATCGTAGTATAGGAACATCACTTCCTACTCTGTGTATGTCATCCAAATACCATGACATCACACCCTACTACCTTCTTAACAGATCCATCCCCTATTCTGATGAAGTCAAACCTATGACTGTCAGATCAGAAAATGATGATCTATCTCCGCTATATCTGCTCTAGTCTATAAATAGACATAAGCCACTTGTCCACCAATGCTTCCGCTGCTCCCACTGACTACGACAACCCTCTGGCAGAGTCATATACACGTACACTTCTAAAGCTAGTTTAGAACGACGCTATTCTCATACCCTTGCCGGGTCTCGCAGCCTGGAACAACAGCAATGGCAAGTCTGGGTAAACAAGAACCTCCCTGTCACCGTCCTTGAGGCTACCGGAGTACCCCTCGGGTGCCTGAGGTTACCCACCGTATCTGCGGAGTGGCCAATGGAAAGTCAAGCCAGATTGAATCTTTAGGTTCTTATCAAATCTTCAGTAATCGTTTGCGGTTCTGGAATCACTTCCAGTTCTACCATACTCCCACTACTGTTTTCTGAAAAAATCCATTTTATTAAAACTGTGGTGAGTCTAGAACAATATCGCTATTGATCTTCCGGATGGTAGAAAATCAACCCTCGTCATAGCCTGATTCAACCCACAAACAGCCATTACAGAAATGTGCCTTGAGTTATCCAGAGTCTGGTTTTAAGCATAAGCCGGACAACTCATCGTACCTTACCAATGTCAAGATATGAACTGTTTTATATCCAATATAGAAACATAGGCACTGATTTAATTGAACCAGATTCAAATCATGCAGCTTTCTCCAGTGCATGTCAACTAAATGGAAAAGAGGCCGATCAGCATTACTCAACTTAGGAGTGCTTCCAATTATGAGTAATCTGAAAGAGAAGCAAGTTCTTTAATCATTACTATCAACTGAATACCATACACAAGTATCTACATCTTCGATCACTTTGAAGAATCCCGATACTTGCAATACCTGGTTCTCTACTTTATTCATATACCTATAACTTCTCAAAATTCGGACCCTGTGTTTCCACGAAACACCTGTCTAAAAACTAGAGAAGTCATAAGTATGTAAGTCTGCGGGGGCGCCCCGGCCGTCGATCCGACACCGGAAACGCGGAAACAAAAACTTTGCAAACTAGCAAACCGGCACCACCGCGCACTTTTCACCCGGATCGGGCCATTAACCTAGCTACTAACAAACTAAAATACGGGTAGAGAAGTATACCAAGCGATCCGTGTCCTTCGGTCTTCGTCTCCACTCCGATCTCCCGCGGAATCTCCGTCCGTCACGTCCTCATCGGAAAGGGCACCACTTAGCCGAGTACTTTTACGGGCTCCCACCTCTGGACCGAGGCAACTCGGGCGCGAAGTTGGCTAGCCGACGCGTCCAAGGGTACTGTAGGTTGTAGTGTAGAACCTTTGTCTCATTGGGGTTTATGTTGCCATTGGTGATGGAGGAATGAGGTTAAGAAAAAATGGTGCTTTCATCTTTCCCAAACAAGAAGAATGAGATGAAGAAATATGTACCACCACCAAAATGAAAATCTCTCTCTCTACTCCCTCAAAAGTGGCCGGCCCCCTTTCTAGGAATTTAGGAGAGAAAAAACAATAATCCAACAAGGGAGGTAAGTGTAGGAAACTCCAAGAGGTGACCACATCAAAAGGAAATGATAACCATATCAAATCAAATTCTAATCACAATAAAGCAAGAAATGATGATAGAAAAGAATGGTATCAAAAGATGCTTTCATAATCTCCCATTTTATAAATAACACCTCCACAAAGAGTTATTTGTAAACTTGCAAATAACCCCCTCCATCAGAAAGTCCGGCCGCAAAGGAACAAAGGAAAACCGGCCAGAACGGAATGCAAACTAGCAACTTCAGAAAAACTGATCCCGTAATAAATTACAGGAAAACCCCGCGACTGCATATACATGCCCGCATTTGTATTCCTACTGAACACAAATGCAAAGAGACAAAATCTACACTGTCAAATACTAGGATCCGGCTTAAGCCAAAGCCGGCTAGTAAAAACCGTCCGATCACGATCCGTGCAATACCGCACGTATCTGATCGAACCCTGCCATATCTCCATACGGCCTCTACAGCGTTTCGCCCGAAACCTGAGTAACTGTGTGTGGTGGACTCTAAAGACTCATCAATACTATGGCTGTGGATTTAACCACTAGCACGTCAGAGGTATTAGCCATACGTGACGGGCCACCAGCTATTGACCAAAAGGGACGTCGATGAGCGAACTCATCCTGACACCCTACTGAACCTGTCAGTGACAATATCCATACAGTCCGGTCCATTCGTCTATGAGCATCGCATGGCAGGCCTAGGGGGTTGGTAAAAGTCAGACCCCCAATAGCGGTACAAGTCGTGTCGGAGAGTAGCCCAGAACACCCTGAGATACTACTGGAATACCTACCAGCAAATCTCCTGCCTTGCCCAAGGACTTTTCATGTTCTGGCTCTCCTAGACACAGCGCGACCTCACCCCCATTACCGGGAGAGACGAACCCCTGCAGATCCGCTCACTGCCTCCATGTGGCTCGGGACTGTACCCAACTAAAACCTGTTTGCATGACTCCTTTGAGCCGTGGTCGGGTAGTAATCAAAGCACAGTGGGAACTCACACGAGACAAATGATGATCTCAGGTCGATGAACTAACCTGTACACATGTCACCAGGGAACTGCTATCTGACATCAGGTATAATCCCAACTAGCAGGTTCCCGGCGAGTCCTGTCCGGTGTACTCATAACCCAATGAGCACCTGTATACATCTTAGGTGAACCAACTGACACCAGTGGCTTGTGAGACCAGCCACCGCCCCTTGTCGGGGTCTCGACTGTATACACTAGTCTACTCTGGAGTATCGATGCCCTGTCTCGAAACTCCCACGACTAGGGACCTTTTAAGGAAGTGCTTATAGACCCCAGCTCTCACGTATATGATCGCCCTCATACTGCTGGTAGTCAATCAAGAATCCTAGGGGCTCTATCAACGTGTAATAGCGACTCGTAAGGTCACCTAAAGCAGTACACAATGATAAAGATAAACCAGATAGCATACAATCATCTTGTGTAAGACTGTCCTACTGGGACATGTCCTCCCTCAATCATTGCAATCACGTGCCTGTGATCCAATAATTGACTCTGAGGGCACTATCTCCAACAATCTCCCACTTGCACTCAAGGCTAATTATTGCGATGTCGCATACTCACAGCCCGTGTGATACCGAACACCCAACTCCTCTACTAGTCAGTCTCACAAAGCTCGTTTGCGAAACTATTGCGTTCGAGGAATAGCCTCAGTGAGTGGATCCGCTCTGGTGTTTCTTTCTATGTCTCTCTATATCTCAAGTTCGCGGAGAAAGCCATCTCCCGAAATGAGCAATACCTGTCTTAGAATGTGTCTGGATGTCTGATGGGACCTAGTTCATAAGTGAACTCCAAATCCAAACTTCTTAGACTGTATTGTCAACTGAACTTAATCAGTATCCTGCGCCATACCTTCCCTCAGTATCCTCCTGGACCACCTGTCCAACATACTGCCCCTCGTCAGAGGGAAAACTATAACTCTGACAGCCACTCTGCCATCCAGGTCACCTTGGAAGCCTGGAATGATAACTGTCTCCCGAAGGAGAATGCTGTTATCATATCCCTAGAACATCAACTTATGTTCTAAAAATGCTTTCGATTGTTTCTCCAGGATTGGATGAATATCAACTTATTGCACCTACTGCAAGAACAACATCTGGTGTGGTACTTGACATCTCATGATTAACTCAATTGCCTGGATGATCTGCCAATCATGCGCATCCCTCTCCCCTTTAGTCTGTAAGACACCTTTAGAGAGGGTGACTCTATTACCTGTAGGTACACCACCATACCAGGAGTCGTCCATTCTAAATACTCATAGAATGCGGTCAAAGTACCCAGATTAGGAAGCAACCCAAAGCTAGATCTAAAACCATAGATCTAGTAACCAGAATGTACGATATAAGATCCAAGTCCCATGTGGAGAAAACACTTTGTGACAACCAAAGTATAACCGATCGTAGTATAAGAATATCACTTCCTACTCTGTGTATGTCATCAAATACCAGGACATCACACCCTACTACCTTCTTAACAGATCCATCCCCTATTCTGATGAAGTCAAACCTATGACTGTCACATCAGAAATAGATGATCTATCTCCGCTATATCTGCTTTAGTCTATAAATAGATATAAGCCTGATGTCCACCAATGCTTCCGCTGCTCCCACTGACTACGACAACCCTCTGGCAGAGTCATATAGGCGTACACTTCTAAAGCTAGTTTAGAACGACGCTATACTCATCCTCCTGCCGGATCTCATAGTCTGGAACAACAGCAATGGAAAGTTTAGGTAAACAAGAACCTCCCTGTCACCGTCCTTGAGGCTACCGGAGTACCTCTCGAGCGCCTGAGGTTACCCACCATATCTACGTAGTGGCCAATGGAATGTCAAACCAGATTGAATCTTTAGGTTCTTATCAAATCTTCAGTAATCGTTTGTGGTTCTGAAATCACTTCCAGTTCTACCATACCCCCACTACTGTTTTCTGAAAAAATCCATTTTTATTAAAACTATGGCGAGTCAAGAACAATATCACTATTGATCTTCCAGATGGTAGAAAGTCAACCCTCGTCATAGCCCGGGTCAACCTACAAACAGCCATTACAGAAACGTGCCTTGAGTTATCTAGAGTCTGGTTTTAAGCATAAGCCGGACAACTTCCCGTATCTTAACAATGTCAAGATATGAACTGTTCTATATCCAATATAGAAACAGAGGCACTGATTTAATTGAACCAGATTCAAAACATGCAGCTGTCTCCAGTGCATGTCAAGTAAATGGAGAGACGCCGATCAGCGTTACTCAACTTAGGAGTGCTTCCAATTATGAGTAACCTGAAAGAGAAGCAAGTTCTCTTAACCATTACTATCAACTGAATACCATTCACAAGTATCTACATCTTCGATCACTTTGAAGAATCCCGATACTTGCAATATCTGGTTCTCTACTTTATTCTTATACCTATAACTTCTCAAAACTTCGACCTTGTGTTTCTACGAAACACCTGTCTAAGAACTAGAGAAGTTATAAGTAAACTGAATATAGTACGAGGACCAACCCCTCTATCCTAATGGACACTGGACAATATACAATACTCTGTATAAGTCCCCTGAGTCTAGTGACTCATTCACTGTGTGTCGTAGGTTGAAAACTGTACTATGGTTATGAAGAATTACACCGCTGTTTAATGCTCCTTATCTAACCATCCACTGATATAGGTAAATGTCATAGACATAATTTCAAAAAGGTATATCTCACTCTATAAAAATAGACGTACAGATATATCAATTTAAAATTGGTGCATAACAACGGATATTCAAAACCAAATATTTGCCGTCCGGAAAACAACCCAGGTGACTTCCTCAAATATCACCAATTACAACGAATCCCGATATAATGAGGATGATCACCTAATTCCCAATAACTTACTCCCACACATCATCTGTAAAACCATACAGATGTGAGAATCATACCTGGTAAATACATACCCTGGAGCAAGTGTCTAATCGGGAAATCAGTTTTCTTTTAACAGTACACAGTGAACCTGAAACATTGAAATGTTTCGATAGGGTATCCTGGTATTCATAGTAATGCCTCTTCCATCATCCAGATTCACGACTGTAACCGTAAAATTCTTTGCCACCTCTCCAAATCCCTTTATATGTCTTTAGTCATTACCTTCTGCACACCCTTTTAGGCCAAATGGTTTTCTTCCTTCCCTACCGTTCGGCACCAGCCTATGGTTTGGAAGAAGACTATCCAATAAGCATAATGGGTGTACTGTCCTAATCCTAGGAGCACTCGCTATGCGAGAAAAGGTGAAGATAAAAGACAACCGAATGAACCTTATTCCTATTTCTCCTGAACCAGGATCCATCCCTGAACTGGAACAAGTTCCTTTCGAGTTCGTATATAACCATACGATGGATTATCCAATGAACTGGGATCTTCGTAGTGATACGGAGTGTCCTGGAGAAATGCAAAGGTGATTTAGGATTGGCGAAGAAATATTTGGTTTGGTCGTGAATATCAGTCGCAATTTACTTTGCCCTCTTACTAATCCCTTGATTTGTCTGAACTTAATACCTTCTGTACACCGTTTAGGCTAATTGGATTTCTTCATTCCCTACCGGTCGGCACCAGCCTAAGGTCTGGAAGAAGACTATCCAATTTGCGTAATAGGTGTACTATCTCCTAAACCAAGGAGTACTCGCAACCTGAGAGAAGGTAAAAGGAAAAGACAACTGAATAGTCCTATTCGTTTTCTCTAGAACCGGAAACCATCCTCGAATTCCTTCGAGTTCGTATATAACCATACGATTGTTTTGTCCAATGGAAGTGGACGTTCGTAATAATACGGGGTGTCCTGGAGAAAAGGGTAAAAGTATGAGTGGCAATGAGGTTTGCAACTCTGACAATCCAAAAGCCAGTGTTAAGAAGGTTCGGTCAACTTGGTCACTGAGTCATAGTCTAGGGTCGGGTCAATGGTTGCAGCCAAAGAGAGAGAAAAGAAACACTCAGCGTGCACTCTAACCTAGATCAGAATGGTTATCACTTTATCTAATCTGGAAACCTCCCACTGTAAATTCTTCCCCAAACCTGAAAGAAGAATTAGCCGGGATCACCCGAGGAGTAAACCAACTCATCAGTGGGAATCGGGATCCAACTATCATCACATGATAACGTGACGGAATCCGCTCACGTTATCACACTCCAGAAAGTATGCGCATATCTGGCAAGTTTCAGTTCTTTTGAAACTCCCGATGTGGATTTTTGCCCCATGCTCTTATGACCTTGACTTTGGCCAACATATCATAAGTCACATGTCAAGTTCTACCCATCATTATCCAGGTTAATTTGAACCCACCCGTACCTACCCTTGACTTTGGCCAAAATGGCAGTACGACTGTCCCAAACCAACGCATCTATCTATGCTGCATATGAATACCCAACAGCTACCAAACACTGTGCCTTGACTTTGGCCAACATACACAGCTTGAATACTATTGACTATCCATATGAAATGACGGAAGGCTACGAATGGTTTCTGGCGAAAACCTTTAACGTAATGAACTTGATATCGTTGAAGGAACTGATAGCTTTATAAAAATATAGTGACGAAAACCTTTGCTAAAGAGGTCACTCCCGGTGAAGGGATCTCGGCTCTTTCCCCGTAGAATGAGGTGCAGGATATTCCAATTGAATACCACGATGCAAAGAAAAAGTAATCGGCTATAGTGAAGTTATTGCCCTGACGCAAACTTCTGTCCAAGGGGTCACTCCCGGTGAAGGGATCTCGGCCCTTGCCTCGTCGACTGAGGAGCAGGATATTCCAACTGAATACCACGATGCAAAACAGAAGAGAACGTCCTTGCAATAACAGCTTTTTGAAAAAGTGTTCCAACAACATCAGAATAGGTTTGTTTATCTTGCATTGATCCGAATCAACGAAGTCCCATCAATTGATCACACCAATAAAGAACGAAAATAATGATGTACGTATATGCCATCCGCATTCGCCACTGGGTCCCGTCATCACCCGTTAAGTTACTTAACTAACGACAGAGCGCAGACTGGACTAGCGCGGATGCAAAACATATACAACATCTACTTGTATATATATCAATATATAATTTTCGCTCAAGGCGTGAAAAAAAATGCAACATCACAGAAATGTACAGCATCAAAGAACAATACAGATATCTGGGATCCCCGTGTTTCATAGAGCCGCTACTGAAACCCGACGTTCCCCTGGTCGTGTGGATATCCTGTGCAATGAAATCCTAGACCCCTACGGGCGCGGCAAGTTACCCGCCAAAACCTGAAGCGAGGCAGCCCCTTCAGCAACGTGAATGGACCACCCAGCACTTCACGGAATCCGGTAACTTGGGCACCCCTCCTGGGTCAACCTATACCCCCTACGAGTGCGGAGAATAACCCGCCAATTCTAGAGTGAAGCCCCCTCCGTCTCAACGCCATGAGATGCGTGCCCGTTGCCCTCAAGAACCCGGCTATCCGTGCACCCCTCCACGGGGTAATCCTAGTACAGAAAGTAAAATATACATACAACGGATACATCGACCTCGACCTGGTCGTTCCCCAAAAGAATAATACAAACAGGCAGTGACGGCAGTCCACATGTCGGACGCTCGCCCCGCAATATCAAATGTACATATAAAACAAAACTGTACTATCACTGCAACCAGGCTATCCCCCACGACCGATCCGCAACATCACAGCACAACACAGAACATCAACGTGAATATCACGTTCGCAAATCCGTCTAACCGGGCTATAGCAGTTAGACAGGATTTACCGATCAAGTGACATTCACGGTCGCAGATATAATGTAAATATTGTGAACTAGCTTGTTTAAAATATCCGATCGATCAAATTTATCGAAGTGGGCCCCAAGCAGTACTGTAGCACTTACAGATTATCTGGGCCCAAAAAGAATATCCTAAAACCCCTATTTCCAACCCAAAAGCCCACTGGAAAAATTTGGTGCGTTGACAAGTCAAAGTAGCGGCGGAACCGCGGCCAATGCGTGGGTTTGGCCGCGGTTCCATGATGGAATGGTGACATCACGCCACCAAATTTTCCCAGAATGCTTATAATTGCCTGGACATGTCTCTCAACCTGAAAAAAATTTGGAGCTGAACAAATTTCGACAGAGAACACATGTGCACACGAAATACGGTTTTTGGGAATTTTTGTTCGATCGAGTTCTAAACATACTAGAGCAAGCTAGGTTAGGTTAACGGCGTGGCTCTGATACCAATGTAAGTCCACGGGGGCGCCCCGGCCGTCGATCCGACGCCGGAAATGCGGAAACAAAAACTTTGCAAACTAGCAAACCGGCACCACCGCGCACTTTTCACCCGGATCGGGCCATTAACCTAGTTACTAGCAAACTAAAATACGGGTAGAGAAGTATACCAAGCGATCCGTGTCCTTCGGTCTTCGTCTCCACTCCGATCTCCGGCGGAATCTCCGTCCGTCACGTCCTCATCGGAAAGGGCACCACGTAGCCGAGTACTTTTACGGGCTCCCACCTCTGGACCGAGGCAACTCGGGCGCGAAGTTGGCTAGCCGACGCGTCCAAGGGTACTGTAGGTTGTAGTGTAGAACCTTTGTCTCATTGGGGTTTATGTTGCCATTGGTGATGGAGGAATGAGGTTAAGAAAAAATGGTGCTTTCTTTTTTCCCAAACAAGCAGAATGAGATGAAGAAATGTATGCCGCCACCAAAATGAAAATCTCTCTCTCTACTCCCTCAAGAGTGGCCAGCCCCCTTTCTAGGAATGGAGGAGAGAAAAAACAATAACCCAACAAGGGAGGTGAGTGTAGGAAACTCCAAGAGGTGACCACATCAAAAGGAAATGATAACCATATCAAATCAAATTCTAATCACAATAAAGCAAGAAATGATGATAGAAAAGAATGGTATCAAAAGATGCTTTCATAATCTCCCATTTTACAAATAACACCTCCACAAAGAGTTATTTGTAAACTTGCAAATAACCCCCTCCATCAGAAAGTCCGGCCGCAAAGGAACAAAGGAAAACCGGCCGGAACGGAACGCAAACTGTCAACTTCAGAAAAACTGATCCCGTAAAAAATTACAGGAAAACCCCGCGATTGCATATACATGCCCGCATTTGTATTCCTACTGAACACAAATACAAAGAGACAAAATCTACACTGTCAAATACTAGGATCCGGCTTAAGCCAAAGCCGGCTAGTAAAAACCGTCTGATCACGATCCGTGCAATACCGCACGTATCTGATCGAACCCTGCCATATCTCCATACGGCCTCTACAACGTTTCGCCCGAAACCTGAGTAACTGTGTGTGGTGGACTCTAAAGACTCGTCAATACTATGGCTGTGGATTTAACCACTAGCACGTCAGAGGTATTAGCCATACGTGACGAGCCACCAGCTATTGACCAAAAGGGACGTCGATGAGCGAACTCATCCTGACACCCTACTGAGCCTGTCAGTGACAATATCCGTACAGTCCGGTCCGTTCGTCTATGAGCATCGCATGGCGGGCCTAGGGGGTTGGTAAAAGTCAGACCCCCAATAGCGGTACAAGTCGTGTCGGAGTGTAGCCCAGAACACCCTGAGATACTACTGGAATACCTACCAGCAAATCTCCTGCCTTGGCCAAGGAATTTTCATGTTCTGGCTCTCCTAGACACAGCGCGACCTCACCCCCAATACCGGGAGAGACGAACCCCTGCAGATCCGTTCACTGCCTCCATATGGCTCGGGACTGTACCCAACTAAAACCTGTTTGCACGACTCCTTTGAGCCGTGGTAGGGTAGTAATCAAAGCACAGTGGGAACTCACACGAGACAAATGACGATCTCAGGTCGATGAACTAACCTGTACACATGTCACCAGGGAACTGCTATCTGACATCAGGTATAATCCCAACTAGCAGGTTCCCGGCGAGTCCTGTCCGGTGTACTCATAACCCAATGAGCACCTGTATACATCTTAGGTGAACCAACTGACACCAGTGGCTTGTGAGACCGGCCATCGTCTCTCATCGGGGTCTCAACTGTATACACTAGTCTACTCTGGAGTATCGATGCCCTGTCTCGAAACTCCCACGACTAGGGACCTTTTAAGGAAGTGCTTATAGACCCCAGCTCTCAAGTATATGATCGCCCTCATACTGCTGGTAGTCAATCAAGAATCCTAGGGGCTCTATCAACGTGTAATAGCGACTCGTAAGGTCACCTAAAGCAGTACACGTTGATAAAGATAAACCAGATAGCATACTATCATCTTGAGTAAGACTGTCCTACTGGGACAGGTCCTCCCTCAATCATTGCAATCACGTGCCTGTGATCCAATAATTGACTCTGAGGGCACTATCTCCAACAAAGTAAACCGAATATAGTACAAGGACCAACCCCACTGTCCTGATGGACGCTGGAAAACATACAATACTCTGTATAAGTCCTTTGAGTCTAATAACTCATTCCCTGTGTGTCGTAGGTTGAAAACTGTACTTATGGTTAAGAAGAATTACACCGCTATTTTATGCTCCTTACCTAACCATCCACTGATATAGGTAAATGTCATGGACATAATTTCAAAAAGGTATATCTCACTCTATAAAAATAGATGTACAGATATATTAATTTGAAATTGGTGTCTAACAGCGGATATTCAAAACCAAATATTTGCCGTCCGGCAAACAACCCAGGTGACTTCCTCAAATATCACCGATTACAACGAACCCCGATATAATGAGGATGATCACCCAATTCCCAATAACTTACTCCCACTCATCATCTGTAAAACCATACAGATGTGAGAATCATACCTGGTAAATACATACCCTGGAGTAAGTATCTAATCGGGAAATCAGTTTTCCTTTAACAGTACACAGAGAAACTGAAACATTGAAATGTTTTGTAGGGGTATCCTGGTATTCCTAGCAATGCCTCTTCCATTATCCAAATTCACAACTGTAACCGAGTAATTCTTTGTTATCTTTCCAAATCCCTATATATGTCTTTAGTCATTACCTTCTGTACACCCCTTTAGGCCAAATGGTTTTCTTCTTTCCCTACCGTTCGGCACCAGCCTATGGTTTGGAAGAAATCTATCCAATAAGCATAATGGGTGTACTGTCCTAATCCTGGGAGCACTCGCAATGCGAGAGAAGGTGAAGATAAAAGACAACCGAATAAACCCTATTCCTATTTCTCCTGAACCAGAATCCATCCCCGAATTGGAACAAGTTCCTTTCGAGTTCGTATATAACCATACGATGATTTGTTTGGAAAAGTGTGTGTCTGTAGAATAACCGCAATCAGAACGGTGTCGCGTGTAGCTAGACCGAGGTGAGTACGTGTCGTCTCCAGGAAAACGTTGAATATTTTAATCTTACTTTAGATGTGTTGAAAAAGAGAGGAGGGATAAGAATGTTGAGGAATGGTTTCTAGATCTACGTTAAGCACTAAAGCAAAATATAGATCTAGATTATTTATGAATGTAGTTAATATAAGAAGGGGCTTGTAGGGTTCGTTAGGATTTAGTAGTTATGGATGATTAATTAAAAATTACACTTTCTATCCTTTAATAGATTTAAAACTAGAACGACAGTGATGCATGTAGATTAGGGTTTCTGGAGGGAAAAGGAATCCCACTCTTAACCCCTATCTCGACACGGAACTCCGTTCATATCTAGCCTTTACCAAAACAATCATTAATCTAATCTCTAATCGTGGTCGAGACTAACAATGAATTGGTAGCGCGCCCGATTAGGATTTTAATGATTGTCTTGATAAAGTTTATAAACTTTATAGGACGTAAAAAGAGTTTAGGTATTTTCATCATCCATTAGCCTACCCAAATCCTACGAACCCTAACAAGCGAAGAATTACTCGCGCATGTTGGGAGAAAAAGAGATGGAGAGAGAATGCATAATTAAACTATAAAGAAATAGAATAGGAAAAAGAGCTACCTTTATTAATCAACAAAATTCATTACACTTTGATTCCTTAGAAAATGATTACAAAGACTAGTTTGCTTCTCGATCTCTTCCAAGGAGGTAGACGAACAGTTGATGATCAGCCTGAATGCGTGAGCCGTCTGGGACTTCGTGATCTCGTCGGCTTGATGATTTTTCCAAGAGGCTCTCGGTCTTTATTTATAGTCCCGAAGCCATAACTATTGCTTCCAAATTAGGAAAATAACAGCAAAGATTTTTCCACAAAAATTGCAGCTTCAATCTTCTCAATCTTGCCGCGGATCCACGGCCCAAGGGGGGTATGGCCGTGGATCCGCGGCCATTTAATCAGAGCCCTTGATCATTTTCTGGGAATTTTCTTTAATTGCCACGTGGAGTTCTCTGGAATGTTTGGATCTTTGAAATCTTCTCATGGTTGCTGCCAGACTTGGTCTCCAAGTTTTGCTTTCTTAATTAGGCAAGTTTTCTTTAACAACTTGATTTCTCGGAAAAATTCTGCACAACAACTTGGAAAAATTCTGCACAACAACTTAAATAATATTTAGTAGACTTTGTTCTACTAGGATTTGGTCAATGATATTATTTGCATACATTTTCCTACCAAATTCTAATTATAATATATCAACATATGGAAAATAGTATTTTTACAAATAAACCCTCATATGTATCATATATTATAATAAACACATTTTCTAATATAGAAATAGTAGGAAAAATGTCATATTAAATGTGCAGTTTTATCAACTGAACAAATACTCCCAAACTTATATTTGATCGTCCCGAGCAAACTAGTTTATTCAATAGAAGGAGAAAAAGAAAGAAGAAAACTAAGCACACTTTCGTAGGCAAACACGATTGCAGTGAGCACGTGCAACAAGCCGTTAAACCTCAAGGTGTCCCTAGTAGGAGGAGTGTTGTCTCCTGAGGGTTTTCAGCGGATTACACCCACAAAATCCAATAACAAAAGAGAGATGGTGAAATTTACATATAAAGATAAGAACCATAAAATAAAGTCTTTGAAAATAAGAGTTTCCAACTACACTGGCTTTTCAGTTGTCATGAGCCCTATCTTAATAGTCATGAAAAGATGTTAGAAATAACATTATCCCTTAATAAAACATCGTCTTATTCTTCATTCCTAACTTTCGTCCAAACATTGATCATATAACCCTAGGTGTGTGAATTGAACATCCCTACACTCGGAGAATTCAATTCAAGCTATCATACTCTTGTCCATCTACCTCAGTACTTTTTAACTTGATGAATATTTAGATTTGCTCACACATTTTCAAGCGACCGTTAATACTTCTTGAGGTACTAACCGACCGATTACTCATGTGCTTGCTGATTAGGTGATAATATTTTCCTCGTCTTGTACCACCTAAGGCTTAGCAGTGACTCCCAAACCAGTTGGTCTAAGGCACTAGGTGATGAAGCACCCTCGCTATATTTTTTTATTGCTGCCTTGCCGATAACAAAACCAGTGTTCATTTTTCTTTTCACCATTTTATGTTTTAATCATTTTTTTTATTTCCTTCATACTTTGGCTTTTAGACAAGAGCATTTCAAGGTATCCTCTACTATCCCGAGTTTCAAGACGTGTGTAAGTGCATATAGTAGGGTATCAACATTCAAATGTCTGGCTTCCAAAATAGGGACTATTTTTCAGACTTATTTTTATCCTCAGATTAGTGACTTCCTTTATCTTACTAACCCTTGGGACAACAGCTCATAACTACTTATTACCAGTTCGTTTAAGAAAACTTCTAATTTTCTTGGTTTTCTTAAACTATTCCTATCTTTTGGATGTAATTTTTCACTTTCTATTCTTTTATTATAAAAGAAAACAAAATTTAAATTTTTTTTTTTGAAAATGTTGTGCTTATGCAAAATGTGATGTAAATTGATGCGTAAATAAGCACAAACCTCCCCCAAACCTGTTTACAGCAATGTCCTCACTGATGTCATCCGTTAAGCTCAAAAAACCTGTAGACTTGGGATGACATTATTAATGGGGGAAAGAATATATGAAAGTGAAAATCCTCCCCCAAACTTATTTTTGGCTCATAAATTTGAGGACAAAAGTTATGTTCAAGAGCCAAAAATATACCCCCCCCCTCAAACATGAGTTAGACAATAAGAAGCATTTTAAGAGGGGGTGAGTCATTTGGTCAAAGTAAGACTTTACAAAGACCAAAAGTTAACACCAACCATTCAAAGATTTTATCGGTATAGCGTATAGGTTGGTGGAAGAATGTGTTCTATCGAGTCAAGAAAAAATGGGGAAGGGATAAGAGGTGGTCTGGAAAGGGTTTGAATTTTAAATCAGAGAAAAGAAAGAATAAGGATGAATGTGACTGATTAGGAAGAAGGAATGGTGAAGGTTCAACCTCTATAGGTGGAGATTGATCAATCACAAAATCCGTATTGTGTAAAAATTCAAGTTCGTCAGCAAAATGTTCTTCAAAACTGTTATCAATGGTGTGATTGAATATTTTGCTGTCAAAGAGTTTTGTGACATAATTTATCCTACTTGACTCATCAAAAATCATTGAGGTAGAGGACTTGAAAAACTCATCTACCTCATTTTCAAAATTATCCAAATCAAGTTGAATTTATGGTATTATTGAACTTGAATTAACGGATTGTGATTCATCAAAACTCACTGAAACTATAGGAACAGAAGAAGAACCGGAGAAAGTAGAAGGTGAAATGGGTAAAAAAATTGGTGTGTCGAGTGTTGCTGTACCAGATGTGGAAGATGGAGGCTGTATTTCTTCGGGTATACCTTTATCATCAACTTCAAGACGTATTTGGGGTTCGGGAAGAATTAAAGGCTCAAGATGATGACCACAAGGAAGTGAAAGGATCTGATGAATTGGTGGGACAAAATCATCCAAAATTTCGGGCTCATCAATCAATATATCCCTAACGTCAATCACCTCATTCAAGTGAAGGTTAGAATTCTCAAACACCTCATCAAAAGTATGGTTTTCAATCAGTTTTGGTTCAAGAGTGGAGGTGTAGAGATCACAAGGGTTGGGTATGATTTCACTTGAAATGGACCCTTCACAATAGGGTAAATCAAATACTACAAAGTCACACAACTTATCAGACATTCTATTTGGTGTACTTGATGAATCTATGAAACTGGAGTTGTGGATTTCAGTTTGGAATGGGGAGGTTTGATTAGGAAGGGTGTACAATTCTGTCTCACTACCCAAATTCTCATTTTGTCCTATGCCTGAATCATATACTGAAAAATTTTGGGCAGGTTTGAAATTCTTTGCTTGCATCCACTTTGTTGTTTCCTTCCTAATTTGGTTCGACAATTCCAGAAATTTTTCTAATGTCTGCTCCAGACTAGTCTTGGGTTGATAAGGGGTTTCAGTATAAGATTGAAATTCCTGTGGATAATTAAAACTCCCAAATGACTGATTAGAAGAACTGTCTAGAGAAGGTGGAAAAGTCGGATTGGATTGATAGGAATAGAATGTTTGCGAAAATTGGGTGGGAGTAGGGTCAACATTGTGATAAGAAAAATATTGATATGGGTTGGTCGGTTGACTATCAAACTCTTCTTTGGAAAGTGGAGGTGATGGTTGATATTGGTCCGGGTTGAAACTTTGGCCTCTAGACCTAGCTATGTGCTCAGCAATGGACATTCGTCTAGGGGCTTCCTCACTCTGGGTATCAACTGAAACGGGTGTAGGATTAGGATACGGTTGATAAGACCTAGACTGAGGTGGCCAACTGTTTCTTCCTGCTTGTTCTATATAATCTCTTAAGGACATGGAAGAGTCGGACGGTATACCGAAGGGATTACGAAAACAAGAGATATCTCGTTGTGGACAGCAAAGCTCGGCAAGTGTTCTTCTGTTTAGGTCACCCATTATAAGAAGAGAAGAAGGGGGAAGGGTAAAAAGGGGAGAAATTGTGTTTGTTTTGAAAAATGACAGATTTAGACAAATCACACAAAAATGCACAAACAACCTTAGAACTATGGTTACCTAGGTCCGGTCTCTAGACCGCTCCTAGACTTCCAAAGGACAAGCCGCAGGATCAATACTCTACCACCTCTTTACTACTCTTGTAGCCAGGTAAGTGCCAGGTAAGTAGGAGGTTGTCCACTACGTAAGTAGTGGTCTTAATTAAGTAACCACTCTCCTTAGACACACTTGCCTAGACACCACAAAAGTAATGCGGATAAGCGATAGATTATCCATGACCTTCCTCTATCCTTATTGAGCGCGACAGTCCTTGGAGTCTGGTGTAGATATTTTTTAAATTAATGTAGGGTTGATGCAGATGCTCGGTTTGTGATTTTTGGGGCTTAGGAAGGGTGATGAAATCCCCACCTAATCTGGATTTTGGTCTTGCCCCTTAAAAATCCATATTAAAATATGCAAAAACAAACCGCAAAACAAAACTTTGCAAAAAGATTTTTGAGCGGCGATATTTTGCAAAGAATCCTGCAGAAAAGATATTTTATTGGATTTCAGAGGAGAGAGAAAGATATAGAAAATATACCAGAGAAGTTTGCAGCCCTAAATCTCCTCTCCCGCCGCTCTTCTGCCGCCAAATGAGCTCCTTTGCCGCGGTTCCGCCGCTGGGTGGAGGGATCAGGTGGTGAAAGTTTGCTCTGTGGCCTCCTGTACTCCTCCGGATCATGATGAATGTCTCTGTCTTCTGTTTCCTCAAGTCTGTGACTCCAGATTTCCTCGCAAAATTCACACAATAATCGTTAAATATACAATTTGCAGTTTTGTTTTATTTATGATATTGATCGTATAAGAATTCAACACAAATAGTAAGAATAAAAAATTACGCACGTATCCCCGGCAACGGCGCCATTTGATTTGTTTGGAAAAGTGTGTGTTTGTAGAATAACCGCAATCAGAACGGTGTCGCGTGTAGCTAGACCGAGGTGAGTATGGGTCGTCCTCAGGGAAACGTTGAATATTTTAATCTTACTTTAGATGTGTTGAAAAAGAGAGGAGGGATAAGAATGTTGAGGAATGGTTTCTAGATCTACGTTAAGCACTAATGCAAAATATAGATCTAGATTATTTATGGATGTAATTAATATAAGAAGGGGCTTGTAGGGTTCGTTGGGATTTAGTAGTTATGGATGATTAATTAAAAATTACTCTTTCTATCCTTTAATAGATTTAAAACTAGAACGACAGTGATGCGTGTAGATTAGGGTTTCTGGAGGGAAAAGGAATCCCACTCTTAACCCCTATCTCGACACGGAACTCCATTCATTTCTAGCCTTTACCAAAACAATCATTAATCTAATCTCTAATCACGGTCGAGACTAACAATGAATTGGTAGCGCGCCCGATTAGGATGTTAATGATTGTCTTGATAAAGTTTATAAACTTTATAGGACGTAAAAAGGGTTTAGGTATTTTCATCATCCATTAGCTTACCCAAATCCTACGAACCCTAACAAGCGGAGAATTACTCGCGCATGTTGGGAGAAAAAGAGATGGAGAGAGAATGCATAATTAAACTACAAAGAAATAGAATAAGAAAAAGAGCTACCTTTATTAATCAACAAAATTCATTACACTTTGATTCCTTTGAAAATGATTACAAAGACTAATTTGCTTCTCGATCTCTTCCAAGGAGGTAGACGAACAGTTGATGATCAGCCTGGATGCGTGAGCCGTCTGGGACTTCGTGATCTCGTCGGCTTGATGATTTTTCCAAGAGGCTCTCGGTCTTTATTTATAGTCCCGAAGCCATAACTATTGCTTCCAAATTAGGAAAATAACAGCAAAGATTTTTCCACAAAAATTGCAGCTTCAATCTTCTCAATCTTGCCGCGGTTCCGCGGCCCAAGGGGGGTATGGCCGCGGATCCGCGGCCATTTAATCAGAGCCCTTGATCATTTTCTGGGAATTTTCTTTAATTTCCACGTGGAGTTCTCTGGAATCTTTGGATCTTTGAAATCTTCTCGTGGTTGCTGCCAGACTTGGTCTCCAAGTTTTGCTTTCTTAATTAGTCAAGTTTTCTTTAACAACTTGATTTCTCGGAAAAATTCTGCACAACAACTTGGAAAAATTCTGCACAACAACTTAAATAATATTTAGTAGACTTTGTTCTACTAGGATTTGGTCAATGATATTATTTGCAAACATTTTCCTACCAAATTCTAATTATAATATATCAACACATGGAAAATAGTATTTTTACAAATAAACCCTCATATGTATCATATATTATAATAAACACCTTTTCTAATATAGAAATAGTAGGAAAAATGTCATATTAAATGTGCAGTTTTATCAACTGAACAATGGAGTATCCAATAAACTGTGGATCTTCGTAGTGATACGGAGTGTTCTGGAGAAATACAAAGGAGATTTAGGATTGGCGAAGAAATACTTGGTTTGGTCGTGAATAGCAGTCGCAATTTACTTTGCCCTCTTACTAATCCCTTGATATGTCATTACTTAATACCTTCTGTACACCATCGTTATGCTAATTGGTTTTCTTCATTCTCCATCGTTCGACACCAGCCTAAGGTGTGGAAGAAGACTATCCAATTTGCGTAATAGGTGTACTATCTCCTAAACCAAGGAGTACTCGCAACCTGAGAGAAGATAAACGGAAAAGACAACTGAATAGTCCTATTCGTTTTCTCCAGAACCGGAAACCATCCTCGAATAAATTCCTTCGAGTTCGTATATAACCATACGATGGTTTTGTCCAATGGAAGTGGACGTTCGTAGTAATACGGGGTGTCCTGGAGAAAAGGGTAAAAGTAGGAGTGGCAATGAGGTATGCAACTCTGACAATCCAAACGCCAGTGTTTAAGAAGGTTCGGTCAATTTTGGTCACTGAGTCATAGTCTTAGGGTCGGGTCATGGTCGCTGTCAAAGAGAAAGAGAAAAGAAACACTCAGCGTGCACTCTAACCTAGATCAGAATAGTTACCAATTTATCTAATCAGGAAACCTCCCACTGTAACCTCAAATTCTCCTCCAAACCTGAAAGAAGAATTAGTCGGGATTACCCGAGGAGTAAACTAACTCATCAGTGGGAATCGGGATCCAACTATCATCGCATGACAACGTGACGGAATCCGCTCACGTTATCACACTCCAGAAGGTATGCGCATATCTGGCAAGTTTTGGTTTCTTTAGAAACTCCCGATGTGATTTTTACCCCATGCTCTTATGACCTTGACTTTGGCCAACATATCATAAGTCACATGTCAAGTTCTACCCGTCATTCTCCAGGTTAATTTGAACCCACCCGTACATACCCTTGACTTTGGACAAAATAGTAGTACGACTGTCCCAAACCAACGCATCTATCTATGCTGCATATGAATACCCAATAGCTACCAATCACTGTGCCTTGACTTTGGCCAACATACACAGCTTGAATACTTATTGACTATCCATATGAAACGACGGAGTGCTACGAATGGTTTCTGGCGAAAACCTTTAACGTAATGAACTTGATATCGTTGAAGGAACCGGATAGCTTTTAAGAATATAGTGACGAAAACTTTTGCTAAAGAGGTCACTCCCGGTGAAAGGATCTCGGCTCTTTCCCCGTAGAATGAGGTGCAGGATATTCCAACTGAATACCACGATGCAAAGCAAAACTAATCGGCTATAGTGAAGTTATTACGCTGACGCAAACTTCTGTCCAAGGGGTCACTCCCGGTGAAGGGATCTCGGCCCTTGCCTCGTCGACTGAGGTGCTGGATATTCATAACCGAATACAACTGTGCAAAACAAAAGTGAACGTCCTTGCAATAACATCTTTTTGAAAATTGTTCAAACAACATCAGAATAGGTTTGTTTAACTTGCATTGATCCGAATCAATGCAGTCCCATCAATTGATCACACCAATATGGAACGAAAATAATGATGTATGTATATGCCATCTGCATTCGCCACTGGGTCCCGTGATTACCCGTTAGGTTAGTTAATTAACGACAGAGCGGGGACTGGACTAGCGCGGATGCAAAACATATACAACATCTATTAGTATATATATATCAATATATAACATTTCGCTCAAGGAGTGATAAAATGCAACATCACAGAAATGTAATAAGCATCACAGAACAATACAGATATCTGGGATCCCCGGGTTTCACAGAGGCGCTACTGAAACCCGACGTTCCCCTAGTCGTGTGGATAGCCTGTGCAATGAAATCCTAGACCCCTATGGGAGCGGCAAGTTACCCGCCAAAACCTAAAGCGAGGCAGCCCCCTTCAGCAACGTGAATGGACCACCCAGCACTTCACTGAATCCGGTAACTTGGGCACCCCTCCTGGGTCAACCTGTACCCCCTACGAGTGCGGTGAATAGCCCGCCAATTCTAGAGTAAAGCCCCCTCCATCTCAATTCCATGAGATGCGGGCCCGTTGCCCTCTAGAACCCGGCTATCCGTGCACCCCACCTTGGGGTAATCCTAGTACAGAAAGTAAAATATACATACAACGGGTACATCGACCTCACCCCCGTCGTGCCCTAAAAGAATAATATACAAACTGGCAGTGACGGCAGTCCACATGTCGGACGCTCACCCCGCAATATCAAATGTATATAATACAACAAAAACTGTACTACCATTGCATCCAGGCTATCCCCCACGACCAATCCGCAACATCACAGCACAACACAGAACATCAACGTGAATGTCACGTTCGCAAATCCGTCTAACCGGGCTATAGCAGTTAGACAGGATTTACCGATCAAGTGACATTCACGGTCACAGATATAATGTAAATACTGTGAACTAACATGTTTAAAATATTCGATCGATCAAATTTACCCATGTGGGCCCCAAGCACTACTGTAGCACATAAAGAAATTCTGGGCCCAAAAAGAATATACCAAAACCCATATTTTCAACACAGAGACTCTCTGTAAAAATTTGATGCACTCAACATTAAAGGTGGCGGCGGAACCGCGGCCCAAACATGGGTTTGGCCGCGGTTCCGCGGTGGAATAATGGGTTCATGCGACCAAATTTTTACCAGAGTGCTTATACTTCCCTGCACATGTTTCTGCAACAACCTGAAAAAAATTTCGAGCCAAAAATATTTCGACAGAAACTGATGCTTTTGAAAATGCAGTTTTTGAAAATCCGATCGATCGAACTTGTAAACACGTTAGAGCAAGCTAGACTAGGTTAATGGCATGGCTCTGATACCATGTAAGTGCACGGCGGCACCCCGGCCGTCAATCCGAGGCCAAAATGCGGAAACGATAATTTACTTTAACATTAGAACCGGCACCACCGCGCACTAAAATCCCGGATCGGGCCATTAATCTAATCCTAGCTAACTAGAGAAGGGGTAGAGAGATATATCGAGCGATCCGTGTCCTTCGGTCATCTCGTCGTCGTCCCGATCTCCCCGCGGAATCTCCGATCTGCAACTCCTCGTCGGAAGGGCACCACTTTGCCGGGTTCTTTTACGGGCTCCCACCTCTGGACCGAGGCAACTCGGGCACGAAGTTGGCGAGCCGACGTGCCCAAGGATGCTGTAGGTTAACTGTAGAACTCTATGTCTCTTTGGGGTTGTGGAAGTTGCCTTTTAGTGGAGGATTGAGTTGTGGAATTTTGTGATGAACTAGAGAGTATTTTTCATGCCAAAATGAGAGCTCAAAACCCATACCAAAAACCAATCAGCCCACTCACAATAGTGGCTGGCCTCTAGAGGTGAAGGGAGTGAGAATGAGAGAGACCCCAATCATGCAAGGGAGAGCAAGAGAAAAGGCTATCATGCATGAGAGAGAGAAAGGATGATGATGAAATATAATGATCACTAAACAAAACCAACACTCCATCAACCATCATCACTTCACAAGTCAAGCCATGATGACTAAAAGAAAGTCAAATGTGTAAGTCTACGCTAGCGCCCCGGCAGTCTACTGACGCCAAATGCGGAACAAAAAACTTTTAACTGGCGCTATCGTATACTTTAACCCGGATCTGCCATTATTGCTAAACTAACAAACTGTAAAGAGTGTAGAAAGGTTATACCGAACGATCCGAGTCCTTCGTTCTTTAACCATCATCCCACGCTTCGTTGCGGCTGCTCCGATCGCGTCGATCTCCGATATCCTCGTCGAGGTGGCACCACATCGTCGATTCTTTAAACGGGCTCCCGCCTCTGACTTGAGGCAACTCGGTCGTCAAGTTTGCTAAAAGAGACGACCAAGAATGATGTAGAGAATGAGTAGATGACTTTGTCTCACTTCGTCCAAATCCGTGGACGATCGGTTAATGAAGTTGCCGAGGGAATTGGGTGATGGAATGAAATGAGGTAATGAAATTTCCATGCACCCAAATACTATCATAATCTTTTTCTACAAATGAAACATCAAGTGAGAGAGTGTGAGGAGAGAGAGGGGGGCGGCCTCTTATAGCAAAGAGGGAGGTGATCGTAGGAGAGGGGGGTGACCATAAGAAAAATATCATGTGTGAACACATGAAAATATCAAGCATAAAGATCTTAAGGAAAACAAGAATGTTTAGAAATTAAAGCATGAGTCACAAGACACCTCTCCATTTCTAGAACCTTCTAGAAGCTTCTAGAAGCATGACTCACTCTCATCCAAGAAAAGATAAATCCGTCTTTAACCGAATGTTAAAAGACGGCTGATAGAAAACTGGAAACTGGCAACTTCCAAAAGTGATCCTGAAACGAATTTCAGGATAACCCCGAAACTGTATAAATATACCCGCATTTATATTACGACCGAATACAAATGCAACTGAGACAAAGATATTATACCTACACAATATAATACTCGGATCCGGCTTAAACCAAAGCCGAACAGTATTATCTGCCCGAAAAATAACACGTGCGTAAACGCACGTGCATTTTCCGAACCCTGCCATAAAACCATACGGCCTCTACAACGTTTCGCCCGAACTTGGGAAACTGTCTGTGGGGGACTCTAATGACTCGTCAGTACCCTGGCAGTGGGTTTAACCACAAACCGTCAGCGGCACTAGCAATGCGTAACGGCTGCCCATGGACTGACCTCAAGGGATGCCGATGAGCGAACTCATCCGGAAAACCCTACTGAGCCTAACAGTGACAATGTATATACAGTCCGGTCCGTTCGTCTATGAGTATCGCATATCTGCCTAGGGGGCTAGTAACGTCAGACCCCCAATAGCAGTATAAGTCGTGTCGGAGTGAAGCCCAATAACACCCTGAGATACTGCTGGAGTACCTACCAGTAAATCTCCTGCCATGGCCATGGACTTTGTGTAATGGCTCTCCTAGACACAGCACGACCTCGCCCTCAATACCGGGAGAGACGAATCCCCTGCCGATCCGCTCACGTGCCTCCATATAGCTCGGGACTGTACCTAAAAGCTACCTGTTTGCACGACTCCTTTGAGCCGTGGTAGGGTAGAAATCAAAGCGCAGTGGGAACTCACACGAGACAAATGACGACCTCAGGTCGATGAACTAACCTGTACACATGTCACCAGGGAACTGCTATCTGACGATATGTATAATACCAACTAGCAGGTTCCCGGCGAGTCCTGTCCGGTGTACTCATAACCCAATGAGCACATGTATACATCTTAGGTGATCCAACTGACACCAGTGGCTTGTGAGACCGGCCACCGCCCCTCGTCGGGGTCTCGACTGTACACACTAGTCTACTCCGGAGTATCGATGCCCTGTCTCGAAACTCCCACGACTAGGGACCACAATTAAGGATATGCGTATAAACCACCCAACTCTCACGTATATGATTGCCATCATACTGTTGGTGGTAAAGAATGATCCTAAGGGCTCTATCAAAGTGTAACATGTAATCAGTCACCTGATCATCTACACGACTGATAAAGGCAAACCAGATAGCATACTATCATCTCGAGTAAGACTGTCCTACCTGTATAGGTCCTCCGCAATCATTGCAATCACGTACCTGTGATCCAATAATTGACAATGAGGGCACTAACTCCAACAATCTCCCACTTGCACTCAAGGCTAATTATTGCGATGTCAACTACTCACAGCCCGTGTGAAACCGAACATCCAACTCCTCTACTAATCAGTATCACAAAGCCCGTTTGTAAAACTATTGTGTTCGAGAAATAGCCTTAGTGAGTGGATCCGCCTAGAAGTTTCTTTCTATATCTCTCTTAACCTCAAGTTCGCGGAGAAAGCCATCTCCCGAATTGAGTAATACCTGTCTTAGAATATGTCTGGATATCTGATGGGTCCTAGTTCATAAATGAACTCCAAATCCAAACTTCTTAGACTGTATCGATCACTGAACCTAATCAGTATCCGGCACCATGCCACCCACAGTATCCTCTTGGACCACCTGTCCATAATACTGTCCCTCATCAGAGGGAAAACTATAACTCTGACAATCACTCTGTCAACCATGTCACCTTTGAAGCGTGGAATGATAACCGTCTCCCGAAGGAGGCTGCCGTCATCAAATCCGTAGAACATGTACTTATGTTCTAAAACTGCTTCCTTATGTTTCTCCAGGATTGGATTAATACAAACTTATTGCATCTAGTGCAAAACCAACATTTGGTGTGGTACTTGACATCTCATGATTGACTCAATTGCCTAAGCAAGTGATCTGCCAATCATGCACATCCCTCTCCCCTTTAGTCTGTAAGACACCTTTAGAGATGGTGACTCCATCACCTGCAGGTACACCACCATGCTAGGAGTCATCTATTCTAAAAACCATTAGAATACTGTCAAAGTACCTACATTGGGAAACTACCCAAATCCAGATCTAAAACCATAGATCTAGAAACCAGAATGTCAAATATTATATCCATATCCTGTCTTGAGAAACAACTGTGTGACGACCAAAGTACAACCGATCGTAGTATAGGAATTTTACTTCCTACTCTGTGTATGTCATCCAAAAACCATGACATCACACCCTACTACCTTCTTAATAGATCTATCCCCTATTCTGATTGAAGTCAAACCCATGACTGTCACATCAAAATTAGATGATCTATCTCCGCTATAACTGCTCAAGTCTATAAATAGATATAAGCATCTTGCCCACTATGCTTCCGCTGCTCCCATTGACTACGACAACCCTCCTACCGGGTCTCATATCCTGGAACAACAGTAGTGTCAAGTCTGGGTAGATAAGAACCTCCCTGTCACCGTCCTTGAGCCTACCGAAGTACCTCTCGGGTGTCTGAGGTTACCTACCAAATCTGCGGAGTGGCTATTGGAATGTCAAACCTGATTGAATATATAGGTCCTATTAAATTTTCCGTAATCGTTCGCGGTTCTGGAATCACTTCCAGTTCTACCATACTCCCACTATTGTTTTCTGAAAAAATCCATTTTTACTAAAACTGTGGCGAGTCAAGAACAATATCACTATTGATCTTCCAAATGGTAGAATATCAACCCTCGTCATAGCCATGGTCAACCCACAAACAGCCATTACAGAAACGTGCCCTGAGTTATCCAGAGTCTGGTTTTAAGCATAAGCTGGACAACTCCCCGTACCTTAACAACTTTTAAGGTACGAACCATTCTATATCCAATATAGAAACTTTGGCACTTATTTAATTGGAACCATATTCAAATCATGCAGCTGTCTCCAGTGCATATCATCTTAATGGAAAGAGGCTAATCGGCATTACTCAACTTAGGAATCCATCCAATTATGAGTAACCTGAAAGAGAAAACTCGTTTCTCAAAACCATCACTATCATCTGAATACCAATCACAAGAATCTACATCTTCGATCTCTTTGAAGAATCCCGATACTTGTGATACCTGGTTCTCTACTTTATTCTTATACCCACAACTTCTCAAAACTTAGACCTTGTATTTCTACGAAACACTTATCTAAATACAAGAGAAGTTATAAGTAAACAGAACATAGTACGAGGACCTACCCCTTTGTCCTGATGGACACTTGGACAACATACAATACTCTGTATAAGTCCGCTGAGTTAAACAACTCAAAACCTGTGCGTCGTAGGTTGAAAACTGTACCCTGGGGATTTCCTCAAATATCACCAATTACAACGAATTCCGATATAATGAGGATAATCACCTAATTCCCAATAACTTACTCCCACTCATCATCTGTAAAACCATACAGATATGAGAATGAAACCTGGTAAATACATACCCTTGGAGTAAGTGTCTAATCGGGAAAACAGTTTTTCTTTAACAATGCACTGAAACATGAAAATGTTTCATAGGGGTATCCTGGTATTCAAAGAAATGCCTCTTCCATAATCCAATTCATGACTTCAACCGTATATTTTATTGCCATCTCTCCAAATCCCTTTACTTGTCTTTAGTCGTTACCTTCTGTACACCATCGTTAGGCTAAATGGTTTTCTTCCTTCCCTACCGTTCGGCACCAGCCTATGGTTTGGAAGAAGACTATCCAGTAAGCATAATAGGTGTACCCTCCTAAACCAAGGAGTACTCGCATCTCGAGAGAAGGTGATGATAAAAGACAACTGAATAATACCTTATTCTTTTAAAGGTGAAATAGGAGTGGCGATGAAGTACGCGGTTTTGGTCGTGAATGATATCAGTCGCAATTTACTTTGCCCTCTTTCTAATCCCTTTATTTTGTCTTTACATATTACCTTCTGCACACCTTACTTAGGCTAATTGGTTTTCTTCATTCCCATCCTTTCGGCACCAGCCTATGGTTTGGAGTAAGACTATCCAATAAGCATAATAGGTGTACTCTACTAAACCAAGGAGCTCTCGCAACCTGAGAGAAGGTGATAATAAAAGACAACTGAATAAACCAATTCTATTTCTCCTGAACCTGGATCCATCCTCGAAGAAGTCCCTTCGAGTTCGTATATAACCATACGATGGATCTATCCAATGGAAGTGGATATCCGTAGTAATACGGGTGTTCTGAGAAATCCAAAGGGTAAAAGAAGGAGTGGTAATGACTTATGCAACACAGACAATCCAAAAGCCAGTATTTTAAGAAGGTTCGGTCAACCTGGTCACTGAGTCATAGTCTAGGGTCGGTCAAAGGTCGCTGCCAAAGAGAGAGAGAGAAAAGAAACACTCTGCGTGCACTCTAACCTAGATCAGAATGGTCATTACTTTATCTAATCCGGAAACCTCCCACTGTCCTGTCAAATTCTCCTCCAAACCTAAAGAAGAATCAATCGGGATCACCCGAAGAGTAGACCAACTCATCAGTGGGAATCGGGATCCAACTCTCATCGTATGATAACGTGATGGAATGCATCCACGTTACTCATACTCCAGAAGGTATGCGCATACTTGGCAAGTTTCAGTTTCTTTAGAAACTCCCGATATAGTTTTTGCCCCATGCTCTTATAACCTTGGCGTTAGGTCAAAATGTCATAAGTCACATGCCAAGTTCTACCCATCACTATCTTGTTAATTTGAACCCACCCGCACATGCCCTTGGCGTTAGGTCAAAATGGCAGAACGGCTGTCCCAAACCAACGCATCTATCTATGCAACAATTGAATACCCAGCAGCTACCAAACACTATGCCTTGGCGTTAGGTCAAAATACATAGCTTGAATACTACTGAATACCCAAAAGAAGTGATGGAGGGCTACGGCTGGTTTTTGGCGAAAAAACCTTTAACGTAGTGAACTTGATATCGCTGAAGGAACCTGATAGCTTTTTAAAATATAGTGGCGAAAACCTTTTGCTAAAGAGGTCACTCCCGGTAAAGGGATCTCGGCTCTTTCCTCGTGGAATGAGGTGCAGGATATTCCACTGAATACCGCTATGCAAAGCAACTTGTAATCGACTATAGTGAAGTTATTACGCTGACGCAAACTTCTGCCCAAGGGGTCAGTCCCGGTGAAGGGAAATCGGCCCTTGCCCCGTCGAATGAGGTGCAGGATATTCCACTGAATACCGCTATGCATAACAAAAGGAAACGTCTTTGTAACAACACTTTTTAAATTTGTTCCAACAACTGTAAACAGGTTTGTTTTACTTTGCGTTGATCAGAATCAACACAGTCCCATCATTTAATCACACCAGAAAAGAACGAAAATAAAATGTACGTATATGCCATCCGCATTCGTCACTGGGTCCCGTCATCACCCGTTAGGTTACTTAACTAACGACAGAGCGGGGACTGGACTAGCACGGGTGTAAAACATATACAACATCTAATAGTATATAAACCAATATACAATAATCGCTCCAGGCGTGATAATATGCAACATTACAGAAAAGTAATAAGCATCACAGAACAATACAGATAATCTGGGATCCCCGGGTTTCACAGAGCCGCTGCTGAAACCCGACGTTCCCCTGTCATGTGGATAGCATGTGCAATGAAACCTAGACCCCTACGGGTGCGGCAAGTCACCCGCCAAAACCTGAATCGAGGCAGCCCCCTACAGCATAGTGAATGGACCACCCAGCACTTCACGGAATCCGGTAATCTTGGGCACCCCTCCTTGGGTCAACCTGTACCCCCTACGAGTGCGGCGAATAGTCTGCCAATTCAAGAGTGGGGCCCCTCTGCCTCTCAAAGCCATGAGATGCGGACCCGTTGTCCCTCCAGAACCCGGCTATCCGTGCACTCCGTCGCGGGGCAAAACCTAGTACAGTAATGAAAAATAGTACAACAGGTACATCGACCGCAACCTGGTCATGCCCCAAAAGAATATTATACAACAGGCAGTGACGGCAGTCCACAAGTTGGACGCTCGCCCCGCAATATCAAATGTACAAATAAACTCAAACTGTACTACCATTGCACACTGCTATCCACCACGACAAATCCGCAACATCACAGCACAACACAGAACATCAACGCGAATGTCACGTTCGCAAACCCGTCTAAAAGAACTATAGCAATCAGACGTGGTTTACCGATCAAATGACATTCCCGGTCGGAGATATAATGTAAGCACTGTAAACTAACGTGTTTAAATTTCGATCGACCAAATATCACAAAAAGTGGGCCCGACGACTTACTGGTGAACAGTAACAAAATCTGGGCCAAAACGATATTTACCAAAAACCCCAAAATCCAACAGAGAACCCACTGTACGAATTTGGGAGCATGAGCTCACCAAGTGGCCGCGGATGCGCGGCCAAACCATGGGTTTGGCCGCGTTTCCGCGGCGGTTTGGTGGAGTCATGTCCCCAAATTTCGTCGTGGTTCTTAGAAAAGCCTGCACAGTTCTCTGAGACATGTAGAAAAATTTTAGGAGGCCATTTAAAATCAACAGAAACTGTCAAGTTGGAATTTTGCAATTTTCGATTTCCGGTTCGATCGATGTTTTAAACGCATTAGCACAAGTTAGTATAGCAAAATGGTTAGGCTCTGATACCACTGTAAGTCTACGCTAGCGCCCCGGCAGTCTACTGACGCCAAATGAGGAACAAAAAACTTTTAACTGGCGCTATCGTATACTTTAACCCGGATCTGCCATTATTGCTAAACTAACAAACTGTAAAGAGTGTAGAAAGGTTATACCGAACGATCCGAGTCCTTCGTTCTTTAACCATCATCCCACGCTTCGTTGCGGCTGCTCCGATCGCGTCGATCTCCGATATCCTCGTCGAGGTGGCACCACATCGTCGATTCTTTAAACGGGCTCCCGCCTCTGACTTGAGGCAACTCGGTCGTCAAGTTTGCTAAAAGAGACGACCAAGAATGATGTAGAGAATGAGTAGATGACTTTGTCTCACTTCGTCCAAATCCGTGGACGATCGGTTAATGAAGTTGCCGAGGGAATTGGGTGATGGAATGAAATGAGGTAATGAAATTTCCATGCACCCAAATACTATCATAATCTTTTTCAACAAATGAAACATCAAGTGAGAGAGTGTGAGGAGAGAGAGGGGGCCGGCCTCTTATAGCAAAGAGGGAGGTGATCGTAGGAGAGGGGGGTGACCATAAGAAAAATATCATGTGTGAACACATGAAAATATCAAGCATAAAGATCTTAAGGAAAACAAGAATGTTTAGAAATTAAAGCATGAGTCACAAGACACCTCTCCATTTCTAGAACCTTCTAGAAGCATGACTCACTCTCATCCAAGAAAAGATAAATCCGTCTTTAACCGAATGTTAAAAGACGGCTGATAGAAAACTGGAAACTGGCAACTTCCAAAAGTGATCCTGAAACGAATTTCAGGATAACCCCGAAACTGTATAAATATACCCGCATTTGTATTACGACCGAATACAAATGCAACTGAGACAAAGATATTATACCTACTCAATATAATACTCGGATCCGGCTTAAACCAAAGCCGACCAGTATTATCTGCCCGAAAAATAACACGTGCGTAAACGCACGTGCATTTTCCGAACCCTGCCATAAAACCATACGGCCTCTACAACGTTTCGCCTGAACTTGGGAAACTGTCTGTGTGGGACTCTAATGACTCGTCAGTACCCTGGCAGTAGGTTTAACCACAAACCGTCAGCGGCACTAGCAATGCGTAACGGCTGCCCATGGACTGACCTCAAGGGATGCCGATGAGCGAACTCATCCGGAAAACCCTACTGAGCCTAACAGTGACAATGTATATACAGTCCGGTCCGTTCGTCTATGAGTATCGCATATCTGCCTAGGGGGCTAGTAACGTCAGACCCCCAATAGCAGTATAAGTTGTGTCGGAGTGAAGCCCAATAACATCCTGAGATACTGCTGGAGTACCTACCAGTAAATCTCCTGCCATGGCCATGGACTTTGTGTAATGGCTCTCCTAGACACAGCACGACCTCGCCCCCAATACCGGGAGAGACGAATCCCCTGCCGATCCGCTCACGTGCCTCCATATGGCTCGGGACTGTACCCAAAAGCTACCTGTTTGCACGACTCCTTTGAGCCGTGGTAGGGTAGAAATCAAAGCACAGTGGGAACTCACACGAGACAAATGACGACCTCAGGTCGATGAACTAACCTGTACACATGTCACCAGGGAACTGCTATCTGACGATATGTATAATACCAACTAGCAGGTTCCCGGCGAGTCCTGTCCGGTGTACTCATAACCCAATGAGCACCTGTATACATCTTAGGTGATCCAACTGACACCAGTGGCTTGTGAGACCGGCCACCGCCCCTCGTCGGGGTCTCGGCTGTACACACTAGTCTACTCCGGAGTATCGATGCCCTGTCTCGAAACTCCCACGACTAGGGACCACAATTAAGGATATGCGTATAAACCACCCAACTCTCACGTATATGATCGCCATCATACTGTTGGTGGTAAAATATGATCCTAAGGGCTCTATCAAAGTGTAACATGTAATCAGTCACCTGATCATGTACACGACTGATAAAGGCAAACCAGATAGCATACTATCATCTCGAGTAAGACTGTCCTACCGGTATAGGTCCTCCGCAATCATTGCAATCACGTACCTGTGATCCAATAATTGACTATGAGGGCACTATCTCCAACAAAATGATGGTGCAACGATCATGAAGCAACAATATGCGAAGACCACCCTCCACAATGCTAATTTGCACAATTGCAAATAAGCCCTCCTCCACCATTTTTCAGCCAAGGAAAGATACAAAGGAAAATGGCCGAAACGGAATGCAAACTGGCAACTTCAGAAAACTGATCTCGTAATAAAATACAGGAAACCCCGCTACTGTATAAACATACCTGCATTTGTATTGCGACCGAATACAAATGCAATCAGACAAAATCTACACTGTCCAATACTAGGATCCGGCTTAAACCAAAGCCCGCTAGTATTATCCGTCCGATCATGATCCGTGCAATACCGCGCGTATCTGATCGAACCCTGCCATATCTCCATACGTCCTCTACAGCGTTTCTCCCGAAACTTCAGAAACTGGTCTGTGGGGGACTCTAAAGACTCGTCAATACTATGGTTGTGGATTTAACCACTAGTACGTCAGAGGTATTAGCCTATAAGTAACGGGCTACCAGGTATTGACCAAAAGGGACGTCGATGAGCGAACTCATCCTGACATCCTACTGAGCCTGTCAGTGACAATATCCGTACAGTCCGGTCCGTTCGTCTATGAGCATCGCATGGCGGGCCTAGGGGGTTGGTAAAAGTCAGACCCCCAAAAGCGGTACAAGTCGTGTCGGAGTGTAGCTCAGAACACCCTGAGATACTACTGGAATACCTACCAGTAAATCTCCTACCTTGGCCAAGGACTTCGTGTAATGGCTCTCCTAGACACAGCGTGACCTCACCCCCAATACCGGGAGAGACGAACCCCTGCAGATCCGCTCACTGCCTCCATGTGGCTCGGGACTATACCCAACTAAAACCTGTTTGCATGTCTCCTTTGAGCGTGGTAGGTTAGTAATCAAATTACAGTGGGAACTCACACGAGACAAATGACGATCTTAGGTCGATGAACTAACATGTACACATGTCACCAGGGAACTGCTATCTGACGTCAGGTATAAGACCAACTAGCATGTTCCCGGCGAGTCATGTACGGTGTACTTATAACCCAATGAGCACCTGTATATATCTTAGGTGATCCAACTGACACCAGTGGCTTGTGAGACCGGCCACCACCCCTCATCGGGGTCTCGACTGTATACACTAGTCTACTCTGGAGTATCGATGCCCTGTCTCGAAACTCCCACGACTAGGGACCTTATAAGGATGTGCTTATAGACTACCAGCTCCCACGTATATGATCGCCCTCATACTGCTGGAAGTCAAGAAAGAATCCTAGGGGCTCTATCAACGCGCAATAGTGACTTGTAAGGTCACCTAAAGCAGTACACGATGATAAAGATAAATCAGATAGCATACTATCATCTTGAGTAAGACTGTCCTATCGGGATAGGTCCTCCATCAATCATTGCAATCACGTGCCTATGATCCAATAATTGACTCTGAGTGCACTATCTCCAACAACATCGGCATGACTTATCAAGCTACTGGGGTCTGACGTTTACCACCCCTAGGCAAGATATGCGACATATCAGACGAACAGATCGGACTATGCGGTAGTGTTACTGATTGGATTCATAGGAGTGTGAGCAGGCTTGCTTGTTGATCTTCTGATCGCTCAATACCCGGGTGGCCGTAATGTTTAGCAGACCGCTTGCAGCTTGTGGGTGACTGATATGATCACCACATACTGCCGGCGTATTGACGAGTCTTTAGAGTCCTACACAAAGGTTTCCTGGCTCAAGAGAAACGGAGTAGGAGCACATATGTGATATTTGTGGGACCGAGAACAATGCGAGTATGTGATGCCGTATTCTATTCTCGCGATATGTATTATCGGTTGGTTATATGCGATATAGCCGGGTTATCGAATCAAGTGTTGATTCGATAAAATGATACACATGATATTAGTCGGTTATATGAGATATGACCAGATCATTAAATCAAGTGTTGATTTAGTGATTTAATGTATAATTATATATCTGATATATTACTTTATACATTAACTAATATTTAGCTCACTTGACCATTTCTTTTCTCACTTGTGCATGAATGATACATATGTGATATATATTATATCATGCTTGGTTATACATCAAACATGGGTGTATTAGAATTATACCATATTTAAGATAATGGGGGTAATTAATTATTAAGGATAAATGCAAAATCAAGTGGAGAATGACAAGGATTTGGAAGCTTAATGAAGCTTGTAGTTTCCTTGACTTATTCCACCCATTTTTGTATTATCATAAATATTTATTAACCCAGCCATTCTCTTAACTCAATGGTTTTTTCTCTACAATGGTTTGTGATGACAAATACTCACCCATGGTTGATTTTCTAACCTCATTCTCATTTTATTTTATTCATTCTCAATGTTCATCTTCTTCATAAGATCAAAGCTCAAAAGCTTTCTAGGGTTTTGAGATATGAAGAATCCTAGTGACAAAATAAAATATAAAGTGAGCCCACTTCCTATTTCATCATCCTCTACTACTTGCCATTTAGTTTAGGTTGTTCTTTTCACAAAGTTCATGACCTAGTGAAGGGTTATCTTGAGTTTGAGTCTTCTCGACGTAGATCATCTTCGGCCTCGAAGACTACGAGCAATCTTGTTCATTTCTCCGAGAGAATCCATACTAGAGTTCGGGAAATAGATGATCGCAGTGAAGAGACGTCAACAAGGAGCTTTAGAAGTAAAGAACCGGGTCTACAAAGGTTGTATTCTTGATCACTTCTTTTGTAATGTTTGATTACATGTTTCTTGTTACCCTAGTTTTCTAGTTGTATCCTTGGATGATTGCTTAGCACCCCCTTTTAAAATATTGTTGTAGCATATGTGATGCTTGCAAACCCTAGGCTAGGTGCTGAGGAATCCCAACATGGTATCAGAGCCTAACTAGAAACCTAGACAATGTTAGAAGTAATATGAAACCGAAACAAATCCGTAATACAATTTCCGCAACCCTGCAAATATGCTCTCTGTTGTTTTTCCAAAGTTCTAGAAAAAAAATTCTAGTAACTGCAGAGTGATGTATATGATACCTATTGTGCACAGAACAAAAACGAGACCTATTTCTCATATTTTACCCGAGCACTTTCCCACAATATCCGAGGAGGCCGGCCCCCTGTACTCCTTTTTTTTCGTTTTTGTTTTGTGCTCTGGTCTGCTTATTTTGGGGTTTCAGGCATTGTTTGTTTAGTCCAATATTGCATGTGATGTAAATTTTACTATAGGACTAAAACGGAGTGTTTCGTAGTCGTATAATTTAGCATTGTATTGGTAACCTAGACCTTGTTTAACAGTTCGAACGAATCTCAAACATCACCCCATGACCCCCTCTGAAATTCTCCAAGAGTTGGAATTTTCTAAGTTAAGTGTATTCGATGGTCGTGGAAGTAACTCTATGGACCCTCTAGAAGAACAAAAATCTTAATTCGATTCTATGCCCAAGGAACCGCGATCGAACCTTAGGGTTTGTCGTAGTTCCGCAATGTCATAGGTGAGGGGTTGGTTTGGCCCTTCTACGGCTGGTTCATAGGTACTGTAGCACATTTTGGATACTTTAACTTCGATCAAGTGTTGAGCTCATTGGGAGTTGTGGGGATTTTTTGATTAGATCAAAATGTTTAACATCTTCTAGTGATTGTGATACAATACTTGGAATCCACAATATTTGAATTTTATAAATCTAGCAATTTAGTCTCAATTGATCGGTTGTCACGAGATTTTGATACGATCAAAAGTCCGTCGCAATCACGTAGTGTACGCGGATACTCGTCGGGTAACATTATTAGATAGCTGTTAGTTATATGTATGCCCTAGAGGCCATTACTGTACATACGATGTATATTGTAGTGGATGCTTGGACATATATAGGGAGGACTTTCTTGCTCGACATGATAGTATGCTATCTGGTTGCCCTTTATCTTAACGTGTACTCTGATTGCCTCTTTGTTACATGTTGATAAAGCCCTTAGGATGAGTACTTGACTACAAGGACTATGATGTGGATCATACTAGTGGAGACAGTGTAGTCTCCAAGTACATCCTTCAAATGTTCCTAGTCGTGGTAGTACCGAGACTGGGCATCGATACTCCAGTGTAGACTAGCGTATGCGCTTCTTGACCCATATGATGGGCGATGGATGATCCTATATCCATTGGTGTTTGACATCAGAGAAGGTATACGGGTGCTCAGTAGAGACTGGGTACACTGGACGGACTCGCCGAGAACTCCCAGATGGTATTATACCTCACGTCAGATGGCAGTTCTCTGGTAACACTGGTACAGGTTAGTCTGTAGACCCGAGATCGTCATAGAGTCTTGTGTGATTCCCACTGTGCTTTGATTTCCATCATACCACGTCCAAGAGGGCGTGCAAAAAGGTGGCTTTTGGGTACAGTCCCGAATCACATGGAGGCAATGAGCGATAGGAGGGGATTCGTCTCTCCCGGTATAGGGAGTTGATGTTGCGCTGTGTTCGATTGGCTATAACTAGAAATCCCTGGCCAGGGTTGCCGAGATTTACTGGTAAGTGTTATCAGTAGTTTCTCGAAGTGTTATAGACCTCATATCGACACGACTTATCAATCTACCGGGGTCTGACGTTTACCACCCCTAGGCGAGATACGCGACAAATCAAACGAAGAGACCGGACTGTACGGGAGTGTTACTGATTGGATTCGCAGGAAAATGTACAGGCTTGCTTGTTGATCTTCTGATCGATCAATACCTGGGTGGCTGTTACGTTTAGCTGACCGCTTGCAGCTTGTGGGTGTTTGATATGATCATCGCCTACTGCCGGCGTATTGACGATTCTTTAGAGTCCTACACAGAGGTTTCTTGACTCAGGCAAAACGGAGTAGGAGCACATATATGATATGTGCGGGACCGAGAACAATACGTGTATGTGATACCATATTAGATTCTCGCGATATGAGATATCGGCCGGGTATATGTGATATAGCCGGGTCATCGGATCAAATGTTGATTCGACAAACTGATACATATTATATTAGTCGGTTATTTATGAAATAGCCGGATTATCGGATCAAGTGTTGATTTGATAATTTAATTTATAATTATATATTTGATATATTAAATTACATCAACTAATATAAGCTCACTAAAAGATTCTTTTTCTCACTCGGGTAATGTATTGATATATATGCGATATATGTTAATTGTATTATTTTCTTTTGTTACAAAATATATTATATATGTGATATATAATATTGTAACATGTTATAATTACTAATGCAACAAGATTAGTGGAGATTAAATATGGTTAGGGTTTGATTTGGGTTAGTTCTTTCATGAACCTTCTAGAAAGTTTTCTTTTGTTTTGAGCTAAGATATTATGGTTGATATTTTAGTGACTCATTCTTTAACCCAACCCAAACCCTTAACCCTAGTTAACTCTCTACAATGGTTAGCCTTCTCATTATCAACCATGGTTGCATTTGTAATTATCACTTGGTTTTTATTATTCATCACAAAAGGATTACTATTCTTCTTCTTCTTCCTTGAGCTTGAAAAGCTTTCTAGCTTTTTCAAAGGTGATGAAAATGAGTGAGATTAAGAAAATAAATGAGAGCTAAAATCCTACTTCATCATCCTAATCTATCCTAGCCATTTAGATTAGGGTGTTCACTTCATTTAGTGAGTGAGAGCTTGTGTTAAAGAAACTTCAAGGTAGATCATCTTGGTTATCGAAGATCGGAAGCAAGCTTGCATCTTTCTCTTCGTGGAGCCTCTCTAGAGTCCGGGTACTCGATGATCGCAGCGAAGGGACCTCAACATGGAGCTTTAGAAGTGAAGGACCATACTACAAAGGTTGTAATCCCAAACTCTTAGATGTTAAAGTGTTTAACATGCTTTGTTTCGCCTAATCTCTAGTTTAAAGATCTTGGTTTAGGGTTGTTCGGCACGGCTAAATTTTAATTCAGGCATGGTTGATGCCTTGTAGAACCTTGTTAGAGTGCCTATGTAACATTTCAAAATAATAAAATAGTATTTTTAGGAATTTTTATAAATTAATATTATTTTAATGAATATTTTAATATTTCGGTATAATTAAATACAAATAAATGGGAAAAATTGTGGAAAAATTATGGAAAATTATAAAATAGGGTATTTTAGGGAATTATGCCATTTTTAAGTTTTTATGATTAGTTATATGCTAATTTAATGCTAATCGCGATTAAAAATCGCTAATCGGCTTTTAAGCAATTTTGTGCAAAACATGCACATATCTTTTTCTACACTTGTGTTACATTTTTATTGCCATGGTTTTATTTTGTGATCACTATTTGAGTTAGAAGGAATTAGAGAAAAAGAAAAAGAAATGGAAAAGGGATTATTATATGAGGTATGGTGTGAGAGAAAGAGGTATGGGCTTCTTTGACCAAAAGACTTAGTCATTTCCTCTTCAACCTTCACTCATTTCTCTCCCTCTCCCTCTTGTTGCTGCTGCTGCTCCTGCACCTCACCTCACCTCCCCTCTTCAAGTCCCAAATCACCTCAAAAACAATTCCAAAACCCAATCTCCATTTCATTAAAAAGATGCACAAGCCCAAGATCTACACATTTGGACCAAGAAAGCAAGGATTTTGGCAACTTGAGGCAACTCAAGAAAATTCTTGAGTTGCCAAATAAGGTAATTTCTGGATCATTAGATTAGTTTTTGCATTACTTATACCCCTATGTTAAAATTGAATCGATATCGGGTGGTGTTGTGGACTTAAAGGAAACCTAGTTAGGGTTTGAGGAAAATTGTGAGTTGTTGTGTGAATTGAGCTTAGTGGAGGCTGCACAAACACCCTAGTGATGGAACTGATACCCAAACCTGAGATTTGAAACCCGGAATACCGATTTAGAAAACCGATATCGGAGATATTGTGAAATCTGGGAAGGTTTTAGGAATCTGCTATCACCCCGAGACCCCTAAAATAAAATTGAGCTGGCAGTGAGTCGTGCAGGCACCTAGGAAGCTACCACCAAGACCCGAGCCCCTAATTCAAACCCCAGGCCATAGATTTAATCATTCTGGCCGCAATTTGCTGCCAGAGTAGAAGGGAATGGGTTGATTTTTGTTCCAGGGCTCATTTTGCACTAAATTAGACCCCTCATACATGCAGTTTTGGCTAATTGTCACCTGGGGAAAATCTGGGAGCATTTTAGTGTGTTTTAGGCGATGTTTTCCGTATTTTAAAATGCACTTTCTTGATATTTGGATTTGTATTTGGTTTTCGGGTGTTCGTACATCGACAACAGGGATTGTTGGATTGATTTGCACATTTAGGCCATAGGTTCCAACCTATGAGCACACTGTGCGCTGTATTGGTTTTCTTCCTCGATTTTAATACGTATTGCGACGGTTTATTATTGTAGGTACCCTCGCAAGGATTTTGAGGCGAAGAAACGCGGCGTCATCGATTTCGGCGAGCGAAGACCAGGTGAGTAGATTATATCTACGGGGGAAGTCGGGTGGATGGCGTATAGCACCCCCGCAGTCTGTGGTGATGTATACGGATACGTATACACACGTATATTTATTATGTGTTGTTTAAGATTATTGATGGTAATAATGGATTAGTGGTGATAAGAATGTATTGGTGTAGTATAGTGCGAAACCCTAAAGTAGTGGTTGCACCCACACATACACGTACACATATACTTGCATACATTCTTTCTTTTATCTGTGCGCGTTTGGAGGTGTGTATGTCTATACATGGGTATGGGACTATGTGTTCATATACGGGATTTGAGGATAGTACTTGGGATGTGAGTTGAGTCGATGAGATTCGATTTGAGGCCGTGAGATCGGCGATATGGCAGGTTTCGTATTCGAGATACGACACGATGGTTTAGCGGGCCTTTGGGCATGTGTTTTACCCCGCATTCATACTTGTGTAGATGGTATCGATTGTACTAGACTTAGATCTGTACCCCAGATTATATGATATGATGATAGTGATACCTGATATGTGATGAGATAATGTGATATTGACCGTACCCCGCTATTGGGATACCGTACGACGATTTACCGTACGAGCCTATATTGATGATAGATCCGCGCTCATGACTCGAGGATATTATATCGTTGTGATACTATTGAGGCGGGATCACCGAATATTATATTTATATGTATATATATCGACTCAGATTTAGGTGGTTTCCATACCCCTCCTGTTTGGCTTGATAGTTGGATCCGTAGTTCGCATAGTAGGCGTTAGACTAGACCCGAGTCATACCTATTTCGAAACTAACGAACCGGGGATATTTTAAGGATAGGAAAAAGGGATTCTACGGATATTTTCAAACGATGCATCTTCTCTTAAAACACCGTAGCCCTTATTTTACCAAAAACCTTGATTCGTCTTATTTCAAAAGGCAAGGCTGCATGATATATTTATTGAGGTAGATTCTTTACTGTTGCGTTGATTATTCGATTCCGCATATTCATGCTATTTGCATTGCATTGCTTGTTTTTATTGATATATTATTATCATGCTGCTAGGACACCAGCACCATTATCGATGATGCATATGTTCCACGTACACTGCTCGCCGGCTCACACACTTCCTCATCGATAATTGTCATGTCACTACACTGTAGTACTATTGCATCAGGACATGACCTTATATGCGCATACTATTATTCCATGCTGCAGGATAAATTGTTACTTGCATTTCATTTATATGTCACATGCATCATGCTTTCTGATTTGCGCATTGAGATATGTTGTTTCTATGATATTTCTGGTTTTGAGAGAGGGCTGACCCGGACTGACGGATGCCCGATATATTGAGAGAGGGCTGACCCGGACTGACGGATGCCCGATATATTGAGAGAGGGCTGACCCGGACTGACGGATGCCCGATATATTGATAGAGGGCTGACCCGGACTGACGGATGCCCGATATATGAGAGAGTGGGCTGACCCGGACTGACGGATGCCCGATATATGAGGATTTACGTGCCGATACTAGGCACAGGTTTTCATGATGTTTTCGAGTGTCGATGCTAGGCACTCAGGTTCCATGCTTTTGGTTATATACTCATATTTTCCATGCATATGCTTTATGTCATTTACATGCATAATGCTTATTGTCATTGGGTGACGAGTGGATGGGATCCACGTACATGCCGTGAGTCTACGGTAGCGCCCCGGCCGTCAAACTGACGCCAAATGCGGAACAAAAACTTTTAAACTGGCGCTATCGTATACTATAACCCGGATCTGCCATTATTGCTAAACTAACAAACTGTAAAGAGAGTAGAAAGGTTATACCGAACGATCCGAGTCCTTCGTTCTTTAACCATCATCCCACGCTCCGTTGCGGCTGCTCCGATCTCATCGATCTCCGATCTGCTCGTCCAGGTGGCACCACGTCAACGATTCTTTAAACGGGCTCCCGCCTCTGACTCGAGGCAACTCGGTCGTCAAGTTTGACAAAAGAGACGATCAAGATTGATGTAGAGAATGAGTATAATTACTTTTCTCACTTCGTCCAAAACCGTGGACGATCGGTTAATGAAGTTGCCACTCGAAATGAAATGGAATGAGAAATGAACTATGTAATTTCCATGCACTCAAAACCATAGTCTTTTTTTCTCAAAAATGAAATCAATCTCTCTCTCTTATTCTCACAAGGGGCCGGCCACTTTTAAACCAAGAGGGAGGTGAGGGTAGGAGCAATGAGAGGGTAACCATAAGCAAAAGATCAAGAGCAAATATCCTTAAGTAAACAAGAAGCATTAAAGCTTAAAGCATGAGTCATTATAACACATCATCAAGTCTTTAATGCACCAATTAATGTCAAGATGACTCATTAGCCACCTCACCACTTCTAGACTAGAACCATCACACTCATCTCAAGAAAAGACAAATCCGTCTTTAACCGAATGTTAAAAGACGGCTGATAGAAAACAGGAAACTGGCAACTTCCAAAAGTGATCCCGAAACGAATTTCAGGATAACCCCGTAACTGTATAAATATACCCGCATTTGTATTACGACTGAATACAGATGCAACTGAGACAAAGATATTATATCTACTCAATATAATACTCGGATCCGGCTTAAACCAAAGCCGACCAGTATTATCTGCCCGAAAAATAACACGTGCGTAAACGTACGTGCATTTTCCGAACCCTGCCATAAAACCATACGGCCTCTACAACGTTTCACCCGAACTTGGGAAACTGTCTGCAGGGGACTCTAATGACTCGTCAATACCCTGGCAGTGGGTTTAACCACAAACCGTCAGCGGCACTAGCTATGCGTAACGGCTGCCCATGGACTGACCTCAAGGGAGGCCGATGAGCGAACTCATCCGGAAACCCTACTGAGCCTAACAGTGACAATGTATATACAGTCTGGTCCGTTCTACTATGAGTATCGCATATCTGCCTAGAGGGCTAGTAACGTCAGACCCCCAATAGCAGTATAAGTCGTGTCGGAGTGTAGCCCAATAACACCCTGAGATACTACTGAAGTACCTACTAGTAAATCTCCTGCCACTGCCGTAGGCTCTGTATAATGGCTCTCCAAGACACAGCACGATCTCGCACCTAATACCGGGAGAGACGAATCCCCTGCCAATCCGCTCACGTGCCTCCATGTGGCTCGGGACTGTACCCAAAAACTACATGTTTGCACGACTCCTTTGAGCCGTGGTAGGGTATAAATCAAAGCACAGTGGGAACTCACACGAGACAAATGACGACCTCAGGTCGATGAACTAACCTGTACCCATGTCACCAGGGAACTGCTATCTGACGATATGTATAATACCAACTAGCAGGTTCCCGGCGAGTCATGTCCGGTGTACTCATAACCCAATGAGCACCTGTATACATCTTAGGTGATCCAACTGACACCAGTGGCTTGTGAGACCGGCCACCGCCCCTCGTCGGGGTCTCGACTGTATACACTAGTCTACTCCGGAGTATTGATGCCCTGTCTCGAAACTCCCACGACTAGGGACCACAATTAAGGATATGCGTATAAACTACCCAACTCTCACGTATATGATCGCCATCATACTGTTGGCAGTAAAGCAAGATCCTAAGGGCTCTATCAAAGTGTAACATGTAATCAGTCACCTGAACATGTACACGACTGATAAAGGCAAACTAGATAGCATACTATCATCTTGAGTAAGACTGTCCTACCGGTATAGGTCCTCCGCAATCATTGCAATCACGTACCTGCGATCCAATAATTGACTCTGAGGGCACTATCACCAACAATCTCCCACTTGCACTTAAGGCTAATTATTGCGACGTCGACTACTCACAGCCCGTGCGAAACCGAACATCCAACTCCTCTACTAATCAGTTTCACAAAGCCCGTTTGTAAAACTATTGTGTTCGAGAAATAGCCTCAGTGAGTGGATCCGCCTAGATGTTTCTTTCTATGTCTCTCTTAATCTCAAGTTCGCGGAGAAAGCCATCTCCCGAATCGAGCAATACCTGTCTTAGAATATGTCTGGATATCTGATGGGACCCAGTTCATAAATGAACTCTAAATCCAAACTTCTTAGACTGTTTCGATCACTGAACCTAATCAGTATCCGGCACCATGCCTCCCACAGTATCCTCTTGGACCACCTGTCCATAATACTGTCCCTCGTCAGAGGGAAAACTATAACTCTGACAATCACTCCGTCATCTATGTCACCTTTGAAGCTTGGAATGATAACCGTCTCCCGAAGGAGGCTGCCGTCATCAAATCCGTAGAACATGTACTTATGTTCTAAAACTGCTTCCTTTTGTTTCTCCAGGATTGGATTAATACAAACTTATTGCATCTTGTGCAAAAACAACATCTGGTGTGGTATTTGACATCTCATGATTGACTCAGTTGCCTAAGCAAGTGATCTGCCAATCATGCCCATCCCTCTCCCCTTTAGTCTGTAAGACACATTTAGAGAGGGTGACTCCATCATCTGCAGGTACACCACCATGCCAGGAGTCATCTATTCTAAAAACCATTAGAATACTGTCAAAATACCCACATTGGAAAACTACCCAAATCCAGATCTAAAACCATAGATCTAGAAACCAGAATGTCAAATATTATATCCATATCCTGTCTGGAGAAACAACTGTGTGATGACCACAGTACAACCGATCGTAGTATAGGAAATTTACTTCCTACTCTGTGTATGTCATCCAGATACCATGACATCACACCCTACTACCTTCTTAACAGATCCATCCCCTATTCTGATTGAAGTCAAACCCATGACTGTCACATCAAAAATAGATGATCTATCTCCGCTATAACTGCTCAAGTCTATAAATAGATATAAGCATCTTGCCCACTATGCTTCCGATGCTCCCACTGACTACGACAACCCTCCTACCGGGTCTCATAGCCTGGAACAACAGTAGTGTCAAGTCTGGGTAGATAATAACCTTCCTGTCACCGTCCTTGAGGCTACCGGAGTACCTTTCGGGTGTCTGAGGTTACCCACCATATCTGCGGAGTGGCTATTGGAATGTCAAACCTGATTGAATATATAGGTCCTATTAAATTTTCCGTAATCGTTCGCGGTTCTGGAATCACTTCCAATTCTACCATACTCCCACTACTGTTTTCTGAAAAAGATCCATTTTACTAAAACTGTGGCGAGTCAAGAATAATATCACTATTGTTCTTCCAAATGGTAGAAAATCAACTCTCGTCATAGCCAGGGTCAACCCACAAACAGCCATTACAGAAACGTGCCCTGAGTTATCCAGAGTCTGGTTTTAAGAATAAGCTGGACAACTCCCCGTACCTTAACATCTTTTAAGGTACGAACTATTCTATATCCAATATAGAAACTTTGGCACTTCTTTAATTGGAACCATATTCAAATCATGCAACTGTCTCCAGTGCATATGAACATAATGGAAAAGAGGCTAATCAGCATTACTCAACTTAGGAATCCATCCAATTATGAGCAACCTGAAAGAGAAACAAGTTTCTCAAAACCATTACTATCATCTGAATACCAATCACAAGAATCTACATCTTCGATCTCTTTGAAGAATCCCGATACTTGTGACACCTGGTTCTCTACTTTATTCTTATACCCACAACTTCTCAAAACTTAGACCTTGTATTTCTACGAAACACTTGTCTAATAACTAGAGAAGTCATAAGTAAACAGAACATAGTACGAGGACCTACCCCTTTGTCTTGATGGACACTTGGACAACATACAATACTCTGTATAAGTCCGCTGAGTTAAACAACTCAAAACCTGTGCGTCGTAGGTTGAAAACTGTACCCTGGCGATTTCCTCAAATATCACCAATTACAACGAATTCCGATATAATGAGGATAATCACCTAATTCCCAATAACTTACTCCCACTCATCATCTGTAAAACCATACAGATATGACAATGAAACCGGGTAAATACATACCCTTGGAGTAAGTATCTAATCGGGAAAACAGTTTTCCTTTAACAATGCACTGAAACATGAAAATGTTTCATAGGGGTATCCTTGTATTCATAGTAATGCCTCTTCCATAATCCAATTCATGACTTTAACCGTATATTTCTTTGCCATCTCTCCAAATCCCTTTATTTGTCTTTAGTCATTACCTTCTGTACACCATTGTTAGGCTAAATGGTTTTCTTCCTTCCCTACCGTTCGGCACCAACCTATGGTTTGGAAGAAGACTATCCAGTAAGCATAATAGGTGTACCCTCCTATACCAAGGAGTACTCGCATCTTGAGAGAAGGTGATGATAAAAGACAATTGAATAATACCTTATTCTTTTAAAGGTGAAATAGGTGTGGCGACGATGTACGCGGTTTGGTCGTGAATGATAACAGTCGCAATTTACTTTGCCCTCTTTCTAATCCCTTTATTTTGTCTTTAGTTATTTCCTTCTGTACACCTTACTTAGGCTAATTGGTTTTCTTCATTCCCTACCTTTCGGCACCTGCCTATGGTTTGGAATAAGACTATCCAATAAGCGTAATAGGTGTACTCTCCTAAACCAAGGAGCCCTCGCAACCTGAGAGAAGGTGATAATAAAATACAACTGAATAAACCAATTCTATTTCTCCTGAACCTTGATCCATCCTCGAAGAAGTCATTTCGAGTTCGTATATAACCATACGATGGATCTATCCAATGGAAGTGGATGTCCGTAGTAATACGGGGTGTTCTGAGAAATGCAAAGGGTAAAAGAAGGAGTGGCAATGACTTATGCAACTCAGACAATCCAAAAGCCAGTATTTTAAGAAGTTTCGGTCAACTTGGTCACTGAGTCATAGCCTAGGGTCGGTCAAAGGTCGCTGCCAAAGAGAGAGAGAAAAGAAACACTCTCCGTGCACTCTAACCTAGATCAGAATGGTTATCACTTTATCTAATCTGGAAACCTCCCACTGTCCTGTCAAATTCTCCTCCAAACCTGAAAGAAGAATCAATCGGGATCACCCGAAGAGTAAACCAACTCATCAGTGGGAATCGGGATCCAACTCTCATCGCATGATAACGTGATGGAATGCATCCACGTTACTCATACTCCAGAAGGTATGCGCATACTTGGCAAGTTTCAGTTTCTTTAGAAACTCCCGATATGATTTTTGCCACATGCTCTTATAACCTTGGCTTTGGTCAAAATGTCATAAGTCACATGCCAAGTTCTACCCGTCACTATCTTGTCAATTTGAACCCACCCGCACATGCCCCTGACTTTGGCCAAATGGCAGAACGACTGTCCCAAACCAACTCATCTATCTATGCAACAAATGAATACCCAGCAGCTACCAAACACTATGCCTTAACTTTGGCTAAAATGCATAGCTTGAATACTACTGAATACCCAAAAGAAATGACGGAGGGCTACGGCTGGTTTTTGGCGAAAAACCTTTAACGTAACGAACTTGATATCGCTGAAAGAACCTGATAGCTTTTTTAAAATATAGTGGCGAAAACTTTTTGCTAAAGAGGTCACTCCCGGTGAAGGGATCTCGGCTCTTTCCTCGTGGAATGAGGTGCAGGATATTCCACTGAATACCGCAGTGCAAAGCAACTTGTAATTGACTATAGTGAAGTTATTACCCTGACGCAAACTTCTGCCTAAGGGGTCAGTCCCGGTGAGGGGATATCGGCCCTTGCCCCGTCGAATGAGGTGCAGGATATTCCACTGAATACCGCTATGCAAAACAAAAGGAAAAGCCTTTGTAATAACACTTTTAAATTTGTTCCAACAACTGCAAACAGGTTTGTTTTACTTTGCATTGATCAGAATCAACGCAGTCCTATCAATCAATCACACCAGAAAAGAACGAAAATAAAATGTACGTATATGCCATCCGCATTCGTCACTGGGTCCCGTCATCACCCGTTAGGTTACTTAACTAACGACAGAGCGGGGACTGGACTAGCGCGGGTGTAAAACATATACAACATCTAATAGTATATAAACCAATATACAATAATCGCTCTAGGCGTGATAATATGCAACATTACAGAAAAGTAATAAGCATCACAGAACAATACAGATAATCTGGGATCCCCGAGTTTCACAGAGCCGCTGCTGAAACCCGACGTTCCCCTGGTCGTGTGGATAGCCTGTGCAATGAAACCTAGACCCCTACGGGTGCGGCAAGTTACCCGCCAAAACCTGAAGCGAGGCAGCCCCCTACAGCAAAGTGAATGGACCACCCTGCACTTCACTGAATCCGGTAGCTTGAGCACCCCTCCTTGGGTCAACCTGTACCCCTACGAGTGCGGCGAATAGTCTGCCAATTTTAGAGTGAGGCCCCTCTTCCTCTCAAAGCCATGAGATGCGGACCCGTTGCCCTCCAGAACCCGGCTATCCGTGCACTCCGTCGCGGGGTAAAACTAGTACAGAAATGAAAAAATATGTACAATGGGTACATCGACCTCGACCCGGTCGTGGCCCAAAAGAATATTATACAACAGGCAGTGACGGCAGTCCACAAGTTTGACGCTCGCCCCGCAATATCAAATGTACAATTAAATCCAAACTGCACTACCATTGCACACTGCTATCCATCACGACAAATCCGCAACATCACAGCACAACACAGAACATCAACGCGAATGTCACGTTCGCAAACCCGTCTAAAAGAACTATAGCAATCAGACGCGGTTTACCGATCAAATGACATTCCCGGTCGGAGATATAATGTAAGCACTGTAAACTAACATGTTTAAATTTCGATCGACTAAATATCATGAAGTGGGCCCCACGAACATCTGTTGAACAGTTAAAAAAACTGGGCCCAAAAGATATATACCAAAAACCCCAAATTCCAACAGAGAAGACACTGTGCAAATTTGGTGCACTGATTCAATAGAATGGCCGTGGATGCGCGGCCCGCGGCAGTATAGTCAGATCACTTGCCCAAATTTGGTCGGTGTGCTTAAAAGACCCTGCACAGATTTCTGTGATATGTAGAATAATTTTACGACATCATTTAAAATCGACAGAAACTGTGAATGGAGATTTTGCAGTTTTCAATATCCGGTTCGATCGATATTTTAAACGCGTTAGCACAAGTTAGTATAGCATAATGGTGAGGCTCTGATACCACTGTGAGTCTACGGTAGCGCCCCGGCAGTCAAACTGACGCCAAATGCGGAACAAAAACTTTTAAACTGGCGCTATCGTATACTATAAGCCGGATCTGCCATTATTGCTAAACTAACAAACTGTAAAGAGAGTAGAAAGTTTATACCGAACGATCCAAGGCCTTCGTTCTTTAACCATCATCACACGCTCCGTTGCGGCTGCTCCGATCTCATCGATCTCCGATCTGCTCGTCCAGGTGGCACCACGTCAACGATTCTTTAAACGGGCTCCCGCCTCTGACTCGAGGCAACTCGGTCGTCAAGTTTGACAAAAGAGATGACCAAGATTGATGTAGAGAATGAGTAGAATTACTTTGTCTCACTTCGTCCAAAACCGTGGACGATCGGTTAATGAAGTTGCCACTCGAAATGAAATGGAATGAGAAATGAACTATGTAATTTCCATGCACTCAAAACCATAGTCTTTTTTTCTCAAAAATGAAATCAATCTCTCTCTCTTATTCTCACAAGGGGCCGGCCACTTTTAAACCAAGAGGGAGGTGAGGGTAGGAGCAATGAGAGGGTAACCATAAGCAAAAGATCAAGAGCAAATATCCTTAAGTAAACAAGAAGCATTAAAGCTTAAAGCATGAGTCATTATAACACATCATCAAGTCTTTAATGCACCAATTAATGTCAAGATGACTCATTAGCCACCTCACCACTTCTAGACCCTTCTAGAAGCATCCACACTCATCTCAAGAAAAGACAAATCCGTCTATAACCGAATGTTAAAAGACGGCTGATAGAAAACTGGAAACTGACAACTTCCAAAAGTTATCCCGAAACGAATTTCAGAATAACCCCGTAACTGTATAAATATACCCGCATTTGTATTACGACTGAATACAGATGCAACTGAGACAAAGATATTATATCTACTCAATATAATACTCGGATCCGGCTTAAACCAAAGCAGACCAGTATCATCTGCCCGAAATCTGACACGTGCGTAAACGCACGTGCATTTTCCGAACCCTGCCATAAAACCATACGGCCTCTACAACGTTTCACCCAAACTTGGGAAACTGTCTTTAGGGGACTCTAATGACTCGTCAATACCCTGGCAGTGGGTTTAACCACAAACCGTCAGCGGCACTAGCTATGCGTAACGGCTGCCCATGGACTGACCTCAAGAGAGGCCGATGAGCCAACTCATCCGGAAACCCTACTGAGCCTAACAGTGACAATGTATATACAGTCTGGTCCATTCGTCTATGAGTATCGCATATCTGCCTAGGGGGCTAGTAACGTCAGACCCCCAATAGCAGTATAAGTCGTGTCGGAGTGTAGCCCAATAACACCCTGAGATACTACTGGAGTACCTACCAGTAAATCTCCTGCCACGGCCGTGGGCTTTGTGTAATGGCTCTCCTAGACACAGCACGATCTCGCCCCCAATACCGGGAGAGACGAATCCCTTGCCAATCCGCTCACGTGCCTCCATGTGGCTCGGGACTGTACCCAAAAACTACCTGTTTGCACGACTCCTTTGAGCCGTGGTAGGGTAGAAATCAAAGCACAGTGGGAACTTACACGAGACAAATGACGACCTCAGGTCGATGAACTAACCTGTACACATGTCACCAGGGAACTGCTATCTGACGATATGTATAATACCAACTAGCAGGTTCCCGGCGAGTCCTGTCCGGTGTACTCATAACCCAATGAGCACCTGTATACATCTTAGGTGATCCAACTGACACCAGTGGCTTGTGAGACCGGCCACCGCCGCTCGTCGGGGTCTCGACTGTATACACTAGTCTACTCCGGAGTATCGATGCCCTGTCTCGAAACTCCCACGACTAGAGACCACAATTAAGGATATGTGTATAAACTACCCAACTCTCACGTATATGATCGCCATCATACTGTTGGCAGTAAAGAAAGATCCTAAGGGCTCTATCAAAGTGTAACATGTAATCAGTCACCTGAACATGTACACGACTGATAAAGGCAAACCAGATAGCATACTATCATCTTGAGTAAGACTGTCCTACCGGTATAGGTCCTCCGCAATCATTGCAATCACGTACCTGCGATCCAATAATTGACTCTTAGGGCACTATCACCAACATATGCAGATTTGATTATATTGATCATACCTCATATTTATGATATGCTATTACCTGAGGCACTGGCATGAGCACTTGGCACTACACTCATGTATAGAGATTACATTGCCACTTTAGCATGCTTCAGACTTATTCATATTGAGGTTTATATATATCTGATCGTATTGACCTAGGATGGGTCATATATTTGATCTCTGCTTGTAGATATTTTCTATTCACGAGTTGGCAACTCACCCCCGTTGTGCCACAGTTCTTGCAGGTTTTGCCGTGCAGGTTTCATAGCGGCTTTTCTGGCACACTGCTTTCATACGGGTGACTTGCTTGGGTAGGTTGGTTCTTTTGTATCAGAACCGCCAATGTACTTGTACTATTTATTGTATCTAGAAATTCCATCAACCAAAACTTGTATATTGTTTCAGACTTAGAAAACAGTGTTGTATTATTTCGACCTTAGAGTCGCGCTTGTTGTATTACGGTTTTCAGGCTGTTGAGTTTTTTTTGAGTTTTGATCCTCGCCCTTCGGCGTTGTATATTCTATTGCTTGCGTGGTTGTGACCGTCGATTGACGAAGAGCTAGCTCCCGCTTGGGGATGCCTTTTATCACTGCATTTATATATTATTCTTGTTGTACCCCGTTCGGGGCCAGTTTTTACAAAGGAAACTCTGCCGAATTTTTCAGAAAAGACTACACATTTTAAAAATGCATATTCGGCTTAGTTATTTAAAAAGCTTGACTTCAAAACATGTTTCTTTACTCCTTAAAATGGTTTTAGATTTCTTGGCTTTTGGCTTACTTGGGTCAGATGGAGTCCTATAGACTTCATATGGTTCAAGGGCCAGTCATGTGCTCTTTCGGGTCGTGACAAAGTTGGTATCAGAGCGCTAGGTTGACCTTGGTTCGAGTCTGAGTTTGAATATGTAGAGCCTAGGGCGTTTATATATATACGGAACTTAGGCTTGACCTTATGGAACTTAGACTTAGTCGAGGGGGTATTATACCCGAACTTTCGTCGCATAGGATGACCCTTGGTTGATGGAGTAGGTAGCTTGAGTAGAGGGACGTATCGTACGTATGTTCCGCGTCATACTTACGACACGCCACTCCGCTTAAGAAACCTTAGAATGTACATTTCCTTGCACAGTATTATATTCCTTCCTATGATCTATCCTTATCGAGACTGGTTATGGTTTTGCTGTCATGATTGCACGGGCAGAGTGAGCTACGGCTCGAGTTGCGTCAGCATGAGCTCGTCAGGGATGAGGACTGACCAGGGCATGATTCCAAAGACATACGATTGCATATAGAGGCTTCGTTTTATTGTGTTTTCGCGCCATGAGCATTTGACAGATCGCTTTTACGAGATTTCTCGGACGTGCCGATCGGTATCAGAGGATTGAGACACTGATAGAGGCCAGCCAGGATGTGATGACCAATGAGATATCGCTTGTTCATGATGATTGTGACCTCTTGTGGAGGCGAGTGCTTGGTTTTACACCGGATGATCGGGCCATTGTTAGCGCTTCCAGTTGAGAGAGGACTGTTGAGGTACAGCATACCTCAGAGATTATGGTGTCGCCTACCGTGCAGACAGATGGACCAGCTGTTGCTGAGATTGATAGGATGTCGCTTCCGGAGCTTACGAGCTGAGATCGCCGGAGCTTCTAGGCAGATATGAGATAGTTGGTATCTAGTCTACCCCGATTTGAGAGACGAAGGTGATTCGTCCGATTTATGCGCCGGAGCAGGCTCAGTTGAGTTGAAGGTTTCCAGTATGGAGAGTCTTACTCAGATCTAGAGCCGACCGATTCAGAGATGGCCGCCAATGTATCGCCTTTCCTGGAGGATTGAGGCGTTGTTCAGCGTACGGATGAATGAGCCAGTTGTTGCTGCAAATGATGAGATATCGCCCAGATGATTGGAGCTACTGCAGCATGGGTATATACTTAGAGATATGATGGTGAGTCGCTAGTCACCGAGGATGAATGACTAGGACATGCGGTTCGTTAGCTTACCCGATGCGAGGTCATCAGATAGATTGAATTCAGCTAAAGGCGACTTCACGCAGATTCGTTGAGAGTCGATTGAGACGTTCGAATGTCAGGAACCCATTTTTCAAGTTTAAAGTATTCGGAAAGACATGCAAGCGGTTACATGGACCCTCTAGAAGAATGAAACCCTAACTCGACATAATGACCGTGTGAAAGCCTTTGAACCTTAGGGTTTGCGGCGGTTCCACGGCGCCATTAGTGAGGCTTGGGTTTTCCCTTCTACGGTTGGACCACCGATGCTATGGTATGTACTCGATACTGTTAAACTGTACCCAAGATGTTGAGCTCTTAGGGGATTATGAGGTTCTGACGAGTCGATCGGATGGTTCGACATTATTCGGATATCATGGGATGGGACATATGGCTTGGGAGACCCCAGATACGAGCATAGCCGTTGGAGCGTAGTCCATGCAGCCACGAGTAGATGAGTCCGAATCAGTCGACGTTTGGAAAAGTGGAGTAAATAGTTTGCACGAGATTTCGACGAGATGACGTACTACTCCGCTGACATCAGAGATTGCGATATGCACGTTGAGGACGTGTTCGACTAGATACCTTCTACGGAGTGATGAAGATACCAAATTCTTGATTTCGAGTCTGTATGAAAGACTTCGGATGGACCGTAGCCGAGGACATTACAGTGCGCAGTTAGAGACGCGACGTCGAAATGGACGACGATACAGACGAGTGGGATAAGAGGTTCGTGCGAGACGCTGACGAGCTGTCATTACTTCCCGTCGAGACTAGAGACCTGATATGCTTACAGAGGCGTTGGGATGCGACCAATTTCCGACAAAATGCTGTGCTGAGGACGCAGATGTCCATCGAGCGAGAAAAGAGATATGCAAAAGTACCAGCCTCCGTACAGACCGGCATAGGCAAGATCGGAAGAGACCTTGAGCGGGATTCCTTCTAGGACACTGCTACAATGATATTTGCACCCCGGATTGGATGTGTACTGTGTATTCAGAAGACCAGAGGCCGATGCCAGTGACATGCTGCTTTACGAGCGGTCGTGGGGGTTGACCGAGAGATGACCAGAGAAGTGCCAGAACGGAAATCGTTCCCGTTAGTACACCTGACAGGCCGATGAGCCGATGGATTGCGAGATTGGTAATCCACAGGGAAGATAAGGAACCAGAGGCAGAGGACGCCAGCCACGAGCAAGAGGCAAGTAGATATTTTGCGCCGCTAGCATTGGATGTACCGGCACCTTCTCGACTTCGAAGGAGGATATACCGACGACGGTATTCATGATTTATGATTTGTGATTTTGTGATTCGGTTATCACATATCCGTCATCTTGGATTTCGTATTTTTGGGCGTTCTGTTTGTATGATATTCATTGTGTATTGATGTTTTCGAAGCCCCGACAATTTGGATGTTTACTGAAATGTTTTTGTATTTAGGGGTTTAAATTTAAATTCGGGGACCGAATTTCATTAAGGGGGATAGATTGTAACATTTCAAAATAATAAAATAGTATTTTAGGGAATTTTTATAAATTAATATTATTTTAATGAATATTTTAATATTTCGGTATAATTAAATACAAATAAATGGGAAAAATTGTGGAAAAATTATGGAAAATTCTAAAATAGGGTATTTTAGGGAATTATGCCATTTTTAAGTTTTTATGATTAGTTATATGCTAATTTAATGCAAATCGCGATTAAAAATCGCTAATCGGCTTTTAAGCAATTTTGTGCAAAACATGCACATATCTTTTTCTACACTTGTGTTACATTTTTCTTGCCATGATTTTATTTTGTGATCACTATTTGAGTGAGAAGGAATTAGAGAAAAAGAAAAGAAAAAGAAATGGAAAAGGGATTATTATATGAGGTATGGTGTGAGAGAGAGAGCTATGACCTTCTTTGACCAAAAGACTTAGTCATTTCCTCTTCAACCTTCACTCATTTCTCTCCCTCTCCCTCTTGTTGCTGCTGCTGCTCCTGCGCCTCACCTCACCTCCCCTCTTCAAGTCCCAAATCACCTCAAAAACAATTCCAAAACCCAATCTCTTCATTAAAAAGATGCACAAGCCCAAAATCTACACATTGGACCAAGAAAGCAAGGATTTTGGCAACTTGAGGCAACTCAAGAAAATTCTTGAGTTGCCAAATGAGGTAATTTCTGGATCATTAGATTAGTTTTTGCATTACTTATACCCCTATGTTAAAATTGAATCGATATCGTGTTGTGGACTTAAAGGAAACCTAGTTAAGGTTTGAGGAAAATTATGAGTTGTTGTGTGAATTGAGCTTAGTGGAGGCTGCACAAACACCCTAGTGATGGAATTAATACCCAAACCTGAGATTTGAAACCCGGATTACGGATTTAGAAAACCGAGATCGGAGATATTGTGAAATCTGGGAAGGTTTTAGGAATCTGCTATCACCCCGAGACCCCTAAAATAAAATTGAGCTGGCAATGAGTCGTGCAGGCACCTAGGAAGCTACCACCAAGACCCGAGCCCCTAATTCAAACCCCAGGCCGTAGATTTAATCATTCTGGACGAAATTTGCGGCCAGAGTAGAAGGGAATGGGTTGATTTTTGTTCCAGGGCTCATTTTGCACTAAATTAGACCCTCATATATGCAGTTTTGGCTAATTGTCACCTGGGGAAAATCTGGGAGCATTTTAGTGTGTTTTAGGCGATGTTTTCCGTATTTTAAACTGCACTTTCTTGATATTTGGATTTGTATTTGGTTGTCGGGTGTTCGTACATCGACAACAGGGATTGTTGGATTGATTTGCACATTTAGGCCATAGGTTCCAACCTATGAGCACACTGTGCGCTGTATTGGTTTTCTGCCTCGATTTTAATACGTATTGCGATGGTTTATTATTGTAGGTACCCTTGCAAGGATTCCGAGGCGAAGAAACGCGGCGTCATCGATTTCGGCGAGCGAAGACCAGGTGAGTAGATTATATCTACGGGGAAGTCGGGTGGATGGCGTATAGCACCCCCGCAGTCTGTGGTGATGTATACAAATACGTATACACACGTATATTTATTATGTGTTGTTTAAGATTATTGATGGTAATAATGGATTAGTGGTGATAAGAATGTATTGGTGTAGTATAGTGCGAAACCCTAAAGTAGTGGTTGCACCCACACATACACGTACACATATACTTGCATACATTCTTTCTTTTATATGTGCGCGTTTGGAGGTGTGTATGTCTATACATGGGTATGGGACTATGTGTTCATATACGGGATTTGAGGATAGTACTTGGGATGTGAGTTGAGTCGATGAGATTCGATTTGAGGCCGTGAGATCGGCGATATGGCAGGTTTCGTATTCGAGATACGACACGATGGTTTAGCGGGCCTTTGGGCATGTGTTTTACCCCGCATTCATACTTGTGTAGATGGTATCGATTGTACTAGACTTAGATCTGTATCCCAGATTATATGATATGATGATAGTGATACCTGATATGTGATGAGATAATGTGATATTGACCGTACCCCGCTATTGGGATGTCGTACGACGATTTACCGTACGAGCCTATATTGATGATAGATCCGCGCTCATGACTCGAGGATATTATATCGTTGTGATACTATTGAGGCGGGACCACCGACTATTATATTTATATGTATATATATCGACTCAGATTTAGGTGGTTTTCATACCCCTCCTGTTTGGCTTGATAGTTGGATCCGTAGTTCGCATAGTAGGCGTTAGACTAGACCCGAGTCATACCTATTTCGAAACTAACGAACCGGAGATATTTTAAGGATAGGAAAAAGGGATTCTACGGATATTTTCAAACGACGCATCTTCTCTTAAAACACCGTAGCCCTTATTTTACCAAAAACACTGATTCGTCTTATTTCAAAAGGCAAGGCTGCATGATATATTTATTGAGGTAGATTATTTACTGTTGCGTTGATTATTCGATTCCGCATATTCATGCTATTTGCAATGCATTGCTTGTGTTTATTGATATATTATTATCATGCTGCTAGGACACCAGCACCATTATCGATGATGCATATGTTCCATATACATAGCTCGCCGGCTCACACACTTCATCATCGATAATTGCCATGTCACTACACTGTAGTACTGTTGCATCAGGACATGACCTTATACGCGCATACTATTAATCCATGCTGCAGGATAAATTGTTACTTGCATTTCATTTATATGTCACATGCATCATGCTTTCTGATTTGCGCATTGAGATATGTTGTTTCTATGATATTTCTGGTTTTGAGAGAGGGCTGACCCAGACTGACGGATGCCCGATATATTGAGAGAGGGCTGACCCGGACTGACGGATGCCCGATATTTTGAGAGAGGGCTGACCCGGACTGACGGATGCCTGATATATGAGAGAGTGGGCTGACCCGGACTGACGGATGCCCGATATATGAGGATTTACGTGCCGATACTAGGCACAGGTTTTCATGATGTTTTCGAGTGTCGATGCTAGGCACTAAGTTCCATGCTTTTGGTTATATACTCATATTTTCCATGCATATGCTTTATGACATTTACATGCATAATGCTTATTGTCATTGGGTGATGAGTGGATGGGATCCACGTACATGCAGATTTGATTATATTGATCATACCTCATATTTATGATATGCTATTACCTGAGGCACTGGCACGAGCACTTGGCACTACACTCATGTATAGAGATTACATTGCCACTTTAGCATGCTTCAGACTTATTCATATTGGGGTTTATATATATCTGATCGTATTGACCTAGGATGGGTCATATACTTGATCTCTGCTTGTAGATATTTTCTATTCACGAGTTGGCAACTCACCCCCGTTGTGCCACAGTTCTTGCAGGTTTTGCCGTGCAGGTTTCATAGCGGCTTTTCTGGCACACTGCTTTCAT